>OX589613.1:6333787-7533787 GCA_951329385.1 Polia nebulosa | reverse complement strand
TTAAGAAAATGTTAGTTTGAAAAATGCAAGTTCTTTAAAATTCTCCATACAAAACGTTTATTTCATAGGTGGGGGGACCTAATATAAGTAGGATTGCAGACTTAAGTATGTAGTAAAAAAAATGTTCTCCCGTACATCGAAATGCGTAACGGTCAATTCGCCAACTGCAAACACAAGTTGGCATTTTTTTTTTATTGCAAATTTACGATTTTCGGACTTTTTCCTTTACTTGTGCTGTGAGACCTTCATTATCATCATCAGCCTTTTAATGTCCCCACTGCTGGGGCACAGGCCTCCTCTCTGGGCGAGGGTGTGGTCCGTAATCCACTACACGGGCCCAATGCGGATTGGTGGATGTCACATATCTTCGAATTTTTTGTTCTAGGACATGCCGGATTCCTCATGATGTTTTCCTTCACCGTTTTAAGAGCAGTGGTGATGAAATAATTTACACAAAGTAAAGCGCCTGCCTGGGCCTGTGAGACCTTGTTTCTTGCCAAATTTCATGAGTTTAGGTCAACGGGAAGAACTATATAGGTTTTGATTCCCCTGCGTTTGTCAAAATATCCGCCGTGTCTTTTGAATGCGATGACTTAGAAGTTTAGTTTTTTTATAGATCCAAGGGATTGTAGATACCTCCACGGGTTCCTGAGAAAAGTTAAGTAGAAGTAGCTTATTCAGTCTTGACTTAAAGACCCCCAGATTGTAACCGCCGAGACGTGTCGAGATTCTGTGGATTTCCTGATGTGGGTGGGACGAGCTTTTACCTTTAATTGGATAAATACGAATGACAAATGAAATCAATAAAAATCTGGCTGTCTGTAATTTAGTAGGAGGAAGGTGTGATATATTTATTTTATATTTAAATTAGTTATCTTGCTTCGTTTAAGTGTGAGTCGTTAATTAAAGTCACAGAAATTGTTGGTGTAATGAGAAGTCATTATTTTTAAGTTTTTATAAACGCTATCTACGGGTATGACTGATTGCTTTTAGCTCTTTGGCAGACGAGACTTCGCATATTTTTTACAGCTGCTAAAGTTAGAATCTTGAATTTGAGATCAGCTCATTCTCACCTTATTTTGCAGGTCTCTAACTGGTGTTTCTCCACCTGTATAATCCCAGCTGTTTGTCGTCTATTTTTATCAAATTATAGGCTCGCGTTTGACCACTCTCTCACCTGATGGTAAGGGATGATGTGGTCGACGAAGGAGCATACTTGCCTAGACGTTATTATCCACTCTTGACTTAAAGACTCCCTGGTTGTAACTATCAGGAAACACAGACTCTGGCAGGGAATTCCACTCCTTAGCAGTACAGTGAATGTGCTCCTAAAACAGTTTGTGTGCATTTAAAAATAATCACAAAATCTTTCGATTTCGTTCCGTACCCAAAGGGTAAAACGGGACCCTATTACTAAGACTCACCTGTCCGTCCTTCCGTCTGTCTGTCTGTCTGTCCGTCTGTCACAAGGCTGTATCTCATGAACCGTGATAGTTAGACAGTTGATTTTTTCACAGATGATGTATTCTGTTGCCGCTATAACAACAAATAACAGAATAAAATAAATATTTAAGGGGGATCCCATACAGCAAACGTGATTTTTTTGCCGTTTTTATAGATAATACGGAACCCTTCGTGCGCGAGTCCGACACGCACTTGGCAGATTTTTTCTTTATAATATGCAACCGCTTGTGATCGTACGCACTAACCGCCACAAAATTACCACCGCGGCGGTTAAACCGCTAGTGCGTAAGACAGTAACACTTGAGATTCTGGTTCTAATAATGTAGCATTCACTGTAAAGCGATTGATACACCAATAAAACAAATTACAACAACGATTACCAATTTCTACAGCATTATCAAACAATAGTCGCTAATAAAAACTGTCAATCCCTGTCTTATCTTGATCAAGAGAAACTTACAATAAAAAAATAACTCAAATAATTTATTTAGGGGCGAATGCGATCGCCTAAACGCGATAAGGGATTGAGGGGTATGTTGGAACAAGGGAAATAAGTCATTAATAGAAATAACATGATATCATTTTGTGGGGATCGAACAAGATGACGGGGTAGATAAGGGTTGGAGGGGGTAGCGTATCACCCCCTCTTAATAGTGAAATTTCACCCTTGTGGCGAAATTAATGATTGTTGTTTTTAGTGAATTGTTAAAGCAACTGTAGCTAAAAGGAACATTCGAGAGTTCTCCCTATTATTATTAAGAGACTTCCGATTAGCCTTTTATTCGTCAATCTATTATTACTTAGGCTGGCAAAAGTAGCAGCGGGCAACCGAGTGGTTGCCCGTTTAGTTCAGTAATAATTTGAAATAAATAAACAAGAATTTCAGATGTTTCCTGATAGCCTGATACCTAGGGATCTTTAAGTCAAGAGTGAATAGGTTACTTCTAGGCAAGCATGCTCCATCTTTGACCACATCATCGCTTACCATCAGGTGAGATAGTGGTCAAACGCGTGCCTATTAATGATAAAAAACTATGTTCATATCAATTATAAGACAGATAATTTTATATAGCTACACCACTCTACGCTTGCCTAGTCTTTTCCCTTAGGATCGGCTTCCAGTCTAACCGGATGCAGTTGAATCCGAGTATTTTACACGAAGCGACTGCCTATCTGACCTCTAAAACCCAGCTACTAGGTAATACGCCACCCTTTCGGGCTCCTGACGACCCGTAACGACTGTCAAAGATCAACGATTGACAGCCGGGACTGACGACTTAACGTGTTTTCCGAGGCACAGAGAAGTCTCGGTATGTAAAGATGGTCACCCATCCATGGACCAACCCCGGCAAGCGTAGCTTAACCTGATGGATCGACCCGTGCGGCTGTTATTACTTTAGCCACGAGCTCCTCCACACCACTCTATACCTATACCTACTCAATTAATTAATTAATTAAACTAATAAGCGTTACTTGAGCTTTTCAACGAGGGGTTGAAACAAAATGCATGAGCAACTCTAAAAAGATAAGCTTATAGTAGAGTGTCATCACCACCTGGCCAGTTCCACAGATGAACATAACATACCATCACGCCTGTAAACTCCGAAGGGTCGGGCAGAGAAACAACAAAGATTAAAGATCTTGATCAAAAGATACAACAATAAAAGTTTTAATTAACACTAAACTAATTGACGATTCTTATCCTCGTAATAACAGTTATTAGGTATAATTAAAATAAGTGTTTTTAGGGGTTTATATTGCTTCATCATTGGGGTTAAGGAAGCTAATGAGGTCAATATTTGGATGGGCTGCGATTCCCATTGTTCTGTGTTGACCTAAATTTGAGGGTAGTAATTTAATTTTCCCTAAGGTTCGCTTTTGCAGTAATGTAATGAACATGTTGAAACCATATAGGATATAAGGTGTATTTCATATTTACGGTAGGTAAGTATTTATTTAGGGATGTGATTGTGGAAGTTGTTCTTCGTAGAGAATATTACACTAACATTATAAAGATGAAATTTGTAGTATTTTTTTTTTAAATTTAATTTGAATTTCATTTCAGGCATATTAAGCTAGAAGCGTCTCCTTTTCAAGGATATTTCTCGCCAACTGATCGACACTATACGTGACCAGAGGGCTGGCTCGTTCTTTGCTCTAAGAATTGGCATTGCCATTCAACGTGGCAATGCTGCCAGTCTTCTGGGCACGGTTCCATGACTGCGATGTGGTGGAGTACTTCGACCCCTGAACGTATTTTGTTTTTGTATATATGTACGTAGTTAGGTAAGATTTTTTGGTTTTAGTGTACATATAGTTAGTTAAGTATGTATATATGTAAATCTAGCTTAATATGTATGTGTGTTTGTTACTTCTTCACGCTCAAACGGGTGGACCGATTGGATGAGTTTGGTATGTAGATATATATATAGCTTATACTAGGGTATAAGCTATAAGATTAAAAGTAGCCTATGTGGCTACTTTTTATCCCAGCTAGTTTCAAATATGAAAATTACTGACGGAAACTGGCTGAAACTAAACTAAAGATATTTAGTACGACTCTTAAGACAAACCAATGCTAGATAGACAGATGAAAACACAGACCCCTGTTGGCACCCTTTTTGCCCGACTACCCTAGAAGGAGGGTTAAGTTTTTTCAAGAGAATAATATGTCTATTTCTTTGGTAGGCCCTTAAGCCTAAACGGCTAAATGGATTTTAACAAAATAATGTGGTATCATTCTTGGTGGTTGGATAGTTCTTGACCCTCGGAGTGACATAGACTACCAACTTATATGAATGTTGAAAAAAAAAACTGCCCAAGTGCTTGTCGGTGTGCACATTTAGGGTTCCGTAACAAATGAGGAAATTTCAAAGAAAAAACCTGATGTAACAATATATTGGTATTTGTTAGTAAAATATAAGTAAGTTACAATAAACATTATAACCAAATTTCAAGTTCATAGGTTAATGGGAACCTAAAAAAAATATTCGGATCTAAATTTTGTGACAGACGACAGACGGACACCAGAATGACAGCAATAGAGCTGCGTTCGGACACTTCTGGTACGGAACCCTAAAAATGGCTTTCGCTATTAAGAAAACTAGATATGTCAAAGTAGAACTGTATACACGGAATTGGAATGAGGCAAAGAGGACTGAAAAGAAAAAAAAGAAAGAAAGAATTGAGATTGCATTACATTACAGAGGTGACATCCACCAATCCGCATTAGGCCCGCGTGGTGGATTACGGCCCACACCCTCTCACAGAGAGGAGGCCTGTGCCCCAGCAGTGGGGATATTAACAGGCTGATCTTGATAATGAAAGAGGATTATGAGTACTCTATCTCCATTGATCTATCTAGGACAAAACGCTAACCAAACCTAAACCTAATAACCTAAACAGTTATCCCACACCACAGTTCCTACGAAATCCCAGTTACCAAAATCAACCAATCTGCCTCGCCTCTTCCCAACTATCTTAAGTCGGCTTCCAGTCTAACCGGATGCAGCTGAATACCAGTATTTTACATGGAGCGACTGCCCATCTGATCTCCACTACCCAGTTACTGGATAATACGATACCCCTTTGGTAAGACTGGTTGTCAGACTCGGGCTTCTGACGACCCGTAACGACTGTCAAAGATCCACGACTGACAGCCGGGACTAACCGACGCACGGAGGAGTATCGGTATGTAAAGATTCACCCATCCATGGACTAACCCCGGCTAGCGTAGCTTAACCTGATGGATCGACCCGTGCGGCTGTTATTACTTTAGCCACGAGCTCCTCTCCCAGTTGAGAAATCCCAGTTACCGTACCACACTAATTTCGTCACGCGCCCACACGTGACAATTAACGGCAAATTACAACCATTTCAAATATTAATCAAATCTATTACTACCACCATTTTATCTTGAACCCCTTTACCCTACAAAGTTCATATAAATTAATCAGTATGAGAGTCCTAATTAGGCTGGGTACATAAATCAATCGATCATGGTACCGGCGGACTCGGTTCTAATTGGCCCAACGAGATCGGAATGTGATTTAGATTTGATTTGTTCATTTACCTACTATGAGGGTAGGTGTTGTGATGGTTTCGGATTAAACTGCGGTTTTCAGTGGTTTTGTTGTTGGGTAAGCTACCAGCTTGTGAGTGTATATCCTACTAATATTATAAATGTGAAAGTCTGTGAGGATGTATGAACGTCTTTTTTTTTTTTTGTATTCGGAAGTCATCCAATGACATCTCCCGCTCATGATAGAGCGGGAGGGCGTGCCAGACTCTTACTGACTAAAATCCACCCCTGTTCCTTCTCTGCCTGAGTGCTCAGGGGAGCGGTAACTCTGTTACGAATTTATCTGCTATCCCTAGGCATGCAGGCACCGGCCATGATGGGCACCGTCAGTGGTGGCTGACAAATTCTCTTTGAGGCGCGCGTGGAACAACACGCGCCGTCAACACATGGGCCTGGTGCTGATCGGACGGCGAGCTACCCACTGCTCGCCGTCCGCAGACCCAGATTTACGGTGGCCGGAGATCGTCTCGCGACGTCCTACACCCAGTGCCTCTCCTGCGGTGGTAGCGTGAGGTGAGGGGCCGTGAGGGCCACTCCATTGAGCTACCCTCACGCGTCCCGCATCCGCCTTCGCGAGCATAACACGTAAACGAGTAAAAACATACACACAATACACATACATGTACGTTCTACATTATACTACATTATACCTTCATACGAACTTTCGCCTTTATAATGTGTGATGACGGCTCTTCTACTACATGATAACCCAAACTGACACGGAAGACTTGCAGTGTGAACTTGATCGGTTACAACAGCAACTAAGCTCAATGACCACTAAATATAGAGCCTCAGAGAAACAAATGAAGGAATATGTGTTGGCAATGAATGAGCTGGTTAGCTTACAAAAATCAAACTGTGAACATTGCCAATCACCATCAATGGCATCTACTCCGGACCATTCATTGCCAATATATAATACCACCTTACCGCAGTCTTGTGCCAGTTTGCCAGTAGAAATGACTAATTGTTTATCGCAACAAAGTGTAAATAAAGAAATAGTTATCTATTGTGATGAGATTGGAAAGGATTTAGGCCACTTTTTGATAAATGAATATCCGGGACACTCTATAATGAATAACTGCATGCCTGGTTGTACTTTGTTGGAAATAATGAAAGAGATTATAAAATGTAATTTTAACCAGGATACTATACTCATAATTTTAGTTGGTGATAGGGGTACCGTGAACAAAGGAGAATTGCTCCAATATTATAGAACCTTGTCTGACCTTAATTTAAGAAAAATTGTGATGTTCACTTTCCCTTATAGCCAAAGTTTGCCACAGGAAGAAAATCAAATTAGATATCATATGAATATAAAATTGCACAATTTGTTATTTAATAATAACTTATTCCATCTCATTGACCTTAACAATTATATTGGTAATCGTTTTTATTTGACAAAAGATAGGAATCATATAGATAGATACTATCTTTCAAATTATTGTAGGAGACAGATAGCTGTGTCGCTATCATATTTATTTTGTATAACAGCCAAGAATTTGGCTAAACAAATTGCTTCTATTGAGCAATGCAATGACATTTTTCATAATTCTGCCAATGTCTTGGCATCAAATTTTGACATTATTAATAATTTAAATTAGAAATTAAGACAACAGAGACAATCTCTAGCAATTATTTAAAGAATGGTGAAAACAATGTTTTAAAATCAACAAATAGTATCAACCTGGTGCACCAAAATATTTATGGTTGTATGGGCAAGGATTTAGAAATAGAATTATTCCTTAAATTTAACAATGTAGATATTCTTTGTATAACTGAACATTGGCTTAAAAGCCATCAGATTATGTTTAATTATAGTAATCACCAGGTTGGTAGTTCGTTCAGCAGAGTAAACGCTATACATGGTGGCTCATTAATTTTCATAAATAATATACTTAAGTTTAAAGACCGCAAGGATATTGTGAGCCTCTCTGTTGAACAGACAGTTGAAATTGCCTGTATTGAATTGGAGCAGTTTGTTATATTAAGTGTGTACAGACCACCTAAAGGATTGTATGATTGTTTTGAAAAAGTAATGGATGAAGTGTTGCAAAAAATTTGTAACTCTAGTAAGTCTGTCATCGTTTGTGGCGACTTCAACGTTAATTTGTTAGAAACTTCTAGCCTAAGCACTAAAATTATAAGTTTGTTTCAGTCATACAATCTTGTAAATCTATTTATGGAGCCTACTAGAATAACCCCCACTACTGCATCTTGCCTAGATAATATTTATGCAGATATTTTACCTACCCACAAAAAAATTATTAATTTATTAGACTCTGATCATAGTGGACTATTGATCACTATACCAAATATAAACAAATATAAACGAAAAAAAGATATCACTGTTAACCCAAAATCTAAAGGTCGCTTGGAAACATTTAAAACTAAACTCTCAAATAAAATCCCACTTTTGTCAACTAATGATGACCCTAATCAACATTATAATGATTTTTTCAAAATGTATTGCACGCAATTTGATACTACTTTTATTCCTAAGACGATTTCGGTAAATAGCAATACTTCCTTCAGTGACTGGGCCACCATTGGTATTAATAAAAGTAGAAAACGGCTGTATGAGCTGTATGAAGAACGGACTTATATTAACACTGTAGAATTTAATTTATATGTTAAGAATTATTCTAAATTATTTAAAAAAGTATGTTATTTGGCGAAATCTCGCTACTTAAGTTCAAAAATTAAAAATAGTAGTAATGTAATTAAAATGACTTGGGATATTATTAATAGCGAAACGGGAAGGTCTTGCAACCGAAGTAGCGATTACAGCCTTGCTATTGATGACAGTATCATTAAATCAGATTCGCAAGTCGCCGCGGCATTTGAAAATTTCTTTGCAGAAATTCCCGTATCGACTACAAAATCTCTAAATTCATCACCAACTGCTGCAGAAATTTTACTTAAAGAAAACGTTCCAGTTTGTGAATCCCAATTTTATTTCCAATATGTCACTTGTAATGATGTAATCAAAACTTTTAATACTTTAAATGTTAAAAAGACTGCAGATCTATGGGGTAATTCTGTTGACGTTGCTAGGTCTATTATAGACATTGTAGCACCTACTTTAGCAGTAATTTTTAATAATTGTATAGATTGTGGTGAGTTTCCTGATCTAATGAAATATAGTAAAATTATACCATTGTTTAAATCGGGTAGTACATCAGACCCTACTAATTATAGACCTATATCAGTGCTACCTACTTTTAGTAAAATTTTTGAGAAAATTATTTTAGATCAAATTCAAAGATATTTTAATAAACACAAATTATTACACAACAAACAGTTTGGTTTCACAAAGGGTCGTTCAACAACTGATGCTGGTGTTGAACTTTTGGGACACATTTATAATGCATGGGAAGATAAATGCGATGCGTTGGGCATTTTTTGCGATTTGTCTAAGGCTTTCGATTGCGTTCTCCATGATACATTGATCAGGAAGCTGCACTACTACGGAGTCCGGGGCGCCTCTCTGGATCTTCTTACTTCATACTTGAGTAATAGGATTCAGAGAGTTGATGTGAACGGCAAAAGGTCTTCCGGGTCTGTAGTCAGAATGGGGGTTCCTCAAGGCTCAATTCTGGGTCCTTTTTTGTTTCTAATCTATATCAACGACTTGCCTTACCTCATAAAGGATAAACATGATATAGTGCTGTTTGCAGATGACACTTCACTTTTATTTAAACTCAAACGTCAGCAGGTGGTTGTTGATAATGTAAATAATGCTCTTTCAACTGTAGTTAACTGGTTTAATGTCAATAATCTTCTCCTTAACGAGAAAAAAACAAAATGCATAAAGTTCACATTACCCAATGTAATACAAGTGAACACTAGTGTGTCAATAAAGGGTGAAGAGTTGAAGCCCGAGGATTCCACAGTGTTCTTAGGTTTAACTTTGGATGCGCAGCTTCAGTGGAGCCCCCATATAGATAAACTGTCCAAAAAACTTAGCTCTGCAGCATACGCCGTAAGGAAAATTCGTGGTTTAACTGATTTAGAGACAGCTCGTTTAGTATACTTTAGTTATTTTCATAGTGTGATGTCGTACGGCATTCTGTTGTGGGGAAATGCCGCCGATATTCAGACAATTTTTGTTTTACAGAAAAGGGCTATTCGTGCAATTTATAAATTAAGTCCCAGGCACTCCCTCAGAGACAAATTTAAAGAGATTAATATTATGACTGTTCCCTCTCAATATATTTATGAGAATCTCATGTATGCACATAAAAATATTAATCTGTTTAAAAGTTACAGTGATATCCATAGCATAAATACTAGGAACAAACACAAATTTATTGTACCAAAAACCAGGCTCAAGAAAAAAATAGGTGGTTCGTTTAGATGTCAATGTATACGTTTCTATAATAAACTTCCTAGCCAAATTCAAGAACTAAGCATAAATAAATTTAAATCATTTATTAAACGTAAGCTATGCCAGAAAGCTTTTTACACAATTAATGACTTTCTTGAGGACAAAAAGGCGTGGGATTGAGCTGCTTCAATGATATACATGAGCCATTGTTTTCATATGTACTACTTACTGATGAAAAATTTTTTATATATATATATTTTTTTTTTAATATTCGTTTTGACATGAATACTTGTATAGTATTGTATTATATTTTTTATTTTATTTTTTTATTGACATTTTATTATTATTATTTTTTTTTTGACTTGAATACTTTGTTAAGTATTATATTTATTTTTATTTTTTTTGATTGACATATTATGATTACTATTTTGTTTGACACAAATATTTACTTTGTAAAGTATTATATTTTTATTTTTTTTTGATTATTTAATTATTGTAAATGTGAGGACTATGTGGGTTATTATTATTATTTTCTCCTCGTTTTTACAGTAATTTTCAACGTTGTCTGACAGTTTGAGTACTTTTGCGGCCTACCCAAATGTCTTTTCTTTGGTATTGTTCGTCATGTCATTGAGCTCCTTAGTGGTTTTTAAGTTGAGCTATTCGACTATTGACAAATGCTTGCACTGACTGGACAGGTCCACTCAAATATGTTTGGTTCTTTCTTCAAAAGACCACTACAGACACTAAGCTGCATGGTCCTCATATAGAATAATGTGAATGCGAGAACTATGTATGTCGTTATATTCATGTAGATTTTATGATTGTCTGGCAGTTTGAGTATTTTTTGCGGCCTACTCAAATGTCCTTACTTTGGTATTGTTCGTCGGTTCGTTGAGCACCTCAGAGTTCTGAGTTGAGCTTCGCGATGACTGACAAATGCTTGCACTGTCTGGACAGGTCCACTCGAATTCGTGTGTTGCTTTCTTCATAAAGCTCATCCCAGACATAAACGTACATGGTTCTCATATGATCTAACCAGTCCACATTGTATGGATTTGAACACTAAAAGAGACTTTGACCTCTGAGTTTGTTTCGGTGTTTCTTCTCAGGGTAGTCAGCTAGGAAACACCGGCCTCATCTAGCTTAAACTGACAAAAAACATTGACGTGTAAAAGTGTTCCTTGTAACCTATTTACTGAATAAACATCATTTATCATTTATCATTTAACAGTCTCCAAAAAGACGGATGAACGATTCAAGGAGGAACTGCCATGGCACCCTTGACGGAGGGAAGGCAGTTCGCTCCTTCGGTTTAATCATGTTTTAAGCAGACAAAAGACGCTAGCGACTATCCTCTTAATGATATCTCAACCCGTGATATAATTTTACGACACCCAAGCGTCCAAGAGTAAGGCGACCATTACACGCTCAAAAGTAATGACTGGACGGTTGCATGATGCAAAAATTATCGTATCGAAATTTTCTTAAGCAACCTGCATCAGTCACTGAATTAGACGATAGGTTATCCGTCAGCCACAACCTTGACTGTGATTACATAAACTGACAGCAAAACGGAGGCCTTACACATTCCCTTAAGGCGCTATTAACTACCAATGACTTTGAGTGGTTAGCTTGCGTGTTCTGTGCTGAGCTCACGTAACGCGTCGTACGTCCATCCAGTAATATAGGACTCGCCCATCAAAGACCGCTGTTCGAAATTAGACGCATTATTAATTTAATACACAACCACAGGTATTAAACTAAAATACATAGACTAAATTATAAATAATTAAATTACCTTTAAAATGGTGAAGGTTTTATAAAAATACGCTATAGAGTTTTTGCGTGACTCTCATTTTTTTATCCGCGTTAGACGTGTCTTTACAAATTAATTACACTATGTTATAAAAATATAATTTCAAATATTCTCAGATCAAATTACGACGGAAATAGTCTAAAGTAACATACATTTTTTTCAAAGAAATAAGACTAGTCGTTTAGACGTGATGTTCAATTAAAAACCTTTAAAAGTCGTATAACTGCGCCATAAGAGACCCAGACGGAATTCCCAAAGAAATATCTACGCAAAAAGATATTTTGTATTTCCAACCTATCAAGGTCTATTAAAATGACACCGAAAATTGACAATTCTCGTCAAACCAATTACGCCAGCCAAGTTAAAAAGTTCGTAGTACATCAATCAAACCACGATTTTCCCGTTACAATTAAAATCTTATTTCGGGGACCCATCGGGGTTTTAAAAACGAATTACTGGCTGACAACCCCTACTTGGGTATGCATCAGGGGTTGCCAACGTTCAAGATTCGAGAAAAAATTGGGTACCGCGAGATGATTTTAATTCTGGAGATACAGTGGCAATGGTCTTGTTATTTTTCGCAATGAAAATTTATAATATTAAGTGAGGGGTATTGCTTTTGGGAATACAAATTAGAGGTGGGTGTAAAGTCCGATTTTTTTTTATTTTGACAACAATACAACATTAAGCACCTAATTGAGTGTTGACAGTTTCTAACTTTCCCATAGAATAATGTTATTGTTAAAAAAAACTATAAACACGCTTAGAGTGACGGTATTCTGCTGAGCAAACTCTTTAATTTGATACCTATATCATGGAAATGCCTAAAAAATAACAAGAATCTTTGGGAATCCGCCGTCACTAAGTTAACCATGCATTGTCATCCAAACTACACATGATATTAAAAGTTTCAGCTCAATCGGAAAGCAATGCCGCGATGCCTTAAGAAAACCGCTGGTATATAACCAAGCAATGCGATAATGCCCTGGTAAGGACGGGAGGTATAGTTCAAAGTTCAATTAGGAAGTCAAATCCCTTCGTCATGCAAGAACCGCATACATTCCAAAAGCAATTTAAAATCTAACCTACAGGACCACGGAAGTTCCCTCCTCGATTTTTTCGCAAGTCCCGAATAACCCTCACCCGCCGCCGTGGGTGACAAGTTTAATTTAAACTTCCCGGGTCCAATAGGCCCGCGGTCGACTTTCAACGATTATAACTTTCAAGTGTTATTTTTAATGAGTTTTTGTGGATTTTGATATTATTAATGCATTGGATTTCCCAGTGCCAACTTACATAATTCAGTGACTTAGCGGTTTAAGTAAACAAAAGTAATTTTCGGCTGTAAGTGGTCAACTGAGGATTGGCAGATGGCATTATATTTCATAAGGATAACGAAATAAGAAAGAAAGAATGTTTTATTTTTACAGAATTCTTTGAAATAAAGTTTTTATTCGCTGTAGAAACAACACACAGAATGTATGTGTATTATTAGCTGTAACTACGTCAAATCAATTACAAACGAAAAAATATTCAACACGCGTTGTCAAACATATAGAATCTATTAATATAACAAATTACAACATGTACTAACATACAACATGAATGAATAATTACTAACAAAACGTGTAACTCTTATGTTAATCTCAATCATTAAACTTACCGCATCAACGGTGAATAATAATTAATATCTTTCATTCCTTACATATGGCAGATGTCCCATTGATTTAACATATTACTTCAAATATAACTTCTATCTCATTGACATAAGGAAAGATTTTGATTGATTTTATTTTTGTAGTTAGTTGAATTAAATCTCGTTGGGGTCAATAATACCGTAGGCAAGTAGTGATAGGGTTAATATGATGGCAATAAAAAATCTGTACGGTTGTTTAGATTATTATTTAAACAGATGTACATTACTACATGTTTTGTTTTTTTTTTTTTGTAATAAACATCTGGTCTAATATGATTAAAAGCTCTCAGTGGTTAAAAATTAAGCAGATTTTCGCCAATAAGGTTTAGAAGGCTTATTAAGCTCGCCATTTATAGAAACGTTTTGATTTTATTATAGAAATAATAAAAAAAGCTTATTTACTCTAATTTATGTCGCACAGTACAGTTCAAAAAAGCTTTATTTTTTAACCGACGAAAAAATAAGGAGGAGGTTCTCAATTCGATGTTTAATTTTTTTTTTTAACGTTTGCCAATAAGTCATATTGAATTTTTTTACGTCACACGTCCGTGTTTTGATCCGCACGAGTGACGTTTAGGTTCTGTTTTACATTCAGATGTTAATAAAACTAAAAAATAAATATACGCGACGAATTGAGTAACCTCCTCATTTGTTTGAGGTCCAAATACACTTTTTAGGAAGAGTAGAAATTAAAGTTGTTTCCTATCCTTTGCCTTGTATCAAGCCAAAATTTCAAAAGCGCAATGAGTAATTTTTCTTGATGAAGTTTAAAAATAGTACAGTTAATTAAAGAACTGTCAAATAAAATCCAAAATCACATTACAAACCATCCCAAATCAGCCTTTAACACAAACAACTTACCAAAACATTTAACCCCTACCTATGCTTCTCAGTTCTGGTACAGAATCCCGGATTCCCGGGATTATCCGGTTGGCAGGTGAAAAAAGTAAGAGTATCGTGTACAAAAGTTTAAAGAGAACTTTTATCTGCAAAATGCGGCACTCGCTGAGTTAAGACGCCTGTCTGCGCTGGAGTTAGATTTAACTGCATAAGTTGGCAACGTTGATACCTAGGTAGTCTACGTGCTTTGCAGAAGGTTTAATGTGGACATGGATTAAGTCACAGATAATATAATACTAGCGTACAGATGCCTCATCCCATACAAAGAAACGGTACCGCCGTAACTACGTGTTTACGACTTGCTATGGCAACTTTTGTTCTTCGTTCGGGCCCGTCCTCTACACCTCGCTAGATGGTGTTAGCAGCGACGGCTTGCAAGTTGAATGAATTGACATAAAGTCTTATCAATATTTTCTCACACATTGAGAATTACTATATAGTATTTTTGGCACTTCATAATAGTTTTACTGTTCCAAAATTTTTCACTATACAAATTTTAAAGAGGCGAATGGATAAATACTAAAACTTCAAACAGCGCCATCTATTGGTATAAGAAATATAAATGCCTAACGAATCGTTCCAATAAACATCTAAAGTTTAATTAGGAGCCAATTATTCAACAATGTTATGCTTAGGGTAGTTTATTTAATAAGAAAATACAGTTATAACCACATTTTATTTCAAAATATTAATGTTACCTAAACTTCAATACGAAATCGATGCATATTACGCCATCTATTGTTTATTTGTTTGAACTAAATTTTCTTTGTTCGAGATGAGACCCCGTGATTAAGTTAAATTTTAGTAAAATATTTATTGTCTGAGGGCCGAAAAATTCTGGATTGGCAACCGCGTACCGGAAGACGCTGCGTTGGAAGGCCTCCAAGGTGGACTGATGACCTGTTGAGGGTCGCGGGTAGCCGATGGATGCGAGAGGAACAGGACCGGTTATTGTGGCGTCACTTTGGGGAGGTCCAGCATTGGACGTGTTTCGGTTGAAATGATGATGATGATGATATCTGAGGGCAGTGGTAGCCCAGTGGTAACGGCCCCGACTTCCTAGTTGTAGGTCGAGGGTTCAAACCAAGGCAGGTGCCCGACTTTATTTAATTTATTTCATCAATATTGCTATCAAAAGGGTGAAAAAAAATCGTTAGGAAACCGGCATGTTCTAGAACCAGAAGCTCGAAGAGACACGAGCCCAATGCGCACCGCATTGGGCTCGTGTGGTGGATTACGGTTACGGCCCATTCCCTCTCATAGAGTGGAGGCCTGTGTCCCAGCAGTGGCAAATGAAAGGCTAATTATTATATAATTATTATGTATGTATATAAGCTAACAGCGATGTGTGGTGTTACGCGCATGTATAGACTTAGAAATTAGTATATAAGAGGAAGTCTGAAAGTGGCACCGCTGACTGAAAAGTTGTGTGGAAATCGGTTGTCGTGGTATAGGCATGTGATGTGATGCGAAGGAATGAAGAAAATGTCGTGAGGAAAGTCTTGTGAATGTGGATGGCTATAAGAGTAGAGGAAGGGCAAAGACACGATGGTTGGACTGTGTGAAAGCGGATATGGGTAAAAAGGGGGTGACTACAGAGATGACGACTAATAGAGTAGTATGGAATAAAAATACATGTTGCGCCGACCCCAAATAAATTGGTATAAGGGCAGGAGAATGATGATGATGATGTATTTATATATATATACGGGTCGCGGGTAAACTTGAAATAGAGTTACCGCGGCGCTTGGCACAGGCTATTGAAGGAACAGTGGTGGGTTTTAGTCAGTAAAAGTCTGACACGCCATTCCGCTTCACCCAGAGCGGGAGAAAATACTAGATTCTACTCCCCCCAAAAAAAAAAAAGTATGTATTTATTGTCTTTTGAAGCGCTCGACTTTTATAAAGACACTTATTGAAAACACTGACTGAATAATATGAAATAACATGAATATAAAATTCATGTTAGTTTAGTCCAAAATAGTTTTCTTACAAACTAAATTTTTCTTGTCCTTCCAAAACATGTTTTGCATAAAGAAAACAACCAACAACCCACCAAATGGTGAAAAAATGTGGGTAAAACTGACATTTTAATATCGGTTCAGAACTTAGAGTGATGGCAGTTTGATTGTGTTGCAGAAAATTGAGAAGACACACGAGATATCGAATAATTTATAAAAAAAAATGGGTTAAAGTTTGCGTTATATTTTAGGGACAACAACAACAACAACACAACATCCTTTTTAGGGTTCCATACCTGAAGGGTAACCAACGGGATTCTATTACTAAGCCTCCGCTGTCCGCCCGTCTGTCAGCGGGCTGTATCTCACGATCCGTAATAGCTACACAGTTTAAATTTTCACAGTCTGCATTTTTGTGTCCGCTATAACAACAAATAATTTTTTTTTTAATTAATGTTTTTTTTTGTTATAGCGGCTATAGAAATACACGTGTGAAAATTTCAACTGTCTACCTATTACGGAACATGAGATACAGCCCAAAAAAAAAACCAAAAAACATGTTTCTAGAAACGTGTATTTAGGTACGGTACGGAACCCTTCGTGTGCGAGTCCGACTCGCACTTGGCCGGTTTTTAAATACTTTGGGCCGAGATGCCAGTCACATGAATTGCAGCGTCAGCAGGTGTAGCATGCGCGTAGTGTTCCACGCGCGCCTCAAAGAGAATTTTTGTCAGCCACCACTGACAGTAAATAGACGGTAGCGGATAAATTTGTAACAGAGTTACCGCTCCCCTGGGCACTCAGGCAGTGAAGGAACAGGGGTGGGTTTTAGTCAGTAAGAGTCTGACACCCCGCCCGCTCCAACCAGAGCGGGTGATGTCAATGGATGATTTCCCACACCGCAAAAAAAAAAGTACTAGGTGTAGCATGAACAGTTCTATCTCCATTCTACCAAGAATAGACAAAAGTTCTTTTTATCTAACTTGGCATCTTTTCTGCCCGAGCATTATGCTTCACATTGTAGACTTTTGTCGACTGAAGAAAAGAAACATTTCTTCTCTTCAGTTTTAACATCGCCATGCTTAGGACGGTAAAAACCTCTGTCATTTTGTCTTTTCCTCCCGACATAACCTGTTTCTATGATGGTCATGCTACGCGTGCTGTAGCGATAATCTGGTCCTCCAAAGTGTACTTGGCGCATTCCAGCATGTGAGTCATGTTCTAGACTAGCACCGCACTCATATTGGGTATCAGACGAATCTACAAAACCCCATTTCGCCAAGTTGTATTACTGTTTTTTTTTTATTTTTTATTACAGATGGGTTTGTTCTTAACTCTAGTCTAGGACAGAGGTGACAGAGACAGAGTCGACGATGGAGCGAGCTTACCCAAAAGATGCCTGTTCACTCTAACTTTGAAGAGATTAGGGTAGTATGCGTTCGGCAACACAGATGCAGGCAGTGAATTCCACTCCTTTCCTGTGCGCATTATGAAAATCGTTTGGAAACGCTTAGTGCGAATTCGTGGAATAGTAAAAAGGTAGGGATGGTAACTTGCCGTGCGTCTAAAGTTCGATGGTAGAAGGGGGCCGGTGGGATGAGGTCGTGGAGCTCTTGGGCACACTCTCCGAAGTACATAACTATTTTATTAATATACCCTTTCCTAAACCAATAGGGCTGCAACTAACCGAAGCCTGTCGAACACCGGCACACACAGTCTATTACAGGTAATGATAACCCGTTTACTGAGTCTGGCGACCCTAACTAAGTTAGTTTGGCGTTCATCAATCAACCGAGATCCATTTGAGTTAGGTCGCTGAAAGAGTTCGCAAA
The DNA here is from genome assembly GCA_951329385.1 of Polia nebulosa. NCBI lineage: Eukaryota > Metazoa > Arthropoda > Insecta > Lepidoptera > Noctuidae > Polia > Polia nebulosa. The sequence continues at coordinate 7,515,704 of OX589613.1, read as the reverse complement.
TCTAATCAATTTTGGTTGGAAATTGATCGATTTTGGATTGACTGGAAATATGATAAAAATAGTTGGTTTGAAGTCTGAGTTACTGAAAAGAATAAATTTAGTGGAAGCAAATAATTTATTGCAAGTAAAGAATTTACCGGGTGATATTTTATTCAGTTTTTTTTTTGTTTTTAGTGTTACGTACCCAAAGGGTAAAATGGGACCCTTTTACTAAGACTCCAATGTCCGTCCATCTGTCCGTCTGTCACCAGGCTGTATCTCATGAACCGTGATTGTTAGGACAGCTGACATTTTCACAGATGATGTATATTTGTTGCCGCTATAGTGACAAATACTAATAAAAAACTTTTTTACAAAAAAAATAGAACTGACTTCTAAAAAAAGTGCAAAATAACTATAATTTCGGAAGTCGGTATTTCTGGTTTTGTGTCTTCATTTTTACACACCGACTTCCGAAATTAAAGTTATTTTGCACTTTTTTTGGAAGTCGGTTCTATTTTATTGTAAAAAAGTTTTTATTTTTCACTTTTTAGTTGTGGTTCCCCATTAAACTGTGTTAACAATTCATAGACATACGATCTCAGCAATCGCTGTTTATTTGCTGTCAATTTTTGATGAGTTTCGTTGTTTGTCTCCGAAACCCATCATCCGATCTTTATGAAATTTAAATAGGACCATTTCGGAATAAACCCCTTTCGAACAAAAAAAATTTGCAAATCCGTCAATATATGACGGAGTTATGCACGAACATACATATTTTTTTTTTTTTAAATACAAACATCCGAATTGATAACCTCCTTCTTTTTTGAAGTCGGTTAAAAAACAGAATGAAATAATTATTTGAGGGGGGCTCCCATGTTGTATGGGAGCCCATGGGAGACATGATCTTTTTGCCATTTTTATAGATAATGGTACGGAACCCTTCGTGCGCGACTTCGTCCGACTCGCACTTGGCCGGTTTTTTTTTAATTTAACTGACCATCATAATCAACTGTTCATCAACAAACTTAATTCTGCCCGTGGCTGAGCCCACTTGAAAGGTCTATCCGTGTGCCAAGTTTGATCAAAATCCGAAACTGATATAGATTTTGACGGCACAACCAGAATTAAAACACGTAGTCCTACTAATATCAGAAATGCGAAAATTTTTATGTTTGTATATTTGTGTTTCAATCACGCAAAAACGGCTGAAGGGATTTTAATGAAATTTTAAAGCATAGGCTTTCCATTCATGGCATTTCCTGGATTAAAACATAGGCTACTTTTTACCATGCGGGCGAAACGCTGGCTAGTTAACAATACAAATGTTACCATCACAAAGATACACTTAACAAAACCAAACCAGTAACAAATGCACTCAAAGCCGTAGGTACTGATGCATTCTCTCACAAAGAAACCCACAAATCACATCACAAACTGAAACCCTAAGATAAAAAGCGACACGAAAGCGAAGTTACAAAACCAAAATCCTCACTTTCTGCTCGAGTAAAACTTATCTATTCATTTTTCACTTCAGTATAATGTTAAGCTAGTTAGGGAGCCTTTGGCCCCGTAGCTAAGTTAGTAGAGTCTTTGTAACATCTATCTAAATCGAATTATACGCTGGCACGGTCGTGTACCCCGGGGCGATGGACGCCACTGGGATGTGGGTTATGAGAAAATGGCGGGTAGTTTTCTGAATGATTTTGGTTGCTTAGAGACCCTGTAATAGATTGTAAGAGATCGTTGGTGTTTAGCCAAAAGTTGCGGTTGCAGCAAGGGAGAAGAAACACCAAAACTAATCTTAGAAGTTAAATTGGACCCACTTCTCGGTTTCCGATTAAGCTGAAATTTTGAGTATTTGGTTGACAATGCATGGTTAGTCATTTTTTATTTTTTTAAATCTTTATTTATTAACGAGGGTTCGATCACATGGTGAACATGTCACCCTCATAGGAAACTTTTGTTACATGCAAAAATTAACATCTACGTTTAATTCCTAAATTCACTCATTTGTATAATATTCTAGCGGTTTTGGATGCTGGAAAAGCTAGGATGTTATTACATTCTCAAAAACATCTTCGACCACATTGCATTCCATGCAGTTTGGAGACGCAACTTTGCCCATCAATACAGCAAAACTATTCAATGGGATGTGTCCGGCACGAAGTCTCAAACTTGTCATTATTTCTTGTCTACTCATATCGGCGTTTTCATACCAGGGATACTTCTGGATGGTTGGTTGCATCGTCCGATACCGTTAGTTATGTGACGTCATTCTAAATTCAACATGGCGGACTCATAAAGATGGCGGACTAGTTATTTTGTATGCATTCCCATAACATAGGTATCAAATGAGGGTTCGCTGTGATAAACCGGGTGAAATAAAAAATTAAGTGTTTTTTTTTTAAACTACAGAAAATTACAGTGATCAGGAAATAAGAACTCCTCAGAAAAAACCACAACGATTCGACTTTTCTTCTACTAATCGAAATTAACATTAATGAAGAATGAGATGGTAACCCTTTCGGTATGCCACGCTCAGCGCAATTTTATTGTATCTTTGTGTAATGTGTAAAGCTTTTCTTAAACCTTGTTTGTTGCTGTTGTGTCTGAGTCGAATAAATGTTTTCTGTTCTGTCTGTGAGGGCTGCGGAAATTAAAAAAAAAAATTTTTTGGAATTAATATTACTTTTTTAAATAAGTGAAGTTTTTTTTTTCATACTATTCATAAATTATAGTTTTGTATAATTTTGAACAATTTTCTAATTTTGTAAATGTAAGTACCATGGGGCATTTATATGTTATTATGTAACTGATTTTTTGACATGAACGATCATGGCAGTTGAGAGTTTGTCATGCTCACTCAAATGTCTCGCTGATGGTGGCGCGTGCGTTGGGTCATTCGGTTCCCTTCAAAATGGTTGAGCTGAGTGGTGCTGATCCGTGCGTCATGTTCGTACGGGCGCCGTCTGTTTTTTTTTTTTTTTTTTTTTCGTCAGTTAGACCGGTTATTTCTTAACTGCCACTGGCTTAGTTATTTATTTTTATTTTTGTTCATATTTTTGAATTGTTTATTTGTTACTAACATTGTTCTCACATAATAAAAGCAACAGGATATACATTATGTAACCAGGATTTGTAATACATAGCATGGTTTATAAGAGTCTCCATGAAGTTTCTTGTACGTTCTTCTGCATAAGAATGAGCAATTAACTTCAGCTTTCTGACTGACCGATTTCTTGACAATGCAAGGGCCCCTAAATGGTTTATCTATTATTTATAAATGAATCCCTATTTCCTTGGTCACGGCATCACGCGTTATCGGTTGGACCGATTTCGTAAATTCTTTTTTTATTGTGTTTGTTATTGTCGGGAGAAGGACTTTATGAAATAAAAAAATAGGAAAGTTGCGCAACAAAATTGGTAAATTTCAGAAAAACGATCTTCGCGAGTTTGACAGTTCGCGCGTCAGAACAACGTCTGTCGGGTCAGCTAGTTTGCAATAAATGCTTTGAGTTTTAATTCACTGAGGCCGGCAGTGGACTGTTTTATATTATTAATAAGATAGAGTTTGACCACTATCTCACCTGATGGTAAGCAATAATGTGGTCGACTATGGAGCACGTGTATTTCGGCTGTTTAGATGATGATGCCAGGGGATAACTTACCAAATCTCCTAACTTACGCCAACCCCCAATAATGTTTGTAACAACACTTGTAACGCGATTTCCATTATATCTTCGGCAAGTGGTTACATTTCCACGTGTTTAGCCCCCGTGTACTCATTGGGGCATGTTTTAGTTTGAGTTAACTAACTAATTTTAATTAACCCTGGGCCGTGGTACTCGGAGTTTTGTTCTCTAATTTACTTTTGCTAAGGGAAAGTGGCTTTTAAAAGTTTAAGGGTGGTTGATTTGTGTTGAGATGGTTTAGAGATATATTGAACTAAGAGTTTTTAGATGTTTTTGTTTATTTATTAAAAAAACAATTTATTTTATATTATGGTAAATTCGTTTTACTTACTTCATTTAAAAAAACTAATTCTGTAAAACATTACTGTACAGCAAGTCAGGTCAGATGATGTATAACTCGGCAAACTAAAAAAAAATGTATTTGTCTTAGTTCAATCGCAGATTAATGCCATCAACTGCATTAAACTGCTTGAAATTTTTTAGTTGTTATTTGAACTCGATTTTTTTTTAATTGACTTAGATTTTTGAAATCATCCCCACAAGCCCTTAATTTTGATATCCCACATCCCATCACAAAAATTCGAACACACTAAATGGCGGGCACCATTTTTTTCTTAATTACTAGGTACATGTAGCGACATCTATGACGCCACAAACGAACTAGAAAACAACAAATCCTACGTCGCACCAGCAGAGTTCTCCGCGCGATTTGAACATATACAACAGTTCGAAATCAACCATCGGGCAGTTGCCCGGACTAGAAACAACACCCGTCTGGTCGGAGGATCCTCCTTTTCAATGGAGGTTTGCGGGACTTGACTCCCTGTTCCGCACGCCTCCAAATACCTATAGCAAATATCACTCCCGCTGTCAAGACCTATCTAATGATACCAGGCCAAAGAAATAGACATAGGTACAGACATACTCTCGAAAAACATCCCCCCTCCTTCTAGGGCCGTCGCGCGTCGTGTAAAAACAAGCTTAATTCACGCTCCTACCAAAAACCCAACATTGTCCCACAATTTCCCTCACACACAGACATATCGGTGGATCTCTCCGACACGAACCTAAAACGGCTCGTCGTATCTACCATCACCTGTTCGTAGCGCGCTCTGAATTAGAATTGCTCCTGACAGTTTAAAAAACGTCCGATCTCAGATAGTGGTAAAGAGGTGTTACAAGAAAAATCCTTGGGTTTTAAAAGCAGGAATTTTGCTGCTTCGTTTAAGGGATTTTTGGCTTCATTTCTTGAAATTAGATGGGTTTGCTAGGGTTATAGAAGTATAGTTAAGATTTTTTTTACCAAGGAATAATTAATTCATCAAATGTAAAGACTTGTTGTTGTGAGATGTGGACATAAAGTGACGTTCTCGAGTAACGATTGTCAAATAATATTCCTTAGTTTAAGGGGCTATTAGCTGCCAACGACCTTCAGTGGTTAGCTTGCGTGTTTTGCGCTGAGCTCACGAAACGCGTCGTACATCCACGCAGTAATAGGACTCGCCCATCAAGGAGCGCTGTCGGAAATTAGACGCATTATAAATTTATTATACATAAAACAACAAGTATTAAACTAAAACCCTGAGACTAAATTATAAATAATTAAATAATCTTTAAAATGGTGAAGGTTTCATAAAAATACGCTTTATAGTTTTTGCGTGATACTCATTTTTTTATCCGCGTTAGACATTACTTTACAAATTAATTACACAATGTTATAAAAATATAATTTCAAATATTCTCAGATCAAATTACGGCGGAAATAGTTTAGAGTAACACATATTTTTTTCAAGGAATTAAGACTAGGCTTTTAGTCGTGATGTTCAAATAAAAACCTGTAAAAGTCGTATAATTGCGCCTTAAGATAGTAAATCATCATCATCATATCAGCCAAAAGACGTCCACTGCTGGACATAGGCCTCCCCCAAGTGTCGCCACAATGATCGGTCCTGTGCGTCTCGCATCCATCGGCTACCCGCGACCTTCACCAGGTCATCGGTCCACCTTGTGGGAGGCCTTCCAACGCTGCGTCTTCCAGTAGGTACGCGGTCGCCATTCCAGAACTTTTCGGCCCCATCGTCCATCTGTTCTGCAAGCAATGTACTCTGCCCACTGCCACTTCAGTTTGGCGATTCTTCGGGCTATGTCAGTAACCTTAGTTCTCTTGCGGATATCATCATTTCTGATTCTATCACGCAAGGAAACTCCGAGCATTGCCCTCTCCATTGCCCTTTGGGTGACTGTAAGCCTTCTGATGAGGCCCATTGTGAGCGACCGAGATAATAAATAAAAACACTTTATTCTGTTTTCTTCTCAGTAAACCCTTTCATTTGATATCCATATCAAGGGAATGCATACAACATAACTAGTCCGCCATATTGGATTTAGAATGACGTCACTTAACTAACCATGCATTGTCATCCAAACTAAATATGTACGCAAAATTGCACCCGGGAAGTGGCTCAAATTTAACTTGTAAATATAGCCCTTGCATTTGATGAACACGGCACTTTTCCAACAAAACTTTTTACTTTAATCATGACTTTATGTCCTATAGAGGGCGCCACAGGAAATATGATCAAGAAGCTTCCAACGATGTACCTCTTTGTCAAATGATGATAAGTAGTTTATGAGTTATGAGGAAACAGATGAACATACATACATACTGGTCAAAATCATAACCCTCCTATTGGCTTCGCCGTAGTCTAACAAAAAGGAAGGAATAACTCAAATCTCATGGGTGTTATAAAACTTATAAACCAAAGCGTAAAAAACTTGGTTGTTAAAAGATTTAACGACTTTAGTTCGCCTAATAGTTGCACCAAGTCCAGTTATCCAGTTATTTTTGTGTTCCCATGGTCTTAGCTTAAAAGCAAACTTATATGAATCGTCCAATTATTCCACAGAATTTCAGTATCCCAAGAGATATGTTTTAATTTTAAAACTTTAATACAATGTGCAAATTATGTATATATACTCGTACAAGTGCTCACACACATTATTAAAAGAACTTTCCAAACGCCGTGTTGAAACTTCGCGTGACCCAAGAGCTGGATTTTATCATGGTCAGATGATAAGATAAGCATTGCCATGCAACGAGGCAATGCCGCCAGTCTTTTGGGCACATCACCAGTCAATAGTGATGAGATTATCGACGCCATATTTTAGTTTGTTTTCCAAACATCTTTATTTATGCGTAGATGTTAGGCATACGTATTTCATTCACCAATCCCAAATTACCAACCGAAATAAAATAGTAACAACCAACGAACCGTACACACCTAAATACCATAAAAATTTTAGGATCCCGAATTCTCATTTGTACAGAAGATCAGAATATGTTGGTGGTGATCAGAATGTGTGTTTATCCAAGCTTGAGATACAAATAAATCAATTGAGTCCGTTATTTCTGATGCAAAACACGTTTTATGCTCCTAAACTTCGTTTGACGTCCAGACTCAATGCAATTGAGATGTACTTTGGGTTATTTACAGTTAGAATGGCCGTTTTTCCTCTATAAACAGTGACCCTGTCTACTCTTTGTCCTGGCCCAAGTCATGAGCGAAAATCTTGCGTAAGATTGGTCTTTTTTTTTTTTGGTGTGTGGGTAGTCATCCAATGACTTCTCCCGCTCTGAGTGGAAGGAGGGCGTGTCAGACTTTTACTGACTAAACCCCATCCTTGTTCCTTCAGTTGCCAGTGCCAATGGCCGCGTTAACTCTATTTCGAGTTTATCTGATAAGTCAATTGTGTTCGGTGATTCAGAAGGAGTGCCTCCGATAAGATCTTGAATAGGTGAAGGTTTATGAATACTTCAGATGTAATTTATTTTTTTGTGTAGGGATTTGTAAGCATTTTGTAAATAGTGTACGAGTATTGAGGTTATTGACGCAATTGAGTTACATTTATTTTTTGAAAAGGTTATTTTGTATCAGCTCGTTTGTACTGCTGAATGGTCTGAGAGCTGGTTGAATGAAATTACGTCGTTCATGTTCATTAAACCTGGACGGACCCACGGTATCCAGCTGTGGGGCTGCACAATCGTCAAATCATACAACGATTCCAAAATAAAGTACTCAGGGATATAGTCAACGCGCCCTGGTACATTAGAAATAACGACCTTCACCGGGACCTCAAGATGGATGTCGTAAACATAGCTATACAAAAATATACAGAAGCTCATGAACACAGACTTCATCATCACGTGAATGTCGAGGTGATACAACTCCTTGACAACACTGAATTAGTGTGAAGACTAAAAAGGGTAAAACCTTATGAGTTAGTTTAGTGCAGTGTTAGTGAACCTAAACTGTAGTGCAAGTGCTTAACTTTATAAAGAACACGTGAATCAAGTGTCTTATCTTTAAATTATAGTGAATAATAGAGACGTTATTGGACGATTTCTTAATTTTATAGTTTCTTAGCAGTTTAAGTTATATTTAAATTATTAATTAGCCTATAGGCTAGATTGTCATGTAAATAAAGTATCACCTATTGTGATACTTTATAAAGGAAAGAAAAATCATGTTCATTGTCACGAAAACCAATGCTCACAATAAAATACTCGTATCTTGGTTCCCTTAGTACACTACACTAGAGTGACATGACAGGTGATGCTGCGCTGATCACAAATAAATCTTAATAAGAAGGACGATGTGAGTAGCTGTAATCACCATGGTTGGATTACGTCCTGGCTTGATAGCCAGGGTATAACAGGAGTTTTCAGACCACGAGAAGACCTTCAGAACAACTAACCCCAACCCAACTTTAGACACAACAATTTACTTAAGGCGCTATTAGCTGCCAACGACCTTGAGTGGTTAGCTTGCGTGTTCTGCGCTGAGCTCACGTAACGCGTCGTACGTCCACCCAGTAATAGGACTCGCCCATCAAAGAGCGCTGTCCGAAATTAGACGCATTATTAATTTATTACACATAAAACAACAAGTATTAAATTAAAACACTGAAACTAAATTATAAATAATGAAAAGATCTTTAAAATGGTAAAGGTTTCATAAAAATACGCGTTATAGTTTTTGCGTGATTCTCAATTTTTTATCCGAGTTATACATAACTTTACAAATTAATTACACTATGTTATAAAAATATAATAACAAATATTCTGAGATCAAATTACGACTAAAATTGTCTAGAGTAACATATATTTTTTTTAAAGAAATGACACAAGTCGTTTAGACGTGATGTTCAATTAAAAACCATTAAAAGTCGTATAACTGCGCCTTAACGATGAGACCAAACTTGATTGATCTTTTCTTTCAAACTTATTGTTCACATGCGCAACCCGCCCCTGTTTCACACGGGTACGAATTATACGCCTAAACCATCACTTTGTCTATTGGTGAAAACCGCATGAAAAACCTTTCAGTAGTTTTTGAGTTTATCGCAAACAGACAGACAGACGTAGCGGGGCCTTTTTTTTGTTGTATAATATTATGCAGTTATTAAATTACATTGGCCTTATTTAGTTGATACCATATTTTGACCCAGGATAATGCCGAAAAGACCTATTAATCTAAAACTATTGCTTATAGGTTAAGGTTTCAAGTAAAATTAATCTACCGCTTCCTCCTCTACCTCAAAACTACCCTCCACCGTATTAGAAAGAGGGGGAGGTAGAATGTAAAAAAAAACGGAAGCCCCCAGCGGTAAGGGGAATACAAATCGAAGTATCGGATTCTGTTATTTTTTACCATAAAATCCTTCTTGGGACGTAAGGTGAAACTGTATTGAATAAAGAAAATCATTTATTTTTATGTTATTTTTACGAGAACCCCCTATTATATATATATTGTTTTTGTCGCTATAAGTAGGGCGCAGTTGTTGTCTCTGTTTATTTTTATGTGACTACAAGTCACGTATGAGTTTTAGTTATTTCTGTTTGATGTTTTATAGGAAACAATCGACAAAAAATACATTTATTTTCATGTTCTGTATCATCAATCACACCGTAATTTAAAAGTTAAATTTATTACAGGGTCGAAATATTTATCTTTGCAGCTAACTTTAGGGTCGAAGGCAGTGTTAAGATTTCTTTGAACCTCACCGTTTTGTTTACTTATTAAAATGTAGAGTAACTCGTAAGTACCTGAAACAAAAGAAGTCTTTTATTAGAAAATATGAACAGTATTTAATATTTGGTTGATAAAATATGAAACCCCAAAAGGTCACAATGATATTTTTTTTTTTTGAAGTGAAATCATTTTTAGCCACGTTTAGCGATTTTTGGTTGGTCACCGAAATGCTAGTGACGTGTTTCGCCAGACTGGCTACGCGGTCTGTGTACAAGTAAATTGTAAATACTCGACTGTATCATATGCGTGTCAAACTATGAAATGTTAATTATTTATATGTCATACATCATTCGACCATAAATAATATAAAATTAACAAACAGTTATTCCAAAATTTCAAAAAATTTTTTCGCTTCTGTCGGCAGTCCTCATGAGTCCCTAATTTTTAGGGTCCGCACCCGAAGGGTAACCAATGGGACCCTATTACTAGGCCTCCGCTGTCCGTTCGTCCATCCGTCCGTCTGCCTGTCTGTCAGCGGGATGCATCTCATGATTCGTAATAGGTAGAGTTTAAATTTTCACAGAATGTTTATTTCTGTTGCCGCTATAACAACAAACAATAAAAATAAATTAAAAATTAAAGGGGGCTACCCTACTAGAAACGTGTTTCTTTTGTCTTTCCTTGTCTCGATCTTAATAATGACAACAAGTATACGTAGTATAATCGTAGTATAATCTTGTGCGATGGTACGGAACCCTTCATGCGCGAGTTCGACTCGCACTTGGCCGGTTTTTGTTTTATCGAAGTATTGACCGAACCCGACACGTCTCCGTTAATTCCCTAGTTAATTTAATTTAACCCTTAATTAGGTCCTCTAGAAATTCGACTATAAATATTTAAAACTAGTTTCTGCCAGCGACTTCGCCCGCGTGGAATTAGTATTTCCCCCACTATAAATGCCTATGTACTATTCCAGACTATAATCTATCTCTGTGCCAAATTTCATTAAGATCCGTTCAGCCATTCCGGCGTGATTGAGTAACAAAATCCATTTATCCACTTTCGCAATTATAATATTTTTACATTATTTTTGGGCCAGTATAATTTTGCCAAAAGTACACATAATAAAGTTCTGAAACTTATCAGTTCCGAAGTAAGCATAATAATAAATAATTTATTACAAAAAAATTCAAAAAATCAAACCCAACAAAAATAAGCTCTCATTCCACTTACGCATATCATTTTCAAACCCACCCGTCAGAACGCCCGAAGACGCACGAACTAACCCGAACTGACACGATCTTGACACGAGCTCGCTGTGTCATCACGGGATCCCGCCGTCTGTTTATTTACAAGACACGGGAAGCAAAATGGATTTAGAATTGTAGACGTTGTGGAGGGTTTGTTCCTTTTCGTACCTTGTTATGATTCTATTAAAAATATTGATTTCAGTTTGGAGTATTACGTCGTGGGGAACACTGAATTTGAAGTGGTCTGAAATCACGACCATTACCAAAATTGTCCTTCCTTCTATGTGAGAAACTTTTTTTTTTTAATCTGTAAGTATGTATAAAATTCAAAGTCCTGACTGACTTATATATCAACGCACAGCCTAAACCGCTGGTCCTAGAGATATACAATTTGGAGGGTGTGTTCTTTGTGAAGAGTAGGTATCCACTAAGAAAGGGTTTTTCGAAATTCAACCCCTTTTTTTTTTTTTGGTGGGTGGGAAATCATCTTATGACTTCTTCCGCTCTAGGGTGGAGCGGAAGGGCGTGTCAGACTCTTACTGACTAAAACCCACCCCTGTTCCTCCCTGTCCTACATGCCCAGGGGCGAGGTAACTCTTTCGAATTTATCCTCAACCCCCGGGCAGGCATCGGCCACGACGGGCCCCGTCGTGTTTGCTGACAACTCTTTGAGGCGCCCCTGAGAGTGTGAAATGGGGGTTGAAAGTTTATAATGGGGGTAGTGCTAATTCCTCGTGCTAGTTTCTCTATACATAATATCGAATAATTTCTATGGCAAAGCGTTGTCGCAGTGTCGCGTCGCGGCTGTCTTCAGGAACCTTTAGTACAAATTTATTTTTAGAATTTCAGGGGGGGATTAAAGCGAAATTCTCAGTAGAAAGCCCGGACTTTGGAAATGTACCCGGTAGATTTATAATAAGCTCGACTTTTATTCAAGGAATTTAGTGAAATTCATAGCAAAACACTGATGCAGCTTTGACAAAATACAGGTGTTATAAATAGTTATAATTCAGTGTACCAACATCACGAATGCGTTAAGAAAACATCACATTTCTCTACAATCACTTTTTTCGTAAGCAAAAACCCAAAAGGTGTCCATTACACGATCATGCAAGCGTCAGTCAATACCAAAAGTCATGACTGATGGTTGATTGATGCAAAAATCAAAGTATTGATATGAGTTTGTATTGATTTGTTTGAGTTTTTGCTTTGATATGTATGTATATATGTATATTTTAATGTATAATTTTGACATCCATTTTTTATTAGCAGTACACCACAGACTACCCCCTTTTAGATTTTAAGTTCTTTCAGTCCATCCCAAGGTTGTCTGGTAGATATCGCTGTTCAGCGATAAGACCGCCGTTGTACCCATAGATTTAAGCTCGTGTAAAACAATTGCGTGACTGTTTTGGTGTACAATAAAGTTTTATTCTATTCTTCTATTCTATCAATATTTCTTCATTCAAACATCAGTCATGACTTTAGATCAGTTATCCGTCAGTCATAACCTTGACAGTCAAGGTTATGACTGACGGATAACTGATCTAGTAAAACTGACAGCAAGACTTACATACCCTTTTTTTGGGAAGGGAAATCCAATGACTTCTCCCGCTCTGACGCAACTTATACTGACTAAAACCCACCCCTGTTCCTTCAGTTGCTTGCGCCAGGATCGCAGTAACTCTCTTTCGAATTTAAATTGTTCGTCGGTACGTTGAGCTCCTCAAAGTTCTGAGTTGAGCTTCACGATAACTGACAAATGCTTGCACTGTCTGGACAGGTCCACTCGAGTTTGTGTGTTGCTTTCTTCAAAAAGCTCATCCCAGACATAAACGTACATGGTTCTCATATAATTTAACCAGTACATATTGTATGGATTTGAACACTTTAAAAGAGACTTTGACCTCTGAGTTTGTTTGGGTGTTTCTTCTCAGGGTAGTCAGCTAGGAAACACCGGCCTCATCTAGCTTAAACTAACAAAAAACATTGACGTGTAAAAGTGTTCCTTGTAACTTATTTACTGAATAAACATCATTTATCATTTATTTATCATTTATCCGCGACCCATATCCATCGGTCCTAGCAGACCCCGTCTGTTGTTGCTGACATCTCTTTGAGGCAAAAAACTGTACCCTACTACACTAATCTAAGTTTATCCATCCGAAGGTCTTGTAAACGTAGGTACAATAAACCAAGCATGGTTGTAATTACACATGTAGTCTGAAAGTCCCTAATCTCGGATTATGTACACCCTTTGTTTGTCGGGAACAGACCGACATCGCTAATTTCTGTTGAGGAATCAGATAGCGGGATTGGCTTCTGAAAGTGACAGGCCAAAGTTGGTAAAGTGTATTCTATTCTAGTAATTGTGGAATCTATTCTGTTAAATTATGTTGTGGATAAGTTTTTAGTTCGTTAATACTAACGTAATTATAAAAATATAATTTTTTATATTTTTAAATGTGTTTTTAGGTATGGTAATACTTAAAAATGTAAATTATATGTACATGTAAAACTATGAAATAAACGGAATAAAAATACTAAAACTACAAATATTGACTCATACTGACTAAAACCCACCCACCCCTGTTCCTTTGGGCGCGGTAACTTTGTTTCGAATTTATCCACAACCCCTGGGCAGGCATCGGCCATAATATTAGTATGGATTTACAAAATAAAATCATTTATATTGTTGTTTGAAAATCTTTATTAGCAAAACCAAAATCAAGACCGTATTAGCTGACTTGGTCTTAAGTAGATTCTGCATTTTTAAAAAGTTCTGAACATTTTTACAATAATTCTCATAACGGAAATGGTATAGAATAGAGGCCTAAAACGAAAAAAAAAAAGAATCCTAAGAAGAAACCTAATCCTAACGGAAGGCTAAGTAACCATCTCTAAAAATGTAGACTTGAAATAAAGGTCTGTTCAAATTGAGGCTAATCCCGCACAGAAAAGGGTTTCGATTTTTACCCAACTGCGCGACGCAAGGGAGGGTAATGTGTTTATCAGCCTATGTATGTATGTATGTTTGTTCCTTTGTGGCGCTTTAGAGGCCAAACACGTCGGCCGATTGGGCGGGTCACGACGACCACATGCATGATGACCCCTGGGCAAAAGTCGCACGCAATGGGTGCCAGTGGATGGAGGGTGTAGATGAGGTTGGCCCAGAAAGCGGTGGCGAGATGACCTGGATACGCACCACGACGACTGCTTCAAGGTGGCGACAGAAAAGAGTATCTGGATAGATATAAGGGTGGCCTGTGCCCAGTATTGGGATACCATAGGCTATTCAAAAAGACGGCGAAGTGCGAGTCGGACCCGCGCGCAAAGGGTTCCGAACAAATGAAATTTTTTCAGGTTTTTTTTTTTCACTACTCGTATCTCCTCCTTATCTGATATAAAATACAAAGTCCTGACTAGTCAACTGATCGTCTACCAGTCAGTCGACTGGTATATCAACGCACAGCCTTAACCGCTGGTCCTAGAGACAAGAAATTATTTTGGAGGGTGTATTCTTTGTGAATAAAAGGTATCCATTAAGACCGGGTTTTCCTTAAGGGGGTGAACAAGGGTTTCAAAATTTCTGTTTCTACTCGGGCGAAGCCGCTAGCTGAAGCTAGTTTCAAATAAAACCCAGAAAATAATATTCCTTCAGCTGACGTCCGCGACAAACTCACAGTCACAAGCAGAACAAACCATCCGTATTCCTGAAACACTCTTGTTCTCAATGACACGATTGTTTTGTTCTGCTCTCCAGCGAAACGTTATTTACGTGAACACACGTAAAACTTACGACGTGCAACGTTTTGGATGTACCTCCATTTTGTGTAGAAGACGAACGTGCAATGTCATTATACATAGTTTTATTTGCTAGTTTGTCTTTGAATTTGGAACTGGATTTTTGCGGTTTTTAGGGTTCCGTACCCGAAGGGCAACCCATTGCGTTTATATAAGTCCTTAATTAAAAGAATTGAAAAAATAGTGTTGACAATGATTTTTAATTTGAATTTTAAGGAGTTGTGTTTTAATTTGTCTAGTATACAAACTAGCTAATTAAAATAATTATCAGAATTTTAAAACGTAGTAGATTTATATTATATCGACTAAATAAACTTGAGACTTCGAAGAAACCTAGGTTGTTTCTAAGTGCTACGCCAACTAGAACCTATAAATGAATCGAGATAATCAAGAGAGCAGTATTGAGTGCAAACGTCTTTTACTTACTTATTTTAAAGCTACAGGAAAACAAATAGAAATTGGTGTTATGTATTTAAAAGGCAAGTATCGCGGGTAAATTTTAAATAGAGTTACCGCGACCCTTGGCATAGGCAACTGAACCAACAGGGGTGGGTTTTAGTCAGTAAAAGTCTGACACGTTTCCACCCAGAGAAGAAGAGGCAGTGGATGATTTCCCCCCCCTCCCCAAAAGTATACAAAGATGAGACATTCATATTTTGCCAGATATGTACCTACTCATTAGCATTTGCCACTCGGCTAACCCCATTTTCGAAAGATCCCACGTAAATCTACAACCGGGATAAAAAATTGCCTATCCTTGTCTGTTCTAGTCCAGGTCCTGGTCTAACCAGGGCCTGCAGTCTTGACATAGATAGCCATCGCTATGTTAGCTACCGATCGCTAAATAACCAGCCGTTAAAAAATTCTCTCATTTTGTGAGGAAAACATTAGATCTTAGCCTGAAAAAAATAATTGATTTTCTTGAAACATGTATAGAAACGGCGTAAATTCTAACTGCAAGCACTATTTTAAATGTAAAACTATAATTTATTTAAAATTTAAAGAATATATTTACCGCTTGTAACTATTAAATTAACATGTCAAAATATAAAAGGACATAAAAGTTTGCCTTCTCGCAAACATCGGAAGAGAACTCATAAAAAT
Organism: Polia nebulosa; assembly: GCA_951329385.1. Taxonomy (NCBI): domain Eukaryota; kingdom Metazoa; phylum Arthropoda; class Insecta; order Lepidoptera; family Noctuidae; genus Polia; species Polia nebulosa. The sequence goes on along the minus strand of OX589613.1, from coordinate 7,499,840 downwards.
CCACAGACCGGACAATAAGAGTGTTCTACTTCTCTCTACCGAAACATCAATTCCCATCCCAACTTCACCTGCCACAAACAGAGCGCCTTTGACAGCTTTACCCACAGAGAACTGAGATGTCACAGCGGCCAAGCAAAGCAAGGTACGGCATGGTTAACACTGTCCATACGTCCCAAGCGTGCCAGAGAGAGGAATAATTTACTTTTTTTTAGCTTTGTCTGGCACTTCGCCCGCGAATTCGTCCGCGGCGATTTCGAAAAGACAGCATCATCATCACTATTCTCCTGCCCTTATCCCAATATATTTGAGATCGGCGCAACATGTCTTTTTCTTCCATACTCCTCTATTAGTCACCCCGAAAAGACAGCAGATAAATATAATATACATATAGCCTATAAGACTTACGAATAATGTAGCTTTCTATCGGTGATTTTTTTTTAGAATAGAATCATTAGTTCCGGAGATTACCCCCTACATCCAAACTTACAAACACCTTTTTATAATATTAGTACAGTAGTAGTAAGCGATGATGTGGTCGACGATGGAGCACGCTTGCCTAGAAGTAACCTATTCACTCTTGACTTAAAGACCCTCAGGTCGTAGCTATCAAGAACCACAGATTCCAGCAGAGAATGTCACTCTTTAGCCAGACGCACAACGAATGTGTTCCCAAAATGTTTTGTGCCTGTGTATGGGATATCCACCATGTACAGGTCCTGTTTTTTATTTTTGTGGGGTGGGAAATCATACAATGACATCTCCCGCTCTGGGTGGAGCGGGAGGGCGTGACAGACTCTTACTGACTAAAACCCACCCCTGTTCCTTCCCTGCCCTGAGTGCCCAGGGGCGAGGTAACTATTTCGAATTTATCCTCAACCCCTGGGCAGGCATCGGCCATGACGGGCCCCGTCATTATTGCTGACAACTCTTTGAGGCGCGCGTGGAACACTACGCGTGACAATTTTGACTGTGATTATGACAGCTGTGGTTGCCCAATGGTAACGACCGCGACTTATAAGTTGTAGGTTCAGAGTTCGAACCCAGGCAGCTTTACTTTATGTTAGTATTTTTTCACCACATCAAAAACATCGTGAGGAAACCGGCATGTCTTTGAATCTAAAATTTGAAGAAATGCGTCGTCCACCGGTTCTGGACTCGCTCGATTGTTTACCCACTCCCTCTCACAGAGAGCAGGCCTGTGTCCTAGCAGTGGGAACATTGTAGGCTGACTACTGCTAACGTGGACGCTCCTTGGACGTTATCAGAAGGCTTGAAAGTCACCCATAGGGCAATGGAATGGACTAAGCTCGGAGTTTTCTTGTGTGAGTGAATCAAGAATGGTAACATCACATGAAAATCAATGTTACCGACATAGCCTAAAGAATCGCCGAAAGGTTGCGTTTGGAGGCCTCCCACAAGGTGGACCTATGACTTGGTGGGGTCGAGGGAATCCGATGGATGCGAGAGTACTGGTCGTTGAGGCGACACTTGGGGTCTATGTCCAGCTGCGGATGACTTTCGGCTGAAATGATGATAACGATGCTTATGGTATGACAGCCGAAACTTGTGCTCAACGGATATTGCCGAAGCTGTACGAGCAATGGCGTCTCTATTTAATGGCGTGGAAATTCCTGGCTCTGCGGCTATATGTACATACACAATACCAAGTAATAGCTCTTAAATGTGCTCATCAACCGTCAAGCCAGGATGCTCTGAGCTCAGGATGATCGTCTAAGGACAACTGGTGAATGTACGGGGATAGACATTGGTCGTGTGATTTCTGTAGATCAATAAATTCTTGTTCTCAACACGCTCAGCCCCAAGCCCTATATGCCTCAATCAATCAACTCAGCCAATCGCAGTCCACTGCTGGACATAGGCCTCTCCCAGGCTGCGCCACAACACACTGTCTTCTGCCTTCCGCTTCCAGTCTATCCCAGCCACTTTCTTAAGGCGCAGTTATACGACTTTTAATGGTTTTTAATTGAACATCACGTCTAAACGACTAGTCTTATTTCTTTGAAAAAAATATATGTTACTCTAGACAGAACATGCAAGCTAACCACTCCAATGACCTTATTGGCAGTTAATAGCGCCTTAATGTCGTCTGTCCATCAAACTGAGGGGCGTCCCACACACTACCAAAATACCAAAATCTGTATTTTTGTTTTGCTTTCATAAGATGGACGTTCCTAATTTTGGAGGCATGCGAAACAGGGTGAAAAGTCCCGCAAACCTCAATTGAAAAGGGAGGATACTCCGAGCAGATGGGTGTTCTGTCTGGTCCGGCCAACTGCCCGATGGTTGATTATCGACTGTTGTTTATGTTCAAATCGCGCGGAGAACTCTGCTTGTGCGATGCAGGATTTGTGAGTTTAGTTCGTATGTTGAGTCATAGATGTCGCTACATCAAAAATCAGTATTTACAGCAAAATGTTATGATTTCATGAAATACTTATATTTGACATCAATTCTAGCTAAAAGAGTTGTATTGATAATTTTAATGACTATAATTCTATAAATACATACTTGGTACGGCCGCGAATCAAATTTTGACCAAGATACAATCTGACACTGACCTGCAAATTGCAAATAACTTACGAAAATTTGAATTCCGCGGGCTACCCTGGCGCTTCCACCTTAAAGTAGGCCTAAAAAGCTTCCATTTTTTAACCGACTTCCAAAAAGAGGAGGTTCTCAATTCGTCTGTATGTTTTTTTTTTTTTTTTGTATGTATGTTACCCGATTTCTCCGTCAGTTGTGAACCAATTTTCAAAATTCTTTTTTCATCTGAAAGAATATACTCCCGAGGTGGTCCCATATAAATTTTATCGAAATTGCTTCAGCGCTTTTTGAGAAGCTGAACAAAAACGGAAAATACGTGTACCTCGATGACGTTTTGGTGTTCTCCAAATGTTTAAATTCCACGTGCCATTATATTGGGGTTTTTAGTTCTGGGGTATAACAACTAAAAAGTGAAAAATAAAAAACTTTTTTACAAAAAAAACAACCGACTTCCAAAAAAAAATACACTAAAAATTTATAAATAACTTTAATTTCGGAAGTCGGTGTCAAATAACGAAGAAGTAAAAATACAAACACCGACTTCCGAAATTAAAGTTATTTATAAATTTTTAGTGTATTTTTTTTTGGAAGTCGGTTGTTTTTTTTTGTGTCTTAATTGGATACAACATTGTTAGGGTCCAAACGGAGCTTTATTGCTGTCACTCACGTGTCCGTCTGTCTGTCTGTCCGTCGTCTATCACAAATTTTTTTTCGAAGAATTTTTTAACTTCCCATTGACCAAAATATTGATTTCCCTCATATGGTTCCTACGGAACCCTAAATGTGCGAAGTCCGACACGCACTTGGCCGGTTTTTTTTTTCATCTCATGCATTTCATCGCAAAGACCCGATTGTCCTTTTTAATAATTTTGGAAAATGATAAGTAAAACTAAATATAGACTAAAATAATATCAGAAGAAATTCTGACAGGAATAATTCGACAGGCAAAAGAGCAGAAAATTTAGAAATTCAATTTATCTAACTAAACCTAATAATATTGGTGCGCAGAACTTTGATTATATTATTTTTACAGACTACCCTCCTTTCATGATTGGCCAGAGGTGTAAAAAAAGAAACAGAATTTAGTTTGATTTTCTAGCGAAGATAGTGTTTGTTCAAAGTTTATTTTGGACTCATTAATTGGGTCCCTGTTAAATGGCTCAGAATTTTGTGATCATCTGGATACAGGATTTTTATTTGTAAAAAAACCAGGCAAGTGCCTGTGGACTTCGCACATTTAGGGTTCCGTAAGATATGAGGGAAGTCACTATTTTGGTATTTTTAAGTAAAATATACGTAATAATAAACATTATCGCCATTTTTCAAGTTTATAGGTCAATGGAAAGGTAAAAAAATCTTCAGATCAAAATTTTGTGACAGACAAAGGACAGACAGACAGATGGACATGTGAGTAACAGCAATACGGCTCTGTTTGGACCCCGAAAACCAAACAGAAGTTAGTTTGATTTTCTAACGAAGATAGTTTTTGTTCAGAGTTTATTGTGGATTCATTTATTGGGTCGAGATGTTAGAATTGTTTGGCTTAGAATTTTGTGACCACCTGGATACAGGATTTTAAATGTTTGATTTATAAAAAAACAGAACTTAGCATTGTAAGTGTGTATTCAAGTTTAATTATTTCTGAACTATAGATAAGTAGAGCATGAAATTAAGCTTAGTACAAACAGTCAAACATTTCCTTCAAGGGCAGTCGAGTTAAGTCAAATAGGTACATACAGGTTTCGGTTTAAAACAAAAACAAAAAAATAAATAAAATAAAAACAAAAAAATTAGAATGATTATTCCGAAAATAATTTTAAAAAAAATCAAATAAATTTAATTCAATAGCAAAATTTTTACGTGATCCTATTACGTTGAAAAATCACGTGTTTCCAATCGACCTCTCAAAAAACGCGCCAAAAATATATCAGCTTGTTTTAAAATTCGGGTCACGGTAGAAAATGGATATTTTATTGCTGAAAAGGTATTATTATTACCAACAGTCCCTTCAGAGGTCACCTTCACCTCCTCCCTCCTCCCTCATCAAATGATTTGGTAGGGATCTGCAATGATTTGGTTTATGATTAATAAGGGATTCCTGCAGACAGGCGTGATGTGAGAATGCGACAACGCGTTTTCATTAAAAAAAATGTCAAGTAAGCTAAAGAAACAATTCCATGCTTAATAGTGATTTACATTACGAATATATCTGATCTTTCTAAAAGTGTCATGAAATCTTTGACATAATTATGTCAAATCTTTGATCCACTTCTAAACATTTCAGGAAAGTTACTGAGCCAATCATTAAAAATCAAAGACAATTTTTTTAAATTTGAAGGAAAACGCTTGATTTTAACGACAGACCGCTCAGCAAGACTAATCTTGTCCTTCAATCTGCAAACAGTAAAGTTATGAAGTTAGTGTTAGTCACTAAACAATACAAGGAATATTTTCATAGCCATACTTAATATAGCTATAAAGATTACTTTTATTGCTGATAGGTTTCTGAAATAACAGCTAATAAAACACTAATTCTAGGGTAAAAAAAAATAAAATTATATTTAGTACGTAAGTTAGATTATAAAAAAATATTGGACTAGTATTTCTTGCTTAATCAAATCAATAAAAAAATACAAAGATAAAACGCATCAAAGTTCGAGAGTAGGTGGAGCTTGATACGTCACATTTGTGTGTGAAGTCTTGCGAAATTTCAACGCACTGTATCGTCTTCATTTTTGTTTACGTGATTAAAGAAAAACATTGTGTCCAATATTTTTGATAATCTAACTGACGAACTAATTAGATTTTTTTAGTCAGCAACCCAATTGTACCATAAAAATGACTTTACATAATATCTTAAAAATAACTTTACATATCTTAAAAATAACTTTACATATCTTAAAAATAACCCTCCGGACAAAATTTCGATCACGGTAGCTTATCATTCGGTCGAAGGGAAAAGACCCAGAGGGCGAACCCCGAAGAGATGTGTGTTGGACCAGATCTCCGAACAGCTGGAGTTATCTGTCTGCGCCGCCTTTCACCGGACAACGGATCGGAACATTTGGAGGCAGACAATCGTTGGTCGAAGGAGGAGTCACGATCCTCACTAATGGAGGAACGATTTAGAAGAAAAAGCCAACCTCAACGGAGATGAGATGAGTGCACAAGTGTGTGCGACAACACAGGTGAACTAATTACCTTCAAGCAGTTGTGGCCCAGTGGTAACGGCAGCGACTTACAAGTTGTAGGTCGTCGGTTCGAAATCAATTAGACGCTTTAATAAGTGTAAATTATTTCATCACGACTGCTCTCAAAACGGTGAAGGATCTTGGGGAAACCGGCCTACCTGTCCTAGAACCAAAACTTCGAAGGCATGTGACATCCGCCAACCCGCGTGGTGGATTACGACCCCTCTAACAGAGAGGAGGACTGTGTCTTAAACTTTAAAAATTACCATTGATATTCTCAATCATAATTCTGCAACCAAATCAACAGGTCTAAAAACCCGATAGTCCCTATTTTCTAATACGATTTGTAAGCCGGACCCGACAAGGCAATAAAATTGACCCCTTGACCCACGTGACCACTGAATGACCACTGACCACGCCTCCTGAGTTGAGAAAAGGGTGTGATTATGGCCTAAATTGAGGGAGAAAAGAATTTAGGGTTTTTTTAGTAAATTGTCAATGCAGACTTTATAAATTGCAACGGCATATATTCATCACGACTTCGCAATTCAATGCCGTGAATGAAGTTATTATGCTACCTACTAGAGACCCGCCCCAGCTTCGCACAGGTACAAATTATACACGCAGACCTTCCTCATGAATCTTTCTGTATATTGGTGAAAACCGTATGAAAATCCGTTCGTTAGTTTTGAGTTAATCGCGAACATAGACAGACAGACGTGGCGGGGCTTTTGTTTTCTATACTACTTAATATTACAAAGATGAAATATTTTTTTGTTTGTCTATTTTTTATTGGTACAGAATAAGCTCCGAAACTACTGGACCGATTTTAACCATATTTTCACTAATAGAAAACATAATTATTAGCGAGTAACATATGCTACTTTTTATCCCGGGAAAAATAACAGTTCCCGCGGGATAGGTCACGGGAGTGAGGTCGTGGTAAAGTACTAGTATTTAATATGTAGTGATGAACGGGTGATCCGCCATAAAAAAACAAAATTTTTTGACAAATCCCAAAGAATAAGCAGAGCTGATGTGGCAGTGAGCTGGCCAAATTAGTCGTGAGAACGAGGACAGTTGGGAAGACATGATCTTGAATGGTGACCGCGAATCGGTTAACGCAAATTAGGGCGGCACTCTCAGGCAGGGTGTAGCAGAGATATTTCCAAGTTGGCTGGTAGTAACAGAGACTTATGCCCAGCAGTGGACTGCTTAATCCTAATCTAAGTGAAATGGCAAAATCCTACTAATATTATAAATGTGAAAGTTTAGTCGCGGGCTAAGTGCTATAATTTATAATGAAGGTAAGTACTAATTCCACTCGGGCAAAGCTAGTAAATATATAGGTACTTAAATGTGAAAGTAAGTTTGTTTGTTTACCTATTACCCTTTCACGTCTAAAACACTGAACCGATCATCATGAAATTTTCGCATTTGCATAGACAGTGTCAAAAAAAAAAAATCTCCCGAAAAGGACATAGAGTAGGTACTTTTCACTCAGAAAAAGTACTGTTCCCGAGGGAAAGAAGAAAAAGTTTTGACGTTCACATTTTTTTAGGACGCTAGATGGCGTGACTTTCGAATAATTTTGCTCCTGAGCGAAGCCGGCCAAATGCTTGTCGTACTTCACACATTTATGGTTCCATACCAAATAAGAGAATTATCAAAGAAAAAACGTGATTTAGCAATATATTGGCATTTGTTAGTGAAATTTACGTAATAGTAATACTAAACATTATCACCAAATTTCAAGTTCATAGGTCTATGGGAAGTTAAAAAATTCTTGGGAATAAAATTTAGTGACAGACAGTCAGACGGATACGTGAGTGACAGCAATAAGGCTTCGAGTACGGAACCCGAAAAAGTACCTATAATAACAATTTTTATAGATAATTAAATGCTCTAATTGATGTCTGATTTATTTTTATGATAAAAGAGGAGCTCGTAGCTAAAGTAATAACAGCTGCACGGGTCGAACCATCAGGTTAAGCTACGCTTGCCGTAGTTGCTCCATGGATGGGTATGGGTAACCATCTTTACATACCGAAACTCCTCCGTGCCTTGGCAAGCACGTTAAGCCGTTGGTCCTAGCTGTCAATCATGGATCTTTGACAGTAGTTACGGGTCGTCAGAAGCCCGAGAGTCTGCCAACCAGTCTTACCAAGGCGTATCGTATTACCCAGTAACTGGGTTGTGGGGGTCAGACAGGCAGTCGCTCCATGTAAAATACTGGTATCCAGCTGCATTCAGTTAGAATGGAAGCCGACCCCAAGACAGTTGGGAAAAGGCTAGGTAGATTGATGTTAACTTTGACTAAGACTTCCTTGAAGAAAGTCGTTCATTTCCATCGATAGAAGCACTACCTAATAAACAGGGTGTAAGGGGAACGCTTCCGAAGCCAGAACGTAGATTATAATACAACCTAAATGCAAACCGATACCAGTGATCTTTCGCTTTATTTCCGCGTCGCGTGGACGTAGGGTCGTTGGCCGCACGGCTGTCTGCGCGGGCGTCAGCTGATATTTTACAAATATTATATTGCATAACAGTTGTAAACAAAAAAAGTGTCTTTAATTGCAAATAACGGTTTCATTTAACTGATCTTACAGCATAGTGTACGCAAAACGCAAAAAAGTTTTTTTTTTTCATTATTTTTGATAGATTTATCACCTGTCTCCGTTTCGGAATCGTTTACCTTACACCCTGTATGTATGACCACTCATTTCCGTTACATCCTGTATAAGCAAGTCTACTCAACTGTATTAAAACTATGACATGAAAACGACATAATTGAGAACAGTAAGGATGACTAGTCAATTAATTTGTATGGCTTTGGGTCAACAAGATACTTATACTGTGAAAATTTGAAGACTGTAGCTCCAACCGTTTGGCCGTAAAACCTGTGTGACAGACGACGGACAGACAGACAGACGGACACGTGAGCGACAGCAATAGGGTTCCGTTGGACCCTTCGGGTACGGAACCCTAAAACTGGCAATTTGACAGCTTTTGTGATTAGCTTCTACACTGATTAGCAATTATAACAGCAATTAATTTAGTTTGATAATCATCATATTATAGATAATTAGGACGAACCGCAAGCTCGCAATAAGCAATGAATCGCTCCAGTGAATGGCGAAACCATTTCAATGACAATGTTAGGTAATTATAACAAAGCAACCACAAAGGCAAAAACGCTTAAGGCGAGGCAACCCGAGCGCCGTAGGTATTTAACGCATACCTTTGCCCCCGCAAGGAGTAGCGATACGTAAAAAATTACGATGCGCGGAGACTCGCGTGCCAAGCGCACTGCTCATGAGTTCACGAATTCGAGTGGGTACTAAGTTGCGTCACAATATAGAGCAATGCAGTAGATCAACTTGAATGAATTAATAATAATAATAATATAATAATAATAATAGTTTATTTGGAACAAACATCAGGACACATATTTACAAAAGGAAACGAAGATAGCTACAAAAGTTAAAACTGTGGCGCAGCTATCAACGCCCAGGACTACTACTACTTTTGTTTATTTGAATTCTCAAAATTTTCTTTCATATAAACTTTGTCCTGACAAACACAAACACAACAAAAAAGAATTATCCAATTTTCTGCAGTCGTTCGGAAGTTATGCGCGTACATACATTGCGATGATTCATTTTTATTTATAGATTTTTGGCTCAGCCGGTAACAGACCATAGCGGAGATGGCGGGTTTGAAAAAATTGGCACACGTCTGACCTCCAACACGTTCCGCTCGGGACTAAAGGACACGGTGCGAGCGCATGAACAGGGGAAAACACTGGATTTTGGAATTAGTGGTATAGATATTTTGATATTTCGCATTATGTAGGCCGTTTTATATCCCATTTTTTACGACCTTTACTATGGAATTATTTTATTTTTCAAAGCCATTTTCATTTCATTTCATATAACTGAAATGAAATAAGAATTAGATTATAATTTAGACTTATCTTTGCGATTTAATTGGATGCAGTAAAGTGTAAGTAATCGCTTATCGCACAGCCGAAATATCTAGATCGAAGTGTGAAATATGTAATATATTTTTTTCAAAATTTTAATCCGTGTTATTCACGAATAAAACACAATACAAAACGACGTTCATTCGGGTAACCTCGCCTTAAGGGGGAAGCACCAGGGTAACCTGCGTAATTCAAATTTTCTCACGTTTTTTGCAATTTGCAGGTCAGTGTCAGTTTGTATGTTGGTCAAAATATGATTCGCGGCCGTAGCAAGTATGTATTTATAGAACTATAACCATTAAAATTATCAATACTATGCTAGGATACAATTTTTTATTTAATGAGGGCGCCACTTATGCGGAGGTAGGCCCTTAATTAATTCGTAATATTCTGAAAAGGTCAAGGCAATACAAGCAAAAGTATATCCACTTCAACAATATGTATTAAAACATGCACCTTTTTTTTGTCGTGTGGAAATCCTCATGGATGTCCTTCATCCTGGGGTGGGAGGGGTCTGTCATGCAAACAATGCACCTGTCATGTTATCTTCCCTACTCTTGGTTGACCAGTAGAGAGCACCTGTGAAGCCCCGCCAACTCACCGGTGAGTCGGACCAAAAAAAAAAAAAATTAAAGAGAATAAAAAAATAAAAAAAATCGGCTGTCAACCCGGGTTGTCCTCGGGGTTTAATTTGACAACCCGGATTTTGCCATGGGGCTTGACAGGTTAAGCCCACCTCTGTTTATGAAGATTAAATAATTAAATAAACATGGTTATCGCATTGTTACGTCGCGCTCGTCTGCAGTAGCCTTTCCTTACTTACCTAGGTACCAACACAGATCTTCAAAAATAGAGGGCAAAAACATTACCCTTCTTGTAGGGCAGTTGGGTAAAAAGGGTTGTAATAGGTTCAGGATCTTTTTTACTTTGTGATTAGTAGGTATGTCAAAGTATTAAGTATATGTATAATTATGTACATTTGAAGAAGATGCATATTTGGTGAAGAACTTGATCGTAGCGTTGAAACACATTTTTCGGGTGAACGTACCTGAAAAGAGAAAATAATATTGTTAGTAAAATTGTTTTTTAAATAATGATATTTCAAAGTTTCAATTATGTCAAACTAGCCGACCCGCCTCAGAATCAGTAAACTAATAGCCATTCCATGCAAAATGTATAATAATAAATAATAATAAAATGTTTATTTTCTTCCACAAATAACACTTAATAACTAAAACTTAAAAATAGAAAAATGTATAATTATGTAGGATATTGTTCATTTGTGGGAGACTAGTGCCTAAACTAAGCCGTGACTTGTATTTTAGGACACCAGGCACCAGGGATAAGAAACTCCACACTCTTTTTTTTGTACTTTTTCCGATGTTTTAAGAGTTTATGTTACCTCAAATGGCTTAGCATGATCCTCCGTTATGTCGATAATACTGCAGCATTAATTTTGAAATAAATATATGGCAAGGTTGAGGATCAATGTTAAGTATTATAAACCTCAAAAACACGATTCCATAAAATTTTCTCGATAGAAAAAAAATCCAAAGTTACCTCTAAACCGAAAACAATAAACCGCTAGCATTCAAAAAATGCTTAAAATTAGATCATGAAACTTTGCATACTAACTGAACTTACTATAAAGCAGGTCCTACAAGTTTTTTTATTTTTAAATTACCATTATTTTCACAGTAAAAATAAAATACCTAAACTATCACCTAAACTATGCCGTCTTGAAGCTTGTTCCCTGGCGCCCGACGCCCCCGTTCAGTCTCGCTTCGGCTTTCGAACGGGAGGGCTGTGTCACTTGCGCTCAGAGCACACATTACGCAACAAGACTACGTAAAATACAAATCTTGTAGTACTTATACTTATAGTGTTGGTGCAATGGGAAATAACCGTAATAAAAATAAGAAGCGAAAGGGTTGGCGCAAAGAAACTGGAAAACATGATAAATGTAATGAAGTAAGTATATAGCTACCTATCTACTTTCAGTATTAGTGATTACAAACATGTCACGTTTGGTGCAGTGGCAGGTGATTGGCTGCTGCGTTAGGAGTTGCAGGTGTTTCTGCATGTGAAGATTTGTGTTTGTAAACGCACCTTTCATGATTCAGGCGAAATCCAGGTGTCCACTTTTTTTTTTATAAAAAATGTGAAAAATGGGTGTCCAGTTTTGTAAAAAGATAAAAAGTTCCCTAAATAGGTTTGTTGTTGTTTTGACAATATACAACAAATAGGTATCTATGTAGTACCTAATTGTTTTTTTTTATAATGTTGCCGACTCCAGGATTTCAACTGAATCGGAGACGGTGCGATTACAAACACAAATCTTCACATTCACAAACGCGCAGATCCGACACAACTATATGTAGGCCATAAAACACTGATCTGTTATTATTATTACTACACATGGCTATATAATTTTGACGGCACGGTTGGCGCAGTGGTTGAGCGTTCGGCTGCTGCGCTGCGTGTCGCGGGTTCGATCCCCGCACGGAACAAATATTTGTATGACCTGCAGATAGTTGTTCCGGGTCTGGGTGTCTTGTGTATGTGAATTTACATGTTTGTGAACGCACCCACGATACAGGAATATTCCTAGTGTGGGGCAACGTTTTTTTAAAAGACAAAATAAAATCAAAAAAAAAATTATCAAGCTATAAATTTCCAGTATAAGCTGATCTCACATTATATAGGAATTCCGTACAATGAGAGGTCAGCTTGTACTGGAAAAGTATCCCTCCACCATCAAATACCAATTCACCAAATTTGTATTTCAATAAAAATGTTGGGTGGGTAATTGTTATTTGTTATTCATAGGGCAAGTCTGCTTCTATGGACGATTTAGTCTTCTTTTGTATATTTTTAGGGTTCCATAGCCAAATCATAAATAAAAATATGTGAGGTCTAGGTAGGTATTTATTTGTCCCGTGTGATTGTTACAGGACCGGACGGACGGAGGTATGACCTCCGAAAACTGTAGAAATAAATTCGGACGAAACACATCTTCATGTGTTACAAAATATATAATTGTAAGTACCTATCTATCATACGTGTGTGATAATCACGAAATTTGCTGTTCCCCCATGGCACTACCGCTTGGTACTAACGCGTAACGGTACTATCACGAAATTGGCGAATTCATAATAAAATTTTCATAATGTTGGACTTTTTAGGGTTCCGTATTATTTTTTCATGTTGACAAAATTATGCTGCCGGGGTCGCGAGTATATTTGAAAGAGAGTTACCGCGGCTCTTGGCACAGGCAACTGAAGGAACAGGGGTGGGTTTTAGTTAGTAAAAGTCTGAGATGGCAGATAAAAAAACAATGTACAGCGATGGTAGCTGTAAAAGTTTAAAACTTTGGCGCAGCCACCAACGCCCATCACGCCAGTCATTGGATGATAACATAACATACCCCAAAAAAAAGTGTTTTATAATGAATGTTGTGTTTTCTTGCAGATCACTAGTACCACCTGAGAACATGAGCTGTTCACTGAATATACACAATCATTGAAATCAAGCGTCCCATTGCAGCATTCAAAACATCTTTGGACGAAGCTAAGATATAGATAAGATAGAAGTAAATTTTTGGAGAAAAACTCAAAACGGACTTGTCGTAAATAAAAAACATCGTTGGTATATACAAGTGCAAGGACAATTACATATCATCGGTACAAAAAAAAAATATTTTCGGAATAAGGTCTAGATGCGACAAAAAGTCGAAATTATAGAAAGATGACCAATATTTCTGAAATGGAACTAAAATTAGAACATTTTTACAAAACATGCATGTTACCTGAGCTATGCAATCCCAGACATGTTCTAACTATGTAAATTAGAGATTTAAGCGATTAAAAATAAATGTTATTTAATTTTGACTATTTTTAATTACTTTGAAAAAAACTTATGGTATTTATCATACCTACCTACGTACCTAGATACACACATACCTACTTACATACCTACCTGCATACTTACCTACTTATCCTACCTATACCTACCTACCTTATATTTATACAAACCTTGTCCTGAGAATCACGAACACAACAAAAAAAGAATTATGCAATTTGGTGAAGTCCTTCGAAAAATATACGCATGTACCTACATTTCGGCGATTCATTCTTATATAGATGCATAATAACTAAGAAAGTGGTAATACAAGGCGAAAGCTACCTATTATAAGATTTTAAAATGGCACAGCGTAAACTTACTACCAAGCCAATGTACCTACAGAACCCTCAGTGCAATGGTGACTCGCACTTGACTAGTTTTTTGTAGCTCTACTGCTACTAAACCGACTCTAAACCACTGCATAAATTCTACAATTTATGTAGTGGTTTAGAATCGATTTTTCTAACATATAGGTATGTATATCTAGGTACTTGCATATACCTACAACCTACATAATTACCTACATGCGCAAACGGCTGTCACATAACATACATACACGGCTAAAACTATAAAACGCAAACTTACTACAAAACTAATTGGCGGAACCCACAGCGCAAAGTTGGCTCGCATTTGACTAGTATTTTATAGAAGTAGGTAGGTAAAATAAAATAGTGTGCACGGCTAGACATCACCTATACCGTCCAGTATAAGCTGATCTCGCATTTTATAGGCTTTCCGCACACTGAGAGGTCAGCTTATACTGGAAACTTATCGTTTATAGATACATTGAAATTGTATTTTCGATATAATATACAATTTTATATTCATAAAATTACAAGTTAAAATTAAATTAGATTGATTAATTTATTCCTTAGTACTCGTCCGATAATAGTGTAGTTTACTCTAACGAAATCGCTTCGACCTCAAGGCCGCGCGTGTCGCGTCTCTGCGAGCAAAAGTGTGCGAGCGAGATAAAGAGTGCAGTGGCACGCGGGGAAGTGGGGGCGAAATTAGAATTTGAGCTGAGGTGGCATAGGCTCTTAATAGTTATTCTGCTATTTGGGGCACAGAAAAATCCAACAAATCAAAGATCACCAGCCGTTCTCTGAGTTATAAATGTAGTAGTGTATGTAACTAACCCAACTTTGTTTCATATAATCAATCTGCCTAGTCTTTTTCCTATCTTGGGGTCGGGTTCCAGTCTAACCGGATGCAGCTGAATACAAGTATTTTACATGGAGCAACAGCCTATCTGACATCCACAACCCAGCTACTGGGTAATACGACATCCCTTGGTAGGACTGTTTGTCAGACCTTCGGGCTTCTGACGACCCGTAACGAATGTCAAAGATACACGATTGACAGCCGAGACCAACGGCTTAACGTGCTTTCCGAGGCACGGAGGAGTCTCGGTATGTAAAGATGGTCACCCATCCATAGACCAACCACGGCAAGCGTAGTTTAACCTGATGGATCGACCCGTGCGGCTGTTATTACTTTAGCCACGAGCTCCTCCGACTTTGTTTCATATAGATAGATAGTTATAGATTTTTATTGAACAGCAGATTATTTTAACTCGATTTCAGCTTTATGTCAGTGTTTTAATTTATTCTTGTATTCTATGCTCCACCTTTTATACTGAGAAACAACTAAGTTCTATAACACAAAATAAGGAAATCAATATGATAATGATCGCCTTAGCTTCAAGGCATTGGCGCTTTTTCAAATTACTGGCAAGCTATGTACATAGGAGACACACTTACAGTAGACATCACCTTATTTGCAGCAAACATCTCAAAATTGCTAAGTTCTTAGAAAATAACTTCGTCAGAACTTAATATGGACAAAAGCTATAGAAGACAGAACAAATATTTATGTATTTTAAATAAATTCTAAGACAAATTCCTAAACGAAATTGCAAAACAGCGATACAATAACAGATTTCAACATAAATCAGGCTCAAATTAATGAGTACCATAAAATTACCATATTATTATAATTACAGATTCAATATGAAAATAAAAATAAGATTGGTCGAATAAAAACGACGTTAGTCATACACAAAAAAGGAATTTAATAACTAAAACACAATTTAAAGAAACTAATTTGTAGAAATCTAATCAAAACCGGCATTACGGTACGCCCCCTAACGGGCATGGGATGAGACCCGCCCATGGTGGCGTAAGTTATAAAAGGAAGCGATGACCCAAGTTGTCTAATATCGAGTGTTTTTTTAAGAGGAATAGAACTTTGAATTCACACAATTACTGATAAATGTTTTTAATATCAATGAAATTAGTTTATTTGAGGGATATAGTTCATGGCATTTATGTTTTTTTTTTTGGGGGGTGGGAAATCATCCTATGACTTCTTCCGCTCTAGGGTGGAGCGGAAGGGTGTGTCAGACTCTTACTGACTAAAACCCACCCCTGTTCCTCCCTGCCTCGAGTGCCCGGGGGCGAGGTAACTCTTTCGAATTTATCCTCCACCCCCGGGCAGGCACCGGCCGTGGCAGGCCCCTTCCCTTGGCTGACAACTCTTTGAGGCGCGCGTGGAACACTACGCGCCGTCGACTCTCGGGCCTGGTACTGATCGGACGGCGAGTTACCCACTACTCGCCGTCCGCAGGCCCGGGTCTACGGTGGCCGGAGATCGTCTCGCGGCCCCTGGCGTCTCCTGCGGCGGTCGCGGCTGGGGGCGCTAGGGCGACTCGGCTGTTGCTGAGCCTCCCTAACGTATGCCGCCTCCCTCTTCGCGAGCATTACTGCTTCGCAGAAGGAGGAGACGGCCTCCCATTCCCTCTCGCTCCGTACCATGGCCTGAACCAGGGCACGGCGCGAGAGGTCGCTGTCGCCTATCGCATCCACGAGGACACGGCGGTGTTCTGCCCAAGCGGGGCAAACCTCCACCGTATGCTCCACCGTGTCCTCTGGGCTATGTTTAAATATGATTTCGGGCAAATGGCGAGCGCGACTAGCACGTATATGGCATAATCCGGATATTCAATGCGAATTTCCGAGACACGAGTTCTAACTTTTTTGTGCGTTTTTCGGCCTCCTCGTTAGTGCGATTTGACGCCATTAGGTTACCTTCTTTGGGGATATGTAAAGTCGCAAGTCTACGACAATAAACCAGAAACCATTGAGCACTTGGACGCCAACATTCGATGCGTTACTGCCAAAATTTAGCCTGATTTACTGCGAAGAGTGTGTGAAAATTGGACCTCTAAATTATGCCTTATATCCGCTAGTCGCGGTGACCATTTATCCGAAATATTATTTAAACACAAATGCCACAGAACTGTCTCTCAAATAAAGTCAATTTCATTGATATTAAAAACATTTTCATGTGTTTTATATAAATTTAAAGTTCTATACCTCTAAAAAAAAAACACCCTTTATATAAAAATCTCGTGTCACGGTGTTTGTGGTTACACTCCTTCGAAACGGCTCCACCGACTTTAGTGCTTTTTTTTTGTTGTATATTTTGTAGGTATTAGAATAGGTCGTAAAGTATTTTTCACCCTCCATTTTTGATCGCAGAACGTTTGCCTGGTCACCTAATCTAATGTTTAAAAATGTCGTGTCACGGTGTTTGTGGTTACTCTTCCGAAACGGCTCGACCGATTTTAATGTTATTTTTTTTTATATATTTCGTAGGTATTAGAATAGTTCTTTAAGTATGGTTCACCCTCCTGCCCCCACCCCTAATTTTTTAATCGCAGATAACGTTTACCAGGTCAGCTAGTTATTTAAAAAAAAAACCCAAGTTACTAGCTTTTGCCAGCTGCTTCGCCCACGTGAAACTAGTACTTCCCCCATTATAAGTTAAAGCCTTTTTGCTATTCCAGACTACAATCTATATCTGTGCCAAATTTCATCCAGATCCGTTCAGCCGTTCTGGTGTGATTGAGTAACACTTTCTCATTTAATAATATTTCCGTTATGATGTGTTTTTGAAAAAGTATACGATCCTTGCCGGAAAAATTATATTTCTAAGTAGATTAGGATTTAAAAGAAAACTTTTGTCAGTTGGATCGAAGGTACTGGGTAACAGAGAATTTAATTGCAGAGGGAGAGAAAGAATGATGACCTTCAGCATTGGTAGTCAGTCCCGTTCGTTGAATAGACAAGGCTAACATCATATAATATATTTACGTCATAAATTAAACAACGCGATGATGTGAAAACCATTTTTCATTGAAAATATTCTGCAGTTATTAGGTATATCCAAAGTAAGAACGAAGAAAAAAGTTTATTTGTGACTCGCACAGAAAAACACGAAATAAAATAAATATTAAACAAGACATGACAGCTAATAAAAAAATAACAATATAGAAAAGACCAGTGCTAGGCCAAAAAGGCTCCTATCTCAGCATATGTTGCGATATTTAAAAAATGCGAGTCGGAATCTCGCATTAAGGGTTCCGCACCCTTGTACAAGATTATACGCGTCTACTTGTTGTCATTATTAAGATCGAGCAAAAAAAAAACACGTTTCTAACAGGGTCCCGTTGGGATACTGAATGTAATCCATAACTTGTTAAAAATAAAACCAAATTCGTAAACGCCAACTCTCCAAACTTAACCCACACAAAAATTCACTGTACCATAAAATATGAACCGAAAAGTCTACCCCGTAGCAATTACAAGCAAGACATGTGAAACCATTATATATAGATTAAGGCAACTGTTTTTTTTATGAAAATGATGGTTCTGATAGATAACTGGAATGCAGACACCTTGGTAATGAACAATAATGTTTAGAGGTTAACAGATTATTATAAGGTGGCGATGAATTTGCTGATGCGAAACGCCTATGCGGATCTGCTTCTTGATGTATGGGTGGGAACTGGGAATGGGAACTCAACTGTCTTAGGGCCGATTTCACCATTGAAACTAATCGCAATTAGTTAAACTAAACTCAGTTTGCGCGTTTAATCGAGATTAGCTTCATTTTGCGTTTCACCACTACAAACTAAACTAGTTTAATTTTAACTTACTTTAAATTCTAAACGCATTTCGGTGAAACTCAAAATGAAGCTCTAATCTCGATTAAACGCATGAACTAAGTTTAGTTTAAACTAATCACGATTAGTTTCATTGGTGAAATCGGCCTTTAGGAAACCGATATAAACTGATTATTTCAATGAGTATTGAAGAACGACATTCTGATGTTTCAACGGACAGGCACTACACATTTTGGGCTTAAAGAACCACTTACAATAATAATAAGTATAATCGATATAATATCATTTATCACTTGGCACAGTGGCAACTGAAGGAACAACGGTGGGTTTTAGTCAGTAAAAGTCTGACACGCCCAGCTCCACCCAGAACGGGAGAAGTCATTAAAAAAAACACCCTGAAACGCAAAGGGCAATTGAAGCAAAATGGGTAGGTTTTAGTCAGTAAGAGTCTGACATGCCCTCCCGTCCCACCCAGAGCGGGAGAAGTCATTTGCTGACTCCCCACCCTCAAATAAACAAAAGGTCAGTATCTATATAACATAGATCTAAGGCATTTTCAACTCAATATCGTGAAGCAATAAAATTGTAGGTGGCATCGTAGACCAGGCGCCATAATTATACTTTTTCTCGTCAAACAAAAAACAATTGCCATCGACCATGGACATGAAAGAAGCTCATTGAGCACAGAGTATTAAAATTGACGTCACAGCTCAGAATGTGAAGTGTTTTTGCTTTAAGCACGCGCCAGTTGCAGACAACTGTCATTTGTTTCAAAACAAGGGCTTAGTTGTGACTCTAACGACAATCGCGTGCGCAATATAATTCAAGTATTCTTGTTGAGTAGTTTACAAGTTACTAGCTTGTGCCAGCGGCTTCGCGTGAGTTGGAAATTATTTCTAGGAAACATACTCCCGGGATAAAAAAAAGTATGTGTGTTCTTTGGCGTAACAAGATAAAAAAGGTGTGTGTGTGATTCACACACGATAGAAGTGAAACTTCAGTAAATCGACAAAAGAATGAGATGAATATATATAACAAGGGTAGGATAATTACAAAGTTTAATTGTTTAAAAATGAAAGTATTTTGATTAATTTTAAAAGATATATTATATTTTATTTAACATATGTTCCATAATCTATTGCTCAAGTTCCATATTTTCAGTTTCAACAAATGATACAAGAGGCTTATGATAACTAAAATACGATACAAATGTTTTAGTTTCAATTTGGTTGATTTAATATATCTTTGGAATACTGCATCTATTGCTGTTTTTGATTTGTTATAAAATTTATTATTTAGCACAACAAGATATGAAAATACTCACAAACACACAGTTAAATAATAACACACCACGCTGACATCTTACTAAAAAGCTGTAATACGCAGCCGCATACAGTGTACAGTAGGTCACGTAGTTTTCACATACACTAACACACGTTAAATGCTCAAATACAAGCACGTATTAAACAGTGTGCAATATACATACACACCGACATCTGCTCTCTCGCTCTTTTGTATTTGTGTCTCTTACCTGTCGTTTTTTCCGTTGCATCCGGTTTGAAATCACAACGATTCTAAAGAAGTTTCACTTCAAAAACCAAACTGTCACAAAGTTTACAAAAGGAAAACCATCATTCTTCATGAATCACAGACTAGCTAAAATTGTAATTCTTTTTTCTACATTTTTTGATGGTATCGTATCGAGAATCACTAGCCTTATCACCTGTCTCCGTTTTCGGAAGCGTTTTCCTTACACCTGTATAGCCTATGTGCTATTCCAGACTAATCTATCTCTATGCCCAATTTCATTCAGCCGTTCTACCTACCTAATGGTTTTTTGGAGCAGTCGGGTAATAACTCTACGAACGGATATATAGTAAGCCCACTATATTATAAGTCACCATACAGACTAGAATCCTTCGCACAGTCAAAATCTGTGACACATGTCACATTTAACGACACATGACCGTTTTTTTTTAATTTTTATTCATGACCATAGATTCAAGTCTTTCAGTCAGATACATAGTTAATACATTTATTTTTCCATTATTATGCAGATGTAACATTTTAATGTATTTTGGAGCAACAAATGTGTCGAGTCAGCCTTCTTGGCAAACTTCGCTGAGGTAGTCAATACTACAATAAAATTCTCAGCTCCATTTTACCGAGATCGCGCCTGTTTCAATGATTCCACATATTGTCCAGTTGCGTAGAAACTTCAGACACAAAACTAAACCAATTTTACATCACAATATCCCCTAGGAATCAATAAGCGAATAATTAAAACAGCCACTGAACTTCACCCGAGAAAAGCCCGCCAAAAACTCCCACATGACAGTTCATGCGTCAATGATACCAGAGCAAAAAAAGGTACTTAACAATTATACTTAAGATTGCCATGCATGGCATACCAACGTATAATGTCTAATAGACAGAAAATTACTAGCCTATGGCCCACATACGGTAATGACTAAGTTTCCCATAATTAACGCTTAGTTGATGACCAGAAGCTCAGCGGGGTATTGAGTCGTCAGCGGTCAAGTTGGGTTTGAAAACAGTAAAATAGTTGTGAAGTACGACCACCATTATGGAAATAGAGAAACCATATTAATATTCAAGTGACTTTTGACAGAGTGACGGCGATAAAAAATGTCAAAAATTAAAAAATTTACCACTTTTCATTAATGCTTGACAATTGACTAGTGGTAACGGCCCTTACTTAGGAGTGGTAGGTCGTAGATTCAAACCCAGACAGGCGCCTTAGTTTGTGTTATTTATTTCATCACTATGCTCTCAAAACGTGAAGGAAAACATCTTAAGAAAACCGGCAAAAGAACAAAAAAAAACTACGAAGACATATGACATTCACCAACCCGCATTGGGCCCGCGTGGAATATTATGGCCCACAACCTCTCACAGAGAGGAGACCTGTGTCCCAGCAGTGGGAACATTAAAAGGTTGATTATGCTTGCTGTGTCCTAGCAGTGGGACCATTAAAAGGCTGATTACGCTTAATGTGTCCTAGCAGTGGGAACATTAAAAGGCTGATTACGCTTGCTGTGTCCTAGCAGTGGGACCATTAAAAGGCTGATTATGCTTGCTGTGACCCAGCAGTGGGAACATTAAAAGGCTGATTATGCCTGCCTGTGTCCCATCAGTGGAAACATGTAAAGGCACATGCTTAAACTAATTTTCCTACTAAAAAAATCTTTAACACCACGCAAAGGTCAACAGATTCTATTAGATAATTACATTTTTTATACAAACCGTGTCCAACATCTTTATTTAGCTATAACATCTTCAATTACCACAAGGTACAAGACAGAAAAAAATTAATCGAATACTATTTTTTCTGAGTCACCTAATAAACATACGCAGACAGAACCCATCTAAGAATTCTGATATTACTTCCGCTATATTGTTTGTGTATGAACAAAAAACTATGATTTTAATGTTGGAAAAAATGACCGGCTCCCGTACTAATGGCATCATCAGGCTTTGAATTAGTCTCGGAGACGAGGTCGGGTTATTAGCGTCGCACACTCGCTACATTTGACGGAATACATTATGAGGATCTGTTTATGTGAGGTAACAGTAATTATGGCATAATTATATTATTCGAAATAACCTAGAGCAGTGGATTTGTTATAGGTAATGTTCCAGTCTTCGTGATAAATCGAACAATAATTCAAAGTGTCATTCAGCTTTTGGAGGTATGCTATATAAATCTGTTCAAATCGCGCTGACAACTCTGCTTGCGCGATGCAGAATTTGAGTTTAGTTCGTATGTTGCGTCATAGATGTCGCTACAAGCTATCCGCACTGAGGTCGCGTTGTGGATGGATGCCCACTCTTTCTCACAGATAGTAGGCCTGTGTCCCAGCGGTGGGAACACTTTCACTGATTAAATATGTCATGTTACGTACCGGTGTTCCTATTCACCCCGTTTGACGAAACGGGGTGAATAGAAACAAAACTTTGATGGGGTTTTTCACGTTATTTAGAAATTGTTTGTAGCATTTATGTACTCCAATTTATTTATGAATTGTTATAAAAACTAAATCGATGCTTTTCTAGAAACCAATAATATAGAAACTAATAATACGGTATCTTATAGTTATATTCATGTAGATTTTGTAGATTTTATGATTGTCTGGCAGTTTGAGTATTTTTGCGGCCTACTCAAATGTCCTTACTTTGGTATTGTTCGTCGGTTCGTTGAGCTCCTCAAAGTTCTGAGTTGAGCTTCGCGATGACTGACAAATGCTTGCACTGTCTGGACAGGTCCACTCGAATTCGTGTGTTGCTTTCTTCAAAAAGCTCATCCCAGACATAAACGTACATGGTTCTCATATGATTTAACCAGTACACACTTTAAAAGAGACTTTGACCTCTGAGTTTGTTTCGGTGTTTCTTCTCAGGGTAGTCAGCTAGGAAACACCGGCCTCATCTAGCTTAAACTGACAAAAACCATTGACGTGTAAAAGTGTTCCTTGTAACCTATTTACTGAATAAACATCATTTATCACTTAGTGAAAATCCAACTCAAAGTTTTGTTTCTATTCACCCCTTCGTTCCTATTCACCCCGTTCGTAGGTAATCTGTTCAAACATAGACCGAATTACTCAAACGGATGCAATCTTGATTAGGTATTTGGATGACTAATCAGAGTGCCGTTGCCGCTCATCATTATTTAGAAAAAAGCTACAACACTATATTTCCCGCTGCACCAATTTTCAAAACAGAAAAGGGCCGCATTTTTTCTCAAAAAGAAGTTTCACTCGCTGCAAATACAGGAAAACTATCCCACTGCGTCCGCTTTTGACACATTTCAACCTGAAAAACGGACGTTGAATTTTTATTCTGTGCTAAACAAAGACGCAACTGGCTGGCTATGCATAACACCATCCAAAGCATAGTTATGCATTTTAAACACGCTTTTATTAGACTCAGGACAGTTAAAAAAAAAAAAAAAAAATGGTACAACACTACAACTGCGTAAAAAAATCTTAGAAGTTAATTTGACGCACTTTCAGGTTTCCGACTGAGCTGATATTTTGCACAAGTTTAGTTTCGATCACAATGCATGATTAGCAAACTGACGTCATTCTAAATACAATATAATAATAATAATAAATTCTTTATTGTGGCAGGTTCAAGACATCCCGGGCCTGCGGACGGCGAGCAGTGGGTAGCTCGCCGTCCGATCAGCACCAGGTCCGTGAGTCGACGGCGCGTAATGTTCCACGCGCGCCGAACAAGAGATTTGTGTCAGCAACCACTGACGGGGCCCATCGTGGCCGTGCCTGTAGCGGATGAATTCTGAAAATGACTAACCGCACACCTGGGCACTCAGGCAGGGAAGGAACAGGGGTGGGTTTTAGTCAGTAAAAGTCTCACACGCCCTCCCGCTCCACCCAGAGCGGAGCGGCGGGAGAAGTCATTGGATGATTTCCCACCACCCCAAAAAAATAAAAAAAAGGTTCAAGACCACCACCACCACCACCACCACCACCACCACCCATCCCATTGTGTTTTTCTGTATATGTTTTATGTGTACAATAAAGAATAATAATAATAATAAGAACGACAGCTTCGACCACCTGTCGAAGCTGTCGTTGCGCGGTTGGATCAAGGGCCTGATTCAGAAGGCAGTACTCCTTGATACGGCTCGCATTGTGAGGAGGTTCCTGTCTCTGGAGCCCTAACCACCGGTAGCTTGGACCCTGCTCCCGATACCGGTGGACTACTATTTTTTATATTTTTAAATGTTTTTTTATATGTTTTCTTTTAAAAATATTTAAAAACTTAAATAATATGTGTAAAAATAAATATACGAAATAATAATAAGACATTTATATGAAATTCCCTGGCTCCTGAGCTAGTTTTAAACTGTACCTATTATAGGAGCCAGTGCATTCCCCATATTATGGATACAATTCCAGAACATTCATATGGCGTACTAGTTTTTTTTTTAAATTTTTATTTTAGGGACTTTTATCCTTTTAAGGCATGTCAGCCCCATCGTAACCTAAGCTAATTTTACATTTCAACTTATAATTTACATCTTTTATAAACAATTTTAGCAGTATCACTGACTGGATTTGCCAGGATTTCAAAAAACGTACCTATGTCGAGTTTACGCAATCTTGACAATGTTTCCCTACCCGTCTGGTTCTTGACACATTCCATTAAAAGATGCTGGACATCATCAATAACTCCACACACATCACAATTTGGGGAATCTAGTTTTTTCATCAGATGACCAAATCTTCCGGTAGGATAGTGTCCAGAACGAAGCCTTAGAGCCGCTACAATATACGTTCTACTCATTTTGGAGTCCACAAACCAAGGAATGCGAGAAGGTTGGTGTTGTATGACCTTGTACCAGATCCCTTTGACTTTACTTAGGTCTTGAAAGTAAAGATCCCATTTTTCAAAACAAGCTGTTTTAAGTTTTGGCAGAATTTCTGTATAGTCAGGCGTTATTGTTATTTCTGTGCCATCTGTTATTGCCAGTTATATTATTATTATTTCTTCTGTAATAAACAAAGACGTAACTGGCTAGCTATGCATAACACCATCCAAAGCATAGTTATGCATTTTTCACGGCAACTGTCATTCTGAATGAGTAATTTGTTCATACCGGCTTATTATTCGGACACCTCCGTGTTTTCCCACAATTTGCTCCCTATTTCTGTACCCACGCGTTTTTCTGACTACCTTCTTAATAACAACTTTTATTACAGTGTATTAAGACTGGTATTTGATTAGCATGTGTTTGGGTACAGACAAAAACAATGGTTGCATTTGTGAATGACAATGATGGATCTGCTTATTTCTTTATACCAAGTTTTGGGGTTCTGACATCGAAAATGAAATATAGATTTGGTAGTTTTCTGTTGAAACCGTTTCAATAAAACAAACTGTTTCTAAATTTTGGTAGTAAGTGGTCAGTTTTAACGAATGAACTCATGTCCTGCAATTTAAACTAACACGGGAACACGTCAGGAAGTTAAAATCGAAAACGTCACGAAATTTAGGACATCGGTAAACTCTGTGCACTAGTTTAGATTTTTAGTTGGTATGTTTGTTAATTGCTTGCTTGACATTCTTGTTTGCTATCGGTATTGGTTGGGTAACCAAATGCAAAGTGAGTGTTCTGTTGACATATTAAAATACTTTGATTTAACCTTATTTATTTATACCTGAACGAGACGCAATTTAGAGTTAGCTCACTCCATCGTCGACTTTGTCTCTGTCACCTCTGACGTAGACTAGAGTCAAGAGCAAACCAATCTCTAATAATAAAAAGAGTGTTTTAACATGTTGCTAAAATTATACTACTAATTTACTTGGAGCGACTGCCAACTGTTCCCAAAACGGTGAAGGAAAACATCGTGAGGAAACCGGCATGTCCTAGAATCAAACATTCGAAGACATGTAACATCCA
The DNA here is from genome assembly GCA_951329385.1 of Polia nebulosa. Classification (NCBI taxonomy): domain Eukaryota; kingdom Metazoa; phylum Arthropoda; class Insecta; order Lepidoptera; family Noctuidae; genus Polia; species Polia nebulosa. Next base: position 7,473,771 of record OX589613.1, on the reverse strand, counting down.
CCAACAGGCACTGAGTCCGTCTGGTGGATTGCGGCCCATTCCCTCCTAGAGACGAGGCCTGAATCCCAGCAGTGGGAACATTATAAAGCTGATTAACTGATTATGTTATGCTCCACAATCCAGTAACTGGGTAACACGATACCATATTGAAATAAGGCAAACCTGCGGAACTATCCACAACTCAATTAAATGAATAGGTACAGCTAACTCGTACTTAGTTTTAAGGGTTCCGTACCCGAAGCGTCCAAACGGAACCCTGATGCTGTCGCTCACGTGTCCGTCTGTCTGTCTGTCCGTCGTCTGTCACACAGGTTTTACAGCTACGGTACGGTTTTTGCTACAGTCTCCAAATTTTCATCGTATAAGCATCTTGTTGTCCCAAAGCCATACAAATCGTCAAAAATACATTTGGTACGGAATCCTAAATGTGTGAAATCCGACACGCACTTGACCGGTTTTTTTTTAGATGACTAACGAACACTAGGTAATAAACATACATTAGGATGATATTAGTGTTTTTATAACAGATTCCTAATTGATATTAATGTGAGGTGTTATTAATTTTTTTGCATCACACTTAACGGAATTAGGAATTAAATGAATTGTTTTAGGTGCTTATAAATTAAGTGTGAGTCTAGGTATCTTTAAGAAAAACGTTAATTTTCCATTTTTAACCGACTTCCAAAAGGAGAAGGTTATCAATTCAGATGTTTGTATTTTTTTTATTTTTATGTATGTTCGGGCATAACTCCGTCATTTATAGACGGATTTGAAAAATTCAATTTTTGTTCGAAAGGGCGTTATTCCGAAATAGTCCCATTTAAATTTTATATAGATCTGATGATGAGTTTCGGAGACAAACAACGGAACTCTTTAAAAAATGACAGCAAATCAACTGCGATTGCTGCAGTCTTAATGTCTATGTAGTGTTAACACAATTTAATGGAGAACCACAACTAAAAAGTGAAAAATAAAAACTTTTTTACAAAAAAATAGAACCGACTTCCAAAAAAAGTGCAAAATAACTTTAATTTCGGAAGTCGGTGTCAAAAAACGAAGACACAAAACAAGAAACACTGACTTCCGAAATTAAAGTTATTTTGCACTTTATTTGGGAGTCGGTTCTATTTTTTTGTAAAAAGTTTTTTATGATAGCAATTTTCTTGGCGATCCCTTTTTAGGGTTCCGTACCCAAAGGGTAAAACGGGACCCTGTCATTAAAACTCTGCTGTCCGTCCGTCTGTCTGTCCGTCTGTCACCAGTCTGTATCTCATAAACCGTGATAGTTAGACGTTGAAATTTTCACAGATGATGTATTTATGTTGCCGCTATATCAAAAAATACAAAAAAAAAACAGAATAAAATAAATATTTAAGGGGGCTACCATACAACAAACGTGACTTTTTTTGCAGTTTTTATAGATAATGGAACGGAACCCTTCCTGCGCGAGTCCAACTCGTACTTGGCCGGTTTTTTTTTTTTCGGGAGGAAATCTTTAAAAGGCACCTGGACTTTTGTGAAAAATAACAGGGATTGTGGAATATTACCTCACTAAAACCACCCAGTGATCACTATCCTCACATGGAAGAGAAACCCGTGACCTCTTAAAGACCACCCCAGAACCTTCTCTGTGCAACGCCTATTCGGGCACACGGACGCTGGAGTTTTTAGCGATAGCTACATACGTCTCCATGCTCATGATCACCATAATTTCAGCCGAAAGAATTCTAGTGCTGGACACAGCGGCGCCACATCGACAGGTCCTGTGCTCCTCGCATCCAACTCGACGTTTTATTATTATTGATAGGCTCGCGTTTGGCCACTATATCACCTGATGATAAGTGATTATTTGGTTGACGATGGAACACGTTCGCCTAGAAGTAACCTATTCACTCTTGACTTAAGGTGGAAGCGCCGATTTTATTTTATTTTACATTTATTTTTATCAAATGCTTCCAATGTGCTTTTAATGATTTTAATTTAACTTAAATATTTCTATTGGCATGTTATTAATTCAGTTTTAATTTTTAATGTGTAATCAATTGACATTGTTATGAATTCAGTTTTAGTTTTAATATTTAATCTATTGACATTGATATTAATCCATTATTGAGTTTTAATAATTTCTTAATGCGTGTAATTTATTCGTTTTTTTTTTCTCTCTTCTTTGTTATATTAACAAATTGTATTTTATTTTGAGTTTTAATAGTGTGTTTATGTTTAAAATTAGATATTCGACTTATTATTTCAAGGCAGCACTATTGTTCTAGTGAGCGCTATTTTTTTTAGTTAGAATTGATGTCAAATGTAATGTTTCATGAAATCATGATATTTGGCATCAATTCTAACTGAGAGAGTTGTATTGATGATTTTAATGATTACAGTTTCTATCGATTACATTTTGGGGAGTGTGCGACGGAATTGCATAATTTGATTCCGCCAAGCCCGTTTCATCAACGGAACACAAGACGTACGGCGAAGTGCCACCGGTTCATGGTGGACATCCCATCCATACGCACAAAGCGTTTTGAGAAAACATTCATTGCGCGTACAGCTAGGGAGTGGAATTCCCTACCGGAGTCTGTGTTTCCTGTTAGCTACAACTACAACCTGGGAGTCTTTAAGTCAAGAGTGAATAGGTTACTTCAAGGCAAGCGTGCTCCATCTTCGACCACATCATCGCTTACCATCAGGTGAGATACTGGTCAAACGCGTGCCTATCAACAATAAAAAAAAAAGTTATGTAAATACAATACGTACTTGCTACGACCGCGAATCATATTTAGACCAACAATACAACCTGATAGATATTGGACTGCAAATTGCAAAAAACGTAAGAAAATTTAAATTTCGTGCGCCTGGTAGCTGACTCCTCTATAGAAACAATTATTTGGAACCTTGCCACATATTTATTCGACCTTTATAAGCGGATATAAAATCCTGGGTCAATAGCATATTCTCATATGTGAAAGATTTAAAAATAAAGCGACCGTAAAACTAACTCAATAAGATATATGAAATATAAAAGATGTTTTCGTCTCCTTTAAAAAATCCGATATCAGAATGATTTTAGTGTCGGGAACAGATCGGAATGGTCATACTTCTGTGAATAAAATTGTTTTTATTACTTTTGCACATATGGTAATGCTTTTTATAAGTTTTATAGTTTTTGGTTTTACGAGAGGGCCATTGTAAGTGTCGTTTAAGTTAGTTTAAAGATGGCGGCACTTAAGGGGAATGCGAAGGTCAGCTCGCGAAATTTAAAAAGTTGTAGCAGCTCAGTATTAGATAGTAGTATGATGTTAGGATAGTTTTTTTCCAAGTTAACAAAGAAGTTTTTGACAAAGCGTATTCATTAAAATCATTTTAAGTAGATAGAGAAACATTTCCTTCTCTAAGTTACAATGATCCTCAAACGCCTTGATTTAGTGAAATAGCCATTCAATCTTGTAATTTCAACTTAGCGAGTTACATGGATGATGATTTCAACTAGCCAGCGGCTTCGCTCGCGTGGAATTATTATTTGCCCCATTATAAATTATAGCCTAAATAATATGTGCTAATCCAGACTATAATCTATCTCTGTGCCAAATTTCATTCAAATCCGTTCAGCCGTTCTGGCGTGATAGAATAACAAACGTCCATCCAAACTTTCGCATTTATCCAGCTTCTGCCAGCGACTTCGCCCGCGTAGAATTAGTAGGTACTTCCCCCATAGTAATTTATAGCCTAGTTAAACTTGGTGAATAGGGATGCAGGAGTGAATAGGGACGAAACTTTAAAAGGGATTTTAACGCTAAAATAATATAGTTTATTGTCAACAAAGACTTGAATATTTTAACTGAAATAGAATTTATAATTTAGTCAGTGTCCATGTTAGCGACAAACTATATTATTTCAACATTAAAATCCCCTTTCAAGTTTCGTCCCGATTCACCCCTGCATCCCTATTCACCACGTTATACCGGTAGGTTAAATCCGTTCAGCAGTTTTTGCGTGAAAGAGCAACAAACAGCCACCCAAAATTTCGCATTTATAAAATTAGTAAGATTAGTAGAAAGTGGGACCGTACGGGCTAGTAACAATAATAATAATAAGCTGACTGCATTTCGAATGCATCACCCACGTTCGTCGGTGATGAGACTGTATATCCCGCGGAAGTGTGGAGGCCGAGGCTTTTTAAATGCTAAGACCCTCCACAACCGCGAGGTATGCTGTCTAAGGGAATATTTCCTAGCTGCTGACGTGGGTATGCATCGAGATGTAGTGGCAGTGGACAAGGGCCTTACTCCACTCTCCTTGGCTAACGAGAACTGGCGCAAACCTCTAGTGCTTGACACTAACGATCGCAGAGAAGTATGGCAGAGTAAGGAACTTCACGGACGCATTTTCCGGGCACTACATGGGCCCGATGTAGACCAGTTAGCGTCCGTAGCCTGGCTGCGTGTCGGTGACCTCTTTGGGGAAACCGAAGGTTTTGTCTGTGCAATTATGGACGAAGTTATCATGACGAAAAATTACCGGAGATTTATTGTGAAGGACGGCACGGTTGACATATGTCGGGCATGTCATCGTCCGGGAGAATCAATCCGCCACATAATCTCTGGTTGTTCTCGTCTAGCTAACGGTGAGTACTTGCATAGGCACAACCTTGTAGCCAGGATTATCCATCAGCAACTTGCTCTGAAGTACTCTCTTGTAGAATCGGAAGTGCCGAGAAAGATAAACAAATCAAGATATTGACTTGGCTCGCGAGGTTGTCGACATGTGGGATGTGGACTCAGCGATCATTGTACCGATAGTCGTGTCAGCCAATGGCTTAATAGCCACGAGCCTCGACCAACACCTCAGGAGGCTCTCGTTAGGCGGCTGGATCAAGGGCTTGATTCAGAAAGCAGTACTTCTGGACACGGCTCGCATTGTCAGGCGGTTCCTCTCTCTGGAGCCCTGACCGCCGGTAGCTTGGACCCTGTTCCCGATACCGGTGGGCTACTATTTTTTATATTTTTAAATGTTTTTTATATATTATTTTTTAAGAAATATTTAATATGTTAAAAAGATAAATAAACGAAATAATAATAATAGAAAGCGGTACTCCTGGACACGGCGCGTATTGTTAGGAGATTCGTTTCTCAGGAGCCCTGACCACCGGTAGCGTAGCTTGGACTTGTCCCGATGCCGGTGGGCTACTAATTTTTTATATTTTTAAATGTTTTTATATTTGAATATTTAAAAATGTAAATAGTATGTACATAAAATTGAATAAATGGAATAATACTTATAGTAGTATGTGAATGCTTAGGTAAACACATAACTTTTTTTTTTTTTTTTATTGTTTGTTGCGTTTGACCATATCTCCTGGTGAGCCATGATGTAATCGAAGATGAAGCATGCTTGCCTAGAAGTAACCTATTCACTCTTAACTTAAAGACTCCCAGGTTGTAGCTAGCTTTTAACTAACATACAAGCTAATAATGTGATGATTTTTGCAAAAGCCCTAAGGAAAATCTGAATTTAGTTTCTTCACTAGCACCTCACCCTTAAGGCGCGGACTGACTACGATTTGAGATAGCTTCAAATAAGGTTGAGAATTGAACATAATAGTTGTGTTGACGATGCGAACTGGCATTAATTTTACGGGTTTTCTTTAGATTATCCAGAATATACACAATAAATGAAATAATTGGCCGGTCAAAGTTTTAATAAAATGCTAATTCTATTCAATTCTTAAAAAAATAATGTTGATATCGCTGAAAATACAGAGATGTTCGACGCCAAAGTTTATTTTTGTGGAGCAATTTCCAATTTTTTTATTGGGGATATCTAATTGTTTTTTACTATTCTATTCGGTTATTTTTTTTCTTTAAACCCTTCTCTGTGCACTGTATTTTTTGCAAAAGATATTTTCATTGCATTACGTCATACTTGACTATCCAAGAAACAATTTTTTTTGACTATTGAGGTAACACCGCGCCTTAAAGTATTTATTGTATGATGTAATTTGATCATCAGCGGTTAAGCCGATAATGTATATAATTGTACAAGGAATAGACGTAATTTTATACCTCATAACAAGGTTAATTTAACGCAAAAGGGTGTTAGAAGAGCTTATTTGTTTTAAAGTTATTGATAGTATAGGTGAGTTTAATGAAGTAGGTACTTACATAAATACTTTAAGAAAGTTTCGCTAACATTAAAAGCTGCTTGTTCTTCTGGAAATATGTGTCTGTCTTTAGTTTGTGCTTTAACAATATTTTATTTACATAAGCTGCGTCCACGGTTTCACCCGCGTAGACCGGGATAAAAGTGCCTATGTGTTAATTCAGGGTATAAGCTATCTACATACCGAATTTCATCCAAATTGGTCAAGCAGTTTGAGCGTGAAAAAGTAACAAACATACAAACACACACACTCACAAACTTACGCCTTTATTAGTGTTATGACTAGGCAAACTAAGACTTCGAAGACATGTGACATCCACCAATATCATTAAACCCGGCCGGATTTCACAGAGAGGAAGCCATTTTGGTGGGGCATGTCAATACATATTGGTGGGGCATGTCTATACATTTTGGTGGGGTATGTCAATACATTTTGTTGTGGCATGTCAATACATTTTGGTCAATTTACCCGGCTGCCCCAGAAGGAGGGTAAAGTTTTTCGAGTATCAATCTGCCTAGCCTTTTCCCAACTATCTTGGGGCCGGCTTCCAGTCTAACCGGATGAAGCTGAATACCAATATTCGTTTTGTCTTTTGATAGGCACACATTTGACCACTATCTCACCTGATGGTAAGCGATGATGTGGTCGAAGATGGAGCACGCTTGCCTAGATGTAACCTATTCACTCTTGACTTAAAGACACCCCAGGTTGTAGCTATTATAAAACACAGACTCAGGCAAGGAATTCTACTCCGTAGCTGTACGTACAATGAATGTGTTTTCAAAAAGTTTTGTGCGTGTGGGTGGGAACTTCCACCATGTACTGGTGGCGCATCGCCACACGTCTTGTGGTCCGATGATGGAACGGATTTGGCGGAATTAAATTATGCAATTCCGTCGCACACACCCCAAAATTTTACATGGAGCGACTGCCTATCATACCTCCACAACCCAGTTACTGGGGTAAGACGTGCTTTCGAAAGATGTTTTACTTTATGTTTTGTTTTTTAAAAAACGTTGCCCCCACTTGGAATTACTCCTGTATCGGGGGTGCGTTCACAAACATTAAAACTAACATCCACAAGACACCCAGACCCGGAACAACTATCTGTAGGCCATACAAATATTTGATCCGTGCGGGGAGCGAACCCGCGACACGCAGCGCAGCAGCCGAACGCTCAACCACTACGCCAACCGTGCCGTCAAAGATGGTCATCCATCCATGGATCAACCCCGGCATGCATAGGTTAACCTAATGGATCGACCCGTGCGGGTAAAGTAATAATTAGCCACGAGCTCCTCAGTCCTCCGAATATTAAATTGGACATCTTACGGCTAAAATACTGACGTTAATGCAAAAATGTAATAAACTGCTTGACTCAGCAAACCAGTGTTCCAAAATTGATTCTTTAAATACAACGTAAAAGTTGCCTGGTTTATTACTCAGCCAAATCTAAGACTAAGATCTTATCAAGGTAGACTAGGTCGTAAAGTCTGTGATAGCCAATACTCTCGTATGATCTTAAATAAAGATAATAACAATGGGTTTGGATTGATTCAGCAAAACAGAATTCTGTCTAGATAGGTGGACTGCCAAATGATTCATTTTATGGGTTGTAAAGTTTTGGTATTTCATAATTTTATGACAGAAGCGTTAAAGTGGTTTATTTATTTAATTTATCTGAATAATTGCTCGTTTATATCTAAAATTAGGTATCGTAAAATTATTTGTTTGTTTTTAATAGCATAAACATAGCACAATCGGACACTGCTGGGGCACAGGCCTCTTCTCTGTGAGAGGGTGTGGGCCGTAATCCACCACGCGGGCAAATTGCAGGTTAGTGGATGTCACATGTCTTCGAAGTTTTTGGTTCTAGGACATGCCGGTTTCCTCAAGATGTTTTTCTTCACTACTTTGAGAGCAGTAATGATGAAATGATTTACCCATAGTAAGTTGCCTGCCTGGGTCTTTAAATAACAGAAATACCGGTATCGCTGAGTTTCAAAAGCTACTTTTATATCGAACAATTAATACATGGTTCTTGGATAAGCCGTGGAAGCTAAACCGCGGCAAGAAGCTAGTATTTTGAGCTGTGAGCTTAATGTAGCATAGCAGCTAAGTTTAAGACACTTATTACAATTTTTTTTTTTTTCAAAATTTGTATACCTAGCCTATGTCACTTGACACTTAAGACGAATGTACTGATAACTTGTTAAAATGTGTCCAGCCGTTGAGGCTACAGGGCGCATACAAGCATACATCGCTTACCATCAGGTGAGATAGTGATCAAACACGTGCATATCAATGATAAAAAACATACAATACCTAACTACATACTCTCGAAAATCTCTCCCTCCTTCTGAGGCAGTCGGATAAAAATATTGCTTACACAAGGGCCGATAATTTTGTAGATATATCCCAATATTTAACTTTATCTTAAATGGTAAGTAGGTATACCGGTATACCTTTCACCTTGAATCTTAAGAGGCACAGAACCGGGACTTCGGCCCCTTTGGGTTAGAAAGGGAATACTCGTACCTAGTTGAAAATGCATGCCAAGGGAGACCCTAACTGATTGCCGAGTCTGGATAGAAATTAGGAGATAATTAGGAGTGATTCATTTAATTACCACTTTGTACACTACTCGAAGATACTGTTTATAATCAGAGTTGCCAATACAGTTTCGTCTAAGTTATTTTTTTTTGAGTAAGTAATAATGAACATAAGGAACTGGGTTCGGTTTTCATAGCGGTGTCGGCTACTCATCATTCTCCTGCCCTTATCCCAATTTATTTGAGGTCGGCGCAACATGTCTTTTTCTTCCATACTCCTTATTAGTCGTCATCTCTGTAGTTACTCCCTTTTTACCCATATCATCTTTCACACACCCTAGTTGTAAATACCCCCTTTGTGCCTAACGGCCTAGCTTTGTTCTGTCTCCCACTTGATTAGGAGGGAAGTGGAAATTATGTTTTTCTCACTCCCCCGCTGTCTTTTCTGATTAATTTCGTTGCGGGACCCAAAATAGTTTAATCGTTTCTCTAGGACTCGTCGAGCTTCATTGCCTCGGCGTTTTTTCTGATGGCCAGATAACTTCTGTAAGCCAGAATCAACAGTGGCGAGGGAATAGTGTGGCGGGCTTGTCCCAAAAAATAAATAAAAAAGTCCATCCATCGTTTCTTTGGCCTTCCTCTACTCTTATAGCCATCCAAATCCATACACAAGACTTTCCTCACGACATTTTCTTCATTCCTCCGCATCACATCCCATAAACAACAAAATTCACAACCGATTTCCACACAACTTTTCAGGTGTCAGCTAAATCTAAAAGAGGAAGACATACCTGTACAGGGTGTAACAGACATGTGTGGTCACATTTTAAACACTGCTCCTGCCCATGGGAATGCAAAACTTTCTACAAGGTAGTCATATTGTAATTACCCAACAAAAATATTGCACTTCCAAAAAAAGGCGTTGGGGCCAAAAAAAATCTGGAGTGGCGACCGCGTTTATTGTAGCGAAGGCGACACTTGGGGGAGGCCTATGTCCAGCAGTGGACGTCTTTCGACTGAAAATATGAAGCCTTTAAGACTTACTTACAATGTTAACCTGAAAATATTTAGCGTCACGTCATTTAAGTCCTAACCAATCCCAAAAGAAAAACCATACCTAAGTGATAGAAAAGAATTTCTACTAAAAACATTTCAGGGCACGGATGACTTTCAAGAATGAAAGGGCAATTTGGAAAGCTATTGGAAAGGCTTCAGCTTTTACAATGACGTAATCAGTTTATCTGAGGACCCGGTAGCCCGTCAATAGTGACGGAATGAAAAAAGACGCGCTTTGAATTTTTTTAGAAGAATTTGCGCCTTTAGTTAAGATTCCACGTGTTACTCTACCAATTCAATTTTAGACAAATTTTTCCACTTGGTGGTATGCAGAGAAAGAAATCTATGTATTACTAACTTCTGCCAGCAGCTTCGCCCGCGTGGAAAGACGAAGTTTTATACAAACAAAACCCCCCTTTTTCACCCCCTTAAAGGTCGAATTTCTCTAAATCCGTTCTTAGTGCTCCCGTACATTATAAAAGGAAGCCGTGTGCCAAATTTCTCGTGCCTAGTCCCAGTAGTTTCGGCTGTGCGTTGATATGTCAGTCAGTCAGTCAATTTCTCCTTTTATAAAGATAAAAAGACATGACTCTTTCATTTTGCACACCTATAGTAGATGCAATTTAGCATGAAAAAAACGGTCATCGACCCACATTATACAATTATCGGCATTCTTAATTTAAAACTCACGCACAAAACGTTTGGGAACACATTCATTGCGTGTCCAGTTAAGGAGTATTATTCCCTATCGGAGTCTGTGTTTCCTCATAGCTATAACCTGGGGATCTATCCAAGCGTGCTTCATCGTCGACCATCCACCTGATGGTAAGCGATGATAGTGGTCAAGCGCAAGGATCACGTCTTTATTTCTTTATTTCCATTTGAAATTAAGAATAAGTAATAAGCCGTCCCGAATGACATCTTTCTTAAACATACCCAACCATTTACATATCTATACATCACTATCTAACTAATTTACACCCCACATATGAATAGCGCTGGCAGCTCATAAAATTTGGAGACGTTTGAATATTAATATTATAATGTAGCGATTGTTTTAAGGCGCTATTAGCTGCCAACGACCTTGAGGGTTAGCTTGCGTGTTCTGCGCTGAGCTCACGTAACGCGTCGTATGTCCACCCAGTAATAGGACTCGCCCATCAAGGAGCGCTGTCCGAAATTAGACACATTATTAATTTATTACATAAAACAACAAGTATTAGACTAAAACACTGATACTAAATTATAAATAATTAAATGATCTTTAAAATGGTGATGGTTTCGTAGAAATACGCTTTATAGTTTTTGCGTAGATCTCAATTTTTCTTTCGCGTTAGACATAACTTTACAAATTAATTACATTATGTTATAAAAATATAATTCCAAATATTCTGAGACCAAATGACGACGAAAATTGTCTAGAGTAACATATATTTTTTTCAAAGAAATAAGACAAGTCGTTTAGACGTGATCTTCAATTAAAAACCATTAAAAGTGGTATAACTGCACCTTCAGTTAGTTCTAGCGCGCCCGTCGAAAAGGGCACATCTATAACATTGTATTCATAACCAAGTACAGTTCGCTATCTCACCGTGTTTCCCTTCGTACACTATACACATAATCAGTGACATTTTTTTTTTGGGGAGTGGGAGATCATCAATGACATCTCCCGCTCTGGGTGGAGCGGGAGGGCGTGTCAGACTCTTACTGACAAAAACCCACCCCTGTTCCTTGCCTGACCTGAGTGCCCAGGGGCGCAGTAACTGTTTCTAATTTATCCACAACCCCTGGGCAGGCATCGGCCATGACGGGCCCCGTAATGGTTTGCTGACAACTCTTTGAGGCGCGCGTGGAACACTACGCGCCGTCGACTCTCGGGCCTGGTGCTGATCGGACGGCGAGCTACCCACTACTCGCCGTCCGCAGGCCCGGGTAATCAGTGACACTTGAATTCACGACAACTTTGCGGCCTGCGAGTGAGACAGCTCCCTAAAGCTACAGGAACGCCCCTGGAGCCATATTTCTGATTTAGAAATTGACTAGCGTCTGCCAGCAGCTTTGCCCGCTTGGAATTAGTACTTCCGCCTATGTGCTATTTCAGACTATAATCTATCTGTGTGCCAAATTTCATCTAGATCCGTTCAGCCGTTTTGACGTGATTGATAAACACACATCTATCCATCCAAACTTTCGCATTTATAATATTAGTAGGATTACTCACAAAACCAATCGAATTTAAAAAAAAAAAGTAAATTGAATTTCAGCTCCCATTCCTGAAGTACTCAACAACAGTTCTGTCTCATCAGAAAGTGCTTTAAAAGGAGTTTAACTCTTAAATGCTCATGGCGCCTACAACCGTCGGGTGTCACACGTGGCGTGACCTCGTAAAACGTAACGTAAAGCGTTACGTTTTTATATGTGACTAACTGATTGCGTGACGATGCTTGCGTTCTGAAATTAAGTGACGTCTTGGAAATTTTTAAAGAGTTATGAGGTGGTATTTTAAAGTGTAGGTAAATTAGAGGTTTTTGAAGTAAAAATTCTTTACGCACGCTTGACTTGGGGAGTAAGCTGGTGAATGCGTGACGAGAGCGTTACGAAAAGTGTGATCGGGCGAGGCGAACGGAAGAGATGGAGCTAAAGAAGTTTTACTTCAGTCGTGTGGTCTAAAGCACACTCGTTTTTTTTTTATAAGTCAACCTTAACTACCCTACGCTTGGGCGAAGTCCTCCCCATTCCTTTAACTTCCCTATGAGCTGTGCTTCTTCATGTGAATTCGCCAGGAAGCCAGCCCGCCATCTTCTTGATCTGCTGCGACCTAGCTGTGTTAGGGCTCCAATCTGACATGACCTGTCTAGTCCCACATCAATCTTGCAGTTTTTTGGCTTTCGGCTCTGGAAACTTTCTTTTTACACCCGATATATAACACCAGCCTGTAACTAACCCACTGCAGGGTTAAGGCCTCTCTGGTAGACCCCTTTAGTCTCCTCAGGAATGTGTCCTAACAGGCGTTGCACAGTTAGGGTTCCGGAGTGGTCTTTTAACAGGTAACGGGGCCCCTTCCATATGCTGATGGTGATCACCAGGGTGGTATTAGTGAGGTAAGAATCCCACACTACCTGGTATTTTCCCTTAAATTCCAAACGCCCTTTGAAAATTTCCCCACGTAAAACAAAACATAATGTTTACTCAATGTGGGCTGGCAATTTAAGACTTATATTAACTATGAGTCCAGTCTTACCAAGGGGGGTATAACCCAGTAACTGGGTTGTGGAGGTCAGATAGGCAGTCGCTCCATGTAAAATACTGGTAATCAGCTGCATCCGGTTAGACTGGAAGCCGACCCCAAGGTAATTGGGAAAAGGCGCGGGCAGATAATATTAACTATGAGTCTAGGTTTGGTTACGATGTTTTCCTTCACCGATGTCCGTGTTATCCGAGATAAACTAAGAAAAAACATACCTACTTAAAGAAAATAGGTAACATTACCTACGATGTCAATGTCCGTTTTCTGAAATGACAGCACTGAGACGTCAGGTCCAGACACCTACATGAGTTACCGCACCCCTGAGCACTCAGGCAGGGAAGGAACTGGGGTGGGTTTTAGTCAGTAAGAGTCTGCACGCCCTCCCGCTCCACCCAGAGCGGGAGAAGTCATTGAAAAAACAAAAAACAAAAGTCCCATTAGGTAGTTAAATCGACGTCAACGTCTACGTTTACGTCATTATGTTTCGTTTTTAAAGTAAAAGACCTGTCGCCTTACTGGCGCCAATTGATTGCATAAATTTGCCTGAAAACTCGCATTGACGCAAAAATAAGCCAATAAATCCCAACAAAGCAGTAAAGAGGCCGACACTGAAAATAGAAAAAGTTACCTGTAGTGTAGTTACCCTAGCACAATCTAATTTCCTCCGTATTTATATTCGCGAGTCACAAGATAATCCCGAAAGTTCCTAAATCCTGATTCCCAGTCGCGGACAAAAAAACAGTGCTGGTTTTGGAGTATTTTACCCGAAGTTTACTGTCGAACAGTAAATTTGCACGGTACGTATTGATGTGCGTTAGTTCGCGATACGAGGGGGTTGTGGCTCGCCGAGGTTTATTTTACATGCCTTTTATAACAACGTTTAATGTTATTAGGGTTTAAGAGCACTTTTATTGATTGCTTTTTATGGGGCAGCAGCTGGTGGAGGGTTAATTTGAGTTGTAAGTTTTTGTTTCATCATCATCGTCATAATTTCTGCCGAAAGACGTCCACTGCTGGACATAGGCCTCCCCTAAGTGTCGCCACAACGACCGGTCCTGCGCGTCTCGCATCCATTGGCTACCCGCGACCCTCACCAGGTCATCGGTCCACCTTGTGGGAGGCCTTCCAACGCTGTGTCTTCCGGTACGCGGTCGCCACTCCAGAACTTTTCGGCCCCATCGGCCATCTGTTCTGTGAGCAATGTGCCCTGCCCACTGCCACTTCTGTTTGGCGATTCTTTGGGCTATGTCGGTAACCCTAGTTGTCTTGCGAATATCATCATTCCTGATTCTATCACGCAAGAAAACTCCGAGCATTGCCCTCTCCATTGCCCTTTGGGTGACTTAAAGCCTTCTGATGAGCCCATTGTGAGCGACCACGTTTTTTGTTTAAAAAAAATGCAATAATATCTTAGGCTCTTCTCAAAAATATCTTAGGCTCAAGACAATTTATCTTATTGTCTTGAGACTAAGGGTGTGTACAGCTCCGACGAATGCGCCGCTCGCACATCCTAAGATATTTCATTTAAAATCCAAAAATTAAGTGGTGACGAATAAAATGAAATTATAATCGATTAACGTGACAGAGTTCATAGTATTTAAAAAAATGCTTTTACCAGATGATTAATTTACGTATTATTTACTATGAACAAATTAAATATATATATTATAAAGATAAATCTTAAAATTGATTTGTTTGTTAATCGATTATCGTATTTTTAGTCTGTGCTGACAGTCATGTCAAAACACTAAAAACGCACTTAACGATAATGAAACGAGTGAGTGAGTGTCACTGTCTGTCAGTGTCATGAATTGACATCCTCCCAAGTTTTATTGATATTTTCCTCGACTCTGTTTTTTTTTTTCTCTAAATCTCTTTTAACTCAGCTCTTAGATTGCCAAAATCCGCAAAATTTTCTGTCATGGTTTGATAATACGAGTATAGTAGCTTACAATTGACACTGATTCCTTCTTTTTACATCCAGGCCCAAGATTGTATGAAAGCGTAACAGTGTCCTTTTGAATTTATTCAAATTCAAAATTGACATTCTGTTCTATCAGCGATAAATCAAAAATGTATGGATTGACAAGCACTATCACGAACACTACACTACTACTACCTACATTACACACTAACACTAAATGTCACGTGATCAGTAATAAAAAAACAAATAAAAAAATAAAAAAGAAAAAAAAGAAAGAAACGAATCTCTTCCATTTTGTCATTTCGATAATCGCTATCGCTAATAAGACACTTAGTAAGACTAAGGGGAGCTCGTGGCTAAAGTAATAACAGCTGCACGAGTCGATCCATCAGGTTAAGCTACGTTTACCGGGGTTGGTCCATGGATGGGTGACCATCTTTACACACCGAGACTCCTCCGTGCCTCGGAAAGCACGTTAAGCCGTTGGTCCCGGCTGTCAATCGTGGATCTTTGACAGTCGTTACGGGTCATCAGAAACCCGAAAGTCTTACAATCAGTCTTACCAAGGGGTATCGTATTTCCCAGTAACTGGGTTGTGGCGGTCAGATAGGTTCGCTCTATGTAAAATACTGGTATTCAGCTGCATCCGGTTAGACTGGAAGCCGACCCCAAGATAGTTGGGAAATGCCTAGGGGTAGCGGCTAAATTCTGAAAATGAGTCACCGCACCCCTGGGCACTCAGGCAGGGAAGAAACAGGGGTGGGTTTTAGTCAGTAAGAGTCTGACACGCCCTCCCGCTCCACCCAGAGCGGGAGAAGTCATTGGACGATTGCCCACCAACCCCAAAAAAAAAAAGAAAATGTTGAGAAGAGGCGAGGGCAGATTGACAGATTTTTAATAAGACACTTAGTCTATCGCCTCTGAAATTGAGTGAGATAGTCAAGGTACGAAATTCGTGACATCTCGGTTTCCATGCATTTATCGCTGATAAAATGCAATTTTTTCTAGAGCATAAGACATCAGTTTTATCATCATCCTTAGATTAATTTACTTACTTATTGTCTATAAAATTGAACAAGAAACACTCCACTTTAGTTCAAAAAGTACAAATTGCAATTGTCTTTCAACAAGCGTTGTTCTCAGCAAAATATCATGGAAATTACATAATAATTACCAGTACCTATCTCCAGCATGCATCTGGGCACTTTGTTCTGGGCACTCGAGCGTGTTTGATATCGTGAGTATATTATACAAATGGAGGGACCAACGGTTGTGTAATGATTGCTTCGCAGTTGATTATATACGACTTGTGTTTTTGAGTTTAAACTGTCTGACATTTGTGATTGTTTGTTGTAATGACATATTTTAGTGTGCGTTTGGGAACAAAATTACTGAGTTTATTAAGTGGATAGGACCGTGATAATAGTAAG
This sequence comes from Polia nebulosa, assembly GCA_951329385.1. Taxonomy (NCBI): domain Eukaryota; kingdom Metazoa; phylum Arthropoda; class Insecta; order Lepidoptera; family Noctuidae; genus Polia; species Polia nebulosa. The sequence goes on along the minus strand of OX589613.1, from coordinate 7,457,399 downwards.
ATAGCTTTAACCTGAAGATTAAATGAAAGTTTGACATATGTTCTAAACAAACTATGTCCAATCGTAATATGTACCTAACTGTTTATTTCACAAATAAAAGTTATTAGACTATTGAAAAATCAGTAGCTATTCAAAAAAATCCCTTAATCAATTAATATTTATTAGCTGTTTCAGTATTTCCTTGATAACTACTCATTTTAATAAACAAAGCTGCAAAACGGCGCCAATTAAGATATTATCTAACATCGCAATAAAAGCGCTACTGGTGCTAATTATCCAGTGGTTCGTTAAGCAAGCGCTGAGCAACTAGTTGCTAATTTCTGCATTTAAGCAATAAGGCTACCATTTAGATTGTTCCTCTCTACGTTAATTTTTAATGAACTAGGACTCGGATGAGGTTATAATTTATTATTTATTTCAGCCATTTACTGTAATCATGCGCTGTTTTTATACACCCTGGCTTGTTTTCTCATCACTTTCGTTGTGTTTCTGAATTTTATATTTAATCCCGTCTTTGGATTACATTTGTTACGTACAGGAATTAATCCAGGGGGGATGAGCAGGGAATATAATCATAATGTAAAAACAACACCTCTCTTGCCTTTCTTGCCTCCATTTGCTCTTTGCATCCCGACCCCTGCGATATAATATTACATAATTCACAAACATGTAGAATAGAATAAAATACTTTTTTATTATGAACACCATTTAGATTAGGTACAGCACCTTCCTTAGTAGGTATAGTAACTTGCATCTTCTGTCAGGTTAAGCAATTTTAAGCGCATCGTAGACCACGAACCATGTAGACCTTTGTGGACCGAGGACCTGATCCAAGTAGCAACCTAGTACCTAAGCAAGAGTTGGATGCGAGTCACAAGTCCGGGAAAACTGGTGTTCCATGGAGAAGAATCGGCATTTGCTGAATACGGGTTGAAGAAAATTGAGACAGACAATTTTAAGCTTTAACATCGAATGTACTTTTAATTCCCGATTACTTCGAAAACTCCTTCATTTTTGGGCTAGTCTATGGTAATTCGACCTCTTATATTATGGTACCATAGACATTGAAACTTTGTCCATAGAAATGACGTACCTACAAAATCGCACTACACACATGATAGCTGTCACAATATACCTACCCACATAATACCTTAACACAACCACATAACCTGTTTTCCACCTGATCTAACCCATGACAATAGGACAAACGCTAATTAGCTATATCAGATCACGGTGGACAAGCCATGATAGACACCCGTCACAGGTGCACGGTCAATGAATCTAGGTATTTGGACGAGTGAATACGTTATGCGATAGGTTAAATAGGATTGGCGTATAGTAAGTGTTGGCTAGGGACCGTGATTGGTTTAGTTAAGAGGGAACAGGGGCTGCGATTCTCCATACAAATGTATTCCCCTGTTTTCTTCCTGAATAATGCCTCTAGAGCAATCTTTTTTTTTTTTCATAAAGTCTAGGTCTGCTGTTGACACGTCCCTGTCATTTCCTTTTTTTTCAGCAACTAATAAGCAAAGAAAATATGACCCTCCAAAAATGACAAAAAATGGCCCTATTTTTACCGCCGTTCTTAGAAGACTACCAGACAAATTAGTTTTTTTTAAACATAAGACATGTAATAGGGACCTAGACATACTCTTTCTTAATAATGTGGTGCCAAAAATAATTGAATCGGCTCAGTTTTCGAGGAGAAAAAAAGGGAATACTAAACGTCGATCTTGTCAAAAATTTTGTGATAAAATCGGTCTGAGTTGCAGTTGTCCCTATCGCACTCTACAGGGGCAGGCTTGAGGGAGCACGAAGGCAATAGTTTCTTCAAATACCTATTTTATAAATTCCTCGCAGACCCTGTTCCCTCTTAAATATTTGTTTTTTTTTTTTGGGAAATCATCCTAAGACTTCTCCCGCTCTGGTGGGAGCGGGTGGGCGTGGCAGACTTTTACTAACTAAAACCCACCCCTGTTCCTTCCTTGCCCGAGTGCTGTAACTCTGTTACGAATTTATCCGCGACCCAAGATATTTTGATATGGGAATCCTATCTTATCCAACTTCCTACTTTATACTCGTAAATACGAATGTTTGGATGTATGAATGTTTGTTACTCAATGACGCCAGAACGGCTGAACGAATTTGGATGAAGTTTGGCACAGAGATAGATTATAGTCTAAAATAGCCCTTGCTATAATTTATAAAGTACTAATTCTACGCGTGCCAAGCCGCTGACAGAAGCTAGTAAGTTAAAATGGGTTGTGACCGTTTTTAATCGACTTCAAAAAGAAGGATGTTATCAATTCGAATGTTTGTATTTTTTTAAATGTATTTTCGGGCATAACTCCGTCATATATAGACGGATTTGCAATATTCTTTTTTTGTTCGAAAGGGCTTTATTCCGGAATGGTCCCATTTAAATTTCATATAGATCTGATTATGAGTTTCGGAGACAGACAACGGAACTCTTTAAAAAATGACAGCAAATCTACTGCGATTGCTGCGATCGTATGTCTTTGTCTATGTAGTGTTGAATAATTTAATGGGGAACCACAACTAAAAAGTGAAAAATATAAACTTTTTTTCAAAAAATAGAACCGACTTCCAAAAAAAGTGCAAAATAACTTTAATATTTCGGAAGTCGGTGTCAAAAAACGAAGACACGAAACCAGAAATTTTTGGAAGTCGGTTCTATTTTTAACCGACTTCAAAAAAAGGAGGAGGTTCTCAATTCGACTGGTTTTTTTTTTGTGTTATCATAACCTTCTTACTAAGTGAACCGATTTTGAAGATTTTTTTTATTTGAAAGCTGTTGCTTCACATGTGGTCCCATTTTAATTTGGTGAAGATCTGATAAAGAACTTCGGCGATACACAATGGAACTCTTCAATAAATGATAGCAAACCTTCCAGAATTGCTGCAATCGCATGTCTGTATATTGTTTTCACCACTTCACAACATTACATCACGCTAATACGCTCTGAAGGGGTATACAGATTTGTACACCCTGATACAGCCTAATTTTACCAACTATGTTCAAATTCCCTATTTTTGGGGCTATCAATTCGGGCATAACTTTACTACTTATTTAGTTTAGTTTAGAATGGAGTAAGTACAACAACTAAAAAGTGAAAAATAAAATATTTTAACAAAAAAAAATACAACCGACTTCCATAAATAATACTAAAAAATGCAAAATAACTTTAATTTCGGAAGTCGGTGTCAAGTAACGAAGAAACTAAACTAGAAACACCGAAACAACGACTTACTTACGCTTTTGAGGTTCGTCGGAAAGTCCCTCTTGCTTGGTTTCCCCAATATCGTGACCAGAACATGGTTTCAAGATCGTCTTCATAATGACGTTCCTCCGCTCTACTACCAAGAACGTACATACGAAAGACGATCAACCTAAGGGTAGTTTAACTAACTTCTTCCATCGACTTAGTCCTTCCCCCATTAAAAATTATAACCTACTAGCTGTGCCCACGGTTTCACCCGCGTTTATGTAGGTATCTTTCGTAATTTTTTTTTTTTTTCATAAAATTATCTTATGTTACATAATACCTTCAAGAATATGTGTACAAAGTTTCATGATGATCGGTTAAGTAGTTTTCGCGTGAAAGCGTAACAAACCAATTTACATTCACATTTACAATATTAGTATGATGTGCTAATCCAGACTATAATCTATCTCTGAGCCAAATTTCATCCAGATACGTTCAGACGTTCTGGCGTGATTGAGGTACAAACTATCGCATATATAATATTAGTAGGATTATTTTCATCATTCGCAAGCTCGTTCTAATCATGATCTGCCTAGCCTTTTCCCAACTATCTTGGGGTCGGCTTCTAGTCTAACCGGATTAACCAGTATTTTACATGGGGTGACTGCCTATTTGACCTCCACAACCCAGTTACTGGGTAATACCATACCCCTTTTTCTTTTTTTTTTTGGTAAGGCTGGTTGTCAGACTTTCGGGCTTCTGACGACCCGTAACGACTGTCAAAGATCCACGATTGACAGCCTTGAGAGTTGTCAAATTTAGTTGAATTTATTTTCATACAAGTTGAGGGTACCTACACGTAAAAACATGTCGACTAAAAACAAGGTGAACCTGTAGGTACACCTTGTTTTTAGTCGTTAGTCGACACCATCCTTTTCTCTCACTGCCTTTTAGTAAAACATAGCGATTCTCTAATTTTAGTTTAGGTATTGAACAAGAGAATCGGCACCATTACCTACCTATTTATTCATCCTTCACCAAACTCAAATAAAGTCTAGGTATAAGAAATAAGGACATATTCTAGATATTTCGTATCTCCTTCGTGTTCTACTCTATGAGACGTTATTTGACGTTATCTCATGCCTGTAAGACTTTAGGTACTTACGCTTATTTGTAGAAATAACTCAGAATTTCTGGATATTGAAATTGTGATCTTAGAACAAGGAATAAGCTCGTGGCTAAAGTAATAACAGCCGCATTGGTCGATCCATTCGGTTAAGCTACGCTTGCCGGGGTTGGTCCATGCATGGGTGACCATCTTTACATACCGAAACTCCTCTGTGCCTCGGAAAGCACGAAAAGCCGTTGGTCCCGGCTGTCAATCGTGGATCTTTGACAGTCTTACGGGTCGTCAGTCCGACAACCAGTCTTACCAAGGGGTACCTATCGTATTACCCAGTAATTGGGTTGTGGTTGTGGAGGTCAGATAGGCAGTCGCTTCATGTAAAATACTGGTATTGAGCTGCATCCGGTTAGACCGGAAGCCGACCCCAAGATAGTTGGGAAAAGGCTAGGCAGATTGATCTTAAAATAAAGATGCACAAGAGAACATAGGACAAACCCAGCAGTGGGAGTAGTCGAGCTGTGGATTGCGATGATGAATGAAGAATGGTGATCATCTTGTGTGGCATTGCTTAAAGGTTTATCAAACTAGGTAGTTTAGAATGATCGGAATCAACCTAGTAACAATATTAAGATTGATGACAACAAAAAACTTCTTTACAAAAAATAGAACAGACTTCAAAAAAAACAAAGAGCGCAAATTAATTTTATTTCGGAAGTCGTTGTTTCTGGTTATGTTTCTTCGTTTTTTGATAACGACTTCTGAAATTAAAGTTATTTTGCACTTGTTTTTTTTTTTGGAAGTCGGTTTTTTTTCTGTGAAAAAGTTTTTATTATTTTTCACTTTTTAGTTGTGGTTTCCCATTAAATTGTGTTAACAATACAGAGACAAACGATCGCAGTCATCGCGAGTCATTTGCTGTTATTGAAGAGTTCCACTGACTCCTAATGGGTAAATATACTAAAACCTTCCTTGAAAAATATTCATTTGAATAAAGAAAACCCGATCCAAATCGGATCAGAAGTTTTCGAGAAAATAGCGAACAAACAAGCATACATACATACGGGTCGAATAAAGAACCTCCTTTTTTGAAGTCGGTTAAAAACTGAGAGCGAATTAGCAACAATACTCGTATTTACTCAAAAAGAAATTGACACTTCAAAGATATTAAATAAATTGAAAATAGAAAACAGCCTGTAACACCAAAGAATTGTCTAAAACATTATTATCATTGTAACATAACAGAAAGGAAGATCAAATCGCACAATGAGTAGGTACTGAGTAGTCGACCTAATTACGTCGCGCTGTGTTCAGATTCCTTCCAACCGAATTTAGATACCTGATACAAGCAAAATATTCTACAGTGTTAAACCATTCATATTTTGAATTTCAACAGAGTAAATTTGATCATCCAAATAATCGTATAACACTTAACGTATGTACGTAAAGCGAAACGTGTTTCGAATATGAAATTGTGAAAATTAATTCACTTCGTATACTGAATCACGAAATTAGCCAGGCGAGCTACAGAAACAGGAAACATATACAACGCGAAATGAAAATATGTGACGTATTTGAAGATATATACTTGTAGCTTCACTGCGTTTTCGTTGAATATTTAGATCAGTATAGAAACCCAGTCAAATTGAATGATATTTGCTTTAGTTACCATACTGCTATGACAATGAACTTCTATCCTATCAGTATTTTGGAAACACAATCGAAAATTGCTTTCCATTAACACACATAGAGGGCCCTAAATCCACAAAACAATCACGACACCTCTAATACGATTGTGTGACTGTCAAAAACACCATTATAGAGACACGTATCTAATTGATGAAGTTAGGGCTCTCCTCACCTATCATGTTATTATGATCTTAAGTGACACCACATCGGTGCAATACCACAAAACACGTTTCACACAATCCCCCAAAATTAATTACTTCGCTCCTACAATCATAACAACACCTTATAAAACATTTAATCCAGCTGAAACTTGAACTAAACATAAACAGTCAACTCCGCACACCATCTTGACCTCAAAACCATCTTAAATTGGTCCCAAAGCTAACTAAATCATACGTGCGATGTTCCCGTAAACCCCTCAAGCCACTGGAGTACTGTGGACATGTCTGCTAGCATAATTGGAGCACGCCGGAGTCACTTATGTCGAGACAAGTTGACAGAACGTGCCCAGCTTGCTACTAAAATTTACCTAAAGTTGGCTTTTAAGAATTTAGGGAGCTTCTGGTTTCTGTGTTTTGAGGGTAGTAAGAAAAAGTTTTGTACGAGTTTCGGGTAGTTGGCACGTTTGGACTGAATGGATTGCTGTAGCTTCATGGCTCTTTGAATCTTTCAATGTGCTACAGAACATAACGTTTCGTTTTACTTAGGTTTTGTTAGTATTTACTTAGGTACCTATATCCTTTATGTAAACGGAGACAATAGCATCGAAAATGTCACGTTATCTTAATTAAAATGTTAATTGTAAGAAATATTCAAGCACAGCATAAAAGTCGTCCTACACACCAAAGTTCTTAGTACTTACGAGTATTTGTTTTGACAATTCAAGTTCACCACGAATCGTCAAAACAAACACACAAAAACTTTTCACTTTCTAAACAAAACAAACATTCATAACAAACGCTCAAAATAACTTCAAAAATTACTGACACTTCAAAACGGAAACCGAAATTGTAACTCAAATAATAAACAGACACAATTGGTGCGCCATGTTTGCTGGTAGCGCGTTTAAACGATGTGTTAAATATTCAATCCGTGATTAGCAGGGTAAACAAAAGAACGTTGTCACAACACCGCTTTGTGGGAGAGAAGCCGCCGTCTGGGTTATTTCCGGCATCGGGAACTTATGATCTGGGCTTTTGAATACCTTATTTGCTGTAAATTAGTACCTTTATGAGTTAGTCGGCTTTATGGGTTAGTGGCTATAAGAGTAGAGGAAGGCCAAAGAAACGATGGTTAGACTGTGTGAAAGAGGATATGGGTAAAAAGGGGGTGACTACAGAGATGACGACTAATAGAGGAGTAAGGAAGAAAGAGACATGTTGCGCCGACCACAAATAAATTGGGATCAGGGCAGGAGAATGATGATGATGAGTTTCATTCGGAGAGAGATGTGCTGTCTGTATTATTAGTTTTTAAATGCGTCAGGAAACAGAGCTTTCGTTTTAGAAATTCAATAATGTTGACAGCAACCTACAGGATATATCAGTAATTTGCCATGAAAGTGTACTTAATTTAAACATTATCTCCGTAATGGAGATATCCAAAGACTGGACCTCTGATTTCAGTAACTTAAAAATTACAACGAAAACTTTCATAAACAGCTTTAGTCGATGTCATAGAAATCATCTTTACAAACATCAATAATTTCCAAATTGCACGACTAAATTCGAATTCCCCAAGCCCCCACCGATCACCTGCGTCTCCTAACCTAACATTTAATCCCTCTGCGCCAGACGGAATTGGAGCACGCGCAGCGATTCACAATTAGAAATTAAACATTAGCGTTGAATTAGGCGAGTCGTGTCGTCGACAACGCCTGATCGCATCACAAAGCCCGTTCTGGAAGCACCTTTACCACGACCAAGTCAGGATTATGACAAACGGAATACCAAAGCTTGGGATCAACTACGGTCATGGTCACACTGTCTAAGCACAAGATAGCATTAAAGACAAGACGTTACAGACCTTTGATAAATAGTTATTGGTGTATTTGTGTGACCCATTTGTGCATTTAGAAACAGATGTTACTCGTTCTATCTAGACCACACACAGCATCCAGTTCTTGATCAGATATTACTTTTGAATGAGGTCTTTCATCTGGCACCAGAATAGAATTTATTATGTTAGAGAGGTTATTTACAAGGGCGTAGCGAGGTACGGGTAGAGCCCTAGAAGATGAAGGAATGCTCACAAACCGTAAAGTAATATTACGTAGGTAGCCTATTAATAAATGAAAACAAAGTTGATTTTGACAAGCGAATTTTATAAGATTGTACTATGAAAGGTTTAGTTGTCAAGAGCGAAATTATACAGGCAGCAAAGAAAGCTTATGCTTATAGAGGTCCTTTTCTAAACTGCGTCGTGTTAAAACATGGCTGAGACCAACGTTGACTGAAAACCGTTTGAACGGCCTACGTATGCTCAGTGTACACCGACCCATGGTACAAAAAACTAAGGATACAATTGAATCTGAGGTGTTAAAACGGTTTTGTGAAGAACCTCGTCGACTCGAATTTTTAACGTAACCTGTCCCATTGCTCATGCAGCATTTGCCTTAGATATATTCTTGGTTTGTTTACGCCTGCCCCAAACCCCCCCCTCCCTCCCCCTTAACAAAATCATAGCTACGCCCTTGGTTATTCATACAACTGAATAATAGAAATCAACTTACGCCGATCTCCCTTTTGTATAAGCCAGTACGTCTCCAAACAGCTAAAAATCTTTAGAAAGCTTTTGGTTCGAGCAATTAACACTGTGACCGCTTTGAAAACACAATATTCAGGACCAAATGAAAACCAAAGGTACATTAAAACACCTTGACATTAAACCCTATTATGCTCTTTCCTCATTTACGGAGTATTCAGATGAAAATACTGTCTAACATTCACGCTACACATATTTTGTGATTATGCAAAGCAGTCCTAATTGCGTTTTAGAGACGCCAGTGCGGCCATTACGGGCTCAAAATGTGTTTGACGAGTAATTAAATTATTTTATTGCGCTACAATTCAATTACCTAGTTTATGGCGCACGACATGCTAAATTCGGTTATGTTCAAGAGTCACGTTAGGAGGGTAGTTTATGGTTTTATGGACTTGCCTTGCTGATTGATTTATTGAGTTTTAGAAGCCTAATTGAAATTTAAAAGCTAGGTAGGCACTCATACAGAGCCTGTCAAAACAAAAAAATACTGTGTACCTACTTAAGTTACTAGTTGCAGGGTATGTCGTACCCGGAAAATATTTCTTCAAACAACAGGAGGATACATTATTTCACTATTACGTCATTGAGCAAAGCTACTGGATTATCACAGCCATTTTTCCGAATATAATGTTTTCCTTCCCCATTCTACGAAAAGATTTGACCTCAATTTGTCTCCAAAAGAGATAAAAAGGATTGAAATTATGTAGGAAGGCATATATCTCTCTCTATATTTAATATAATAAATCAGAAAGAATTTGCTTGATTTTTTGTTCGCGCGATAATCTCTGGAAGCGGCTTTTAAAAAATCGCATAGAATGTGTTAGCTCAATCAATGAGAAATGTTAAATAGACAGCAAAACATCACGCTACGACTTTTGGGAGCCGAGCAAAAAGAAAGAAAAAATCAGAAATAACGATAAGCGATAACACCTGACCTGGAGAAAGACATGGATAATTTTTATAAAGATAAAACGCAAAAGAAGCCGCGGGCAAAAGCTTGTAAGTTATACAAATATAGGCAAAGACACATATTAATGCGAAAGAGCCACTCTCCAACGAGATGTGGGGCAGGAAACATTAGCATAATGTCGTCGAAAAAGTAGCTTCAGCAAAATCATATTTCCCCGATGTCGCTGAAAGTCGGCTTTTATCGGATCTTTGTGCTAATAGTTTTTGTGCTGAAGTATGCGAGAAAACTGTATTAACACGGTTTATCTTTCCGGAAGTTTATTCTTTAATCAAACGGAAGGTGCTACATTAAATGGAATTAGCTTTATTATTGCGTAGATACTTATCTTCCTAAATCCTTGAGATGCAGATCAGTGTACTTATTTGTTACCTTCCTCGTAGGTACCCGTTACAGCAATGGCAAGATACAAGTTAGCTGGTTTGTTAACTAAGGCCCATATTCAGTCCGTTTGAAGGACGTCCAGTCGACTCAGTCGCCATGACAACATGAAACCCCTCAATAAATGTCAATAATTAACAAGCTACTGTCAATTTGATGATTCGAGGTCGAGTCGAGTTGGAGTCGAGTTCAAGGACATGACTTGGAATATAGGGGTAAGATGTCTTGCTTCTTCACTTTTTTTGACAAATATTTTTGCAAGTGATTTATACGGTTTACTACATTCTACAAACAAACTTACATCAAGATTAAGGTACCTAATTCACAGTACATTCAAATAATGAGTAATCGCACGACCCAACGTTCTGTATTTTGTCCTCGTGTTGCGTATTTAGAGAAAACTTTGGTGCGTTGGTAATACAGATCTTATGAAACTAAAGGCAGAAATACCTACGCAGACTCCATTATTAGCCAGAGACTAAATCGTAAATAAACTTAATTAATTAAGCTCCAAAAATATCTGAGAGACCGCAGCGTTAGTGGAATATTCCTCGTTGTCTCAATAACATCTGTCGAGAAGGAATAGGTAATAATCTTGGAGCAACTGTTTCTGGGAATGAAGAACGAAAACAGAATATCAGAGAGATAAAATTGGAGTCGTCAATATTACAGTAAGTTATTTACTTGTTTGGAAAAAAAAATTAAACAAATAATGAATTCTTATTTATCATCATTATCTTCAGTACCGATACGTTTATTACTGGGCATGTGTATACATTTGATCAAATATTATTGTTATGAAAGAATTGCAAATATTTTTGAAGTGAAAACTTCTTTAGGCGCGTTGGGCATTTTTGTTCAAGCTTTTACTTCTGTCGGCACTCCCGAAGGGCCACTGTTTTTTTTTATTTTAACTCCATGTACAAATAAAACTATTTTAATATTATCTTAGAACTTTATAACTAACTATTTATAACCTAACCACATACATATAATTATACAAAAAACAGAATCACCTTTTTTTTTTTTTTTTTTGGAGCTCGCCTTTGTACATGAACTGTGTAATAACTTTATTTTATGTTAAGATTTGGTGTACAATAAAGAATTAAGAATTAAGAATATACTTAGGCGTCGAAGTATTCTTCACATCACTCATCTGGGTAAGCCCAAAACGTGCCCAGAAGACTGGCAGAATTGCCACGTTGAATGGCAATGCTAATTCTTTGGGCGAAGAACGAGCCCTCTGGACACCCAAAAAGTCAGTCGGTGAGAAATTTCTTTAAAAAGATGACGTGTACTAGGACCCCATGACCCAAGCGTTTCGACCCCAAACGGCTCGTAATTACCAATAAGGTTACAGTATTTGCGCCGCTTGAGGGCCTCAGCCACCGCAGTTTTCTTTCTTGTTTGTCGTCGAATTGATAGTTGAATACTACAGTTTTACAAGGAAGTAATTGCCGTTAACGATCAACCTAATGACCCGGCCCCGAGACGATCAATGACGATTGTCAAAGTGCTACGTTATTGACAATTGCAATTGAAGGTGCCATTGATGCTTTTCAATTGCAATTGTCAATTGTTTGGGTTAACTCTGGACGATCGAGATATAAAGATATCAATAGTAAGCTAAATTCCCGGTCCTCGATATTACTTGGGATATCCGCCATGTTTGTTTTCACTGCTGTCAGACGCGCGAATGACGGAAACGATTGTCAATGACTCAGTCAATTATTGAGAGCTTCAATAGCTCCTGACAAAGAGCATCAATCAAATTTTTCATCATTTGCTTTCAATCTCGGAACTGCGATTGACAATCCCTTCAATAATTGTACTCGTAAAAGATCAATGGCAATTGACAATGACGTCTTGGGATATCCGCCATGTTTGTTTTCACTGCTGTCAGACGCGCGAATGACGGAAACGATTGTCAATGACTCAGTCAATTATTGAGAGCTTCAATAGCTCCTGACAAAGATCATCAATCAAATTTTTCATCATTTGCTTTCAATCTCGGAACTGCGATTGACAATCCCTTCAATAATTGTACTCGTAAAAGATCAATGACAATTGACAATGACGTAAAAATGACAATCGCAATTGATCATGTCGGGGCCGCTAAAGAAGTTAGAATATAGCAGTTCCAAAATAATAAGCAGAGAAAATAATAAAGAAATTAATATGCTCCTTAATTAACTCAAGACCACTCACATACGTAGCCCAAAGATTAATTAAAAATCTAGTTCCAAGGTACAAACTGTACTCGTAGGCGTGAAAAGCCACAAAAACATGATTTTACCAAAGAGATGACGAACAATAACACTTATTACGTGAAGGTAAGTAGTACTTACTGAATGGAAGTCTCCGGTTTTTTGTTGAAACGACTTTAAGAGCCATTATGAGTACCGTTAACAGTCCAATTTTGCCACGTCAGCAACGAAATTGTCGATATTTCGAGTGTTGGTGGGTGGAATCCTCTTAAAAGTCTGTCGATGTCTTTTTTAAGTTAAGGTGGAAATTGTAACAACGCAGAATAAACAGTGTGTCTTTCTAGTCACGAGCTACCCGTCTTAGGGTTGTTTCAAAACGCGGGCCTGCGGACGGCGAGTAATGGGTAGCTCGCCGTCCGATCAGCACCAGGCCCGAGAGTCGACGGCGCGTAGTGTTCCACGCGCGCCTCAAAGAGATGTCAGCCACCACTGACGAGGCCCGTCATGGCCAATGCATGCATGCCTTGGGGTCGCGTATGAATTCGTAACAGTGTTACCGCGCCCCTGGGCACTCAGGCAAGGAAGGAACAGGGGTGGGTTTTAGTAGTAAGAATCTGACACGCCCTCCCGCTCCACCCAGAGCGGGAGAAGTCATAGGATGCTTTCCCGAAAAAAAGGATTGTTTCAAAACTTTTTCTGCACTAAATGGCTCAGTTTTCTGTAGGGAAGTACTTCAACGAGTTATGAGTTACAACTGTATACAGTTTGATGTGTTTAGGCTAAACTTTAGTTAATCTGACGTGGAGTTGGGAGTTCATATTTTTTTCACAGATAGGTCATGTTATTAGAAGCATCCGCGTACAGTTTTTAAGGCGAGGAAATTAATGGTTTCGGAGATAAAAAATATCAAACTTTGATAAAATAACCTCACTTTCACACTATTTTATTACTTTTGACGTAATTTTGACAGCTGGTGTTGCTATTTTATGGTGTTTTAATAATGCGTTTTGATAATGCAAATAATAAGTCGACGCGCAAATTTTTGTTTTTTTTTTAATTCGCATTTGAATTAGTTATTTTATTTGTATATAATAATTTCTCAGTGATGAGTGTTTTTTGGCTGAATAACTACGAAAATTTTGATTTATTGACTATTTAAAGTTATTTTTTTCTCTTGTGGTATTTGATAGGTGAAACGAAACGCAATTTTTTCCAGCAATACAATGCATAACTATGCTACCCGGAAAAAGTGGTTGGGTTAGGTTAGGTTAGAACTGTGACCCTCTACGCACGAGCCGAGCGAGCGTAGCGAGCGGTGCCGCGGCAGCGGCCGGCGAGTGCCAGAAACGACTAAATTATATAGAAAAAAATTGAGACTTGAGGCACCCCGGCTCAGATCTTTTTGTGTTAGGTTAGGTTACTACATTTTATTCTAAGTAGGCTACCCGGAAAAAGTGGGTGGGTTAGGTTAGGTTAGAACTGTGACCCTCTACGCACGAGCCGAGCGAGCGTAGCGAGCGGTGCCGCGGCAGCGGCCGGCGAGTGCCAGAAACGACAAATTTATATAGAAAAAAATTGTCTGGTTCAGTAAATATATTTAAAAAAAAGGGGGGGGGGCTTCCACAACTTTTTCTTCATGGGGGAGCTTCTATACCTTCCTCTCTCACCCTTCCTCCCTTTAAATTGACAAAAAAAATTACGTAAACATAACCTCAAAATGAGAATTTAAAAAATTCATTAAAAAAAAAGGGGGCGTTTCCTCGCTTTTTCTTTCATAGGGGGGGGGTCTATACCCTCCCCCCTCCCCCCCCCTCCCCCTTTCAACCCTTAATTCCACGTCAGATTAAGTAAAGTCGTACCTGTGTTTAGGCTGGCCTAACTAAACAGTAAGTAATAAATGTGACGTCTCACTGGACTATGCTATGCTGTTCACTGAGCACACGCAGGTATTTGATATAGTACTCGTATAAATCTTACCAAAAATACACACGTTCCATAGAAAATTGTGGAGTGGCACGTCATTACAAAAAGTTTAATTCTGATTATGTAAGCTAAGTTTATCTGAAGGACTGTCTCAAGGTTTCTGAACTCATTAAAATATTAAGAACTTTTGTCTGCAAAGGTATCAGACTCTCATAAAAGAGCAATTAAACGAATTGTGTCGCAGCTTCAGCGCTTGAACTTCAAATTTTTCAGACTTTCATATCATCTGTCTTAGTAGGTACTTTGGGGAGTAATTGTGAAAGTTACTGTAGTACTTAAGAGATTTAATTAGGTATAATGTACAACTGGGAGGTGTGGGGAGCTCGTGGCTAAAGTAATAACAGCCGCACGGGTCAATCCATCAGGTTAAGCTACGCTTTTCGGGGTTGGTCCATGGATGTGTGACCATCTTTACATACCGAGTCTCCTCCGTGCCTCGGAAAGCACGTTAAGCTGTTGGTCCCGGCTGTCAATCGTGGATCTTTTACGGGTAGCCAGAAGCCCGAAAGTCTGACAACCAGTCTTACTAAAGTGTATAGTATTAGTTCAGATAGGCAGTCGCTCCATGTAAAATACTGGTATTCAGCTGCATCCGGTTAGACTGGAAGCCGACCCCAAGATAGTTGGGAAAAGGCTAGGCAGATTGATTGATTGTATAACTGGGAGGTGTGAAGAGAACGCCAAAATATAAAATAATAAGTCAAGTTGAGTTATTTTGAAAGAAAACTTACCTAAACTATCTTTGAGACTGAAACACACGGTGGTCTAAACAAATGTTCAGTATAGAGTAAAAATAGTTTTATTTTTTATCTGCCATTTAACCGTTCGGTTAAGGAAGTGTGGTTGGCTTTTATTGAGCAGTAAAACTAAGTTTTTGACGATAAAAGTGCGCGTACTTTGTAGTTTGAATTCAGTTAATGTATTGTCAATCGATCGTTTTGCAAGGATATGTAGTTAAATGTGAAAGTGCTTACTGGAATATGTTTCTTCGTAGTTATTTCAGCTGGTTATGGGTGTCCTTAGTCTGTCGGTAATTTTTCCATACAAACGTAGTATGGCGATATTTGATGGTGTAATAACAAAACAAAAAGTTATACCAATTTATTTCGTTATTAACTAGCCCTGTATGGAGACAAAAAAGTAAAAAAAAAAAATTGCATTTTTCCATTTTTTATTTATTTATTATTTATTAAGTATATACTTTATTGTACACCAAAAAAAAATCACCTTGCTGACTGAACAGGTGAGGGTAGTGATTTTACTAAGGCATATTATAATTATATGTTGTAAGTTTTAAATCGTGCTGTTACCAGAGATTTAGGGAGGAAAAAAACTCCTTTGTACAGATAGTCTGTTGGATTGCAGTTAATCTGCAAATACTTGGAGCAAATCTAAATGTTTTTGCTACTAACGCAGTCGTGACTTAAGAAATTATAAAAATGTAGCTCCCTCATTTTAAGGGGTCACGTACAGAGAAAACCAGTTGGTTCCTTCATCAGATTAGTGCGTAACTTGTCAGCGTTACTTAACTATATAACAGTTATTCTCGGTATTACCGCTATAACGTCGGGTTATTGTTGTAGAAGATGGGCACCTGATAGGGATCAACATAAAGCATAAAAAGGTACATTACGATCCAAATGGCGCAGCAGGGAGTGCCGACATTTTTAACAAGTACGTCCAGATGATTACAAAATGAAGTGTATGAAGCAAAAAAAAATAGAACCGACTTCCAAAAAAGGTGCAAAATAACTTTAATTTCGGAAGTCGGTGTTTCTGTTTTGTGTCTTTGTTTTTTGACACCGACTTCCGAAAATAAATAAAGTTATTTTGCACTTTTTTTGGAAGTCGGTTCTATTTTTTTGTAAAAAAGTTTTTTATTTTTCGCTTTTTAGTTGTGGTTCCCCATTAAACTGTGTTAACAATTCATAGACATACGATAGCAGCAATCGCGGTAGATTTGCTGTCAATTTTTGAAGAGTACCGTTGTCTGTCTCCGAAACCCATCATCAGATCTTTTTGAAATTTAAATGGGACCATTTCGGAATAAACCCCTTTCGAACAAAAAAGAATTTTGCAAATATATGACGGAGTTATGCCCGAACATACATAAAAAAAAAAAAAAACATCCGAATTGATTACCTCCTCCTTTTTCGAAGTCGGTTAAAAAGAGCAGTTATGGGTAGATACTTTTGCGGCCTACCCAAATGTCCTTATTTTGGTATTGTTCGTCGGTTCGTTGAGCTCCTCAAAGTTCTGAGTTGAGCTTCACGATAACTGACAAATGCTTGCACTGTCTGGACAGGTCCACTCAAATCTGCGTGTTGCTTTCCTCAAAAGCTCATCCCAGAGATCGTACATGGTCCTCATATGATTTGACCAGTACATATTGTATGGATTTGAACACTTTAAAAGAGACTTTGACCTCTGAGTTAGTTTCGGTGTTTTTCTCAGGGTAGTCAGCTAGGAAACACCGGCCTAATCTAGCTAAAACTGACAAAAAAAATGTTGACGAGTAAAAGTGTTGTTAAAACCTACTTACAAAAATTAAATTATTTATCATTTAATATCAATGCCAACCAATAATCAAATCATCTTTATAGCGTTAGCTTAGTATAAACTATTTAACCATTGAAACCATTGTAGAATTTATAATAATTGTAAAATATGTCGCATCCTGGGTGGCCGAGATGCGAAACATCGGGTCTTCTTCATAATCTGACATAATTTATGCTAGATGTGGGCATTATCGTGGGTACTCGAACGAAAGATAATTTGGATTATATCAAAATAAATTTATCAAAGTAACGGTCAGGAAACAAACACGTGCGTTGGTACTGAGCGTTCCACTTAAGACTGTCTGAGCTTGACTGTCCTCGCTGGATCCCTCTACCGACGATAGTATTAAAGTGGTGCGCCCCACTTGCGTTTCCGATCGCGTCATTACTAGTTTTCCAAACAAAATATTAGATGGCCCTGTTATCGCGCTCATAGCGCCCTCAATCCGCGACAAATATATAAATTCGTATTATTTGATCAATTGCCACCAAACCAAATAATAACCAATCTCTTCCGATACCAAATAATCAATCAATTATCAACCAACCCAGAAGATAGTGCCGTAGCACGGTGAAGACTAACTTCTACAACTTTAAGAGTATTGTAGGGTACTATAACAATCAATTTGCCCGCGCCTTTTCCCAACTATCTTGGGGTCGGCTTCCAGTCTAACTGGATGCAGCTAAATACCAGTGTTTTACATGGAGCGACTGCCTATCTGATCTCCACAACCCAGTTACTGGGTAATACGATACCCCTTGGTAAGACAGGTTGTCAGACTTTCGGGCTTCTGACAACCCGTAACGACTGTCAAAGATCCACGATTGACAGTCGGGACCAACGGCTTAACGTGCTTCCCGAGGCACGGAGGAGTCTCGGTATGTAAAGATGGTCACCCATCCATGGCCCAACCCCGGCAAGCGTAGCTTAACCTGATGGATCGACCCGTGCGGCTGTTATTACATTAGCCACTAGTACTTTAACAACACATTTCAAAACTTTCATCCCATTGTTCGATTTGTAGGTCTCCAGCCTATAAAAGTCCAAAACAACAACATTCTAAATGCAAATATAATACAGAGTTTATGTTACTTTTCGGGTCAAGATCACCCGAAAGACTAAATATAAACTTTCGAAGAAGATTCCATAAAATTATTCAAAATATTTTGTTTTTGCGTCTTTTCTTCTTGGCTTACCGAAATCCACGACCTTTGGAAGATAATACGCTCAAATATATAAACGGTAAAAGTATCTGTCTGTGCATTGAATGTATAGTTATCTAGGGATCGCTTTTTCTATGGAGGCAGTGATAAATAAAATGAAAAATCCTGCAGAATGCTCACGGCGCGAAAGGGACTGATAAAAGTTTATTGCAACGATACTAAAGGCGCATACAAATACACTTTTTAGGGTCTCGTATCCGAATGGTAACCAACGGAACCCTAATACTAAACCTTCACTGTCCGTCTGCCTGTCAGTGGGTCGTATCGCACGAACAATATGTAGACAATTAAAACCCTCACAGAGTTGGTATTTCTCTACTCCCGCTATAACAACATAAATTCAAGAACTAAGCATAAATAAATTTAAATCATTTATTAAACGTAAGCTATGCCAGAAAGCTTTTTACACAATTAATGACTTTCTTGAGGACAAAAAGGCGTGGGATTGAGCTGCTTCAATGATATACATGAGCCATTGTTTTCATATGTACTACTTACTGATGAAAAATTTTTTTATTATATATATATTTTTTTATTTTTTTATATTCGTTTTTGACATGAATACTTGTATAGTATTGTATTATATTTTTTATTTTATTTTTTTATTGACATTTTATTATTATTATTTTTTTTTTTTTTTTGACTTGAATACTTTGTTAAGTATTATATTTATTTTTATTTTTTGATTGACATATTATGATTACTATTTTGTTTGACACAAATATTTACTTTGTAAAGTATTATATTTTTATTTTTTTTTTATTAATTAATTATTGTAAATGTGAGGACTATGTGGGTTATTATTATTATTTTCTCCTCCTTTTTACAGTAATTTTCAACGTTGTCTGACAGTTTGAGTACTTTTGCGGCCTACCCAAATGTCTTTTCTTTGGTATTGTTCGTCATGTCATTGAGCTCCTTAGTGGTTTTTAAGTTGAGCTATTCGACTATTGACAAATGCTTGCACTGACTGGACAGGTCCACTCAAATATGTTTGGTTCTTTCTTCAAAAGACCACTACAGACACTAAGCTGCATGGTCCTCATATAGAATAATGTGAATGCGAGAACTATGTATGTCGTTATATTCATGTAGATTTTATGATTGTCTGGCAGTTTGAGTATTTTTTGCGGCCTACTCAAATGTCCTTACTTTGGTATTGTTCGTCGGTTCGTTGAGCACCTCAGAGTTCTGAGTTGAGCTTCGCGATGACTGACAAATGCTTGCACTGTCTGGACAGGTCCACTCGAATTCGTGTGTTGCTTTCTTCATAAAGCTCATCCCAGACATAAACGTACATGGTTCTCATATGATCTAACCAGTCCACATTGTATGGATTTGAACACTAAAAGAGACTTTGACCTCTGAGTTTGTTTCGGTGTTTCTTCTCAGGGTAGTCAGCTAGGAAACACCGGCCTCATCTAGCTTAAACTGACAAAAAACATTGACGTGTAAAAGTGTTCCTTGTAACCTATTTACTGAATAAACATCATTTATCATTTATCATTTATCATTAAAATAACAATTAATTAAATCTAATCATGGATCTGCCAGATACCAGCTTGATGCCCTTGAGTCAATTGAAAAACGAGCCAAGAGGATCATCGGCAATGATAGGCTCGTTGTGTCGAAACTCCAAAGTCTTGAGCATAGACGCCGAGTTGCTAGCCTGTCGGTTTTCTATCGATTACATTTTGGGGAGTGTGCGACGGAATTGCATAATTTGATTCCATCATTCCCGTTTCATTAACGAACCACAAGACGTTCGGCGAAGTGCCACCGGTTCATGGTGGACATCCCATCCATACGCACAAAGCGTTTTGAGAAAACATTCATTGCGCGTACAGCTAGGGAGTGGAATTCCCTACCGGAGTCTGTGTTTCCTGTTAGCTATAACCTGTGAGTCTTTAAGTCAAGAGTGAATAGGTTACTTCTAGGCAAGCGTGCTCCATCTTCGACCACATCATCGCTTACCATCAGGTGAGATAGCGGTCAAACGCGTGCCTATCAATAAAAATAAAAAAAAATATCAAAATGAAAGGGTGCATGAATCGTGATTTTCGTTCGATTCGTCTATGATACGGCACCCTTCGAGTGCGAGTCCGACTCGCACTTGGCTGGTTTTTGTAATTACAATAACATTCAACTGTGTACGACACCTAAATTCCTTTTTTCTTATATTAGATACCAGTTTCGTCAATTTAAAGATACCTAACTTCAACGTCAACTCGATTGAACGAAGATTCACGATTCATCGTTCAGAAACACCGTTGAGAAACTCATACAGTTGACTCTTACTCTTTTCTCCTTATGGTAAGTAATTAAATCGATCCTAACTTTCCTCTTTCCAAATTCCAATTCGTGCTGTTAAAACTTAACTTCTATTCCGAATGAACAAACACCGAATCGCGTGATAGAGTCACCAAAGTAAAATAATTATAATGTATTCTATAATTCACTTCAATAATTACGAATATTAATGAGCGTGGAATGTCAAACACGTCATTAATTACTGCCCTCCTAGTAAGGCTATAATTACATTATCAAGTCTGAGAAGTGAGCGTTCGATGACATAAAAAGAACGAAATGGTACTAGAGTTGAATTAATTTGAAGTCTTCATTTGAATTTAAAAATTAAGTCGTGTCGAGTGTTTCGAGGGTCTGGCGTTGACCTTTACGTGGGGTATTCGGAGATTTCCCGCTTTGGAAAAAGAAGCTGCTGTTACGCGCTAAATGATAGTAGGTATGCCAAATCGAAACAAATACTATATAGAAGTAAAATTGTTTATACTTAGTCCATTCGCCATAGAATTATACAGAAGTTAAAAAAGCACACTTTGTAACAAAAGTATAATAAACATGTTACAGTTTTACGTTTTTACACAGCAACTGTCACACTTAATTATAACTATTTATCTTATGAGATTATTTGGCTTTCATTTAGTTAATATTATTTCATTCCAATTTTAAATTACAGTGTCAATGCTAAAATCCTAAAACACGTAGGAGTGAACATACCCGGAACGTATTTCGATTCACTTTAATTCTACCAAATTTAAAATGTTATCTTATCCCGTCATAAGTCGTGACAGCTGGGTTTATTCCAATTTTACAGGTATAGGTCGTCTGTTAAATTGACGTAAATAATATTCTGTGATCGTCATTCAATGTGAATACTTGTGGATGCGACGCCTCGTTAATTGTTATTGCCGAATTTTCGTGATTTAGTGGTTAATTGTTACTGTTATAAAATTATAGAATTAATTTTAAAACAATAGCCGTGCGATTTGATTATCACCATTTCAGCTGAAATACGTTGCTGCTGGGCATATGCCTCACCCAAGTATCACCGCAAACGACCGGTCCTGTGCATCTCTAATCCATCGAATACCGAGATCCTCACCAGTCATCGGTCCACCTTGTGGGAGGCCCTCCAACGCTGCGTCTTCGGCCCCATCGACTATCGGTTCATCGAGCGACCATGTTTCAGTGACAATGTCATCACTGGCAACACGGACTGGTTTTTACTTTCGTTTTGAAACACGACTAATGAGACAATAAATCGGTCGTTTGCAGATCTCCTGGGAGCTTGGAAATCGTCTCGAAAGGTTCCTTCAAAAATCTATTCATTGATATGTCTCTCAAACAAAGGAACTAAAAGAACTGATCCGCAAATTCTACTTGAAAACTCGACTACCCGCAACCACGCAAACCAGTAAATATATTCATATCACAAAGCTTTGACATGCAAATTTTCTTGAAACATTAAAAATACATCATATTATGTTGGTTTATTCCCAACAGAGTTACTTTTCTATGGGAATATACACGTGTTGGAAAATCCTTATTCCCGTTTACATTTTAAAGTAGGTAATGAATACGTTATCGAGTAATTATAGGGCTTTAAACGGTTAAACACTGTTTTATGGTTAGGTATGATGCGGTGTTCAGTGTGGGTGTGCTGGGAAATATTTATATCTTGTTTAGTGCGGATATCTTGGGACATAGTGTTTGTTTCATAATTAAGCGCCCAAGTTATAATGTAATCCGTCAGATTTTATCCGGATCTAAATTGTTATATTATACAGGTTCTGTAAGATTACATATGTACCTACATCTAATGGAACCTGTATTTACCCATAGATGGATTTTTTGAGTTTCAAGAACTGGTGTAAATGGCGCTCGAATCTCAAGGTCTCATTTTCTATTTTAAGATCATTATTGATCTAAGTTAACTCGTGTCTCTCTAATAACATTATTAAAGTTCCTCTTGAGAATTAAATAAAACGACAATACATGATTCTACCCCCCAATATATCGAGAACCACGCCGCAATCTCATTAAAAACAATTTGGCGCCCAACATCCCACCCCACACAGGTCAATAAAAAAAAAGTTCCGACATTCTCGATGGCCATTCTTCAAAAACGATCGATAAGCGATTCAGCTTGTAGAAAAAAGGAGCACCTTATACCTTGCGAGAACCCTCACCTTTCCGCCTCCCTATTATTAGGAAACATGTGTTCTCCAAGCCTTGTAATTTTCTGCCCGATACTCTTCATTATTCGCTTCATTTTACGCCTTTGTGGGAGCACGTATTGATACCAGTTTTGAGACATTTGTGGTAAGATTTTTATATTCCCACGATGAGGGAATATTTTGATTAACAGTCTTGGTAACGTTCCTTACATTTTGGATCGAGCGTTTTACGCAATGTTATTTTCAGAAAATAAGAAGTATTTATTTTTTTAATGGCAACCAGTTTACAGATACAAGGTTGACTAGGCTATAAACCGTGGTAAAAGAAAGCCAGGATTTGAAAAGGCTCTGAACATTAACTAAAGAATGTATCTAAAGAAACAAAACTATTAAGCTGTCATACAAAGTAGGAAGAATATCGAAATCGAAAAGCAAAATTTACAATAATTAATGGGAATCATTTTAAATTTTATTTAGGAGACCATTACTCTTTTGGCAAAACTTTATGAAAATAAGCGGGTAGTTTGAGAGTTAATAACTGCGTGACTTACATAAAGGGCGCTTTAGTACAGAATAGTGAAGTAAATGTAGTATTTTTTTATTGTAAGTATTTTTAGAGAAGTTACGTTCTAAATAGGACTTGGAGACACAATTATTTTTGTAATGAAATTCATGTTAAGTTCTGAGACGGTTCTCTGTCTCGAGTCTCTTGACCGTTGCCTCTTCCATGAATGCAAATTGAACAGACTATATTCTCAACTTGTCTTGGAACATCTTCATTCATTTCAGAAAACACTATTCTTTATTAGAATGTGAATGAACGAATGCTCTTTCTGTTATCATGTCATTGACATATCTATGGCACCACATAATAATTCATGAATGTCCATTAAAAAAGTTTACGCCTCGCCTCCAAATTGAATGTTTCTACCACACGCAACGAGAATACCGCGGTCCCATTGTATTGGTACTTAATCAAGAGCAATAACACCTAAATGTCCCGCGAAACGGGATGCTAACCGTACATCACTATTTCAATCCTACTAATATTATAAATGCGAAAGTTTGGATGAATAAATAGATGGTTGGATGTTTGTTACTCAATCACGCCAGAACGGCTGAACGGAGCTGAATGAAATTTGGCACAGAGATAGATTAATTTATTGTGGAATTGGTTTAAAGTGGAAGCTCCAGGGTAGCCCGCGAAATTCAAATTTTCTTACGTTTTTTGCAATTTGCAGGTCAGTGTCAAGTTGTATCTTGATCAAAATTTGATTCGCGGCCGTAGCAAGTATATGTCTGTATAATTATAATCATTAAAATCATCAATATATCTCTCAGTTAGAATTGATGCCAAATGTAAGTATTTCATGAAATCATGACATTTGGCATCAATTCTAACTGATGTACAAGCGACATAAAAAAGGGAGCCGTATCGAAAAATTAGTCCACATGTCAATGGGAAGAGTGCCCAAATTGCAGGCAGCATTGCCACGTTGAATGGGAATGCTGATTCTTTGGTCGAAAAAAGTGAACAGTCGACAAGCTGTTTGCTGATAACTCGAAAAATTCGATGAGCACTCGGACCACCCACGGCTCTAGTGTTTCAACCCCAAACGGCTCAAACATATAGCTCCCAATTAGTTTGTAAAATTTGCGCCGTTTGAGGTTTTCTGCGCCTGCAGCAGCCGCGCCAGCACTGCCCGTCGTGCTAAGACAATGGGATGGCGCAAGGGTGTCAACACATATCTTGTCCCACACCAAAGGCCTACCCAACTTCCAAGGCATTATGGTCATTCCGTCTGGCCTCTTTCCATCGTCACGTGCCAAGCCATTGGGTTGAGATAGATTGGAATAGCACATATGCTATAATTTATAATAGGGGAAGTATTAATTCCACGGGGGCGAAGCCACTGGCAGATATTGTATATAAAGATGATAGCGAAATTCTTAGTAGATATCACTAGAACTACTAAGGTACCCAGAAACTAATATTAGACATAAGCTGAGGTTATGAGTTTCGTCTTTTGAACATTTCTATCGGAAAATTAGTTTAAAATGTTTTCAAGTCTGGTCCTCAGTTTATTGAAATTTTACTTTTGAGACTTGAATTTGTAATTTCAAATTAAACTTTATTAAATCTGAACAATTTTAGTAGAATGTTGGTTGTCCAGCTTTGTGCTGTAAGCAAAGTAAAAGCCAGGTATTAACAGACTGCTCTTGCTCTAAAAGCTAAGTCACTACTACAGAATGTTTTGTTCCAATGATTCCGAATTCCGAGTCAACAATAACGGAATAACTTATTTTGTAAGATCGTTGAATTTGATACCGAAATTTGTTTATGAAAAACAATCGACTTCCAAAAAAGAAAATACACTAAAAATTAAAAAATAACTTTAATTTCGGCAGTCGGCGTTTGTATTTTATTTCTTCGTTCTTTTGGAAGTTGGTTGTTTTTTTTGTAAAAAAGTTTTTTATTTTTCACTTTTTAGTTGTTATACCGCAGAACTAAAAACCCCAATAACATGGAACGTGGAATTTAAACATTTGGAGAACATAAACGTCATCGAGGTATACGTATTTCTAGTTTTTGTTCAGTTTCTCAAAAAGCGCTGAAGCAATTTCGATAAAATTTATATGGGTGGTCCCATATAAATTTTATCGAAATTGCCTCGGGAGTATATTCTTTCGCATAAAAAAAAAGAATTTTGAAAATAGGTCCACAACTGACGGAGAAATCGGCGGACATACATAAAAAAAACATACATACAGTCGAACATAGAACCTCCTCCTTTTTCGAAAGTCGGTTAAAAAGGGAAAAAAATATCGAATTGATATTGTATGTACGTCGAACTCATTTTGTTCCTGCCAATTCCTGCTAATAATGCCAATGCAGAGCGTGGCAATAGCAGTTTTTCTTATGGCTATCCTGACATGTTCCGTAATCCTCACCGTGTCTCCAAATATCTCCCCGACAGTCCTGACTAAGAAACGTTTTAGGTTTAATATTTATTTAAATTAAAGTACCAACCTTTTCCAACAGAGTTTCTCCTTCAAAAAGAAACAAACTACAAATTCAACACTACATGAAACTAAACTAAAAGATGAGAGAACTAAAACCCATAATTCTAACGAAGTGGAAACTAATGATAAATGTGACGAGTATGATGCATGGGCTACACAGCTTAAAATTCTCGACAGCTGTCAAACAAGTTTGGCAACAAACGTATTGAGCGGTGGGCCTCGAAACTAAAGATTTACGAGGAAGGTTTAATCTCACTGGATATAAACAGCAATCGTCCTAAATTATAAACAAGGACACATTTGGGACGATAACCAGAAGGTAAAGAAGAGGGGGTGGTAGGGCTAGAGCAAAGTTACTGATTTCGATTTTTGGAACAACTTTTTCAATGAAGAGTCACAATGACATTAGGAACAGTGATTAACACCGCTGCCATTTTTTTTTTTGAGTGTGTAATCATCCTGTGACTTCTCCCGCTCTGGGTGGAGCGGGAGGGCGTATCAGACTCTTACTGACTAAAACCTACCCCTGTTCCATCCCTGCCCTGAGTGCCCAGGGGCGCTGTAACTATGTTTCAGTGTCTGCGTAATTTAGTGTCTTTATCAAATTTGTTAGAATGTTTCAACTTTCGTGTAATTGTTTGTTGTATATATATATCTTTTTATTTATTCTATTATAAAGTTGACATGATAGTTTATTGTACTGAATGGCAGCTTACAAGTGACGTAACATTCCACTCCTGAACCTTGATGTGTTTTATAGATGTTATTTTTTATAGATTGATAAAGTAAAAGATACGAGTCCAATATTTTTTGATAATCTTAACTTATGGACTAAATAGAAACTATTTTCGTACCCTGGAGTCATCTCTATTGCCTAGATGGCTAGGCACAGATGATAAGAACAGAACTACCCGCTGAAAACTGCGCTGAGCAGACCACTGAAAATCAGCGCCGTGCTGTGGGTCCCCCACGGTATAGCATTATGCTGAGTGGAAGCCTTCTTACCACAGCCACGACATGCATCTGTTTTTTGTTAAACTTGTTACTAACATAGAAATATAAGATCTACTAACACTATCGATAAGGGTTAAGTTAGCAAAATCATATTGTTGTGTATGTCGTCAATTTGTGGCAAATAAATTCTTTTTCTTTCTTCGCCATCTAACTTAAGTTTTCTTTTTTTTATGAATGATAGGCTCGCGTTTGACCACTTTTTTGTTGGGACAAGCCCGCCACACTATTCCCAACCACTGTAACTTCTGTAAGCCAGAATCAACAGTAGCGAACACCAGAAAAAACGCCGAGGCAATGAAGCTCGACGAGTCCCAGATAAACGATTAAACTGTCTTGGGTCCCGCAACGAAATTAATCAGAAAAGACAGCATAGGAGTAAGAAAAACATAATCTCCACTTCCATCCTAATCAAGCGGGAGACAGAACAAAGCTCGCGTTTGACCACTATCTCAATGGTAAGCGATGATGTGGTCGAAGATGGAGCACGCTTGCCTAGAAGTAACCTATTCACTCTCAACTTAAAGACTCCCAGGTTGTAAACTTGTAGCTATTAGAAAACACTGACTCCGGCAGGGAATTCCACTCTTTAGCTGTACGCACAATGAATGTGTTCCCAAAACATTTTCGTTTAGTTTCCAAATAATATTTCTGGAGAGCTGACAAGCTAGTTTAGAACCACTTTATGGATAGTGCTGAGCAGGTGACATAATGGCTACAGAAAAACATCCTAAGTACCAAAACACGTTAGAGGTAAAAATGAGATAAGGGAATTGGAACGCGGTATTATTATTTTAGAAGTAGTTAAGAAAATTAGAAACAGTAGCTTAAAAAGCTTGTCATATCACCTTTCTATGGTTCATACCGTCAGCGTCAGGCATTGATCTCTTACGAAAGAACACATCATCTTGTATACCGTAACGAAGTGTACAATGCAATCTGTAATTTAGGAAATTACTTCGAAATTGTCACGATTTCGTAGCGTTCGTTTGAATTTGAAGACATAAGTGTATTGGGTATGATGATTATTGGGTATATGAAGATATTGATGACTAACAAAACTACGGAAAACAACTACTAGCTTTTATCTATAATAATAATAAAAAGAGGTGAAGTTTGTGAGTTTGTGAGGTTGTAGGGGGTAATATCTCCAATAGAAAGCCACGTTATTTGTGAGTGTCATAGGCTATAAATATATTTGAAATTCACGCGGACAAAGTCGTGGGCGGAGTGCTAGTTTTAATTAAACTATTTTCAGACACTTCTGTCTGTAAATGGTTTAATTGCTGTTTAACAGTTTAAAAGTTCTCCCGAAGTTCCTTAAATCATAGCTCCTGTTATATCAGTTAGATTTCACGTCTTTTATAAGCGAAGAATATACAGGGTGTAACGGAAAGGTGTGGTCATAATTTAAGAGCCGGTTCTGCCCATGAAAATGAACAACTTTCTCTAAGAAAAAATTAAAAACTTCCAAAAAAAAAATTGTACTTTCCATACAAAGTTATCATCAGCTGATCAATATTTGTATGGGAGGTAAACATTTTTTATTAGAATTTCTTCGGACTTTCTTGAAGAAAGTTGTTCATATCGATATGGGCAGATGCAGTTCCTAAAATATGACCACACCTTTCCGTTACACCCTGTATAGAGAACTTGGCAATCTTATTTAGGATCAAGTTTTTGCTGGGTATTTTCTACCTTGATCTTGAAAAAACTACTAACCACAGAATGAATGAAATGATTTAGTTTCTATAATACGAATATAAAATATCCGTCGCGTCTTGTGCTTCAAAACATGAATCAAAGGATTTCTGTAAAATAAAAGAAAACGGGAGTTAATCATCATGTTGAAGATTAGATTTGACTTTTTAGTATTGCCATACAACGCGGCAATGCCGACTGTGTATTGGGCACATTACCAGTCGACAGCGTTGCGGAGGAATTTTTCGACGCCATAATAGTAGAGAAAGGCAAAATTGCATGTAAAAGGTATCGCGAAGTACTTTACACTATACCATAAGATAGTTTTTCATCATCATCATCATCATTTTTTCAGCCAAAAGACGTCCACTGCTGCACATAGGCCTCCCTCAAGTGTCGCCACAACGACCGGTCCTGTACGTCTCGCAATCATCGGCTACCCGCGACCCTCACCAGGTTACGGTCTACCTTGTTGGAGGCCTTCCAACGCTGCGTCTTCCGGTACGCGGTCGCCACTCCAGAACCTTTCGGCCCCACCGACCGTCTGTTCTGCGGGCAATGTGCCGTACCCACTGCCACATCAGTTTGGCAATTCTTCGGGCTATTTCGGTAACCTTGGTTCTCTTGCGGATATCATCATTCCTGATTCGATCACGCAAGGAAACTCCGAGCATAGCCCTCTCCATTGCCCTTTGGGTGACTTTAAGCCTTCTGATGAAGCCCATTGTGAGCGACCACGTTTCGGTTCCATATGTCATCACTGGCAACACGCACTTGTCATAGACTTTCGTCTTGATACACTGCGGTATGTGGGACGAGAAGATACCGCGCAACCTCTCGAATGCCGCCCAGCCGAGTCGGATTCGACGATTGACCTCTTTCTCGAAGTTAGTCTTACCTAACTGGACCGTTTGTCCCAGGTAAACGTACTCGTCTACAACTTCGAGTGCAGAGTCTCCGACCTTGATAGGACACTTGATAAACTATCTAAATCTTCAATACAACTCTCTCAGTTAGAATTGATTCCAAATGTATTTCATGAAATCATAACATTTGGCATTAATTCTAACTGAGAGAGATGTATTAATGATTTTATGATTATAATTCTATAAATACATACTTGCTACGGCCGCGAATCAATGACTAAGACACAATCTGACACTGACCTGCAAATTGCAAAAAACGTAAGAAAATTTTAATTTCGCGCTTGTTTTTTTTTAACTATTAACTTATTCCATCAGGAGCTGATGTCGCCCAATCATTCGCTGTTTCTAAAGCCACACCATACTCGGTATTTCGAAGGTCAGTCGACTTTAGGCGTCATATTTTGTTTACCTTACACCACTTAATAATTTCACAGCAATAAATGCCTGAGTTAAAATAAACATATAATATTGAGCTACTATAGTACTAAAGCTACTAATATTGTAAATGAGAAAGTTTGGATGGATGAATGTTTGTTACAATTACGCCCGAACGTCTGTACGGATCTGGATGAAATTTGGCACAGAGATAGATTATATTCTGGAATAGCACAAAGGCTTTAATTTATAATGGGGGAAGTACTAATTCCACGCGGACGAAGCCGCTGCCAGAAGCTAGTAACAAATGAATTACTGAATGATACAAGGGTCAAAACGGTCAAGGTTACACTTATAAGTAATTCAAGGGCACACCCGTTTAGACATGCTTGTACAAGCGTTAACTTGTTTTATTTCATGTCCCTGTGCATGTGCTTAGATCGAGGTCACTACGAAACTTAGTTATTTTAAGTAGCCACTTGAAATAGAGTAGAAGATACCAAGTAAATCTTCGTATACCTATAATAATGTTGTTTATGTGTGTTAAAATGTTTATAAACGCACCCACGGTTTACGATACAGAAGATATTCCTAATGCGGGTAACCGTTTAAAAAACACGACAAGCGCGTGTCGGCCTTCGCACATTTAGGGCTCCGTACATTTAGGGCTCCGTACCAAATGAGTGAATTATCAAAGAAAAAATCTGATTTATCAATATATTGGTAATTTGGTATTTGTTAGTAAAATATACGTTATAGTTATAAAAATCGATAGGTCAATAGGAAGTTAAAAAATTCTTCGGAACGAAATTTTATGACAGACGACGGACGTGGGCACGTGAGTGACAGCAATAGGGCTGCATTTGGATCCTTCAGGTACGGAACCCTAAAAAGAAAATGAGGTAAAATTACTTGCTTGTAAGAGCACAGACAACGATCCCTGGAAAGACTGATCCAACTTCGATTCTTTCATTCGGAAAAAGCTATTCCTACTGTCGTTGAGTGCCATAGACTAGGTACTCTTTGTTTCGAAATAAATCTTCTTTCCTGTAAGATAAGCCACAAGAAAAGGCTCGTGGCTGGAATGACAAATATTCAAGCAGAATTAAACTGTAGCTAGACCGTCTTCTAATGAAAACTGAGGTATATTGGTCTTTACAAATAAACCTATTTATATCTAGTATAAACTGCTTCATAGCTAAAAACTTTAGTTAATTTGCAGACGGAAGTAAACACGCCCGAAAACACTTTATATACCCGAATCAAATTTACAGCTTAAACTAGGCTACACTGTAAAGCTAGACTGAATATAATTAATAAATAGTTATCTATGAGAGCTTATAGAAATTTCAATAAAGTTTATCTAGACTTCCTAGAAATTTACTATTACTTAGATCTTTTTCGGCGATCTTCGAGTCTTAATATGGCAAAGTTACAACTAAATCATTTTATCTCTTTGGCCTATCGGTTTTTTGTCAATGAATTTATTTCTAAAGTAGTTGGGTATCTATTTGATGTTTGTCCTTTAGTAAAAGAATTCACATTAAACATTCGGGTATCAAAAATCCTGAATATCACTATTAATTTTTAGGGTTCCGTACCGGAAGGGTAAATATAAAAATGCATTTGTTACGGAACCCTGAATATGGGAAGTCCGACACGCACCTGGACGGTTGTTTTAACATGCTTTTATAAGCTTCACTTGTAACTAACTATATGTAAAAAAAAAATAGTTTTTGACTCACAGCCCGGTTTCCGATTGAGCTAAATTTTTTTTTTTTTTTTTGTGGGGTGGGAAATCATCCTATGACTTCTCCCGCTCTGGGCGGAGCGGGAGGGCGTGTCAGACTTACTGACTAAAACCCACCCCTGTTCCTTCCTGCCTTTGAGTGCCCAGGGGCGAGGTAACTCTGTTTCGAATTTATCCTCAACCCCCGGGCAGAGGTATTATGTTTAGTTTGGGTAACAATGGCACGGATTCTCTTGTTCAATATCTAAACTAAAATTAGAGAATTGCTTTCTTTTACTAAAAGGCAGTGCGAGAAAAGGACGGCTATAGCTATGCACTAAGTTAGAGATGTCAAACTAGTTTATGCCTTGCGCTTCGCCGTGTTTTTAGACGACATGTTTTTACGTGTACCCTTAATTTGTATGGAAATATTAGTTCGAACTAAATTTGACAGCTCTAATTTACGTCCAATGCATGCATATATGACGTCGGAATCACTTAGAGCGTTCGTTCATAAAAAAAACCTGATGTTCACTTTTTGACGTTTGTAAAATGATCGAAAATCAACTACTTTAGAAATATATAGAACTAGCTGACCCAACAGACGTTGTCCTGTCTTAGATATGAACTGTCAAACGCGTAAAGTGTAGTCGAAACATAATTTTCTGAAATTTTCTAATTTTCCGCGCAACTTTCTTATTGTTTTCTTTCATATAAACCTTCTCCTGACAATAACAAACACAACAAAAAAAGAATTAGCGAAATCGGTTCAACCGTTCACGTGTGATGCCGTGACCAAGGAAATAGGGTTTCATTTTTAAACGACTTTCGAAAAAGGAGGAGGTTTTATGTTCGACTGAATGTGTTTTTTTTTTTATGTATGTCCGCTGATTTCTCCGTCAGTTGTGGACCGATTTTCAAAATTCTTTTTTTATCCGAAAGAATGTACTCCCGAGGTGGTCCCATATAAATTTTATCGAAATTGCTTTAGCCCTTTTTGAGGAACTGAACAAAAACGAAAAACACGCGTACCTCGATGACGTTTTGGTGTTCTCCAAATGTTTAAATTCCACGTTCCATGTCATAACTAAAAAGTGAAAAATAAAAAATAAAAAAATAACTTTAATTTCGGAAGTCGGTGTTTGTATTTTACTTCTTCGTTATTTGACACCGACCTCCGAAATTAAAGTTATTTTTTAATTTTTAGAGTACTTTTTTTTTGAAGTCCGTTGTTTTTTTTTTTGTAAAAAAGTTTTTTTATGTATATAGATATAGAATACAACAAATAAGTCTTCTTCTTCTACGTGTCGCTGGCTCGACAGTGTTTCAAATTAACACACACCACATGTAAAAGGATGTGTATCAAATAAAACGTGCTTACAAACTCCGGTTAAGTGAGATGAGTAAAACCGAAACCCATCTTCAAAGTCAACGAAACAAAAAAACAACTTACAAGTCCATAAAATAACAAACACACTACAATGACAGTTTTGTCCGAGTCCAAGATATAATGGTAGAATTCTT
Organism: Polia nebulosa; assembly: GCA_951329385.1. Classification (NCBI taxonomy): domain Eukaryota; kingdom Metazoa; phylum Arthropoda; class Insecta; order Lepidoptera; family Noctuidae; genus Polia; species Polia nebulosa. The sequence goes on along the minus strand of OX589613.1, from coordinate 7,424,509 downwards.
CAAGTAAATAAAAGATAAGTTAACGTACTGAGATAAAAATACCGCGGCGGTCATTTAAAATATCAATAAAACTTATGACTAATACTGCTTGGTATCGGCTCGGGAAATAACTCTTTGTTTTCAAATGTTAAGTGCTTGAAGTGTTCGTTGTTTCAAATAGACTTGAGTCGAGTTTTAATATTCATGAATAGTTCCGTTCATAACTTTATATTTCTAGAAACTTGTGTGAAGTTTTCTTGTTATCACTGGCTACACGTTAGTTTTGAATATGTTCAATTTCAACAACTATAAAACTAGTCCAGCTTCCATTAACCTGTGAAGCCCCGCGGCCAAATCCGGGTTGTCAAATTGAACCCCGACGACAACCCGGGTTGACAGCCGATTTTTTTTTATATTTTTTTCTCTTTAATTTTTTTTTTTTTGTGCGACTCACCAGTGAGTTGCGGGGCTTCACAGGAATATTCAAGCTTAAAAACTGATTTCCAATATAATTTTAACAAATTCTACCATATTCGAAAAAATAAACTTACAAAGCACATATAACACTTTTAATACGACACTTTGATAAAGTACCAAATTCGGAATAAACTAAATTACTTCGGTCATAAACTTCGTGAAACAAATACTAAAGCTTCAAGTAAGCCCTTTTATACGCACTCAATGTCTAAAACACTGCAAACAGAGTGTAAAAACTAAGAAAATAAAACATATTACGAGAGCTCAAAACGACTCAAGTTTAACATGTAAAATCCCCTATCATGCCGCTTTACACGAGAAAAAACGTCATTCCTCGACAAAAAATTCCCACAAATAAACATTTAGCTGTCAAGGGACACAGTTATGTTATATTTAGAAGCTTAGGGGCGTCCAAAGTAGATATTTTAATGGACCAGAGCCATTATTCAACGATGCAAGACGGATGTGTCAAATGGTGAGCTTAAAAAACCAAAAACATACCTTGTATCATGAAGATTAACTCCTCGTCTTAGCCGAGTGAAAATGGACTTAATGACTCGAATAATGAACAGTCGGGTTACAAAGTTTCCTCCTTTTATCTCTGTCCATTGTGCTTGAAGACGAGTTTCAGAGTAAATTCATTTTTAATTTCCACAGTCTAAGAAGCATTTTTAACTCGGTAAAGCGCTTCAGTAGGTACTCATTTCGCGTTTAGATTTTAAGCAACAAAAGGGCCGTCGTGTCCTTAATTCCTGGCCGAAGAAAAAAGCAATATTTGTCTTTAAAGAAATTAAGTCGTGTTCTTGGGGGTATTATGCAAAGGAGGACAAAAGCCGGGGAAGGGAACAAGCTAATTGTCCGGACAAACGGATGTGACAGGCCAAAAAAAATGGTAAGGAAATACTCGACGTTATGGCGGAAGCTATGGTAATGTTTTTACGAGTATTATTTTTCCAATATTACGCTTTAGTGAAGTCAAATGAAGCTGAATAAATTATATACGTTATTTCATATGAAGTTCATACAGAACATGACACTCAAAATGTTAGCGCTATGATTCCAAACGGAATTTTCCACTTTTGGCGTAAACGAAGGCAATTTATTTCCATCGTGGCTAAAAAGATTATATGTCCTTAGGACACAGATAAGGAATGCTCGGAAATACCTACTCCACTTACTATTCAAGCCAAGAACTCCACGTTTTAGAGGCAAACTCTAGCAATTGAGCTAACTAGGTCAGAATTTACTTATCTCTTGAGAATTTCCTGGTTCTTGTCTTAATGTGTACAGCTACATTTAATTTCCTTCCAAAAATATGTTTCCACGAAGTCTGCAGCTGTAGCTATACAACAATTAATTGCAAATTAAATATCAAAATCAAATTTGTAATGAACTGTAACTCGAACGCGATAAGATTCAAAATGATCCAGCGATCTCCATAAAATGAGGGGTTGAAATCATCAATCACATTCGGAAATAGGTCGAACTTGGCATAGAGAGTTCTTTAAAATGTACTTTTCAACGAAATGCGGTATGTTGGAAACTCTGACGTCGCTTTCCAATCGACTCATTGGAAAATTAGCCTTAGTTCGATACCTATACGTAACAGTATCGCTGGAAGGCTTTTGGCGTACGACTTACGGTATCTGCTGGCCTATGACCCAAGATAGCAACCGTACAGATTAGGTAAGTACTCAGAACGGCTCAGTACATCCGATGGCTTAGATAAAGGGCTTCGTGTTCTAATAACTTTATGGATAACATCGGTATTTCAGTTCGAAAATGTTATTGAACTTGCTTTAGAATTAACGTCGACGCAAACGCTAGACAAGCTTTTGATTGAAGACACATCTGTTTTGAATGTGGTATTCACGTCTGAATACATATATCGCTTTTAATAATACTGTGTTGACATGTTTCTTTTTACGATTCGTTGAATAAAAAGCAATTTATCGCCAAATGAAAACCTAAATAGATAATTTACGGCCTCAACGACAAAAGGGTTCAACAGGGATCTAACAAAGGACCTCTATAGCGAGCGTATGCTCGGGATTTTTTCTCAAATAGTTCCTGTGTCAACTAAAATAAAGTTGCAAATTGCATTTTTCATTTGATACGTGTTCATTTCACGCGTGTAAAATGTAATAAGCAACATAAATCTAGGACGGTGAAACTTAAGAAATTGCGGAAACAAATTCCGGCCCAAACACCAGTGGCGTAAAGTTTGTTTTACTATGAATGATTTGTTCGCAATTTCTGGCCGTATTATGAATAGAAACGACCCCTGCACAGAAGCAGGGGATTGTGAGTTAGCAAATAACATGTTGTAGCCCCATTGCATACAATATTTATTGCACACTTACACCGAACATTGGGGATCGGAGATTATGAAAATTTTAGATATATGGATACAGAATTCGGAGTTATAAATTATGCAGTACAAACTTGGCCTCGAGACTGACTTTGAGGATTTTAATATATTCCCCCGAGAAAGCATGAGTAATTAAGTAACTTAGCGAAAACATCATGAATAATGCTCAATTAAAACTTAAGAATGCTTGTTCAACTAATGAAGTTAATAATCCAGTTTTAAGAGCAGATAAGAAGTATGTAGCGAAACTTCTTTTTCAACAAGTTCTAACAGTGACTGGTAGAATACTATAAGTTCTGCAATTTATTATTGTCTGAGGAGACCTTGCAGGATTCTTATCGAAGAACTTGGTAGACGATATTGATGGAACTTTTTAATACGTGTTCTTCTCTAGGCAGACTTGGGAAGTGCAAAATTAAAAAAAGATTAAAAAAAAACTAGGATAGACAGTCTGGAACACGTAAGTAACTGTAAACTTAAGTTTCTTTTTACTTTCTAGTGTTTTATGTTTTCACAAGCCTTTATACTTTACTATAGTTGCAGTGTTCTTTGGAATGATACATTATTTATGTGGTATTGTTGTTATTTAAATTCCATACCAAAGTCATTGTTCACTTCTTAAAGCTGTTTTTTTTAGAATAGAATAGAATACTCTTTATTAAATAGAGAATATAATATGCCACACCTATTCTTTGAAATATTTGGTGGAAAGACTTTGAATCCTATCTGTGTAGTTGCGAAGCACGTTTTCAATAATTTTTAGGGTTCCGTACCCCAAGAGTCCAAGCGGAACCCTATTACTGTCACTCACGTGCCCGTCTGTCCATTGTCTGTCACACAGGTTTTACAGCCCAACTGTTGCAGCTACAGTCTTCAAATGCAGAATAAAAATGGTCAAAATTTGTACGGAACCCTAAATAGGCGTAGTCTAACACGCACTTGGCTGGATTTTTAGAAATTTTTTAGATTTCATAAAACAAGGGTAACCAACGAAACCCCATTACTAATCCTCCGCTGTCTTTCCGATCGTCCGTCCGTCTGTCTGTTAGCTGGCTGTATCTCATGAAAAGTAATAGGTAGATAGTTGACATTTCCACAGAATGTGTTTTGATTGCCGCTATAATAATAAATAATAAAATTAAAGGCAGGCCCGATACAAGAAATGCGAGTTTTTGTGTTAAGGCGCTATTAACTGCCAATGACCTTGAGTGGTTAGCTTGCGTGTTTTGTACTGAGCTTACTAACGTGTCGTACGTCCATCCAGTAACAGGACTCGGCCATCAAGGAGCGCTGTCCTAAAATAGACGCATTATTAATTAATTACACATAAAACAACAGGTATTAAACTAAAACACTGAGACTAAATTATAAATAATTAAATGATCTTTAAAATGGTGAAGGTTTCATAAAAATACGCTTCATAGTTTTTGCGTGTTTCTCAATTTTTTATTCGCGTTAGACATAACTTTACAAATTAATTACACTCATCATCATTCTCCTGCCCTTATCCCATTTTATTTGGGGTCGGCGCAAAATGTCTTTTTCTTCCATACTCCTGTATTAGTCGTCATCTCTGTAGTAAATATTCTCAGATCAAATTACGACTGAAATTGTCTAGAGTAACATATATTTTTTTCAAAGATATAATACTAGTCGTTTAGACGTGATGCTCCATTAAAAACCTTTAAATGTCGTATAACTGTGTGTATAATACTCAAAATGTTTCGTATCCAAAGTAGTAGGCAAAAGTACCAAAAACGGCCGTTTTAACACTTTTGCTTACTACTTTGGATGCGAAACACTTTGAGCCCTGTTTTAACAATGTAAAAATACCGTATCCTATTTATAACAAACGCAACATAGGATTCTATAATTTTTATTTTCTACGATTTGCTACGATTTTTTATTCAATGAAGGCGCCACTTATGGGGAGGTAGGTCATTTCGTGTGCGAGTCCCACTCGCACTTGGCCAGTTATTTTACTACAAACGACCACCGTGTAGTATATCGTGTGTGTGAGAAGTTCTTCAACGACATTTTTATTGTACACTGATGAGAGTTTAGAGCTCAGAGCTAACACGAGATTCATTGTTGCCACTTGACGCTACGTAAAACATTGTCCATCCAATTGAGTTTAATGATCACAATATTACCTAAGTAATTGATGCTCTTGTTATCCTAGTCTCTTCCCAGGCTAGGTCCGCTTCGCTTAGCCGATTGTGTATAGTGTTCTGAGCAAGCGTATGACTAATACTCTCATCATCATTAGTAAAGTGGACTGGATTTGCGTGGTCAGTAAATTAATTTTTAACTAACTGTTCTGTGAGGGGTTCCTATAACTTACGAGTCGTTAATCGTTTATCATCATCTTCCTGCCCTTATCCCATGTTACTTGGGGTCGGCGCAACATGTTTTTTCTTCCATTCAGTCCTGTCAGCCGTCACGCTAGTGATAGTAGGGAGTTAGTGATAACTCCCTTTTCTTTCATATCACTCCTCTCACAATCCATCCATCTTTTCTTTGGCCTCCCTCTCTATCCATCCACATTTATATTCATAACTCTTTTAGTTACATTGTGTTTCATCCCTCCTCTTCAGATGACCATACCAAGTCGTTAATCGTTTATATACGGTTAAAAAAAAACGTTTTATGTGTAACAAATTAATAATGCGTCTGATTTCGAACAGCGCTCCTTGATGGGCGAGTCCTATTACTGGGTGGACGTACGACGCGTTACGTGAGCTCAGCACAGAAAACGCAAGCTAACCACTCAAGGTCATTGGCAGCTAGCAGCGCCTTAAGATCCTATGTCCTCTAGCTGGGGCAGAGGGAGTCCACAGTAGTCCTCCATCGCGAGCGGTGTGAAAATCATCTATATAAAGAAAAATACAATTACCAAGATTTAATCCTCTTATGACAGGGGTAGCAGTGATTAGTAACCTAGTTGAGGATCTAACGTCATATAAGTAATTAATGCTATTAAACATCACAGGGGCGCCACTGAAAATCACCGCTGCAACGCTAATTGCGGTGTAGAATCTAAGCTAAGCGAAGCGACACCTCTTTGATATATTCTGTGACATGCCTAGGAATACCACAGTGTAACTATCTAGCTGAAGTACTAGGACTGGGCTTGCAGTCTCGACATTGATAGCGAAACTTAGGTTAGCTATCGATCGCTAAATTAGTAGTCGTTAAAAAACTCCCTCATTTGTGAGGAAATTTTTTACACCATAACCTGAAAAAATAATTGAATTTCTTGAAATACGTAAAGTTTAACTTGCAAGCACTATTTTTCATAAATATTTATAATTTATTTAAATTTTAATGAATAAACAGTAACTCATGTTGAGAATTTATCCGCTACCCCTAGGCATGCAGGCACCTGCCACGATGGGCCCCGGCACTGGTGGCTGACAATCATCTCTTTGAAGCGCGCGTAGAACACTAGGCGCCGTCGACTCTCGGGCCTGATGCTGATCGAACGGCGAGTTACCCACTGCTCGCCTTCCGCAGGCCCGGGTCTACGGTGGCCGGAGACTGCAGGCCCTGTTCTATCATATCACATGGAGACAGGCTTACGAAACAGTCGTACGATGGATAGAGCTGGTCAAAGAGTTCCTTCACTACTACAATAATTCATTTATCGATATAACTGTCAGAACTTTTAAATGCCGAACACGGTCGTACCTTCAAAGTGAAAGAAACTGGACTGAAATGGAAATAGAAAATTAATTTTGAATATTTCATCATGTCCAGTGGTAAAATAGGTTTTAAAACATCAAGGGCCTTATTTATTTAAAGAACCCGCTAACAATGTGATACATTTAAAATGTGAGTAGCAATAAAATATTAAATTTTCATTAGAGAATTTGAATTTAGAATCTGCCAAACAGTAGCTACCTATTGTGTGGAAAAAGAAGCGTTGTACGCTCAATTTCTTGCGAAACAAAAGCATGTTCTTGATAAAATTTAAAATTTTCAATAGAGAATTTGAATTTAGAGTCTGCCAATCAGTACCTACCTATTGTGTGGAAAAAGAAGCGTAGTACGCTCAATTCCTTGCGAAACAAAAGCAGGTTATTTATAAAATTTTAAATTTTCAATAGAGAATTTGAATTTAGAATCTGCAAATCAGTAGCTACGAGTACCTACCTATTGTGTGGAAAAAGAAGCGTAGTAGGTACGCTCAATTTCTTGCGAAACAAAAGACAACATATTTCCTTTACGTAGTCCCCAAAAGGCTATTACGAAACCCTCAATTTCGATGGACATCATCAATTTTTCTTGATCGCAAGTCGTGTTTGAGGCGTCAAACTGCTTGGGCTTCGCCAGAAGAATAACTTTCAGCTATTCAGGGATATTACACTGCCAGGTCACGATTCTCCACTGTATTGGATTTTTCATGATGTGGCACTGTTCAGACAGACGCTAGATTATAATGTCGTTGGCTTTTATGTGGGTGTGGGTTAGACTTAGAACTTGCAAGTAAACATTTCCTTTGGTGCTTAGTTTTAAGGAGTTTTCAAAAAGTAGGTTGTGCGGATTTTTGTAAATACTTTATAGAAATCTTACAAAAGCAGTAGAAAAGCTTACATTATACCCAACATTTCGAGGATACTACCATCATACGATATTCAAAAAAACAATTCTGTAACTTTGAGTTAAGCAACACGCCATCGACACTCTATCGACCCACAACAGACATTATTGTAAATTTTGTATTTTGCAAAAACTTCAAAATTCTATTGACACATTATAGTGGACCAGACTACCAATTATTACAATAGTCTTATTATGGCGTTTAAATGGCACTACAGTGGCAAGTCAATGACACCATAAACAATTTATAGAATACCAAATGTCAATGACTATTCTATTGAGAAACCACTGACACACTACCGACACACTATTGACAAGTTAGTTATTTTACAGAATTGGGCCCCAGGTAATGTATCAAGCTTAAAATACAATCAAACAAAATACCCAATCCACTTTACCCACTCGTTTCCAAGAACCACAACATTGTCTACTCAACTCAATTACACAGCGCATAAAACTACAACTACTCGTACATTCAAAAATCTAACTACCCACCAAATCAGTACAAAGTACAAAGCAAAGCAAACCTTATCTCGTACCAAATCAGTTTCCAAACACTCAAATGACGTGTTGTTAGTCTGTTAGACATAAAGAGTGTTTCTAATGACATAGCTGATGCAAATACGGAGGAACGAGTGAATGGAGTGCTCATGATTTTTTTTTTGGGTGGGAAATCATCAAATATTTTTTCTCCCTCTGGGTGGAGCGGCGTCAGGGACAGTCTGGTACTGCCCGGGGGTTCAGGATAAATTCGAAAGAGTTACCTCGCCCCTGGGCATTCAGGGCAAGGAGGAACAGGGGTGGGATTTACTCAGTAAGAGTCTGACACGCCCTTCCGCTCCACCTTAGAGCGGGGGATGTCATTGGATAATTTCCGACCCCCTCAAAAAAAAAAAGGGGGTTGAGGATAAATTCGAAACAGAGTTACCTCGCCCCAGGGCAATCAGGGCAAGGAAAGACAAGAGTGGGTTTTAGTCAGTAAGAGTCTGACTCGCCCTTCCGCTCCACCCTAAAGCGGGAGATGTCATTGGATGATTTCCCAGCCCCCAAAAAAAAAAAAAGGGACAGTCAGGAAGCGTTTCCACTGAAGCGGAGCTGGGCGGAGCGGAGCGAAGACGTGCAGAAATAGACCAATCACAATGATTGAAATCATCGTGTCACTCGTCCGTGATTGGAGGATTCTTGCACGTCTCTGCTCCGCTCCACCTATAGTGGAAACGCACCCTCAGACTTACTGATTAAAACCCACTCGTATTTCTTCAGTTGCCTGTAGGTACCAGGGGCTGCGATGACTCTTTCAGACAAACCCGCGAGCCTGGCAGGGAGTGCTCATATGGGTAGATACTTTTCTGCACAGTGAATTTTGCAAAATCTGTGGTTTACTTGTGGAAGTTAGTGGCGTAAATGTCTTCTGTATGTTTTGCCACTTTTCTTTGTAATGTTTCAGGTATTTCGGCCTAAACGCAAAAATTGCCGTACGTACATACTTGATAACTGACTTGGCAATCCAGCTGGAGGTTCTAATGTTTCCGAGAGTATATTTATGATCAGTAATTATAAAATCTTTTTATTAGAATAATAGGTATTCTTCCAAAAGCTAGTACCAGCTAGAATAAGGAAATTGTAATTTTCTACCATACTTGTAGAGTTAGTTTTACAGTGGCCGACTGCGGTTTATGTTAATACTCACTCCATTTAAACTAACTACTCCATGTGCAAACACGACTAAATGGTCGGCCAGAGTAAATGTTGACGAGACGCGCAAACACAAGCTGAATGCAGTTCATACAGTCTTTACACTGTTTTATTTAAAGTTCTCTGCTTCCAGCTACTTTGTAACAGCAAATATGAATTCGATATGTTTGTGGGATAAACTGGCTGTTATTTTTTGGCCAATTGAGAATGATGAATGGAAATTGCAGTGGGATGTTTTTGTAGATACGATGTATTTCAAATTTGTCGTGAGAATTTTCCGAAACGTTGATAATTTAGATTATCTTTAGGGTTCCGTACCCAAAGGGTAAAACGGGACCCTATTACTAAGACTCCGCTGTCCATCCGTCTGTCACCAGGCTGTATCTCAACGAAAATTTCAACTGTCAAACTATCAAATTCTCACAGATGATGTATTTCTGTTGCCGCTATTACAGTAAATACTAAAAAACAGAATAAAAAAATATTGAAGTCTCAGTATCCCATACAACAGAAACAGACCTGATTTTTTTTGCTGTTTTTTTTTATAGATAATTGTACGGAACCCTTCATTGCACTAGTCCGACTCGCACTTGGCCGATTTTTTTTTAAATTACTTGTCTTTTGTCAGTCTCAAATAAAGTCCTATTTTCCTGTAGGTACTTGAACAAATCGAAATACCTTCCTACACAATATTATAAAGCAAAATCGTTCTTATTTATTATTCCATCAAATACGCTCACATTCACAGCAACTCGAGCAGCTTCGATTACATTTGCCCTTTTCACAAGTCGGTAGTATAATTCTGATCATAAGAGTACTTCAGATTATATGAAATTAGTTTTTCTTACACACGCGGCTCTTTAGAAGTGAGGCTGAACTTTAAAAGATAATTCTAGAGTAAATAGATATTGGAAGAAAATTTCTGCAAAAAAGATATTGAAGTTGGAGATGATGTGAATTATTTGGATTATTTGAACACCCACGCAGTTTGCTATAAAACTAGCCAAGTAAGAGTCGTACTCGCGCATGAAGGGTTCCGTACATTCGTACAAGATTTTAAAGAAAGAAAGAAAAAACATTTATTTGTACCTCTCACACAAGTACTTAATACTAACAATACAAAATAAAAAATAGGAATAGACTGTGAGAGGCCAAACAGGCGCCTAACTCAGCATATGCTGCGAGATTTCAAAAATAAATAACGCAGCGCTGGTATTCTGTTAGGGGCCTTGTGCGCGTCTACTTGTTGCCATTATTAAGATCGAGCAAAAAACCTTTAATTTTTATTATTTGTTGTTAAAGCGGCAACAGAAATACACATTCTGTGAAAATTTCGATTGTCTACCTATTACGAACCATGAGATACAGCCCGCCGACAGATAACGGACAGCAGAAGCTTAGTAATAGGATCCTGTTCGTTACCCTTCAGGTACGGAACCCTAGAAAAGGTTTTAAAAGCATCAAAAACAGTAGGAGAATCGACAAGTTAAGTAGGTAACAGCTGGACACATAATGTTATACATACATTATGCTAAACACGAGTATCCCAACAAAGATCCAAAAGTGACATATTACGAAACCGTACATTTGCATAACCGGGACCGTAAACCGAAAGTAAACATGACAGACTTTATCGTCGATTTATGGAAAATATTGTAAACAGATTCAAATACCACTCCAGATTTGTCAACAAGGAGCGAACGAATATAATGTACGGTGTAGTTTTTCGTCAAATCACGATTTTTCGCATGATTCACACACTGAAAGTCCTACTAAACTAATATTATAAATGCCATTTGGATGTATGGATGTTAGTCACTCAATATCACACCAGAATAGCTGAACGTATCTGGGTGTGGCACAGAAGTAGATTATAGTCTGAAATAGCACATAGGCATAGGCCTTTTTTTATTATTTTCATTTAGACAAACCTTCCTTCCTTTTTTAGGGTTCCGTACCAGAAGGGTCCAAACGGAGCCTTGTCACTCACGTGTACGTCTGTCTGTCCGTCCGTCATCTGTCACAAAAATTTTTTACGGAGAATTTTTTAACTTTCCATTGGCATATGAACTTGAAATTTGGTAATAATGTTTTTTATTACGTATGTAAAGAAAACTATAATTTTCTTGAATTTGAATGTTCCCGCGCTACGGGCGTCATCGTGACATTGACAGCCGATGAGGTTATATTTTATCTGTGGTCGAACTACAGTCCATGAAGCATCTGGCTATCGGAAGAAATCAATTTAAAAACCTAACTAGCTAATTAAATACTGTAATTGTGATTTGGGAATCGACATTGTGATAAAGAACATTAAATGTCGTTTCTTTTCTTACAGGTAAAGTATTGTTACTAGATGCATCTAAGATTTATGTGAAATAGACGTGTAAATTGTAACACAATAAATCATTTCTTACAGAGAAACTAAATTGTGTTTTGATTGACTGTGTTGTCCAAATCACTAAAAAACAATAACTTTATACGTATACTACTAACAAATACCAAAATTTGGTACGGAACCCTTAATGTGCGAAATCCGACACGCATTTGGCCAGTTTTTTAAACAAGCTGTGATACCGGCCGGCTATCATAATTGAATGTGCACACAAAATTTTGTGTCCGTGCTGTTGAGCATTGAAGAGTTCTTGCATCTGGAGTTAATCCTGGATTTCGATTCAGGTCATCCTTACCATAAAAATGCATTGTCATAGTAACTGAACCCACACGTAAAAATTCAACTCCGTAGGGTCAGGGAAAGTGGGTCTAATTCAGCTTGCAAATTCAACTCCGTAGGGTCAGGGAAAGTGGGTCTAATTCAGCTTGCAAATTCAACTCCGTAGGGTCAGGGAAAGTGGGTCTAGTTCAGCTTGCAAATTCAACTCCGTAAGGTCAGGAAAAGTGGGTCTAATTCAGCTTGCAAATTCAACTCCGTAGGGTCAGGGAAAGTGGGTCTAATTCAGCATGCAAATTCAACTCTGTAGGGTCAGGGAAAGTGGGTCTAATTCAGCTTGCAAATTTTGACGGACAACTTACAAACATACATACGAGCAGTGCAAGTTAAAATAATAAAAGCATGTAATAATGGGGGGGAAGTAATAATTCCACGCGGGCGAAGCTGTTGGCAGAAGCTAGTCGATTCGGTTGGTAGTGGATCTTCGTAGGAAACAGGGCATGATTGACCCAAAAAACGAGTTATCGCAAAATCAAAATCTTAGTACGTCATGTTTTGTTTACCAAATAAGACAAGCAAAGAAAACATTGAATATTTTCAAAAAACCTGTCTGTAAAAAACAACCAAAAAGTTCCAAACAAGTCACTTTTCAAGCAGTCTGATGCAGGTGGTGGCAGTTATTTTAGTTCAATTATTGATTTCCGCCTGCGTGTGTGCAGCCCATTATGACATACGGTGCCGAAACGTGGACACTGACGGTCGGACTGGTCCACAAATTCAAGGTCGCTCAGCGCGCTATGTTAGGAGTTTCATTGAAGGATAAAATCAGGAATGAAGTTGTCCAGAAAAAAACCGTAGTAACCGACGTAGCTTGCAGAATAAGCAAACTAAAGTGGCAGTGGGCTGGTCACGTTTGTCGAAGGACCGATGGCCGATGGAGCAGACGAGTCCTGGAGTGGAGACCGCGTATCGGCAAGCGTAGTGTGGGACGCCCACCAGCTAGATGGACCGACGACCTTGAGAAGGTGGCTGGGATAGACTGGATGCGAAAGGCAGAGGACAGGGTGTTGTGGCGCAGCCTGGGAGAGGGCTATGTCCAGCAGTGGACTGCGATAGGCTGAGTTGATTGATTGATTGCATGCCATCAACTGCTTGAAAAGTTACTTGTTTGGAACATTATAGTTGTTTTTTACAGTCGGGTTTTTTGAAAATATTTTTTATTTTATTTTCTACATTTTAGTGAGTTATCATTTTTGGAATCGCCTCCTCAAACCCTTTATTTTGATACCTCACTTTCACACTTTTTCAATTTCACAATATGGCGTCTGGTAATCTGGTTATCGCCATATTGTATTTTGATAACTGTCTACTAATAACACTCGCAAGATTAAAACGAATCAATTGACGCAAGAATTATAAAAAACGGCCCACGGGTTTGGTCTCTAAGTGCCACAAAGGAACAAACATACATACATAGGCTGATAAACACATTAACATTACCCTTCCTTGCGTACCCGGGCCTGCGGACGGCGAGTAATGGGTAGCTCGCCGTCCGATCAGCACCAGGCCCGAGAGTCGACGGAGCGTAGTGTTCCACGTGCGCCTCAAAGAGTTGTCAGCAATAAGGACGGAGCCCGTCATGGCCGATGTCTGCGCGGGGGTTGAGGATAAATTCGAAACAGAGTTACCTCGCCCCTGGGCACTCAGGGCAGGAAGGAACAGGGGTGGGTTATAGTCAGTAAGAGTCTGACACGCCCTCCCGCTCCACCCTAGAGCGGGAGAAGTCATTGGATGATTTCCCACCCCACAAAAAAAAAACCTCCCTTGCGTCGCGCAGTCGGGTAAAAACACATTAATACGAAGGACAAAAATCAGGTAGCTTCGAAGAATATTTGTGAAAATCGCTTCTGAATGGTATCACGCTAATAATAGCGAGTATTTTGTTTTCATAGCGAATAAGTGCGCAATCAAGTGGGCAATAAAACCATGAACGATGGGAATAAATGTTTTTGCCCGTCATTCGCGTCATTATTGCCGTTTTCATTTTTCGAGTTGTCCCTTTTCGTAGCAATGAATGGAAAATATTATCACATTTTATGCCGTAACGGAAAGGAATATTAAGTTACGTCCCAAATATTGTACCAAAAGCCTTGTTATCGAGTAGCTTCCAGCTTTTGCATTAAAATAAGTCTGAATTGTAAAACAAATTCTCTGAATCAAATCTATACTTTATTACTAACTTCTGCCAGTATTTAAGGCGCTATTAATTGCCAACGACCTTGAGTTAGCTTGCATGTTCTGTACTGAGCTCACAAGCTCACAAGGAGCGCTGTCCGAAATTAGACGCATTATCAATTTATTATACATAAAACAACAGGTATTGTAATTAAACACGTATACTAGAATATAAATAATTAAGTGGTCTTTAAAATGGTGAAGGTTTTATAAAAATATACTTTATAGTTTTTGCCTGATTCTCAATTTTTTTATCCGCATTAGACATTACTTTACAAATTATTTACACTAAGTTAAAATGTTCACATATTATATTTAAGTTCAAATATTCACATATCAAATTACGAAGGAAATTGTCTAAAGTAACACAAAGAAAATAGACAAGTCGTTTAGACGTGATGTTCAATTAAAAATCATTAGAAGTCGTATAACTGCGCTTTTAAGGAAAATATATGTATTTATAACTAAGTACATTAAGTTCTTACTAATAATCATTGCATTTTTAGTTTCAACAATCTATCCAAGTCGGATAATGCAATAGTATTTTAAGAAATTAGGTACTTACTCACAAAAAATATTTTTTATCAGAAAAAAGAAAGAAAGAAAAAGAATTTATTTGCCACAAATTAACGACATACACAACAATATGATTTTGCTAACTTAACCCTTATCGATAGTGTTAGTAGATCTTATACTTCTATGTTAGTAACAAGTTTAACAAAAAAAAAGCAGATTGTAAAATACATTTTCAATTAACATTTTTTTGAATAAAAATCTATCTCTGTGGCAAATTTCAACCAGATACGTTTAGCCGGTCTGGCTTGATTGAGTAACAAACATACATGCATCCTAACTTTCGCATTTATAATATTAGTAGGAATATCTCATCACGAATTAGCTCCTACATCTTTCAACTGTATCAATTCACTTAACTTCAAATAAACTTTTTTTTAACCGTCTATCTCTTTACACCTGTCCCAATTGAATCACAGGTGATGCGGCGTGAGAACAAGACCCTTACTCTAAGCCTCATTCATTACATTAATTGTTTAATTGCCGCGTAACCACGATTAGTAACGCGATCCTGATAGCTTTGTCTACAAAACCCGAGCCGTGAACCAACGGCCTTTAGGATAGCCTTGGTTAAAGGCATGTTACGGTGGCTTTGGGTTGCCGAATGTTTGTTTTTCTGATATATTTTTTCTCCATCGATGTCTTTGATGGTTACTACACTACATATTATACTAGCATTTTGCCCGCGTCTTCACCCACGTGAGCTATTCCGCGGGAACTGTTGTTTCCCGTGATAAAAAGTAGCCTATGTTACTCGCTAATAATTTAGCTTTCTATTGATGAAAAAATGGTTAAAATCGGTCCAGGAGTTTCGGAGCTTATTCAGTACAAACAAACAAAAACATCTTTTGTCTTCATCCTACTAATATTATAAATCCTACTAATATTATAAATGTGAAAGTTTGTGAGTGTGTATGTTTGTTACTTCTTCACGCTCAAACGGCTAGACCGATTTGGATGAAATTCGGTACGTAGATAGCTTATAGCCTAGATTAACATATAGGCTACCTTTTATTCCGGTCTAGGCGGGTAAAACCATGGGGCGCAGCTAGTAATATACATAATATTATAAATGTGAAAGTTTGTAAGTGTGTATGTTTGTTACTTCTTCACGCTCAAACGGCTAGACCGATTTGGATGAAATTCGGTATGTAGATAGCTTATAGCCTAGATTAACATCTAGCCTACCTTTTATTCCGGTCTAGGCGGGTAAAACCGTGGGGCGCAGCTAGTAATATATATAAAACAACGTCCCCCGCCGCGTCTGTCTGTCTGTTCGCAATAAACTCAAAAACGACTGAACGGATTTTCATGCGGTTTTCACCAACAGATAGAGTGATTCATGAGGAAGGTTTGAGTGTATAATTTGAACTCGTGCGAAGTTGGGGCAGGTCACTAGTTTAAAAAAAATTGTCGCAATTGCAGCAATACTTCTGAACCATACGGTAGTTGTTGATGAATTTCACAAGAACCTTACAGTTGTAAGTTATAATAAAAATCCGGTGTCAGATTGCCGTCCCATCAGACTTAGAGACTAAAGGAACAGAGAGTGCATCTGTGTTTGCGCACACACTTGAAATCTCCTGCGTTCTTGGGATATCTCCGCTGAGATTTACCATCGTCAACCAAATTCGGTCAGACGTCTTATAAAAACCAGCCAAGTGCGTGTCGGACCTCGCACATTTAGGGTTCCGTACCAAATGTATTTTTGACTATTTGTATGGCTTTGGGTCAACAAGATGCTTATACTCTGAAGAAGACAGTAGCTCCAACCGTTTGACTGTAAAAACCTGTGTGATAGACGACGTACAGACAGAAGGGCAGACGGGCAGACAGATTTTTAGGGTTCCGTACCCGAAGCATCCAAACGGAGCCCTATTGTTGTCACTCATGTGTCCGTCTGTCCGTTCGTCGTCTGTCACAAAATTTTGTTACGAATAATTTTTTAACTTCCCATTGACATAAGAAATTGTGGTGACAATGTATAAAACAAATACCAATATTTGATACGGAACACTTAGTGTGCGAAATCCGACACGCACTTGCCCAGTTTTTACAGCGTTCAAAGCTTCTTTCTTCAAAGTTGTAAAGTAAGTTTAATTAACGGGGTATTCAAAAGGGATTTTATAGATGTTGAATAGTGATAGATTTTTAGCTTAATACAGCGCCACGGGAACCCAATTCTATCGCTTCATGTACGTCGTAAAAAACAACGTTGGAAAACAGGTTGGTTTTACAACTTACAATTACAACTGAAGAGAGGTGAGACAATCGATACTTTGGACTTCGATTATTTTAAATCGATATCGGTAAGGGAAAATACTTGGTTTTGTTTTGAAAATAAATTTCCGTGATAATTTTACGTGTGTAATTAATTTAATGGAGCTTTTCTTGAGCTCAATGTCGTGACTTTAATAATTGGGAATATCTATTAATTATTTGTCAACTTTATAAAACAAAAATAAATTCGTGACAGTCAATTTTGAAGAGTGGATGGGTTTTTAACCGACTTCGGAAAAGGAGGAGGTTCTATGTTCGACTGTATGTATGTTTTTTTTGCCGATTTCTCTGTCAGTTATAGACCGATTTTCAAAATTCTTTTTTCATCCGAAAGAATGTACTCCCGAGGTGGTCCCATATAAATTTTATCGAAATTGCTTTAGCGTTTTTTGAAAAACTGAACAAAAACGAAAAATGCGTAAACATAGATGACGTTTTCGTTTTCTCCAATTACGAGTATGTTTAAATTCCACGTTCCATGTTATTGGGGTTTTGAGTTCTGGGGTATAACAACTAAAAAATGAAAAATAAAAAATAAACAGTTTTTACAAAAAAAAAACAACCGACTCCCAAAAAAGAAAATACACAAAAAATTTAAAAATAACCTTAATTTCGGAAGTCTAGTGAGAGAAGTTTTAGTGGATTTTCTTTTTTGGAAGTCGGTTGTTTTTTTTTTTTGTAAAAAAGTTTTTTATTGGTTCTAAGACATGCCGGTTTCCTCATGATGTTTTCCGTCACCGTTTTGAGAGCAGTTGTAATGAAATAATTTACACAAAGTAAAGCGCCTGCCTGGGTTTGAACTCACGACCTGAAACTTGTAAGTCACAGCCCTTACCACTGGGCCACCACTGATAGTCATAGAAACGCTAGCAACGAATTAATTGAATTATATTCAATAAAAGTCCTGTTTAATATTCCATAGTAGTACAACAACCATTTTTAAACAACAAAGACAATTGTCATGGTGCAGTTTCGCATAAAAATTAACCAATCAATGTACGCAGGCGTGCATAGTGAATTATTATGAAATATGTCAGTGAATACTGATGACCAATGCAACTATGCCGCATGAGTGGGTAGTCTGATATTTTATTTTAATAATGGAACGCTGGTGTAACTGACGTGTCGAGGGTTTTATTTAGTTTTGACAAAAAATGCTTTAAGTAGATAGTTTCAGGGTCTGGTTTTAATAGGGAATATGCATGGCATTTTTTTAACTTCTAAATGGTATACTATTAACGTAAACATTAAAGTAAACATCTATGAAGGAATTTTTAAAATATCTTCATGAGAACCGAAGTTATAAAGCTTTAAAGAGTCCGTCGTGCCGAACGGCGATGTGACGTCAAAGGTTATAACGCTCATTTGTAGCTAAAAAAACAGGGTTTTCGAGAGAGGTACAGATAATTTGTTTAGAATTGTTACATCTCGTTTGTTTTTCAATTAATTTTGATTGTGTTCTTAATGTTATTATGCCATTTTTTGTATATTTATCAATACACTGTTTGATAAGAAATATTTTTATTTCATACATATCCCCTACTGAATATGCAAAAAAAAAAGAATTTCACAAAAATGACAATAAGGCTGTGAGTACAGCCTTATCGTAGGTGTCTTATGTTCGTGGTTTTTTTTGCAGTTCAAGTTCTTGATGTTTTCTGGTAAAATTTGCTGCTAAGTGCGGGGCCTACATTGTATACACATCTGAATATAATCTAAAAATAAAATTTTTAAAATAACCTTAATTTCGGAAGTCGGTGTTTGTATTTTATTTCTTCGATATTTGACACCGACTTCCGAATTTAAAGTTATTTTTAAATTTTTAGTGTATTTTTTTTTTTGGAAGTCGGTGGTTTTTGTTTGTTTAAAAGTTTTTTATTTTTCGCTTTTTAGTTTCATACCCCAGAACTAAAAACCCCAATAACATGGAACGTGGAATTTAAACATTTGGAGAACACCAAAACGTCATCGAGATATGCGTATTTTTCGTTTTTGTTCAGTTTCTCAAAAAGCACAAAAGCAATTTCGATAAAATTTATATGGGACCACCTCGGGAGTATATTCATTCAGATAAAAAAAGAGTTTTGAAAAGCGGTCCACAACTGACGGAGAAATGCGCGGACATACATAATAAAAATAAAAAATAAAAAATCATACATAGAGTCGAACATAGCACCTCCTTTTTCGAAAATCGGTTAACAAAATAAATCCGTCTTCTTAAAAAGCAAGAAAAGAGTTTATTTTCTACTACCTACCCCTTTCCGGAAGCATATAGCTATAAGGAACGGAAGCTTTCGAACTCAATTTCTAAGAACACCTTTTAGTAATTTTCTTAGCATTCTTTGATGTTCGTGTCCCTGGGCATTCCTTTCAAATTGAAGGTCATGGCCTTTATTTTCTTATTAATATTGTTTGAACGAAAACTCGTGTTTACAATGCTAAGAGCGTTTGCGAACTACGTCCGATACTTATCCGTCAAAATACAGATCTATAGAAAACTCGGACCGAACTCGGATCGGTAGTGCGTAACCTACCATACAAATTGTTCTACGACCACGCCGGACCGTCACGTTCACGGATAAGTATCGGACGTAGTGCGCAATCACTCTAAGACTAGACAGAGTTATTTTAACAGTCCATACATCATCATCATCAGCCGCAAGACATCCACTGCCGGATATATGCCTTCCTCAAGCGTCGCCAACCGTTTGGGAACACAGTCATTGTGCGTGCATTTAAGGTGTGAAATTCCCTGCCGGAGTCTGTGTTTTCTGATAACTAAAACCTAGGGGTCTTTATGGCAAGAGTTAATAGGTTACTTCTAGGCAAGCGTGTTCCATCGTCGAACACATCATCGCTTACCATTAGGTGAGATAGTGGTCAAGCGACTTTACGTGTCCAGTGTGGCATCGATCCGCTCATGCCAAGCATGCAGACACTGCTAATATCGGGCTGCTTAAAACCGACTCCACTCAACAAAATCTACCCGCTCCTGCGGACGGCGAGTAGTGGGTAACTCGCCGTCCGATCAGCACCAGGCCCGAGAGTCGACGGCGCGTAGTGTTCCACGCGCGCCTCAAAGAGTTGTCAGCAAAGGACGGGGCCTGCCACGGCCAATGCCTGCCCGGGTGGAGGATAAATTCGAAAAAGTTACCTCGCCCCCGGGCACGTAGGGCAGGGAGGAACAGGGGTGGGTTTAAGTCAGTAAGAGTCTGACACGCCCTTCCGCTCCACCCTAGAGCGGAAGAAGTCATAAGATGATTTCCCACCCCCCAAAAAAAAAAAAAAAACCCGCTAGCAGGTATCGCACCACCGCCGTACGAAGGGATATCGCATGCGCGCTGAAAAAAAAGAACCCAGAAACCGATTCCCGGCATCCTCTCTACGACCACTCTACAACTACGGGTAGATTAAAAAGTCGCAAGAGTTTTATGAGAACGACAAAAGTAATCCAGGATAGCACACCTAAGGAGAGGAGTAAGCGGTGGCAAGAGCGGTGCACGCCACCACGTGACTTTCTTGGGCGCAAGGAGCACCTGCCTCCCGGTCGTGATTTGCAGTGGCCTATTTGGAAAGCGCTGAATCGATTGCGTACCCAATTAGGCCGTTGCAAGTACAATTTGGCTAAATGGGGGATAATTGATCCCTCAAATACCAAGTGCGAGTGCGGTGCTCCTGCTCAGACTATGACCCCGTTTACTGGAGTGCCCAAAATGTCCATTCACCTGTACCCTGGAAGAGCTGAGTAAAGCGTCCAGTGAAGCAATAAACGTGGCCACCTACTGGGCACAAACAGTATGATTGTATAATCATAAACAATGTACCACCGATACGAAAAGGAGAAGAAGTGGTTAAGCGCGAGCCTAGCAATATTAAAAAAAACATGGATCAGTTCTGTACTTCACTCATCCAGTGGACTCCCGTGACCCTCAACAGGGCATCAGTCAAGCTTAGGAAAAGCCTTTCAACGCTGCGTCTTCCAGTACATCCTTGTCCATTACATAATCCTGTATCCTGCAGCTTCCTAATAATATAATCTTCTAATCTATACTAATATTATAAAGAGGTAAATGTTGTGAGTTTGTGAGGTTGTAGGGGGTAATCTCTGGATCTACTGAACCGATTTTGAAAATTCTTTTACCAGTTGGAAGACAAGTTATTTGTGAGTGTCATAGGATATACTTTTTTGAAATCCACGCGGACGAAGTCGCGGGTGAAGTGCTAGTACATAATAATAACATGTCACGATGTTTGTGGTTGCACACCTCCGAAACGGCTCGACCGATTTTAATGGTTTTTTTTTTGTATATTTGGTAGGTATGAGAATAGGTCGTAAAGTATTTTTCACCCTTCTACCCCCACCCCCCATTTTTTAATCCCAGCTGGGTCAGCTCGTATCACACTAATATTATAAAGGCGAAAGTTTGTGAGTGTGTATGTTTGTTACTTCTTCGCGCTCAAATGGCTGGACTGATTTGGATGAATTTTGGTATGTAGATAGCTTATACCCTGGATTAATACATAGGCTTTCCTTTTTTTCTGGTCCATGCGGGTGAAACCGCGGGGCGCAGTTAGTTACATATAAATGTGAAAGCTTGGATGGATGAACGGCTGAGCGGATCTGGATGTAATTTGGCACAGAGATAGATTATAGTCTGGAAAAGAGGCTATAATTTATTAAGGAGGGAAGTAATAATTCCACACGGGCAAAGCCGATATCAGAAGTTGGTCCAACAATAATTTAGACACGTAGAACAGCCTTTCCTCGCAGTCCCAAATTATTTATTCATAAGCGTAACAGCGAAAACCGATCTCAGGTAATATCTTAGCACATAAGCGCTCACCTGAGGTTGTAACTCATCTGATCTAGTTATTAAAAGTTTAATCAAGAGACTTAATATTATCATGCGAAGTAATTTACGACTATACTTGTTCTTAAGAAGTTAAGTGTGAGATCTTAAGGAGTACTAAATTATGCTGGAAGATTTGACTGTATTAAGCTGACTAAGTTCTTACTTTTGAAGTTTTTTACAACAAAACATAAATTCATAACATCAATCCTGCGTTCCCAAGAGCCAAAAATCCAGACTAAGTTAAAAGAAAGAAAACACGAAAATTCTGCAAGCAATCTCTCTAGTCTTTTGCCAAACCTGCTGGGGTGGGAAATCTTCCAATGACATCTCCTGCTCTGAGTGGAGCGGGAGGGCGTGTCAGACTCTTACTGACTAAAACCCACCCCTGTTCCTTCCCTGCCTGAGTGCCAAGGGGAGCGGTAACTCTGTTACGAATTTATCCGCTACCCGTAGGCATGCAGGCACCGGCCACGATGGGCCCCGTCAGTGGTGGCTGACAATCATCTCTTTGAGGCGCGCGTGGAACACTAAGCGCCGTCGACCACTCCGTTGAGCTTCCCTCACCCGTCCCGCCTCCGCCTTCGCGAGCATTACTGCTTTGCAGAAGGAGACTGCTTCCCATTACCTCTCGTTCCGTACCCATTCTTTGAACCAGGGCCGGGCGCGAGAGGTCGCCGCCACCTATCGCATCCGTGAGGACACGGCGGTGCTCCGCCCAAGCAGGGCTTACCTCCACCGTTTGTTAACCTTGATGGGGTCGGCTTCCAGTCTACCCGGATGCACTGGCATAACAATAAAAACCGGCCAAGTGCGAGTCGAACTCGCACATGAAGGGTTCCGTACTTGTTACCAGTATTAAAATCAAGCAAAAAAAAAGCCAAAAAAAACACGTTTCTAATAGGTGAGCGCCTTTTAATTATTTTTTATTTTTAATATTTGATAGCGGCAACAGAAATACACATTCTGTTAAAATTTCAACACTCAACCTATTACGGATCATGAGATACAGCCCGCTGACAGACAGACGGACTCACGGACAGCGGAGGCTTAGTAATAGGGTCCCGTTGGTTACCTACGGGGATACCAACCCGCATTGGGCCCGCGTGGTGGATTACGGCCCATACCCTCGCAGAGAGAGGAGGCCTGTGCCCCAGCAGTTGATGATGATGATGATGCGCCAAAAGAAGTATAACTTCAAAAAGTATATTGCGTCCGAATTGCGACAAAGAACGTTCGCAAAAGCCATAAAAACAAAAGGTAACCAAATATAATTTCATTAATGAAGATCATTCCGACCGTAAATTGTATTTAATGAACAAGAAGGCCTTTAAATGAAACTGAATTCAAATTAAACATTGTTAGTAAAATGTCCATTTTTAATGAACGGTGTTGCAAACATTTACTAATTAAGCGTGAATCTTGTGTTTTATTCGTTAATTGGTGATGCCTTTATTATAGCCGCCATATTGATTCGAATTGCTCATTCCGAATTTAAATATTGCAAGGGTGTGGGTGTGGCCAGTATTTTTAAGCGTTTTTAATCAATCTACCTAGCCTTTTCCTAACTATCTTGGGGTCGGCTTCAAGTCTAACCGGCTGCAGCTGAATACCAGTATTTTACATGGAGCGACTGCCTATCTGACCTACACAACCTAGTTACTGGGTAATACGATACCCTCTGGTAAGACTGGTTGTCAGACTTTCGGGCTTCTGACGACCCGTAACGACTGTCAAAGATCCATGATTGACAGCCGGGACCAACGGCTTAAGTGTTTTCCAAGGCACGGAGGAGTCTCGTTACGTAAAGATGGTCACCCATCCATGGACCAACCCCGGCAAGTGTAGCTTAACCTAATGGATCGACCCGTGCGTCTGTTATCACTTTAGTCACGAGCTCCTCGTGTCTATCTCCCTTTTTACGCGTTTTATATTTATTTATTTAGGATCTCCAAAAAAGGAATTACACAACATAATGTTAAATAACGAGTAATCGATTTCAAGTAGGTGTACTTATTAACTTACAGACACACTTAAAAGTGATACACAATGTTAGAAGGAAAAGGAAGGAAGAATGTGTGAAAAATTTAGGTACCAAAGTTGGTGGCTGGAAAAGAAAGGAATAGATACCTAGGTCCAGACTTAGTTATCCAACTAAGAGCTGATTTTTAGGGTTCCCGTACCCGAAGGGTCCAAACGGCGCCCTTTTGCTGTCACTCACGTCTGTCTGTCTGTCCGTCGTCTGTCACACAGGTTTTACAGCCAAACGGTTTGAGCTACAGTCTTCAAATTTTCACAGTATATTACTCTTGTTGACCCAAACCCATAAAAATAGTCAAAAATAAATTTGGTACGGAACCCTAAATGTGCGAAGTCTTTATTCAATCAGTTTGTTTTTTTTTGTTTGTGTGTTTGTTTGTTTTGTCAGTTTTGGTGGGTTGATAGCTTAAGGAGGCAAATATGTCAAACTGTATAATAATATTTATTCTTCAAGTAAAAGTTATTGACGATTATAAAATCAGCGGGTGCCTGAAGACGGGCGTCGTCACTAAGGCAGTCACAAAAAACACTGGTGTGACGATCTGGACTCGTTCCTGACCGGTGGGCCGGGGAGGATAAAATATATAGACAGCTGAATAGATATGGTGGACGCCTTTGTGCCAGTTGCCCAGCTATGGGACAGTGTTGGCTGAGAATACCCGTTAGGCCCCGGAATAGCTGACACAATTAAAAACCTATTGTCGTGTCTCCGATCGAAAAGGCGCGAAGCCTGACAGATTAAAAAAAAAATAGCCCGGAAGTTAGTATTCGTTCTTTTGTTCTTCTACCCTAAATGTGAGTATGAAACTTCTTATTTCAAAATATTGTATGCTTAGGTTGGTATTTGTAGCTCGCCGTCCGATCAGCACCAGGCCCGTGAGACGACGGCGCGTAGTGTTCCACGGGCGCCTCAAAGAGATGATTGTCAGCCACCACCAACGGGGCCCATAATGGCCGGTGCCTGCATGCCTAGGGGTAGCGGATAAATTCGTAACAGAGTTACCGCTTCGCTTGGCAGTCAGGCAAGGAAGGAACAGGGGTGGGTTTTAGTCAGTAAGAGTCTGACACGCCCTCTCGCTCCACCCAGAGCGGGAGAAGGCATTGGATGATTTCCCACCACCAAAAAAAAATGGTTGGTATTAACTACGTAAATTGCTAGTTAACAGCATCTCGAAATCTTGTGAGATAAATAAATTTTAGTTAAGTTATTCAATCTGTGGTAAATACAGTACATAATGTTTGTGTTCAGTAAAAGCTAGTTCAGCATTTTAATAGTCTAATTACGTACCTACTTGGCTATAAATCCGGCTCTTAACACGTTTAACAGTGATTTTCTCGTAAATTACAACATCAGATCAACTAGGCTTCCAGTAGATCGTATCTTATTTTCTGTTTAATCTTAAACTAATAAATAAGTAAGTATACACAATTAAATGTTTCGTTAACAACAAATAAACAAAGCACTTAGTATTGTGACTAACATTACCTAATTACATAAGTACAGACCTTTAAATGCCTCGATAAATCATAAATTATATTCTAAGATAATAAATAACTAAGTAGGTTCAGTATTTCTATAACAAAACTTTTTCGAGCAATTATAATCATGGAGGCTTTAAGTCGGCATCACGAACGAAGGTTCAATGACCACGAAAAAAAAGTTATGTATGAAGGCTCTATTGGTAGTGCTCTACACGGTTCCAATTTGATAATCTAAATTTAGAAGATGAGAAAAAAGTTAGGTATCCAGTTTAAAAAAACTTATAACCTAAGTAACTTGTAACGACCTAGCTGAAATAAGTTCAAGGAAGTGTAACAAAAAATAATTGTTGGCTACAAAAAATAAGTAACTTATTAATTCGTTTCAAGCAACAACAACTCCATAACGAAACAATAGATTTGAAAAAGAAAAAAAACAGGTACAAAAAGTTTCAAATAAGAACTATTCCCAAGAAACTTTACTTATGAACTGAACATGCGCGGTAGCGCTTTCCGATGTAAACAAACCCAAAGTTTCTAAAACTTTTCCAAAGTTAGTATAACCTACCTTTAGAGCTAAATGTGGGTATAGTAGGTCCAAACTCCAGTAATATAGACACAAACCACTTGGATTCACAACATTCCTAAAAACACTGGCTCAAAACTAGTTGCTTCACTCACACTACTGATGCCGCACTTTTTGACAGAAATTTATCATAAAACACCGTAAAAACACTCCAAATAACACTTTAAGGGTCAACTATACCACTTTTTCACTTATTCTATTGTCAATCATAAGGATTCGTATTATAAAAACTTAAAAAATCGTCGTAAACAATCGGAGCAACACTCGGCACGCGACGGCCATCTTCCGCCAACGCGTAGTTTGAGGTTAATTTCACTAGAGGGAGTTACGTACGACTCGCTCAACTTAAAAGTTTATCAAAACAAACTTTTTCGACGAGTCTGGGATTAAATATAAATACACATAAAAAAGTTTTTAGAAATAAAACAACCTAATTCAGTCACTAAGTCACACTTTACGTACTTAAATTCATTAATGATTTGTTTTTGCCGGTTCGTTGTGTTAGTTATTGTTTCATTCCGTTACAACACTGCTTGTTAAAGTGTTGCCATGATTAAAATTATATTGTTCAATTAGTAGTTTACAATATGAACTATGAACAAGTTATTATTATATTTTCTTTATTTATGTACCTACGTAGAGAGGGAATAATAGGAAACCAAAAACAACCCACCAGTTCTGTTGGCACTGCTAAACCAAATATAATTAGGTTTGCACTTCTAATCTTGAGGGTTTTGTTTGTTTTGCTGGGATATTTAGAATAATCAGACTTCGAACAACTCGGAACTGAAAAAATGTGATTTTTGTGATATAAATTGTGATTGTGCATTTCAATATGAATACGATATACAGGGTCTACTGACGTTTATTAATTCTTTATCTATTCGGTCCCACAGCAAGGCAATGTCCTCTCCTCTCACCATTATCCATTTGTTTCGGTCGTACTGCCATATAAACCTCTTTTTTTTGGGTGGGAAATCATCCTATGACTTCTCCCGCTATGGGTGGAGCGGGAGGGCGTGTCAGACTCTTACTGACTAAACCCACCACTGTTTCTTCCTTGCCTGAGTGCCTAGGCTAGCGGTAACTCTGTTACGAATTTATGTGCTACCCCTTGACACGCAGGCATCAGCCATGATAGGTCCTGTCAGTGGTGGGTTTTTTTTTTTTTTGTGGGGTGGGAAATGATCCAATGACTTCTCCCGCTCTGGGTGGAGCGGGAGGGCGTGTCAGACTATTTCTGACTAAAACCCACCCCTGTTCCTTCCCTGCCTGAGTGCCCAGGGGTGCGGTAACTCATTTTCAGAATTTATCCGCTACCCCTATTCATGTCAGTGGTGGGCGCTGGTGGCTGACATATTATTTTTGAGGCGCGCGTGGAACACTACGCGCCATCGACTCTCGGGCCATGATCGGACGGCGAGCTACCCATTACTCACCGTCCACAGGCCCGCATCTATGGTTGCTGGAGATCGTCCTGTGACCTCCGACGCCCAGGGCGTCTCCTGCGGTGGCTGTGGCTGGGGGTGTGAGGGCCACTCCTTTGAGTCTCCCTCACCCGTCCTGCCTCCTCCTTCGTGAGCATTACTGCTTCGCAGAAGGAGGAGTCTGCTTTGCCAAATTAATATACCTGGACTTTCCATGATGTGGCCAGACATACGTTTGTAGCTTTTGAGCTTCAGTTTATAAAGAAGATGTAGTTCCTAAAATAAGTAAATACTTTAGGGACGTTCTTGTAAGTTCGGGGGATGTCTCGTAGCTTAGCGACTTGCTGGCTTATTGCGAGGGTACGGTATATAATAGGGTAACTTGACTACAGGCGGATAAGAAAAGAGCTGAGGGCACTTTAAGTAATTATTATAATAGCACAGTAAAATTATAAATGTGCCCACTTGCAAGGGCAAAACTCCTCTCTGACAATAAAACAAAATTCATACCTACTCTACTAAAATTATTCCAT
Organism: Polia nebulosa; assembly: GCA_951329385.1. Taxonomy (NCBI): domain Eukaryota; kingdom Metazoa; phylum Arthropoda; class Insecta; order Lepidoptera; family Noctuidae; genus Polia; species Polia nebulosa. The sequence goes on along the minus strand of OX589613.1, from coordinate 7,396,711 downwards.
CGACTCTCCAATATTCTTAACTGCCAGCTAAAGGCCAGTGCAGACCAGCTGAGATTAGGCTGTGTCTACAATCGTCACAATACCTATCTACTTAATAACAAGAATGAATCTGAGTTTTATTTTTGCTATTAGTTCCCGAAATAAAAATAATTATTTATCTGAATAATTAATGGCTATTTGTTTTCCAGCGACAAAAAGTTACATATAAAGCAGTCTTAACTGATTTTGAAAATTACTCTCGCGAATACACAGTTTTAAAATCTTGAGTGTTCATTCTTCTGTCAACATCTGCTCGAACACGTAAAACTTTGTTAATTGTGTCGTTCCGTTTCAGGCAGTGATTTTTAGTAGTTATTTTTACTGTGGGCTGGTAGCACCAATTTAATTATGTCATTGTCAAGTCAAAATGTCAACAGTTCAAAATTGATAGAATGAAATCGTCGTGTGTTTTGTTTTTAACTACATTAGATTACGGGATGAGTAAAGAAAAGACAATCAAACCAATTTAATTAAAATCTTAGTATGACAGATAAAGGTTTGTCTTTGGTTTTTTCGATGTAAGTTAATGCCAGACATTGTGCAGAAAGCAGTTGTGTAGAATCTACGAAAAAATCTCATTGAATATCGGCCTTATTTATAAAACTAGCTTACCATATGCTTAGTTTAAATACTGACTAGTGGATTCTTACTTCAAGAAAACATAAGTCTCATCATAACCAATTTTACGATGACTTAATTGGTGAAGCTGCAACCTTTTTCTAGCTATCTCTTTGCTAGATATGAATGCAGAGCAGAGGATCATCTTAGGACTTTGCAAGCACAGTGACCGTCTTTCTCTCTCTCTCTCTATCTGTGAATGATAGATTAATGCAATGAATCTTCTGCCATCACAAGATAAAGTTAGGGATTGTATTGAATGCTATGATATCAGAGAAAATGTCTCTTGGCATTATTGTTTGATTTGGCTGTAGACCTAAATTCTTTCAAAGCTCTGAAACTGTCACAGGCGAGTAACACCACTTCTACTACCCAGCTAAAACACTAGGCAGCGGTGAAGGGTTGCATTGTGGGAGACAGTTTTATGCAATAATTATTGGTGATGAATATGAAAAAATCTAAGCGGGTGATAAGGATATTGATAGAGTTAAAGAAATTAGAAGAAAAATATCTCCAGGCTTCAACAATTTTCTAAAAATTACATCCATGACAAAACAGACCTTCGTGTATAATATTTGTTTCAACTTGATACTTCTACACATTTCAGAAAAAAAGTGTCTTGACAGACAGACGGACTATGAAGTGACATTAGTGTTCAGTTCTTTCTTTTTGTGGTATGGAACTTAAAACAATATTACTATAACAGCAAAAAATCTTTAAATAATATCAATCATAACAGCAACTGAATCCTTTTTTTTTTGGGGTTTGGAAATTATCAAATGACTTCTCCCGGTCTGGCTGGACCGGGAGGGTGTCAGACTTTTACTGACTAAAACCCACCCAGAGGTGGGTCTGAGTCAGTACAAGGCACTTGAAGGACTGTTCCTTCAGTTGCCTGAGTCCACAGGGGTGCGGTAACTCTGTTTCAAGCAACTGAATCCTGAAACCGGGCTCCCCTCGGGACAACGTATACAAACCGCATTGCACCATATGGCCGCACACCTTATGTTTTTGTTCGTGTTGTTTTAAGTTTCTGATGTCTCTTAAGATATTCATCCAAATTAAATGGAATAAGTGACAATATTGCTCCAAATTAAACACTCAGGATTATTAACATATTTAATTTTATTAAGATAATAATTATTAATACTAAAATGGTGAAAACCTTCGCGAATAAAGCAGTTTTTGTACCTTAATCTGAAAATCATAAAAATAACTTAAATTTCGGAAGCTGGTTTTGTTTCTACACAACTTCCGAAATTGTATGTTTTTTGGAAGTTATTTGTATTTTTTGTCGCCATGACCCAAAATTGCAGCTGACTTTAAAAAAAAAACGTAAAATAGGGTTTGCAAAAAAATAAAAATATACGGTTTTTTGCATAAAAATCTTCAAAAACAACTCCCAAAAAATTAAAAAAGTAAAACGTGTACAAGCTAGATTTAAACTTGCAATCACAAGCATACGAATTACTGAAGGACACTAGGCACTACATGCAACCTCTCCACGAGCTCACCTGTAACAAAACAGTTGAAATAGGGAGGTGTAATGTGCTAACGGGCGGTCGTAAGCAAGGAAAGCTGGCGGAACCCCGCTGCGCGGAGCTCCTATTCCTGTCTGCAGAGTTTAAAGGAACTTATCCGGAAGGTGATGAAGGAGGCTTCGTTCGCTCGCTGTGCTTGCTCACTTTAGCTCCCGTCGTTCCCTTCGAACCTAACCTATCCGTGTCGGGTTGCCCTAAGTTCCCGAGCTCGCTGCGCTCGCTCTAGGACTAATTACTGAATAAAGAAAGAACAGTATTTTTTTTTTATCTTTTTGGAACATTTTAACTGCATAATATAAGTTTCTTTTGCATATTACGCGGGTCGACGCCGGGTGCGGAGGGACTCCCTAAAAAACATACATAGAGTCGAACTTATACTCTTCTTTTTAGAAGTCGTTTAAAAAATATGAATGAATTATTGGGAACTGTTTTGGTTTGTTTTTGTTTATTTATCTTTTAAGATGAGTTATTGGAGATGGATTTTTATTGGATTCTTGTGATAACATGAAATTCTTCAGGACATGCGGAAGAAATCTTTTATCATAAGTAAGTAATTAAGATCAGATTACTTCCGCATGTCGAAGAATTTCATGTTGTCACAAGAATCCAATAAAAATCCATCTCCAATAACTCGGCACAAAACTTCTAAAAAGCAATATCTAAACTTGCGCCTGACTACTATTGCAATTGGAAAATAGCATTAAAACTGAAATGGACTTTGGAACCACTTCGGAAGTGTTCAACCCTTGGGGAGCAGTGTTATTGGGGCCAGCGAAATTGTATGGCCGCACTGACGTAATAATAAAAAGTCACAATATAATACGGGGTCTTAGACTATGAAAAGCTAACCTTTCAGGGTCTTAAGAACGGGGTTATGTTATTTTTCTTAAATAATAATTGGGCGCAGGACAGTAAAGAGTTTTATAGGTGTGACTGCAAGTAACATTTTTAAATTTTTTTATCTACATATATTTTTTATTTTTTTTTAATATTCGTTTTTGACATGAATACTTGTATAGTATTGTATTATATTTTTTATTTTATTTTTTTATTGACATTTTATTATTATTATTATTTTTTTTTTTTGACTTGAATACTTTGTTAAGTATTATATTTATTTTTATTTTTTGATTGACATATTATGATTACTATTTTGTTTGACACAAATATTTACTTTGTAAAGTATTATATTTTTATTTTTTTTTTATTAATTAATTATTGTAATTGTGAGGACTATGTGGGTTATTATTATTATTTTCTCCTCCTTTTTACAGTAATTTTCAACGTTGTCTGACAGTTTGAGTACTTTTGCGGCCTACCCAAATGTCTTTTCTTTGGTATTGTTCGTCATGTCATTGAGCTCCTTAGTGGTTTTTAAGTTGAGCTATTCGACTATTGACAAATGCTTGCACTGACTGGACAGGTCCACTCAAATATGTTTGGTTCTTTCTTCAAAAGACCACTACAGACACTAAGCTGCATGGTCCTCATATAGAATAATGTGAATGCGAGAACTATGTATGTCGTTATATTCATGTAGATTTTATGATTGTCTGGCAGTTTGAGTATTTTTTGCGGCCTACTCAAATGTCCTTACTTTGGTATTGTTCGTCGGTTCGTTGAGCACCTCAGAGTTCTGAGTTGAGCTTCGCGATGACTGACAAATGCTTGCACTGTCTGGACAGGTCCACTCGAATTCGTGTGTTGCTTTCTTCATAAAGCTCATCTCAGACATAAACGTACATGGTTCTCATATGATCTAACCAGTCCACATTGTATGGATTTGAACACTAAAAGAGACTTTGACCTCTGAGTTTGTTTCGGTGTTTCTTCTCAGGGTAGTCAGCTAGGAAACACCGGCCTCATCTAGCTTAAACTGACAAAAAACATTGACGTGTAAAAGTGTTCCTTGTAACCTATTTACTGAATAAACATCATTTATCATTTATCATTTAACAATAATGCTAGCAGGGTAAAATGCAACGGTCCCTGCAGATTGAGTTTAGCGGCCAGTCGTCCTCGTCTGTCCCGCGCCGTGACAATAACTTGTGTTCCGTATAATATAATTATACAGGGTGTAACGGTAAGGTGTGGTCATATTTTAAGAACTGCATCTGCCCATCGATATGAAAAACTTACGTCAAGAAAATTTGAGGAAATTCTCCAAAAAAAATTTTGCCTCCCATACAAATATTAATCAGCTGATGATAACTTTGTATGGAAAGTCCAATTTTTTTTTGGGATTTTTTTTTTTTTTAGAGAAATTTGTTCATATACATGGGCAAAACCGGTTCTTAAAATATGACCACACCTTTCCGTTACAGCCTGTATAAGAAGTGTCTCTGTGCCCTGTAAGAATCATGCTAATAAACATTATCTTAGACACTGGTGCGGATTCTGTTTTGCACGAAGTAAACTTAATTTAGGCTATTCCTATCTTTTTCTCTCTAATAAAACATGAAAGAGACGGACGTAAATTAGAGCTGTCAAATTTAGTTGAACTAATATTGGCACGGATTCTCTTGTTCAATATCTAAACTAAAATTAGAGAATTGCTATCTTTTACTAAAAGGCAGTGCGAGAAAAGGACGGCTATAGCTATGCACTAAGTTAGAGATGTCAAACTAGTTTACGCCTTGCGCTTCACCGTGTTTTTAGACGACATGTTTTTACGTGTACCCTTAATTTGTATGGAAATATTAGTTCAAACTAAATTTGACAGCTCTAATTTACGTCCATCTCTTTCTTGTTTTATTAGAGAGAAAAAGATAGCAATAGCCTAAATTAAGTTTAGTCTGTGCACAACAGAATCAACACCATTTTCATACAAATTAAGGGTACACGTAAAAACATGTCGATTAAAAACACGGTGGAGCGCAAGGCGTAAACTAGTTTGACATCTCTAACTTAGTTCATAGCTATAGCCGTCCTTTTTAACCGACGAAAAAAAAGGAGGAGGTTCTCAATTCGACCGTATACATGTTTTTTTTTTTTTTTTTTTTTTTTTGTGTATGTTCAGCCCTCACTCCGTCATTTATGAACCGATTTTGATTATTCTTTTTTTGTTAGATAGGATACACCTCAAGGGTGGTCTCATGTCAAGGAAATCAGGATCTGACAATGGAATCCTGACAAAATTGAGAGAAAACCTCGAAAATTGTGGGCACGTTTAGCGTTTCTGTATGTGTGTTCAGCCCTCACTCCGTCATTTATGAACCGATTTTGATTATTCTTTTTTTGTTAGATAGGGTATACCTCAAGGGTGGTCCCATGTCAAGGAAATCAGGATCTGACAATGGAATCCTGACAAAATTGAGAGTAAACCTCGAAAATTGTGGGCACGTTTAGCGTTTCTGTATGTATATTCGGCCCTCACTCCGTTATTTATGAACCGATTTTGATGATTCTTTTTTTCTTAGATAGGGTATACCTCAAGGATTGTCCCATGTCAAGGATATCAGGATTTGCTCATGGGATCCTGAAAAAATTGAGAGAGAACCTCGAAAATTGGGCACGAATATTGTTTCTGTTTACTTTTCATAACTGAATCAGGTATTTGCATTTAGGAACCATCACATCATGAAACTGAGCTGATGATGGAAACCATACCTTTCCTAAACAATAGAAGTCAGATATAAAAACTGGTTTTAGTGACAAATACCACTTAATATGCTTTGACGAAAAGACGTCTTTACAATATTGGAGGTAACCCCAACTGGTCAATATCCTGGGAACTTCATGGAAGGATTGTTATATCATCAGCTCAGTGGCAAGAGGAATGATGAAGAATTAGAAATTAGCCTCAGAGTGTTAAAAGATGATGCGAGCCACGAAAAATCATGAAATAAAAAACTTTTTAACAAAAAACTTAACCGACGAAAAAGAACTAAAAAGCAAAAAATAAATATGCCTTTTAAGTCTTGAGTAATGAGCTTATTTACCTACATAAAATATCAAATTTTATATAAACTAATTTTGAGTCGGCGCCAATTAATAAAATGATTAATTACCTACTTACAGCCCTCTTCATTTGTAAGTACTTATAAAATTTAGATATTTAATAATCAGATTGTTGTTTGGCGCCGACTCAAAATTAGTTTATATAAAATTTGATATTTTATGTAGGTAAATAAGCTCATTACTCAAGACTTAAAAGGCATATTTATTTTTTGCTTTTTAGTTCTTTTTCGTCGGTTAATTTTTTTGTTAAAAAGTTTTCTCGCACTGCCTTTTAGTAAAAGACAGCGATTCTCTAATTTTAGTTTAGTTATTGAATAAGAGAAGCGGCACCACTGTAATTTTATTTACGCTCCTCCAACCACGATACAATTAAGGTGGATGCTCCAGGGTAGCCCGCGAAATATATTTTTTTTTACGTTTTTTGCAATTTGCAGGTCAGTGTCAGGTTGTATCTTGGTCAAAATTTGATTCGCGGCCGTAGCAAGTATGTTTTTATAGAACTGTAATCATTAAAATCATCAATACAACTCTTTCAGTTAGTATTAGTACCAAATGTCATCATCATCATCATCATCATCAGTCTACTGCTGGACATAGGCCTCTCCAATTGCACGCCATTTAGCTCGGTTCTCGGCAACTCTCATCCAGCTGCTACCAGCCACCCTGCGAAGATCATCGCTCCACCTGGCCTGATTGCGTCCTACCTTACGTTTGCCGATTCCCGGTCTCCACTCGAGAACACGTCTACCTCAAATGTCATGATTTCATGAAATACTACATTTAGCACTAATACTGACTGAGAGAGTTATATTGATGATTTTAATGATTATAATTGTAGAAATACATACTTGCTACGGCCGCAAATCAAATTTTGACCAAGATACAACCTGACACTGACCTGCAAATTGCAAAAAACGTAAGAAAATTTGAATTTCGCGGGCTAGGGTGGAGCTTTCACCTTTTTTTTTTTTTTTTTTTTGGGGGGGTGGGAAATCATCCTATGACTTCTTCCGCTCTAGGGTGGAGCGGAAGGGTGTGTCAGACTCTTACTGACTAAAACCCACCCCTGTTCCTCCCTGCCTCGAGTGCCCGGGGGCGAGGTAACTCTTTCGAATTTATCCTCCACCCCCGGGCAGGAGCTTTCACCTTAAAGTTGCAATATTGGCAATTTTGCCCTGTGCATTATTGCATTATTGTTACTTGTATTCAGCTGCATCCGGTTAGACTCGAAGCCGACCCCAAGATAGTTGGGAAAAGGCTAGGCAGATGATGTTACTTGTAGTCCCTATAATAGTGATTCCGTTATCCGCACTTAGACTCTCATTCGGTCCGTTGTGCTTGCTAACATAGCCAGCCTAGCTCCGCCCAGAAGCGCAGAAGCCTCCTGGGGGAATCACAGGCTTCGCGGTGTAATTGAAAATTGTAAATAGGTTTTAACAACACTTTTACACGTCAACATTTTTTTTTTGTTAGTTTTATCTAGATGAGGCCGGTGTTTCCTAGCTGACTACCCTGAGAAGAAACACCGAAACAAACTCAGAGGTCAAAGTTGATTTTTATACGTTGATTCCTCGGCGCAAAAGCAGCCTCTGCAGAGTGGCCTGGTGGGGGCGTTTGTTTAGGAGGCAATGGTAAGAAATTGCCCCTATTATTATTTTGGGATTATTTGTACTTAGGCTAAGTCGTTGCTTCTTTCACAGCGCAAGGACTCGTTGCTAGAGGCCAAGCATGTCACCGTTTATTCGTATTTCAACATGAATGACGTTGGCAGGTTACTCATTTCTAAATGAATGGCTTTTTAGGCGTTTCATGGCAGAACTTTTGCGCTCAACGCACTTTTAGCTGCATTTTATGAGTAATGCCGTCCGATACCGTGTACTTTGGCTTCTATATAGTTAACGTAGGTAAGTGCGGCATATACATTGCTCGATTTCATTTCTGCTGGGTCCATGTAGGAACCTAGTTCGAGTTTACTTATCCCAACGAAGAAATTTCGCTTCATTTCCTCGGCGCTTTTCTGGTGGCAGCCACGGTTGATTCTGACTTTCATGAGTAACAGTGGTTGGTTTATTCTGAAATGTATTTGTCTCTGTTCTTTATTTATTTATTTATTTATGCACACACAAAAACAATTACAACAGAAAAATGAACAAATACAGATAGAAGAGCACAAAGGTGCTGCTTATTTCAAAACAAAATTTCTTCCAGCAGACCTGCGACTGGAAAGTTGGTTGAGAAATGTAGACTCAGTGTGTATAAATAGATATAGAAACATAAAATAGACTAGAATACATAAATAATTCATACATAAAATAAACCTAACTTTACAATAAACCAAAGTACATAATTAAATATAAAATAAATATCAATAATAAATATAATCACGGAATGGTGGAGAGGTAATGCTCTTTGACTAGTTTCTTGAATTGGTAGACAGTTTTTGAATCACGGATATTAGGTGGAAGTGAGTTCCACAATCGTATCGTATGAACAGAGAAGGAGTGGGAATAGAAATTGGTTTTATGGGATGGGAAATTGAGATGATGCTTAAGGCGGGATCTACAAGGGGCGTCGGCAGGGCGAGTGAACGAAAAACGATCACGCAGGTAGCCAGGATATTTAGGATTACAAAGGATGTTGTACAGGAGACATAATATCCGAGTGTTCCTGCGAAGACGGATAGGGAGCCACTTGAGATCCTTGCGAAACTGAGAAACATGGTCGAATTTCCGTAGACCAAAAACAAAACGAATGCACAGGGTTTGCAAGCGCTCAAGCTTGTTTAAGAGCTCCTCAGTGGCATCCAGATAGCAGGCATCAGCATAATCAATGATCGGCTGAATTAAGGCTTGAGCTAAAGTAATTTTAGTTTTAAAGGGCAAGAAACTTTGCAGGGATTTTAAAGAGTGGAAAGTAAAGTGCACTTTACGACTAACCTCGTTCACTTGAGCTCGCAAAGAAAGGTTTTTGTCAATTAAGACACCGAGATTATTAGCTAAGTCGGTGTATGAAATGGTTGAGCGGTTAAGGGATAATGGCGTCAATGTGGAAACGTCAAGCGCAGTGCGGTAATACCGACTGCCTATCATCATAGCCTGGGACTTGGAAGGATTAATCTGTAGGCCGTAAGACTTAGCCCATTGATGAATACGCTCCAGGTCAAGCTACAAGAGATTCATGAAAATAGCGTCTTTTAGCTTCTCGACACAAACGATTGTAGCTGTTACGCAGAGCTTTGAAGTGAATAAGATTTTGTGCCGTGGGTTACGCCTGTACCTACTCTTCGCCTTGTCCTTACAGGCAATAGCACTTTTTATTTCAGAAGTCATCCACGGAGCAGGATTATGCTTAATTTTTATCCGCCGACGCGGAGCATGTTTATCATATAGACTCAGCAGTTTGCAATTGAAGTTGTGCACTTTATCGTCGACACTGGCGCTTTCGCTAACAGAGGTTCAGTCGATATCACCTGCATCACGCGTCAACGCCTCCAGATCTAAACCATTATAATTACGAAGATAGCAGAAGCGGGGTTTACGTTTGGGAGGTCGGATACGATGTGAAAGATAGATAAGGTCATGATAAGAGAAAGTCGCAGTGAGCTGCCCAAACTCAGCAACATTTTTTTTTTTTTTTTTTTTTTTGTGTTTGTTAACAGCCACATAAGTCTATGACTGTGTTGTAGCCATTAGCGCCCACCTCCGAGAGGGGAGACGTCGGTGTTCCAACATTTGTAATAATAATAATAAACAAAATATTTAGACTTAACCTAAAATTAAAAGTAGAGTTAAGCAATATCAATTAAACAATTACAATTTTAAACCAATCTAAAAATAAACAATTAATTACACAATTTTAATTTAATTATTGATCAATAAATTAATTATAATTTTTATTTAACAAATTATTACAATTTATACATTTAAAATAATTATTTAATTTAATTCAATTTAATTAGAAATTAAAGAAATTATTATATTTAAAATTAGAAAATTAAAAAATTAAAAATAAGGCAATCCAGTTCTGTGAGTGATGGTCTGTGTACCTATGTGTACGTGTGTGTGTGTATGTGTGTGAATGTAAATGGTTGTTTCAGGTGTATCATAAGACATACGGAAGGAAAAGCCAAGTCATTTTTGTATTTTATATTTCAAAACATAATCAAGTATTACCTATTCATTAGATTTTCTAACTCGTCATATGTTTGGCTATGGAGCCACTTGTCGGTGACATCCTTACACTTGTGTGAGGTGAGTGGATAGACATTTAAAATTTTATTCACTTTATTGTACAGAACAGGAGCAAAGAAGTGATACTGTCGTCCCACCAACAAAACATTGGCACCTTCAGTCTGACAAACTATGTCCGCCCTACGCTTCTTTAGACTGAAACCAGGGTCAAATGAAAGCTCCGAATGCTTCCGGAGAATGGTATTTAAGAGAAATGCGTGCCTTACTGAAGACACTTTACAGAGGGCATAGAGTTCGGTAGTAGGGAAGCGAATAGGTTTATGTGACATAACCTTAAGAACTGCCCTCTGTGCCCTTTCCAACCTCAGCAGTAAACACTTTCCAGAGCCACCCCAAGCCACTATACAGTAAGTTATAATAGAGTGCGCCAGAGCAGAATAAACTATCCTTAAAGTATGGAAATCGGCTGAAGATCTCAAATTTTTAAATACAAATATCAACTTCCTGACCCGTGACACCAGTGACCCAATCTGTTCATTCCACGACAAAGTACTGTCAATTATTACACCAAGATATTTTATGCTGTTTGTCCGCATGATGACATTACAACTACAAGTAGTACTTGTTATCGAACAGCACTTGTGTGCAGTTAGATGGAAGGTGGAAACCGGTTGAGATGTTACAAGTGGTGCAAACGTAATAAATTTAGTTTTGTCAAGGTTTAATGTTAGCAGATTGCTACTTAGCCATTGCATGACAATCTGTAGGGCAGACTCCGCATACAAGCGAGTTCTAAGCCAATCGTTGCCATGAACAAGTATCACTGTGTCATCAGCGTACATTATCATTTCAGAGTTTTTTAGAGATAATTTACAGAGGTCGTTGATATAAATTAAAAATAGGGTAGGTCCAAGAACACTACCCTGGGGGACCCCGTAACTAACAAGCTCATCTTTACTAGTAAAGTTACCTATCTTAACAGCTTGAGAACGGTCCGTCAAATAACTCCTAACAATATCAAGGCATAGCCCTCTTATGCCAATCCGCTGCAGCTTAGCAAGTAAAATGGGGACAGAGACAGTGTCAAAAGCCTTAGAAAGATCAAGAAAGATTGCTATGGTTTTGAGTTTTTCTTTCACTTTTTTTGCAACAGTACTAGTCAATTCCAGAACAGCGTCTTCCGAACTCTTCCCTGCTCTAAAGCCGTACTGATTTGAGGCAAGAATATTTTGATAGTTTAAATAGTTCAGAAGCCTTTTGTTGAGGATTTTCTCAAAGATCTTTGACAAGGTTGGTAAAACTGATATAGGTCTATAATTATTGACACTGCCTCTGTCCCCGCCCTTGTGTATCGGGTGCACGATTGCCTTTTTGAACACAGCGGGAAAAACTCCAGACATGAGGGCAAGGTTAAAAACATGGGACATAATTGGAACCAGGGTATGCCTAGCAGCCCTTATCAGCACAGTAGATATTCCATCCCAGCCCACAGCGCTATTAAGTTTAAGACCTAAAACGATTTGTTCTAGTTCTCCGATGTCCGTACTGAAAATGGCCATTGAGTCGGGACTCGGACCTTCATTGTGGTCAGAAACATTTTGAGAGACGCTCAACCCAGGTGTAATTTGAGATGCCAGAGTCTTCCCCACGCTTGCGAAGAAGTGGTTCACTGCATCAAGTGACAGGGAGGGGTTAGCCTTTAGGGTCAAGAGGTCACTAGCTGATGATTTGTGGGTTTTAAGATTTGAAATAGATTTAATAAGTTTCCAGGTAGCCTTTGGATTCTTGCGATGCTTCTGGAATTCAATTGATTCGTATTGACGTTTCAGTTTTTTCAGTAGGTTATTACAGAAATTTCTATAGCGCGTATAAGTTACTTTAAGGATATAGTTGTCGGGATCCCTTTGTGATTTGTGGTACATTGTATCCCGGTTACGGATGCACTTTAAAAGCCCGGGCGTAATCCAAGGTTTAATAATGCGGTTTTTACTGGAGATTACACCACACCGAGTATTATTATTAACCACCGTAGAAATCAAAGTAACTAGTTTAGTTGCAGCATCGTCAGCATCTTTACTGTCCAAAACACATGCAAAATCGGTGCGCTCGAGTTCGACCACGCAAGCATCTACATCAACGCGACGTGAGGTTACAACAGCTGCTTTCGGAAGACTGATTTGAAGTTTGCAGAACACTATCACTGGAGCGTGATCTGTGATGAACGAGTTGACCACCAAAGTAGTAACAGGTTTGTTGGACTTCACAATTGCGTGATCCAGACAGCTGGTTTTAGGAGTGGCGCAGAGATGACCGGGTAGCATTCCATGCGATGCAACTGTGTTCAGGTAAATATCTGAATTTACATCAGTATTATTGGGTGATATATTGATGTTGATATCTCCTAGAATGATGATGGTCTTAAACATTTTGAGTGAATTTAATGTAAAGTCTAGACTGTCAATAAAGTTTTGGATGTTTCTGTGTGATGGAGATCGATAAATAGATACCAATGCTACATCTGACCGAAATTTTAGAATCAGGCAATTAGCATCATGAAAAACTGGTTTCTCAACAGTGAACTGTGTGTTACGTCTTGAGTACACAACAATACCTTCGTTTTGGTTAGCATATTCGGACTTGAATGATTCAAAACCAGGAATTTCAGGAAGATGAGGACACTTGCTTAACCAGCACTCCGACAGTACAATGACATCAAATTGTACTCTAATTCTATCCAATAAGATAAGGAGGTTATTAAAATTTTTGGTATTGCCCAGACTTCTTATATTTAGGTGGAAAAATTTTAGACCACCAGTGGTATTATCAAGGTACGAGCCACACCGCTCCGGGGCACACATGTAAGATTCAGAGACCGAGATTTTTTCTAAATTATCAATATCATTAGTAATTACTGAGTTGTCTTCATTCATTTGGCGATCCTAAAAATAAACACGTAAACTATAATTTGATGTCGATCGCGCTGGGCTGAAGAGGCCAGACAAGTCTGGTTTAAAGAGATTTTACTAAATACTAGAATCCTTCCGTATAAAAATCTGTATGTGTGAATGTGTAGTGTGGGTGTGTGTGTTGGTTGAAGAACTGGAAGTAGTCTAACAAAAAATAACATGAACCAAAAATGGAAAATAAACAATAATTTGAATGAAATAATTAAAAAAGACAACGTAAGAACACGTTACATTGTGAGGCGAAGATACGATCATTAAGTCCAGAAGAGAAGGTGTACAGTTTGGAAAGTTATGGGTCGCAGAAAGAGGTAAAATATCAAGATTAAAAGAAGATAAGAGAGAATGGAGTTTGAGTGAACGTGAGTCATCTCCAAGCAAACATGTATTAAAATCACCCATTAAAATAACATGCTCGTACGATGGGCAAAGATTGTTTAGAGATGATTCTAACGAGTCAAAGTAATCGATGTGTAGATTATAAATAAATATAAATAAATAAATAAAATAAAAAGCCTTTTATATCCTCCAGAAAAATTCACGCTTACAAAAATTAATTGTTTTTTTTAGTATCAAAGGTTTTAATTATACAAATGAAAGTTTTAATTTAAAAAGTTAGATAAGTTAATAAGTTTTAAAGTTTTTAAGTTAATAGTTCCCGTTGTTTTATGCAAGTTTTTAATACTAAATATTAAGTATATTATTCTGTAGGAACCCCTCTGCAGGTAAAGGCCTCCTCCAAATGTAGCCAATTTTCTCTGGATTGCGCTATTTGCATCCAGTTTGGACCCGCTATTCGTTTTATCTCGTCCTCCCATCTGTTGCAAGGTCTCCCTTTCTTTCTTATGCCCACTGGCCCCCTCCATTCTGACACTTTTCTTGTCCATCTGTGATCTTGCAGGCGTGCTATGTGTCCGGCCCACTTCCATTTTAACGCCAGAGCTTGTGCTAAACCGTCTGTTGCTTTTGTGATGTTGCGTATTTTTGTATGTCTTATTTTGTTTATTCTCTTTATGTTTAGCATACTCCGCTCCATTCCTCGTTGGCATGTTATAATTTTTTCTTTGACATTTTTGTTAAACTTCCATGTCTGACAAGCATAGGTTAGGCATGGTATAAGGCAGGAATTCATAACCTTAGTCTTCAGTTTGATTGGCATGTTGCTCTTAAATATTTCTTTAAAGCTCCAGTACTTATTCCATGTCAACTGGGCTCTGCGCTCAATCTCCTGATAGTTGTTTAGTCTGTCGAAGCTAATTTGTTTGCCTAGGTAAATGTATTTTTCCGTATATGGGAGAGGCACGTTGTCGACGTAAATTGGTACCTTGATGTTGTTGGTCATTACCATAGTTTTGGTGAGGTTCATTTCTAGCCCGGCGACCTTGCTCGCTTGGTTTAGTAACTCTACCATGTGTTGTAGTTCTTTTACTGTCTCTGATATCAGTACCAAGTCATCGGCAAAACGTAGGTGGCTTAAATGCTTTGATTTAACTTTTATACCACATTTATTCCAGTTAAGCTTGCTTATTATCGACTCTAATGTGGCTATAAATAGTATAGGTGACAGTGGGTCACCCTGTCTCACGCCTCTCTTTATAGGAAACCAAGAACCCGCTGTCTCTAGTTTAACTCTACTTTTGCTCTTCATGTATATGCTTTTGATAACTCTTATATACTCATTTTCCACATTCTGTGTTGCTAGAGTTTCCCAGATATAGCTGTGTGACACCGAATCGAATGCTTTTTTGTAATCGATGTAAGCCAAGTACAATGGTCTACTTCTCTCTTGATATTTCTCGATGATAAGTTCGAGTGTGTGGATGTGGTCGATGGTGGAGAAGCCTTTTCTGAATCCTGCCTGTTCGACGGGTTGACTTGTTTCCAATGTAGAACTAATTTTTTTGGTCAGGATTGTAGAAAATAGCTTATATGTACTCGGCAGCAAACTTATTGGTCTATAATTCCCTATATCATTCGGGTTTCCTTTTTTGTATAAAAGAATTATGTTAGATTCAGACCATTGCGTGGGTGTCTCACCAGATTCTAGGATAGAGTTAAACAAATTTGTAAAAGGTGTAGCTAGTATTGGGGCGGCTATCTTTAGAGTCTCGTTTGCTAGGTTATCCGAGCCCGGGCTTTTGTCTAGTTTCAGTTTGTTCAATGCTTCAATGACGTCATTTTCAGCGAATTGTATGTTACCGTCGCTGTTGTAATTTAGGTTTTCGTGGCTAGTGTCTTCTGGTTCTTTTGTGCTGTAGAGATCTCTGTAGAACTCTGTCGCTATGCTGATGATGTCGCAACGATTGTTTTTGGCTATTTCACCTCGTTTTAGCTCTTCTATCCAAGTTTTATTTGGTTTCAGCTCTTTATATGCCTTTTTCGTGCTTCCAGTTTGGCGTAGATGTTTTTCAATTGTTTTGTATCTGTAGTTGGCGTAGTCTTTTTTTATGTATTTGTTTACAAGCTTGTAAAGCGCCGAGATTTCGTTTTTTGTTGCTCTAGTTTTATTTGGACTTTTTTGCAGGTGTTGTCTTCTTTTAAAAAGTTTTAATGTACGCTCTGAAAATATTTTGTGGAGTTTCTTTGGGTTTTGTGCTGCTCGGGCGTTTTGCAAGCTTGAGGTGATGATTTTAATTAAGTTGTCGTAATATTTCTGGACTGGGACAGTAGTAGTCTGAGCGAACATTTGGTCTTTCGATATGTAAGAATTTAGATATTCTTTGAACTTGGAGATTTCTTCTTCACTTTTTATTATACTATGTTGACAGTTTAGCAAACTTTGTTCTACTTTTTTTGAAAAGTGTATCATGTGATATTGTAGCTCTTACTGGCCTGTGGTCTGAAGGGTAGTTAATGTTCAATACTTCTATATTTTTGAATAAATGTGGTCGGTTTGATAGCATAAAGTCGATTTCGTTTTTGTTCGCTCCATCCGGTGATCGCCAGGTCCATTTGTTTTTTGGTTTTTTCTTGAAGAAGGTGTTTAAAATTGACAGTTTGTTTTCACTGGTGAAATCAATTAATCTTTGTCCTCTCTCGTTTCTAATTCCATATCCGTGTGCTTTCATGATTAAATACTCCTCTTTTTTTGGTATCCCAATTTTAGCATTTAGGTCACCCATCAGTATGAAGTCTTTATGTGCTAGTTCCATTGCCCTATTTACTGTCGCATAAAAGTTATCGATCTCATTCTCGCTTGCTTGTGCAGTAGGGGCGTAGACTTGAATTATGGATAAGCTAGTACTCTCAAATTTCAAGTTCAATATGGCTACTCTTTCAGAAATGCCAAGGTAGCTTTCTATATTATTTTTAAGGTGGTGTTTAACTATAAAACCTATTCCATGTCTTCCAGGTGTGTGACCAGTGTAGCAGAAAATGAAGTTTTCGTACTCTTCGATCTTGTTTCCAGTCTTTCTTGTTTCTGCTAAACCTAAAACGTCGTATTTAATTTCTTTGAAAGCTTCATTTTGCTCTATCAGACGTTCATATGATGAAAGTGTTCTAGCGTTATATGTCAGAATGTATAACGTTTTTTGTGGGGTTTCATTCTTTGGAGGGTTGTTTGGAGGGTTTTGGTCATGATCTTCCACGGTGACCAGCCGGCTTGGAAGATGAGTTTGGTTTTCTGATAATTGTTGTTTTATGTTGACGTTGCGAGAGGGTTGCTATATATTAACTTTGTTATTTTGCTGTGAATCTGATGAGTTGTTTGTGTTCCTGTTGACCAGGTAATTCAGCATGCCCGGTTTTAAAATGTTTTCCGATAGGCTTGAAGTTCTTCTTATTTGCGTTTGAGATTTATTCTTCTTATTAGCCTGTGTATTTGTTTCAGCTCCTTTTGTAGTTTTGTTTTCAGGTGAAGTTGAAATGTTGATGTGTAGATTAGGAGAGTAGAACACCGCAAGTAAAATTTCGGAGTGATGTACGGTAATCTCCAGGAACAAGGATTCAGCCGACCCAGAGTACTGAGAAGGAGATGCACTAATAATTTTGTACGGTATATCAGCACGTACGTAAATGGCGACACCACAGCCCCCCTTGCCAGTCCTGTAATTTCTGACAAGAACAAAACCAGGCAGAGCGTAGTGCGTAGACCTTCTTTAAGATATAAATGGGATAAAGGTTTCCAATTGCTGTTATGGCATGTTAAAAATTATTATGTACTCACTACTTGTGCCCTGCTTCGCAGGGGTACAAATTATACCTACACCTAAACCTTCCTCATGAATCACTCTCTGCGAAAATCGCATGAAAATCCGTTCAGTAGCTTTTAAGATTATCGCGAACAGACATACAGGCGGGGGACTTGATGGTGAAGCTTAAGCATGTTGGGTTCCCTGGTTCGCAGTTCTTCTCTTCTTTAGTTCAACATTTCGGTTTTGGGTTAAAGAAATTTATTTCTCAATAAGAACTTACTGTCCGCTTATATTGAGATACAAAGTAATAAGTACCTACCTACAACACAATTTCCTCCAGAGTATTAGGAATTATAATGTAGGTACCTAGGTACATACATGTTTCCTAGGCTTCTTTTTAAACGTGAAGTTATTGCATTCTTTTACATTGTCCGGCAAACCATTGAACAGCTGTGCTCCTTCGTACAATAAGGTCTTTCTACCGTAATTAGTGCGTACGCTGACGAGTTAAATTTTGTTTATAACCGACTTCGCAAAAAGGAGGAGGTTCTATGTTCGACTGTAAGTGTGTTTTTTTTTATATATTTCCTCCGATTTCTCTGTCAGTTGTGGACCGATTTTCAAAATTCTTTTTTTTTTATCTGAAAGAGTATAGTGCTCCAGGTACACAATTTATATGGGAACACCTCCCATGTAAATTTTACCGAAAATGCTTTTTGAAATAATCAACAAAAACAAAAAGTATGTATACATAGATGACGTTTTGGTTTCCTCCAATTACGAGTATGTTCAAATTCCATGTTCCATGCAGTTATTGGAGCAGTGGTGGCCCAGTGGTATTGGCCGCGACTTACAAGTTGTAGGTCGTGAGTTCAAACCCAGGCAGGCGCTTTACTTTGTGTAAATTATTTCATCACCACTGCTCTCAAAACAGTGAAGGAAAACATCGTGAGGAAACCGGCATGACCTAGAACCAAAAATTCGAAGACATGTGTGAATAGAATAGAATAACGTTTGTTGTCTCCAGTATTACAGCTAGTATCTAGTATTGGTACTTACACAAAACTATAATACCGGCAGAAAAAGTGGATAACGGCTCACACCCTCTCACAGAGAGGAGGCCTGTGCCCCAGCAGTGGGGACATTAAAAAGGCTGATGATATACACTCGTAGTTCTGAGGTATAACAACTAAAAAGTGGAAAATAATAAACATTTTTACAAAAAATACAACCGACGAAAATGTATGCGAAATGTGTGAAAAGAAAAAAACAATGTCCTATACCTAACCTGAGAGCTTTTCACTTTCTTCGCGGTACCCTAAAAATGGATGCCAGTACAAGTTGTAATGACTGAACGAGTCCAAAGTTATTCGCAAGATATTTCGAAGGTAGGACTTTTGTTAGAAATACCTTCTCTGCGAAGTCAATTCTTTGACAACTTAGATTGTTCTCGATTGTAGTATTTTGATTATTACGAGTATGTCTCGTTTTCGCTACTTTCTTGTTCTTACTTATAGGTACACGTACTTACCTATTTACTGTGTTGAATACATATATTCGAAACTAGCTTCTGCCAGCGGCTTGGGCCGCATGGTATCGGTACTTCCCCCATTATAAATTATAGCCTGTGTGCTATTCCAGACTATAATCTATATGTGTGCCAAATTTCATCCAGATCCGTTCATCCATTCTGGCGTGATCGTAGTAACAACGGCGACTTTAGGTGTAGGTGCACAAAAGAAAATGGTTAGTCTAGGCTCAATTTACATTCCCGCAGAACGGTATGGAATAATCAATTGCACGCGAATTCGCGAGATTGCTCGAGAATTTTCGCGTTGGCCTTGAGGGACAACCTGTTTCGTAGACGCTTGGCACAGCACTATCAGCCGACTTGACTCTCCCTTCGTGCCAAAGACGATACTGACAATATCTACGGGAACCATGAGCCTTAGATTCAATATACATGTGCCCAGGGGTCGTGGATAAATTCGAAACAGAGTTACCGCGCCCCTGGGCTCTCAGGGCAGGGAAGGATCAGGGGTAGGTTTTAGTCAGTAAGAGTCTGACACGACCTGCTGCCGCTTCACCCAGAGCGTGAGAAGTCATAGGATGATTGCCCACCCCCAAAAAAAAAGGCTTGATATACATTGTCGCGGAATGGAATGGAAGCGAATTTTTGCAACGAAATTGTACATAGCATATTAAACTTTATGTCAATTGCGTAACGTACAAACTAAATACAAGCCAAAACCGGGGAATCCTCGCACATTCTCGAGAATTCCCGTAGCTATAGTCGGTGCCGTTTGTGGAATCCGCGGGAAATAGTGCGGGCCGATAGTGCTGAACTAAACATCCCTCAAGCGAAGGCAAGAATTCTCGAGCATTCTCGCGAATTTGCGCGCCTTCTCGCGCATTGAGGCGAAATTTCCGCGACAATGTAAATTGAGCCTTAGTATCCTCAAGTCAAGAATAGTGCCCAGATCTGTAAATCCGTAGATACCTATTAGCATCCAACTCCTAATAATTCGATAGAACGCAACTTTGCATTCTCAAAACGAAAATAAAAATGCGTAGCTACCCACTTTTTTATCCGCGTTCAACTCTTTCTCTAATTTTTCGCTTGGCATGTTGAAATGATGAATTTAACGGAAGGGTCGGCGGATAAAACAAGAGATTACCTTCAGAACGGCCATTAGGTGACGGTGCGGTATTTTTAAAACATTTATTCAAGAGTAATGTGTTACGTCACCAGGTAATTTGGGTTGATCTATTTTATAGTCGAAGCTGAGACCAGAAACTTAATTCAGGAGAGTTGGAAGAGTTTTTCCATGGGACCCGTTATTTTTGCGGCTCAGTTTATACAGGCTGTCCCGTAATTAATAGATATCCTCATAATCGGTCATTGTACTCATCGTTATGAACAACTATGTTCTATGTTCATAAAATACGTGAGATGTTTGAGGTGGGAGGGGGTCGAGTCAAATCTCAACTAATCTTACGTTGTAGTCTCGGCAAATATCACGCAATTTTTTTGACTGATTGAAACAAAAAAAAAAATACTATTTTGGTCCATTTATTCCAGATTGTATATGCTTAAGATTTAATCTTAAGCGTAATCGTAATACGATTAAGATCATTCACTAATTCGTTCAGTACGCTGCAGTACATGCGGTATTTACTTTGCATCTAGCACAAGAGCTGCAGAGCACAGGCGAGCAGCCCACATTGCACCAGCTAAGCAAGCGCGTACGTTGCGCAAAGTGTGACCCTCACGGATTGTCACAAGACGAGCTAATGAGTTACTATGCGCAAGCGCCAACGGCTTAGAGTGGCTAGATCAGAACGAAGTTTGATGGAGCAGATAATTTTACTGAAAATCATATGGACGTGTTGGTTCCAGTAGTCTCTCTTGAAAAGTTGAGACCGCGCATGATTCTCCATGGACTGAATTATAGTAGATATTCTTTTTTTAATCACAGTAGTTACGATTTAAATATTCTATTGTTAAATTTTTATTGCACTTATAATTAAACTCTCAGCAATATTGATTACTAGTCTTAACTAGTCGTAAATAAAAGCACGAAGCAATTTTTTTTTTCTTTTTACATTAACAATCCAACGCGTTTACGTAAGAAACCCACATTTTGAAAAATCTCACGTGAGATTGGGGGATGAGGGAGGCGGTTGAATAAAATCTCACCAGGGGGGGAGGGAGGGACAGAATATTTAAAAAAACACCTCACGTAATTTATGGACGCTCCCTATTACTATGAGACCAAACCTGATATCGCGAAAAAAAAAAATCAGCTGTTCCACATTTATGTTCGTGTAACTCGTCAATTTTTTTTTGTTTTAAAAAACCACACACTAGGAATTACTCCCGGTGGGTGCGTTCACAAACATGTAAACTCACATACACAAGACACCCAGACCCGGAACAACTATCTGTAGGCCGTGCAAATATTTGTTCCGTGCGGGGATCGAACCCGCGACACGCAGCGCAGCAGCCGAACGCTCAACCACTGCGCCAATCGTGCCATCTAAATGTACTAAACAGCTGATATTCTTTGCGGGATTTTAGTGTTGGTCCCATAGTAAAAGTTGTTCATAATGATGAGTACAATGACCCCTTAAGAGGTTATCCATTACCCGGGCCTGCGGACGGCGAGTAGTGGGTAGTTCGCCGTCCGATCAGCACCAGGCCCGAGAGTCGACGGCGCGTAGTGTTCCACGCGTGCCTCAAAGAGTTGTCAGCAATAATGACGGGGCCCGTCATGGCCGACGCCTGCCCAGGGGTTGAGGATAAATTCGAAACAGAGTTACCTCGCCCCTGGGCACTCAGGGCCAGGGCAGGGAAGGAACAGGGTTGGGTTTTAGTCAGTAAGAGTCTGACACGCTCTTCCGCTCCACCTAGAGCGGGAGATGTCATTGGATGATTTCCGAACCCCCCAAAAAAAAGAAAAAAAAGGGTTTGAGGATAAATTCGAAACAGAGTTACCTCGCCCCTGGGCAATCAGGGCAGGGAAGGAACAGGGGTGGGATTTTGTCAGTAAGAGTCTGACACGTCCTCACGCTCCACCCAGAGCGGAAGATGTCATTGGATGATTTCCCACACCACAAAAAAAAAATTAAAAAATAGGTTGTCCATTAATTACGGGACAACCTTTAGATATATTGAAGGAAATAGGGAAAATATATCGGGATAATCAAAATCTTAGGCCTTAGCTTTAATGCCGACAGTCAGCGTGAGAGGAAAACCAGCCTTACTTCTACTACCAGGGTCACAGGAGACTGAAATAACACGGGTGGGTTTTAGTCAGTAATAGTCTGACACGCCCTCCCGCTCCAGCGAACTTGTTTGATGATTTCCCACCGTAAAAAACGTCACAATGTGTTCAATCACTCCACGGATGTATAGAAGAGCTACAGTACCGGAGGAATAGCGACGGATTGTAAAGCTTGCCACCACTCCTTTTTAGGGTTCTGTACCCAAAGGGTAACCAACGGGACCCTATTACTAAGACTCCGCTGTCCGTCTGTCTGTCAGCAGACTGTATCTCACGATCCGTTATAGCAGCTATAAAAATACTACACGCTGTGTGAAAATTTCAACTGTCTATCTACGAGTATTACGGATCATGATCATGACATACAGCCCAAAAAAAAACACGTTTTTTGAAACGAGTTGTTCTTTTTTGGGTTTTTTTTTCAGATTATGGTACGGAACCCGTCGTGTGCGAGTCCGAGTCGGACTTGGCTGGTTTTTGGGTACCTGTATAAATAGGTAAAGGAGTCAAAACTTCCGTTTATAAATCAACAAAATTGTAGATTGATGGATTTAATCTAAAGCATAGATGAGACGATAAAACAAATTTTCAATTTCCGAACGAAATATTTGTGAACTACCTACATACGAAGCAAATAAATGTATTTACTTTGAGGGAAATGGAATAGCCCGTAAATGTCCAATGTGATTTTATCTTACCGTTTTTTTCTTTCATTTGTAAATTATGCGATTTCAACTGTTTTGATTTGATGTATTGGTTTAAAATAATAAAAATGTAATATTAGGGATTTGAGGAAATGAACGACACCGTTTTTTAACCGACTTCAAAAAAAGGAGGAGGTTCTCAATTCGACTGTATTTTTTTTTTTATGTGTGTTACCTCATAACTTCTTACTACGTGAACCGATTTTGAAGATTTTTTTTTGTTTGAAAGCTGTTGCTTCACATGTGGTCCCATTTTAATTTGGTGAAGATCTGATGAAGAACTTCGGAGATACACAATGGAACTCTTCAATAAATGATAGCAAACCTTCCAGAATTGCTGCAATCGCATGTCTGTATATTGTTTTCACCACTTCACAACATTACATCACGCTGATACGCTCTGAAGGGGTATACAGATTTGTACAGTTCACCCTGATATGTTAAAATTCCCTATTTTTGGGGCTATCAATTCGGGCATAACTTTACTAATAATTTAGTTTTAAAATGGGGTACAACAACTAAAAAGTGAAAAATAAAAAACTTTTTACAAAAAAAATACAACCGACTTTCATAAATAATACTAAAAAATGCAAAATAACTTTAATTTCGGAAGTCGGTGTCAAATAACGAAGAAACCAAACTAGAAACACCTACTTCCGAAATTAAAGTTATTTTGCATTTTTTAGTATTATTTATGAAAGTCGGTTGTATTTTTTTTTGTAAAAAGTTTTTTTATTTGATTTATTTGCTTTCCATAATCTCGTGACTTACCATGATTTATTTCAGGACTAAAATGGGCATTTTGATGAAAGAAATCTGTAAGTACAGTTCTCGCCAAACATCTTGGCCGCCCTGAAGTTGAATTTCCGATGCGCAAGGCGCAGCGCGAGTATGAGATTTACTACTGCGCAGCCATTGTAGCGAACTTCAGAGCGGCCAAGAAGTTTGGCGTGTACTGTACTGTAGGTACTGCCCAGGGGTAGCAGTAAATTCGAAACAGAGTCACCGCGCCCCTGGTTACTCAGGCTACTGAAGGAACAGGGGTGGGTTTTAGTCAGTAAAAGTCTTACACACGCCTTCCCGCTCCACCCAGAGCGAGAGAAGTCCTTCCAAGATTTCCCACCCCACAAAAAAATATGTTTTTTATTTTGGATGGATTTGCTCTTGACTCTAGTCTAGGTCAGAGGTGACAAAGACAGAGTCGACAATGGAGCGAGCTTATTGTAGGGAAGTAATCATTTCAGCTGAAAGACGTTCACTGCTGGACATAGGCCTCCCCCAATAAAAAAATAAAATAAAAAAGTGTCACAACGACGACCGGTCCTGTGCATCTCGCATCAATCGGCTACCCGCGACCCTCACCAAGTCATCGGTCCACCTTGTGGGAGACCTTCCAACGCTGCGTCTTGCAGTACGCGGTCGCTACTCCAGAACTTCTTGGCCCCATTGACTATCTTGATCTGTTCTGACTTCTGAGAGCTGCCCTGCCCAAAAGAGCTAGGTATATTTGGACAAAAACTTTAAAAAAAAAATTGTGTGTCTAAATATCGAATCGAACAACTTTGATTACTCACTAGTTACGTTATCGTCGTCTTAAGGCCCTACTAATGGTCCAGTGGCGCCCTCATTGAATAAAGAACAAAATGTTTCGTATTCAAAGTAGTAGGCAAAAGTGTCAGAAACGGCCGTTTTTGGTACTTTTGCCTACTAGTTTGGATACGAAACATTCTGAGACCTATTTTAACAACGTAAAAATGCTTTATCCTCTTTGTAACAAACGTGACGTTGGATTTTTTATACCTATTT
Source organism: Polia nebulosa (assembly GCA_951329385.1). Lineage (NCBI taxonomy): Eukaryota > Metazoa > Arthropoda > Insecta > Lepidoptera > Noctuidae > Polia > Polia nebulosa. The sequence goes on along the minus strand of OX589613.1, from coordinate 7,371,967 downwards.
ATTTTCTGTGCTATGCTGCGATTTTTTATTCAATGAGGGCGTCACTGGACCGTTAGTAGACCCTTAACGTTTTAGGATCACATTCATTATGCGTACCTACAGCTAAGGAGTGGAATTCCCTGGCGGAGTCGTCTGTGTGTCCTGATAGCTACAACCTGGGGACGAATAGGTTACTTCTAGGCAAGCGTGCTCCAGCGTCGACCTTATAAAATCATTTATTATATACCTTAAAATATCATATACCATATACCTTAAAATATCATTTATTTATTTAATATCATCGCTTACTATCAGGTGATTGTGGTCAAGCGCGAGCCTATCAAAGATAAGAATAAAACTCTTTTTTTACAAAAAAAAAAGAACTGGCTTCTAAAAAAGAGACATTAAAAATTGCAAAATAACTTTAATTTCGGAAGTCTGTGTCAAATAACGAAGAAACGAAACTATAGACAACAAAAACCAGAGACAACAAAAATATTACTTTTTTCTTTTTTTAGTTATTGTACCCCATATTTAAAATTAAATACTTAGTAAAGTTATGCCCGAATTAATAACATGTAATCATCAATCTTATCATCATCAAAATTATTTTATTATTAGCGGAATTATCATTTATTGTCAAACATCCTAAGTACAAAATAAAACAGTCAAAAATTTAATAACGTTGTGTGTGTGTGTTTTGTAATGTAGTTGTGTGAGGGTTGAGGTCAGGCTCTCTTCAATGATGATTCCTTTATTTTAACAGTTTTAACGTTTATTACTTTTCGAAACTTTTACAATTTAAAATATAGAAAGAATTTATTGTCGTGGTGTACCGACTACCATCGACTTACAATTTTGGCGGCCGAAAATAAAGTGACGTCCGACCGATGAATGATGAAGAAGCGGGGACCGAACGGACCGAATGCAGCGCGAGTCGCCGACCAACCGCCGCTCGCTGCGCCGTCCTCGTTCACTCATGACGTATTCGATGATTTATTTAATTTAGAAGAGCGCATACACGCCGCTAGATGGTGTGCCGTATTGCATGTTTTGTATTGCGCCGATAGATGGCATTAACACTTAACAGCAAGGATTCCGGTAAGAGTCTACGACAGACGCTACACTGTGTTGGTGTCAGTCCACTCAATTTTGACTAAATCTAAGGCTAAATCGTCCACCCGGCGATTTTTATTGGGTCCAGCGTGAATTCTAATATTATTGAATAGGTACAATAGTTCGGATAGTTTTTGTTTTTTAAACTAGGTCAGTTCAGTGTTACGAGTCGTCTCATACCTTTTTTGAAGTGAAACTTCTTTAGAATCGTTGTGATTTCAAACCGGATGCAACGGAAAAAACGACAGGTAAGAGACACAAATACAAAAATGTGTAGGATGAAGCCAGGAAAGAATGAGACAGAAATATACATACTATTGTTCGGGCGTCTTCGACGACCTTCGGCTGACGTCGGGCAGCGGCGGAGGCGGCGAGAAGAGAGGGCGCGCGCGACGCGGGGCCTGGGGTCCCGTCACTTCGCTACCGATCATCAACTTTAGACAACTATTGCTCACCTTTGGCCACCTTTTGACAATCTTTTCCCACCTTTGACCACCGATTGCTCACCTTTCGCTCACCTTTGACCACCTATTGCTCACCTTTGACCACCAATTGCAAACCTTTGACCAACTTTTGCTCATCTTTGGCCACTTTTTGACCATCATTGCCCACATTTGCACATCTTTGCCCATCTTTGCCCACATTTTCCCATCTTTGCCCACCTTTGACCACCGATTGCTCACCTTTCGCTCACCTTTGACAATAGGTGTATTGCTCACCTTTGACCACCAATTGCAAACCTTTGACCAACTTTTGCTCACCTTTGGCCACCTTTTTGCTCACCTTTGGCCACCTTTTGACCATCTTTGCCCATCTTTGCCCACATGAAGTTTCACTTCTATCGTGTGTGAATCGCACACACACCTTTTTTTTTGAAGTGAAACTTCTTTAGAATCGTTGTGATTTCAAACCGGATGCAACGGAAAAAACGACAGGTAAGAGACACAAATACAAAAGAGCGAGAGAGCAGATGACGGCGAGAGGAGAGGGCGCACGCGACGCGGGGCCTGGGGTCCCGTCACTTCGCTACCGATCATCAACTTTAGACAACTATTGCTCACCTTTGGCCACCTTTTGACAATCTTGTCCCACCTTTGACCACCTTTGACCACCGATTGCTCACCTTTGACCACCAATTGCAAACCTTTGACCAACTTTTGCTCACCTTTGGCCACCTTTTGACCATCTTTGCCCATCTTTGCCCACATTTGCCCATCTTTGCCCACCTTTGACTACCTTTGACCACCGATTGCTCACCTTTCGCTCACCTTTGACCACCTATTGCTCACCTTTGACCACCAATTGCAAACCTTTGACCAACTTTTGCTCACCTATGGCCACCTTTTTGCTCACCTTTGGCCACCTTTTGACCATCTTTGCCCATCTTTGCTCACATGAAGTTTCACTTCTATCGTGTGTGAATCGCACACACACCTTTTTTTTATGTTGCCGAATTTTCTCGATACCTAGGTACAGACATAAGTTTCGTTTAAAGTTCATACAATTAGTTGTAGGTTATGGTCAAATCATATGATAACCATGGCGGTTAATGTCTTAAGTGGTCTGTTGATAAACGCAGCATACAGATTTGATCGGTTCTGTCCAATTAGTGCAGGGATGTGCCAGTACTATTGTACCTCAACTTAGTAAGCGAACTTCATAAAGAAATCACACGTCTGTAAATCTAAAATGTCAATAAATCAGTAACTAACAGACATATAAATAAATACCAACATGAAAATCAGACTGAACTACAGTTCAAACAGAAGGATAACGTATTTAGCAAGGCGAGGAACTTTGTAACGTGTCTAATTGAAATGCGGTTGGCGCTGGCGGTTTCGTAGGTCTGAATTTTTTACAAACTCGTCCGCTTCAGGACCCGGGAGCAAGCATTTTGAATATATTTAGCGTCTCAACTTTCGCGACGGCTGGCTTTTTTTCGCGTTTTGTGTTGGTTTTATTTTTAATGCCTCACCTTTTTGATTTTGGTCAGAAGCTGTAATAATAAATTGTGGGTATTGATTTTGCTGATAGACGATTTGTTGCGTTTTTTTATTGCAGGCGTCATTAATAGAGCTTTGGTGTCCCCGTGGTAACGAGTGGCTACGAGTTGTAGGTCGTGTGTTCAAACCAGGCAGGCGCCTTACTTCGTGTAGTTTATTTCATCACCACTACTCTCAAATGTGAAGGAAACGGCTAAACATCGTGAGGAAGCCGGCATGTCCTAGAACCAAAAATTTGAAGACATGTGACATCCACCAACCCGCATTGGGCCCGCGTGGTGGATTACGGCTCATTCCCTCTCATATAGAGGAGGCCTGAGTCCCAACAGTGGGAACATTGTAAGGCTAACATTATGTTTTATACATGTCACGAGTTTTTTTTTCTTTTTCTTGCGACGCTGTATCCACTGGCGGATATAGCCCTATCGATGTTTGCCGCGTTGAGAAGGAGAAACAAGAAATAATCACCTCCTTTATGAGCATCAACTGCCTCCTCGGAAGTCAATGAGGCTGGTGAAAGATGTTAACTGTGGATAGTGCAAAAACACTACACCCCCACATTTCATCACATCAGCGCAGCATCTACCGGACACGAGCTGCAGAGGCCAATCTGGAAATCTCTTAACCGATTGCCGGCCCAAGTTGGCCTCTATGAAAACAACCTATGAACAACCTATGAACATGAAGTTTTAATAATTAAATAAATAAATAAACACAGTATGACAGTACCAGTGTGGAGCCCCTTCACAAGATATGCCCCGCCTTCTGGCCTTCATGCTCAACTACCAGAACCTTCCAGGATCTGAACGTGACTAATGAAAAAATTGTCCTAGTAGCCACATACTGGTCTCAGAAATTTGAAAAATAAGTATCGACACGAAACTGAGAAAAATAATAAAATCATAAGGGTTCTCCCTTACGATTTTATTATTTTGGCGGCGAAACAAATTCTAGAAAACATGAAAATCAATTAAAGCGCGGCATTACCTCAATAGTCAAAAAAATGGTTTCTTTGATAGTTGAGTATTACGTAATGCAATGAAAATATTCTTTGCAAAAAATACAGTGGACAGAGAAGGGTTTAAAGAAAAATTTTAACCGATTAGAATAGTAAAAATTAGTTTGATATTCCCAATAAAATTTTTGGAAATTGCTCCACAAAAATAAACTTTGGCGTCGAAACATCTTTGTATCTTCAGCGATAACAATATATATATATATTGTTAAGAATTGAATAGAATTAGCATTTTAAAACTTTGACTGGACAATTATTTAATTTTTTGTATATATTCTGGATAATCTAAAGAAAACCCGTAAAATAAATGCCTATTCGCATCGTAAACACAACTATTTCTAATTCTAAACCTTATTTGAAGTTATCTCAAATTGTAGTCAGTCCACGCCTTAAGGCGCTATTAACTGCCAATGACCTTGAGTGGTTAGCTTGCGTATTCTGTGCTTAGCTCACGTTACGCGTCGCACGTCCACCCAGTAATAGGACTCGCCCATCAAGTAGCGCTGTCTGAAATTAGACGCATTATTAGTTTATTACACATAAAATAACATGTATTAAACTAAAACACCGAGACTAAATTATAAATAAATAAATGATCTTCAAAATGGTGAAGGTTTCATAAAAATGCGCTTTATAGTTTTTGCGTGATTCTCAATTTTTTATCCGCGTTAGGCATAACTTTACAAATTAATTACACTATGTCATAAAAATATAATTTCAAATATTCACGAAAATTGGTTAGAGAAACATATAATTTTTTTCAAATAAATAGAACAAGATGTTTAGACGTGATGTTCAAATAAAAACCAGTAAAAGTCATATAACTGCGTCTTAACGAAAAGTTTCCCCAATTATTTTCTGTCACACCAATTTCACACAGAAAAAAATAAAAGGCGCCTCAGAACTGTTAAAAACGCGCATTAAATTAAAATTCATACGACGCGGCGTACACAAAATTAGGGCTATAGAAAAATGCAGTGTACAGCGAGACTATATTAAATTTGCCAGCGAAAGACCAAATTGAATCTCACTTTGTCGCCATTTTTCTTATTTTTCCAGTTTTCTGGTTAGGATGTGTGGCGTTAATTTGATTGGCTACAGTAATTTCTGCCGTGCCTACGTAATGTGCATCTTTTAAAACGGTCAGAAGCAAACACCATGCTGTCACAGCAAGCAAACAGTAAGTTTAAGTTATGGACAGGTCACACAATTCTAGCGCCTGGTTAAAAGTGAAAAGCAAACTTGTAGATGCAATACTTGTTGCATGTGTTTATACAACAGGCACATAGAACGACAGCAAATATTAAGATATCGGTAGAATTCCGAAACAAACGTGAGACTGTTATCGAAATATTGAAACGTCAACCTGAATATTCTTACTAGTGATACCTACTGCTAGCACAACAAATTAATAGTCCTGCTGCTAGTTATATGAATAACATAATTATAATAGACCAATCAGTCAGGAATCAAGGCACGGTATCGCTTATTTACGTATTCTAATATTAGTATAACCTAATCAAGACGTTGGTAACCTGGGTTAGGTTACACTATCTGTACCATCATTAATAGTTAGTAGGTAAGTACTTAATGTATTTACTTTTTAGTGGCATTTTGAGCCTTTATAATTTTACACCTTACTATGTAACCCACTAAACCTAAATGTAATTAGGCAGCCTAATTAAATTTCAAACTGCGGTTTTATTATAAAGTTTCAAAAGCTGTTTCAAAGTAAGTACTTGAAACTATATAGACTTTAACAACGGGCTATTATACCGTAGGACCTCAAAACTTTAAATTATTCTAGCAATAAAGGAATTTTCAAAATACTCTTAGCGGACCCAAATAAGTACTTCGGCGAAATAAATTAAGATGGTCTTAACGAAAGAGCTCTCAAATATACTGAACTATTTCATCCTGAGAATCTTTGAAATATACTTACCTAGTTGGATCAAAGACTTTGAAACGGGATCTTGAGACCAGAATGGTCCTTGGCATAACTTTCGATTTTAAAGAATCTTCTTGCTTAGATTCTGAGAGTGAAATAATTTTTTTTTGATAAAGATGTTGTTAGAGTGTGTTGTGTAGGTATCTTGTGTTCAAATAAAATACTTGTATGGGTTGTATCTGTATTTTACTGCCTGTAACAATTGAATTAAAAGTAAAAAGAGTGTTATAAATGGTAGGTAGTCATAGAGATCCAATACGCTAGAGGCGCTGACATCGAGTAGTGCTGTTCGTAATAGAGTCAGTCCATTTGAAGAAATGTCTTAAGTACATCGGCGTCAGTCACCACGGACCGACCTCCAATCGATGGAGTGTGATTTCTGGTTCCACCGATCTAAAGGAAGAATCTTATTTATTATTCACAACACCTGCTCGATAACGTTTAATAATATGTAACTCACAAATTTAATGTAAACTAAAGTAATTCATTACCTAATACCCGGCGCTGGGCCGGGCCGTGGGCTCAGTCCGGGGGTGTATCCCTGCTGTTGCCTCCTGCAGCGGGGCTATAATATTGTACTGAATTTCATTATAACCTGCTGGCCAGTAATGCGATTTGGATATGGGACCTCAACTAAACATACCTAAGACTCTTTGACCATGCGATCTGCATCTAACAGCAGCGTGACGCTAGCGGTGCCAGCGACACTCTTTTATTTTGCTTTCAATTTTATTAGCTTGCAGTAAGTGTCAAAAGTAGACTATGCTTCTCGTGTGTAGAGGTATCTTTGCCTTGGGTTAGCTTGAATCCTTCACTTCATTCAGTATTCTAGTATTAAATTCTTAAATCCCTCGCTCCACTAGGGAGTTACCTACCTCTGGAATCCTTCATTGCAGTCGTGATTCAATATGACACCTGTGATATAAGGCACTGCTTTTATTCCGTCAAGGCTCAATGCATAATCTATTAAATCATAGGTACTATAAATAGATACCTACAGTATTGTTAGTACTGCGGACTTAGTGCAACAAGGCACTACCTTTGAGTACCACCCACCCAGCCAGACACCTAATCCGCCGACGTCTTGTTTGGCATCTATTCTGTAGGTAGATAAGTTATATAATTATGCAGATTTCTCGTTAAACTCTTGCTTGCGCAATGTATTGTCAAAATTGTGGTGTCTCTTCCACAAAAACAGTACTACCACAAAAATTTTTGTGACATTTGTGGTAGCGCCATCTACAACTTTAATAGTGCACTAGCTAGCTGATTATTTAGTTCTTAACGTCGACGTATAGGTGTCGCTACACCCATGATTTCTTAAAAGGTATGTGTACCATGCGGACGGCAAATGAAAACCAAGTAAATTTTTATTGAAATTACTTTTTTATTGAATTAATTGATTTACACATAGGTACAGGGTGTAACGGAAAGGTGTGGTCATATTTTAAGAGCCGGTTCTGCCCATAGAAATCAATTCAACAACAACTCAACCAACCCACCAACCAACTCAATCAACTTTCTCTAAGAAAAAATAGAAAATTCCCAAAAAGATCATTTTACTTTCCATACTAAGTCACCATCAGCTGATCAATATTTGTATGAGACGTAAAAATTTTTTTTTAGCATTTCCTTGGATTTTGTTGAAGAAAGTTGTTTATGTCGATGGGCAGATGCAGTTCTTAAAATATGCCCACACCTTTCCGTTAAACCCTGTATAGATTTATTTAGAAAATAAATCGGGGCTTTAAACTAGACACCCAGACTAAAACCCGCCCCTGGTCCTGATCGGACGGCGAGCTACCCATTACTCACCGTCCGCAGGCCCGCGCCTGCGGTACAGTGCACTGCAGTGGCCGGAGATAGTCTCACGACCCCCGACGCCCAGGTCGTCTCCTGCGGCGGCTGCTGCTGGGGGCGTGAGAGCAACTCTGTTGAGTCTTCCTCACTCGTTCCGCCTCCTCCTTCGCGGACATTACTGCTTCGCAGAAGGAGGCGACTGCTTCCCATTCCCTCTCGCTCCGTACCACGGCCGGGACCAGGGCAGGGCGCGAGAGGTCGCTGCCTATGCTCTACCGTGTCCTCTGGGCGATCCGCACAGTGGTGACACCCAGGCGTTTCCTTCCGCCTTATCCGACACACGAACCTCCTGGAACAGCCGTCTCCGGTAAGGATCTCCGCCTGTCAGGCGGATTCTAAACGACTGTCTGTAAGGGGTAGTAGGTACCTAAGAAGCTAGAAAATCTGACTAATAGTAACTAGCCTTTTATGCACCCGGTGCGAGTTTCAATAACTGGTATTGTATGTGGTCGTGGTCTGGTCATTTCTGCGCCCTGTGCCTGGGCATCGCTGGCACCGCACAGTTATGGCACTGCAGACTACAAATCTTGCCAAGAAGTTTCGTGTTCCCCAGTTACTACTTGGGAGGTCAGGTATATAGACAATCAATCGATGTAAATTAAATATTTTCAAAAAACACGCACTGAAAAAAATAATTTCTTACTACAGCACGTTAAAGCGATTTAATGAAGATTTACTGACTTTATACGATAAGGAGAAATGTTTGTAAAACATTAAAAAGCACGTCAGTCACGTAACGTTCAATGATTGAACAGTTAATTTAACAGATAGCACGGTAAAATAAACTGACCATGATTCCCGAAAAAGTAACCGTGCTGTAGCAGTAAATTGTAATGGTTTGATCGATATCACCAAATGACTAAATTAACAGATAGCACAGTAAAACTAACTGATCAGATTCCCGAAAAAGTACCCCTGCTGTAGCAGTAAATTGAATGCTTTGAACGATTTCACCAAATGCTTTTTTTTTTTAAAAAAAACGTTGCCCCGCACTAGGAATTACTCCTGTATCGTGGGTGCGTTCACAAACATGTAAACTCACATACACCAGACACCCAAACCCGGAACAACTATCTGTAGATCACACAAATATTTGTTCCGTGCGGGAATCGAACCCGCGACACGCAGCGCAGCAGCCGAACGCTCAACCACTGCGCCAACCGTGTCGACCAATGCTTTTATGATCATATGTATAAGAAGCAAGAGACATTATAAATTGGAAAAAAAATACGCCCAAACATTTGCGAAGAAGAGCTCGTCGTCTACAGATATATGGCAATGGCATGGCAATGGCTTGTCAATGGCGTGTCAATGGCGTATCAATGGCGTGTCAATGGTGTCAATAGTGTGTCAATTGCGTGTCAATGGCCTGTCAATGGAGTGTCAATGGCCTGTCAATGGCGTGTCAATGGCGTGTCCATGGCGTGTCAATGGCGTGTCAATGGCATGTCAATGGCCTGTCAATGGCCTGTGAATGGCATGCCAATGGTTTATCAGTGGCGTGTCAATGGTTTGTCAGTGGCGTGTCAATGGCGTGTCAATTGCTTGTCCGTGGCGTTTTAATAGCGTTTCAATGGCGTGTCAATGGCGCGACAATGGCCTGTCAATGGTGTTTCAATGGCATGTCAATGGCCTGTCAATGACCTGTCAATGTCATGTCAATGGCGTGTCAATTGCTTGTCAGTGGTGTGTCAATGGCGTGTCAATGGCGTGTCAATGGCGTGTCAATGGCTTGTCAGCGGCGTTTCAATGGCGTGTCAATGGCATGTCAATGGCGTGTCAATGGCGTGTCAATGGCCTGTCAATGGCATGTCAATGGCTTATCAGTGGCGTGTCAATGGTTTGTCAGTGGCGTGTCAATGGTGTGTCAATTGCTTGTCCGCGGCGTTTTAATGGCGTTTCAATGACGTGTCAATGGCTCGACAATGGCCTGTCAATGGCGTTTCAATGGCATGTCAATGGCCTGTCAATGACCTGTCAATGTCATGTCAATGGCTTGTCAATGGCTTGTCAGTGGCACTTCAATGGCGTGTCAATGGCGTGTCAATGGACTGTCAGTGGCATGTCAATGGCTTGTCAGTGGCACGTCAATGGCCTGTCAATGGCGTTTCAATGGCATGTCAATGGCCTGTCAATGACCTGTCAGTGTCACGTCAATGGCTTGTCAATAACTTGTCAGTGGCACTTCAATGGCGTGTGAATGGCGTGTCAATGGACTGTCAGTGGCATGTCAATGGCTTGTCAGTGGCGTGTCAATGGTTTGTCAATGGCGTGTCAATTGCTTGTCAGTGGCGTTTTAATGGCGTTTCAATGGCGTGTCAATGGCGTGTCCATTGACACGCCATTGACACACCATTGAAACGCCATTGCGTTTCAATGGTGTGTCAATGGCGTGTCAGTGGCGTTTCAATGGCGTGTCAGTGGTGTGTCAATGGCGTATCAATGGCGCGTCAATGGCCTGTCAATGACCTGTCAATGGCGTGTCAATGGCGTGTCAGAGGCGTTTCAGTGGCGCGTCAATTGCTTGTCAGTGGGGTTTCAATGGCGTTTCAATGGCGTGTCTATGACGTGTCAATGGCCTGTCAATGGCCTGTCAACAGCATTTCAATGGCTTATCAGTGGCGTGTCAATGGTTTCTCAGTGGCGTGTCAATAGCTTGTCAATGGCTTGTCAGTGGCGTTTTAATGGCATGTCAATGGCCTCTCAATGGCCTCTCAATGGCCTGTCAATGGCATGTCAATGGCTTGTCGGTGGCATTACAATAGCGTGTTAATGGCGTGTCAATGGCGTGTTAATGGCTTGTCAATGGCGTGTCAATGGCATGTCAATGGCGCTTCAATTGCCTGTCAATGGCGTTTCAATGGCATGTCAACGGCCTCTCAATGGCCTGTCAATGGCGTTTCAATGGCATGACAATGACCTCTTAATGGCCTGTCAATGGAGTGTCAATGGCCTGTCAATGTCATTTCAATGGCATGTCAATGTCTTGTCAATGGCATGTCAATGGCGTGTCAACAGCATGTCAATGGCTTGTCAATGGCGTGTCAATGGCGTGTCAATTACTACCAAATAAAAAAACAACAAAAAACACTTCTACAAGTAGTTTTTGCAGAAATGTAATTTGTTATTCTTTGAAAAATCTAAACCTAAGCGGTAATCGCGGTAAGCTGAAATTTACAGGGTTTTTTTTATGGGGAAGGAAATCATCCAATGACATCCTCCGCTCTGGGTGGAGTGGGACGGCGTGTCAGACTCTTGCTGACTCACCCCCCCCCTCTGATGATGAATGATGATGAAGGATCGACCCGTGCGGCTGTTATTACTTAAGCCACGAGCTCCTCCTCCTTTCCAACTCCTCTCCACAGAGACGTGAAGGTAAATTAAAAAAAAAATGTTGACAAATTACTTTGCGAGGACTACGTACAGAATTACAGACAGACTGCATAATGTAGCTCAAGTCAACTGAACGTATTATAATGAGGTAAGTATGTATTTATAATGCCGGAGAAGTAATCTACTGGGATTCGTAACATACACATAACTACAAGTACCTAATGCATCTGATGTGCTTAGAACATACCTACACAATGCTTGATAGGACCTAGGCCATTTTCGAGCAAAAAGCTGGATCAATAGTAGCCTGAAGGATTAATATTTTGCACGTCAGTTTCAAAGTAGTCGAAGAGAAGCGTTGCTGTGTAGTTTGATTAACTACAACGTAGCCGTAGCCCACATGGCAACTGCAAGCTGGGCAGTCGTGCGTGCAGTTTCTACAGTTGACATACGATGAACCGTCTGTTTACAACTTTAGCGCAGAAGATGTATGCAAAGATTGTAAATGTATGGCCAGGGCGTGACTAAGTAACTCGTGTAGTATTGTGTAGTTTACTCACTTACGTAGGTATTAGTCTTTGCATTGCACTTAGAAGTTGTTATTTTATTAAGAAATAACCCAGCAGGCGTAGCATGACCAATTCTATCTCTATTCTACCTAGAATAGACAAAGTTCTTTTTATCTAACTTAACATTTTTTCTGCCCGAGCATCATGTTTTACATTGTAGACTATTGTCAACTGAAGAATAGAAACATTTCTTCTCTTCAGTTTTAACATCGCTTGCTTAGAACGGTAGAAATCTTTCTACAATCTGTCATTTTATCTATTCTTCCGTCGACAAAACCCGTTTCTATGGTGGTCATGCTACGCGTGCAGGCAGTCATTGTATCTATGTAGGTAAAGCCTCGTAATCATGGCACAGCGGTGATTGCTTTGTTTTTACCTTTGTACCTTTTTATTGTTCCAGTCATATTGTCTGTGTAATTGTTAAATAAATAACATTCTAGTCTATTTCACTCAAAGATCCACAATAAAGCATGGATATATCTATGCGCAAACTCGTTATTACTGGAGTCCTTCGTTGATGCAGATCGTATCTACACCAAAAAAACACTAAATGTTTTAAAATAAAAATCTATGGCATATAATCTATGATTGGACTAAAGTAACTGCCACCAATTTAAACTCCATCAGACTGCTTAAAAAGTGACTAGTAATTTTTGGAATCAGCTCCACGAGCTTTTTTTTATACCTCACACCTTAGACTATGAAAGGTAGATGGAGTGTCAAAATCCAGCAACCTGAAGTACCAGAATGAGAAGCCGGCTTGTATCTGTACACGCTAAATAAGCTCACATAGACAAAATGAGAAGCCACTCACACATTTTAACGATCCTGCTTCATATAATGTCCAATGACGTTCCGTCTATAACCTTTCATAGTCTAAGCTTCACATGATAAAAACAGGCATCCTTATAAGATCACTATACAGGGTGTGACCGAAATGTGTGGTCATATGTTAAGAACTGCATCTGCCCATCGATATGAAGAACTTTCTTCAAAAAAACATGAGGAAATCGTCAAAAAAAAATTTACCTCCCATACAAATATTGGTCAGCTGAAGATAACTTTGTATGGAAAGTCCAATTTTTTTTGAGCATTTTCTATTTTCTCTTAGAGTAAGTAGTCATATCCATGGGTTAGCCCATGGATATTAACTACTTACTTTAACTCTACTAAACTCTTCAGCTGATAGAATAGGAAAAAGGTAAAAGGTGTGGTCATATTTTGAGCACCGGTCTAAACCGGTGCTTAAAATATGACCACACCTTTCCGTTTCTGTTTTAAGCACCGGTCTAAACCGGTGCTTAAAATATGACCACACCTTTCCGTTACAGTCTGTATAGTGTGTCTTCTGTATGTCCGTCTTTTCGTTTGTCACAGCCAATTTGCTCCAAATTTGCGGCACCGATTGAGTTGAAGGTACACACTTAAATATCTGTGACCGAAACATGGAGGTTTAACACTGGGTGTAACGTAAATAAATGAATTTAGAATGTGGCGGTAAGTTATGGGGTAAAATAGAAAATGAAGAAAGAAAAGTTTTTCAAACTACTGTGCGACTTAACAAATGAAAATGCGTGTGTATTGTTAGGGTCTCAAATATATTTTTTTGGCATAGTTTTAAAATAAATAGTTTTAAAGATATTTAAGTAAATACCAAAACTTGAATCTATTGAGCCGAAAGTTTTGAAAAAGAATACAGATTATATTTCTTTAGGTTTTAAGAAAAACATATTAATAAATTATGAATGATTCGTTCGGAACCCTTTGCACGCCAGTCGGACTCGCAATTATTGAGTGTCACTTCACCCTGGAGAGTATATCGCTATCCAACCGAATCACCCTCCAGTGGATCAAAGAGCGCAGTGGAACCCTGGCAATGTCACCGCTAACGAACTTGCGAAGAGAGGTTCCAAGATGACAGTGCTAGGCCCGTACCCACTTCTCCCCCCTCTATCTTTCTCACAGTTTTGCACATGGATTCGCCAGAGATCAACTGAACTTCATAACAACAGATGGTCACGGGCAATAGACGGCTGGCTCTGATCTATCTCTACTCTATACAAAAATTGATAGTAGTCAATGACTTGGCCCGTCCACCACCCAACATCAGAAACAATAATAGTCCTAGTATTGATCCTTGACTAACACCAGAACGTGAGAACGCGTGTGATAGGTCTGAGATTCATTACGACTCAGCCTGATAAAATTCTGACGGTTGCGAGTTAATTTATGTCGAACGTTTTCTGTAGTCTTTAGCTGGAGATGACGTTATATTGCCATGGGACGGTACTCTTCAGCTGGTTTTTTATTAACACTTTATCGATATTGCCGAGCCCACCAAAGCGAATGGGTAGCGTGGCGTGCAGCCATGCTCGGTCATCCAATGCCACATTTAAGATGGACGTAAGAGTGGAACGAATAATTTGATCGATTTTGTCCAAGAGATGTGGCTGCTTCCATAAAAGGGAAGAGCGAAGAAAATATATGAAATTTGGTCCAAAACAGCAATACCTGATGAGGGTGACCGCCGAATGTAAATTAATTTCGGAAAGTCTATCCGAAATATCGTTAAATCGTTTAATTTTGTCGTCGATGAATGAAGAAAAACTGTCTTCCAATATTGGAGAACCTAGGAGGTATAATGAACTTTTCTCTAAAATTTTGATCTCTGGAGCTATTGCATTGAATTTCTCTATGGTCGATAGTCTGTCGGTATTGTCACAAAGAAATATTTCACATTTGGAGTAGTTAAGGTCAAGGCCAATGGACTGAAACTGGTTCTCTAGGAATTTGAAATCTTCTAAAATGGTGTCTACGTCACCTCCTAGTGTTCCATCATCTAAATACCACAGGCTAAATTTTGAATTTAGTTGTTGAATTATTGGGTGAATAGCCAAGCTGAAAATGACTCGTCCGGGAGGGTCACCTTGTTGGCATCCAACTGCAGATTCCAAAACGTTGTCTTTATACATATAATAATTTTGATGGATGCCTATAGCATTGCCACAAAGAGCCGAAAATTTCTGGTAACTATTTTTTTCCTTCAGCCAACAATGTGTCCCTGTTAACTGAATTGAAGGCGTTTTAACGTCAATCTTGAGGATGACCTCACCTTTACGAGAATTTAGTAAGGTGGAAGGGGCGTACAGCAACCTCACAGCCCCTTCGGAACCAAAACCAAGCTGTAGGGGCTGGCATTTGTTGGTCAGTGATTTGCTGTACATTTTGTAACAAATTTTGGCTGCCATACGCCTGTAGGTACTGTGACGATTGTAGACACAGCCTAATATAAGCGGGTGTGTACCGACTTTAACTGGTTGATTAGAATGTTCGAGAGAGATTGGAGAGCCGTTTGAATTTAGAAGGTGTAGACAGATTGTTTTATGTCAGTTAGAGAGATAGAAGTGGAGCCCTGGCAAGTGGGCGCAGATGTATTTCGTTAATTCAATATAACATAATTGAAATCGCCCTCAGCTCGTTTCCCTTATTCGCCCGTAGTCAGATCCCTTCGTGTAGTCCTCTCGCGCCAAGCAAGCGAGTCCCCAAGCTACGCGACATAGCCCGAGCTGTGAAGTACGTCCCAGGATCCCTGCAGGCCGTGCTAGGGCCTTGGGGTCCTACAGTATACCCGACGGCAATGGGACGAATGCCGCCGTCCTTCTTGTGCAGGGCACAGAGGTTGGCCCCGTACAAGATATCGACGACGGCATCTGATTACTAAAGCCAAGAGCTCCTTCAAAAGCGACTCACCAGCTTCCCCGGTGCCTGAGCTTAAAAGATCCTTCAAGTGCTGAGGAGTCCGGCCGTCGAGGCCGCAGGCGGAACCGCTTCTGAAGGAGCTCACGGCTGCTAGCAACTGGGGGGCTGTAATTTGGAAAAATGAGGAATCAGGATTAGGGGTGACGGGAGGGTCAGGGAAAGTGAGGTCATCCGCAGGCGCTGGGTGTTTACTCTCCAGAGCTGAAATTGTATCAGGAGAGTAAGGCCACCACATCACTGCTGAATAGTGGCCTGGCAACTCCCTTTATGTCACCCTCGCTTAATTTGGATTCTACCTGTGAACATAAACCTTTCTGGGGAATTTTATTAAAAGCGGGTAATTTTGGATCTAAAATGTAGGCCGAATTGTTGCAAATGTCTTTAATTTGGGTCGTTAATGTTTTTTTTGTAGCCAAAGGGGAACGCACAAAAATGCCTGAAATGGACAGAAACTACTAATAGTCGTTAATTCTATTTAGAATAACAAAGGTATAATTAAATAATTCTTAAGTTTGTTTAACTAGAGTAAAAAATAACGATCACTAAATATATTAAACTTGATATCCGCTTATATTTATATGGAGGTCGTGTTTATTTGACGTGAGTAAGTGACATTCAGCCAATAAAGAAACGTCAAATAACCCTTATCGAACTATTTTATACAACTAGTGCACAGTTATCATTAATTAAGTATAATTCGACCTGTAGGTACCATAAATCTAATTAAAATTATATAATTATGTATGTAACTCAAGTCGCAAACGCAAAACCAAAAACAATAAAAAACAAGAAATGCTGTAATGTCAAACTGTCACTAAAGCAAAGGACATGTGATACAGCCTAGATACGTTTTCTAAGTAAAAAATAATTGATTTGAATTAATATTGACGAGCATATATTATTTTAATTAAACTTACGCTACATATAGGTTGTATAATATTAAATTAATGATAACTGTGCACTACATGTAGAAAATAGGTCCGGATTATTTGATGATTTCTCTTTGGCTGAATGTCACTTACTCATGTCAAATAAACACTACCTTCGTAAAAATATAAGCGGATATCAAGTTAAATATACAAAGTTGATACGACAGAGGGGCTTTCCTTTAAACTGCCTATACTAGGTACTATTTCCAAGCTCTGTACCAAAAATCAATTAAATCGGAGCAGTAGTTTAGTCACAAACGATTTTTTAAGTTTTGGCCTCGTTTGAACACGATGTATCTTTCCTAACAGCTGATTATGTCTATACGCACAGGTCATGCACCTTAAAACGATAAATCTGAGTATAACCTACGATACGACGCGTTGTTGCCGTTCTCACGCAAGTCACAAGTACATTTTCGCTATAAGATGGCAATGCAAACAAGGATAATGGGTATAAAGTATGGTATAAAGGGTGGTTGCGTTTTACTCTGAATTGTAAGCTATTTAGTTTGTTTGAAAAAAAAAAACCTCATTTATTATTATTTTTATTTTTATACCGTATCGAATTAATACTAAACACGTATAGTATACGTAGTTTAATTTAATGCCCCTCTGTCACATCAACGTTGTATTTATTTATTTATTTATTAAACTTAATGCACAAGTAAAAATTACTGTACAATGGTGGACTTAATGCCTTAGGCATTTTCTACCAGTCGACCTTAGGGTGGTGCAGAGACGGAACGTGGCAGGTGCAACTTAAGGGAAAGAATAAACGGAAAATAAAAATACAATAATAAATATATACTTAAATACATACATACAACAAAATTAAAAATGTAATTGAGAAAAACGAAAACAACAAATCAGCGTTGTGACGATTTTTCGAACTCCTTGCGAATGTGTTCACGCGCCTTCAACTTAAAAGAGAACCGACTGGTTGCCGTCCTGATGTTCGGAGGGAGCGCATTCCATAGGGAGACCGCCTGGACACGGAAGGAAGAATGGACAAACCCAGAGCGGTGAGAGGGACATCGCAGAAGACGATTAGTGGTTGATCGAAGATTTTTAGCGTGAGTCGAGCACAGAAACTGAAAATGCGAAGTCAGATAAGAAGGAGAAGTGGGTTTATCGAGTAGAGAAAACAAAGTAGTCAAGACCCTTAGCGCTCTACGCTGACGAATGGGTAACCATTTTAAAATTAACCGATGCGCGGATACATGGTCATACTTACGCAGATTGAAGACAAATCGAATGCAGCTATTTAGAAGGCGGTCTAGTTTATTGAGAAGGTCTGCATTCAGGTCATAGTAGCACACATCGCCATAGTCGATTATGGGAAAGATTAGGGACTGTACAAGCATTGCCTTTATGTGAGCTGGAAGAAGGTTTTTCAGGCGATAGAGCGACCGCAGCGTCCCAATAACTTTTCGACTGACACTTGTGACCTGCTTCCGCCAGTCAAGGCAAGTGTCAACATGCAAACCAAGATCCTTAACCCTTCCTTCCTTCCTTTTTTTTCCTTGATCCTTCCTTAATTTAGTGTCGGTTATATTTTTAGTTGAACAAACCCAAGAATAATTTCACTATACATATTTTATTCTAAATAGAATTAAGGAGCATTATTAGTTTCTGTCCATTCCAGGCATTTGTTTGTATGGCAGATGTGCATTCCCATTTTGAACATGTAGAATCCTATAAGGGAAGATGAGAAAATCCTCCCAGGCACTTTGTGTGTTCTCCTGGGCCGCAAGACGGACGCATCGTGCTAAACTCAGGACAACGTACCGTCTTGCGCCCCAGGGAACTCTTATAACAACATATTTGTCGTTGCAAGCGATTTCAAGACGACAACACAATGAAATTAACGTTGATTTCATGATGTTGGTCAAACTGTTACTTCATTCTTATTGGTTGATCGGTTAGTACAGTGAACGCCGTGTGGTGGCGTTGTTAATTTCCAGCCACACACGTGGACAGAATCGATTGTAAAGTGAGTGTTCACATTGAGGTGGCTGACACCATAGAGTTCAGACCATACCATCGAAACTGTCACGTTCACCGTACAAGCCTTTGTTCTTTGTTACTCACTGTGAATTACCAAATAAACGTGACTGTAAATTGTTCTTCAACCAACTTACGTTTTACTGGTTTGCCGGAGTACCCATCTGCCTCTTGGAACTCGTACCAAGAAACGATGGCGATGAACCTGCTATCGCTACGCCCACGCTACCGCCGTCATATTATATTTTAAGTTTTTGTTGTGCACTTAAGATGTACCTACTTATGAAAATGTGTTTTTCACCCTGAGGTTTGCTGTAAGAAAACCCAAATGCTGGGTTAAGCTAGCTAGCAGTTAACTAACTGTTAATTTGTGTTTTATTTTTTTGGATTATATGTGTACAGTAAAGAATAATTACGGTAGGAAATAGAGGTTTTAGTATTCTTAGTGGAATATTATCAGGCAAATTAAAGCCATGTAACATTTTGATGTTTAACGGAAGTCTTTATGTATCTTAATGTTAGTTTGCCGATATACACAGAGCAGTGTTTTATTTTGATTTAGAAATTACAAAAGCTTAGTCTACTATTTAAGGACTTTTACATCTATCGGATGGTTATATAACGAACATACCTAATATCCGACCTACTTATATAACCTAACATGTATATATTAGTCTATAGGATCTATATTATTAGTAAATCTATCTCTACTTATTATCTATAACAAAGTATCCATTTCAACCACACACTGGGCCGTTTTAACTCCTTTGATATCATCCTCTATCTGTTGCAATGTCTTGTCTTTAGTCTCTGGTACCACAAAGTACATTATTACTACACAAACAGCTCCACACACTCCATACACACCATATGTACCTCCAATGCCAGTACTTCCAATCAAAATTGGTGTTATCTTTATTGTCAAACTGTATAAAAAGGTAAAAACTATCCCAGAAATGCAAGAACCCATTCCTTTATACTCCAAAGGAAAGATTTCCCCAGGAATGGCAAATGCAACGGGTACAAGACCGAAATTAACCACGAAACATTGTAAAATAATTAAATATGGGGTTAGCCACACTGAAATTTCAATGTTGTATGATTTGAGTAACATTAATAAACTAATTAACAACATTATAATAACCGTAACGATAGACGATGAAAATAAAAAGGAGCGTCTTTTGTAACGGCCTATGACAAAGCAAGAGGATACTAGAGCAATTATTATAAAACAATCAGCTCCTAAAGAACAATATATTGCTACAGATTTGTTTCCAATCAACTCGACCATGATTTGAATAATGTAGACAACGATATAAAACCTGCCACACAGATCTAAAAGTAGCGTTAGAAGAGAGACTACCAATAATGGCTTCAAAAAGTCCTTTTTTAATAATACCTTGAATCTTTCTTCCTTTTTACGATTTTTAATCCTCTCCTTTTGCGTTGATATTAAATGATGAAGTTCGTTCAGGTTCGATTGACCTTTCAGCCATATGAAGGACTCTTCGCAGTCTTTAAACCGACCTGTCATGGCCAGGTACGATGGGCTTTCTGGCCAAAAGAACGTCAAGATGATTGAAACAGTTGGTAGTATTATTGCAAATGATGATATTTGTCTCCAATCCCAAAATAATGACATGGAATGACAGGTTAGAGTGCCGACAGCAATACATGCTTTCTTGATTGTCATGAAGTATCCTCGCCTTTTAGAGTCGACATATTCGCAGATGATCATCCCGTGGATGTAGATTCCACCAATAGCGAGGCCTTGGATGATTCTCGCGGCGAACAGGACTGGAATGCTATTGGCCAGCGGGAAAATAATCCAACCAATGAGAATTAAGAGATTGCAGCTGATATGGACGACTTTTCGTCCTAAAATTTGTAGAATCGGCGATAAGAGTAAGAATCCGAACATGCCTGCGAACCCGTTGCTGGCAGCTGGAAAAAAAATACATCATTTAGTTACTGTTTTGGTGTACAATAAAGTATTTTTCTATTTCTAACCAACTTCAAAAAAAGGAGGAGGTTTTATGTTCGACTGTATGTATGTTTTATGTATGTCCGCCGATTTCTCTGTCAATTGTGGACCGATATTCAAAATTCTATTTTTATTCGAAATAGTATACTCCTGAGGTGGTCCCATATAAATGTTATAGAAATTGATTCAGCGCTTTTTGAAAAAGAAAAACAATACAAGAAAAAAATATATGTACACAGATAACATATTGGTTACCTCTAATTATTTTTAAATTCAATGTTATTGGGATTATCACTTCGGGCATAACATCTCAATATGTACCCCAGAACTAAAACTAAATATTATTTAGTTTTAGTTTTACAACACTAACTAAAAAGTGAAAAATAAAAAAATAAAGTTTTTTACGAAAATAGACCGACTTCAGTGACTTCCGAAATTAAAGTTAATTTACTTTGTTTTTTGGAAGTTGGTTTATTTTTGTAAAAAAGTTTTTTTATTGTATCATCAACATCTTCATTATTATTTAGCGTAAATAAGACG
Organism: Polia nebulosa; assembly: GCA_951329385.1. Taxonomy (NCBI): domain Eukaryota; kingdom Metazoa; phylum Arthropoda; class Insecta; order Lepidoptera; family Noctuidae; genus Polia; species Polia nebulosa. The sequence continues at coordinate 7,350,928 of OX589613.1, read as the reverse complement.
TTCAGCCAGACGTTCGGCTCAGTGCTGGACTTCTCGAAAAAAAGATAAAGTTGAAACTCATCACAAATATCTTGATAAAAAAAGATAAAAAATTCCAAACAAGTTTTAGCGGTCGGGTTTTCTGAATTTTTTTTATTTTTTTTGTTCCTACATTTTAGTGAGTTATATTTTTGAAATCGCCTTCACATGCCCTTTATTTACATGATCATGTCACGAAAATAAAATGACCACTCTAACGTAATGGCGGCCGTCATTTTTTTTTTTCAAAATTCATAACTTTAATGTCACTTCGGCGGTCATGATCAATCAAATGAAATCCACTCAGCCTTGTAAACTGTAGAACGTACCGAAGAAATAGACATACCCACATAAACACATACATATATACTAGGGTTTCGGAATTCCTGACAATTTCAAAGTCCCGGGACACGAGACAGCTTACAATCAAAGTCCCGGGAATTCCCGGGTCCTCGAGACTTTTAAGATTTTTTTTAAGAGGGGTTAGCCTTTTTTGAAGAATTTTAATTGAGTTATTTTCTGGTTTTACAAAAAATTGCCATTTTGATACGTTTTATAAATCCTAATACTCGTAACTTTACCGTTAATTTCAGTCTTAATAATTGCTTTGTTTATTTCTTTTAATCACACACAGATTCACATTTAAGTAGATAAATCTTATAGTTATAAAACGTATTTGGTTGAAAATCATACTAATTCTTAATAACATTACTGTTATCTAGTAATTCTAGTATCTAATCATTGGTCATAATTAACTATTTCGACAATCTTGTTTCGTCTCGAGTCTCGTCTCAAAAGTCCCGGGACTCGAGACAACTAAAATTACGAAAAGTCCCAGGACTTCAAAACACGAGACGTCCCGGGACCCAAACCCTAATACATACATGCTCTCGAAAAGTTATTTTTTTAATTACCCTCCTTCCGGGGTCGTCAGTCTCCTTCGAGAGCAACGCGAATTTGGATATTTCAAAAATCAACCGAGCTTTAGTAGGCGGAATATGAAGAACTATTGTGTGAGTGTTATAAAATCTGTAAAATACCATATTTCAAGCAAATAAATGAAATCTAAATCTAACCCCTAAAGAGGTGAAACGGGGCGTTGAAGTTTTTAGGGCTGGATAACTGAACATCAAATGGCGCTCAAAATGCACACACCGTTTTGGGCCGTGGATCACCCAGAGGACACAGTGGAGCATACGGTGGAGGTCTGCCCCGCATGGGTGGAGCACCGCCGTGTCCTCGTGGAGGCGATCGGCGGCAGTGACCTCTCTAGTCCGGCCTTGGTCCATGCCATAGTACAGAGCGAGAGGGAATGGGAAGCTGTCACCTCCTTCTGCGAAGCAGTAATGCTTGCGAAGAAGGAAGCGGAACGCGTGAGGAAAATTCACGCCCCTAGCAGCCGCCGTAGGAGACGCCCCGGGCGGTGGGATACACAAGGCGACTCCCGTCTGCCGTAGGCGCAGGCTTGCGGTCAGCGAGTATGGATAGCTCGCCGTCCGACAATGTCCAGGCCCGAGTCGACGGCGCATAGTGTTCCACGTGCGCCTCAAAGAGATGTTAGCAGTACCTGATGGGGCCCGTTACAGCCGATGCCTCTCTGGGGTCGTGGATAAATTCGAAAGAGAGTTACCACGGCCCTTGGCACAGGCAGTTGAAGGATAAACGGTTGGTTTTAGTCAATATAATTCTGACATGCCCTTCCGGTCCACCCAGATCGGATTTGATGATTTCTCACATAAAAAAAGTATACACCGATTGCCCACCCAAGTCGTGTCTTCGCGATGTCGTCGTGGTAGAGCTTGCGGGTCTCAATCATCTTGGAGCTTAGCCGGTAGAGTTACTCATCCCGGCCGCAGAGGACACATACAACATACATACAGCCGAACATAGAACCTCCTCCTTTTTGCGAAGTCAGTTAGAAATGAATAACAAATTCCAAAATAAAGGAATAACATGCCTTAACTACGAGTATAATTTAGTTTATTTGAGCTTGGCCGCCTCATCAGAATGCTTAAAGTCTCCTAAAGGGCAATGGAGAGGGCTATGCTTGGAGTTTCCTTGCGTGATCGAGTATGATTATATCCGCAAGAGAACCATGGTTACCGACATAGCCCAAAGAATCGCCAAACGGCACATTGCTCGCAGAACAGACGGTCGATGGAGCCGAATAGTTCTGGAGTGGCGACCGCGTACCGAAAGACGCAGTGTTGGAAGTGTGCAGGACGCTCAAACATATATAACAGTTATATAATAACTTAGCTTATTAATGTACATACATTCCTTTAAAGTTAATGTTTAATTATGTAAATAATAGTTTAATGGGTATTTATTTTAATTGGTTTTTATTTATGACTACTTAAGTCATAAGTTTATTTTTATATGTTTTGTATCTTAGTTCGTAAGTTAACACGATCGCATTCCACTCTCGACAACCTAAGAACCTGTCGAAACCCGTGGAAACTTGTTTTAAATTGATCCGCGAGCAGAGAGCTCTGATTGGTCAATAGATTTTGGGTGCGATCGAAAATAATTGTGAATAATCGTGATTGGTGTGGACCTGCGCATATGAAAATTAGTATAAGTATAGAGCCCTTTTGCGAATTTGTATAGTCCTGGCTGGAGGCTTTAATAAATTAGAGCCTTCACAGGCAAGTTCGGTTGAGCAGACGACAGCCTCAGAGGCTGACCTGCGAGACGTCACTCCAAAAAAAAAAAAAAAAGACGACGCGTGTCGCTCTGTACAAAAATTTACGATCGATCTCGTTACGCTCGCCACGTTCTTGCTAACGTCCAGCCAAGTTATATCCGAAGCAGCCTTTTTAAAGGTAGCGGACGATAATATTGTTTCTTTATAAGAAATAAGTCGAAAACGTTTTGTGCCCCTTCAGGGAAAATCTAGTTTCGTGGTCCTTGACGGGAAACCTTACGGTGCCAACGAAGTCAAGTGGGTGTTGACCCGCTACACCCGCCGAGCCCCTTCAGGGTAAGGCAGTCAATTGGATTCGGGCGCCGGGGCTTGGCCTTGGGGGCTCCCCTAGCCAACCGGTTAGCCGCTACATTTTTTACAGCATACACACCTGGTGTTGGTTGGGTGTCTCGACCCCTTCGCACCAGACCCGTTAGGACCCGGTTGCACATTGAGTTTGGCAACCGGCCAAAACCACAGCTTAGGTTACACAGTAGGCACTCACCTCCCAGCTGATCCCGGCTGGGAGGGTTACACAACCCCAGGCCTGTCCACCTGGGGACTTAGGTACTAGGACGTAAATAGTAAATACTCGTAGTTACTAGTAATTCTGTTTTTTGTTTTAAAATTTCTGTTTTTGTTTTTTGTTTTCGCGATCTTATTGGAGTTTTTTTAAATCCCATTTCAATTTAGACAGTGACCCCTGAGTTTGTTCCGGCAAATTCTTCTCAGGGTGAGTCTATAGGAATTGCCGAATTCACCTACTTGTTAGGCCCCCCCCCTCCTTTTAATCCCAACATGACGGACTCGCTCAGTGCCGCGTTCGTCAAAGAGATCCTCCTCAAGGACCCCGAGTTCTCGGCCAAATATGGCCCAGCGTTCGCAGCGCTGCAAGCGCCCCCCCCTCCCGCTCAAGTCTCTGACTTCAGCGATGCTCTGTGCAGCCCCCGGCTCGCCCCTCTCAGCCCCCTTTCCCCTCCCGATGTCGAGTCAAGGTCGGACTCAGAGGATGATGTAATAGACACATCCGCCCTTTAGCCAAGCCCCGCCCCTCAACTTAGCGCTGCCCCCCAATCAAGCCCCGTGTCGGAAGAGTCCTCCAGCGACGCCTCGTCATCCGAGGTCGACGAATTCCAACCCGCCCCCGGTGGAAAGAGAAAGAAGGGTAAGGCCTCAAACTCTTCGCAGGCCAGAAAGGTCAAGAAGGCCGCAGCTCCCTCCCCCCCCGGTCCCGTCTTCGGACCAATCCGCGTCCATGGCCGCTGCGTTGCAGACCAGCCGAAACTCCTCCCCCAAACCAGCTACTTCCCTCCTAAGGAAGCAGCTTACCCCACCTCCCCTGTATATACAGGACAAGTCCAAATGGACGGAGGTTTCTAAGATGTGTGTAGAGAAGAAATTTCTCTACACAAACGCCCGCGCTTGCGCGAACGGCATCCGGGTCACAGTGAAGTCGGTTAACGACTACCGTGACCTCACCCGGTCCCTGAAGGAGAGGAAGGTGGCGTTTCACACGGACATCCTCCCCGAAGATACGCCCACCAGAGTGGTGATAAGGCGTATCCCGAAGGAGATCTCCACTACGGAGATCAAAGAGGACTTGCTGGCTCAGCAAGTACCAGTCATGGCTGTCCACCTCCTCCACAAGGCTCGTAGCGGCGATGTATACGACATGGTCCTAGTCGTATGCGAGCCAACAACGGGCAATCACCCTATCTTCAGGGTGGAGTCCGTATGCGCCCTCTCTGGCATTTCAATCGAAAAGCCATATAAACCAGCCGTAGTTGGCCAATGCCACCGTTGCCAACTCTATGGGCACGCGCGAAGCAACTGCTTTGCCCCCCCCCCCCCCAGATGCGTTAAGTGTCTGGGGGCCCATGGGACGGCTAAATGCACCCGCCCCAAAGACCTGTCCCTCTGCACGGAACCGCCCAGCTGCGTTCTGTGCGGCCAGTCTGAACACCCGGCTAACTACCGAGGTTGTCCCAAAGCCCCCAAGCTGGCTCCCAAGCTGGCAAAACGGGCCAACGCCCGTCTACAAAGGGAAAGCCCCTCAGTAAAGGCGCCCTCCTCCCAAAACCCCAACCGTCTTGCACCGCAAAGACCCTCCCCCTGGAATAGGCTCAACCACCTAAAAGCCTTCCCAGCTCTAGCGGACCCCATTTCCCTCCCCAAAACCCAAGTACCAGCGCTTATGGCCTTGCCCATACCAGCGCCCTCCGCCGCGCCAGCCCCCGCGCCATCAGTACCATTAGCCCCCCCATCTGGAACACGCCGCATTGTGGCCCCGGCATCAATGCCAGTGAACCAGCCCCCCCGCTATGGACGATGAAAAGAGCGTAGCCCTCACTATCCTTGAGGCTTACCAGATTTTCAGGACCCCTGAAACCCGTGCCTTGGTTGCTATGATTAAGCAGACCAAAAAGGCCGGAAAATACACTCTGGAGGCGGCCCAAGAGATATGGGCCAACTTCAACAGTATCGCTAAGATACTAGACAATTTAGATTAGTTTGAATACCCAGTAATGGATATAAGAGCTAAATTAAATTGCCTCAAACCGAGATCCCTTAGGATTGGTTTTTTCAATGCTAACGGAATCGCTGGCCAACGTGATGAGATCGCTAAATTTCTACGCGACCATCACTTAGATATTTTCCTCTTGCAAGAGACATTCCTGAAGCCTCACCGCAGCGATCCTAGAATTGCCAACTATAGAATGGTTCGCAATGATAGGACGCGCTGCCATAAAGGAGGTACCCTGATTTACTACAGGAAAGACCTGTACTGTGTCCCTCTAGCTCCTCCCGCTTCCCTTTCCAAGCTTGAGTTCTCTGCCTGTCGGCTGGGCATGACTGGTCATCAACCGATTACCATCATCTCCGCCTACTTCCCACCGGTGCAGTCAATATCGCCACCTGACGATCCCATCGCTATCACCAGCGACTTCACTGACCTCTTCGGCCTGATTGACTCCGTTAGTTTAGCGGGTGATCTGAACGCCAAACATCCAGCATGGAACAGCAGCCTAACAAATTCTAGAGGCAGGCTCATTTTTAATCTGAGCTCATCCTTAAACTTTGACGTCACCGCTCCGATGGGTCTAACTCACTTTCCCCATGACCCCTCTCAAACGCCCGATATTCTCGATGTGGCTCCCGCTCGGGTCTACCCGACCCTGGTCAACCCCCCCTGACCCAGGTGATTACCGAATGGAAGAAAGTAAGCGACAGGCTGAAATCTACCACGTCGGTTCACCTGGACGCCATCCGCGACCACAAAGACTCAGTCGCTGACACGACGGCAGCGATCGACTCGCTTACGGAGCACGTACAGTCTGTCTTGAACGATTGTTCAAAGGTGGTACCAGTGACAGAAGATCGTCGCTGGAAGCTGCCGGACGATGTGCGGGCTCTGATAACCAAGAAGAACGCAGCCATCCGTGCGTACAGCGCTTTCCCCTGCGACGCATACAACACTCACATGCGCAATTTACAGCGAGCTGTAAAAAGTCGCATTAATGAGCATCGTTCTGCGAGCTGGGGCAAGGTGCTGAGTGATCTTGAGCCCACCCACCAGGCCTTCTGGAATCTCCAGAGGAAGATGCGTTCCAAAAATGAGTACCATGCCTCCTCTCATACGTCCAGACAAGAGAGTCGCCTTTGACAACTCTGAGAAAGCGGAGTGCCTAGCCGACAGTCTAGAGTCCCAATGTTCTCCCAGCTCCCAGCCAGCTGACCAGGCCCACCTTGACAGGGTGGATGCTGAAGTTGAAAGGAGAGCTTCCCTCCCACCCTTCGAAGACCCAGATGACCCTCTACCCCCCGTCACTCCAGACGAGGTGGAGGACATCATCAAAAAGCTCCAGCTTCGAAAAGTCCCAGGCTCTGATGGCATCACCAACAGAGTCATCCAGCTCTTCCCCGCCCAATTTATTTTGCTTATGACCGCCATCTTCAATGGCGCCTTAAGCAATAATATTTTCCCCCAAGCATGGAAGCAGGCCACTGTCATTGGTATTCCCAAACCAGGCAAGCCCCCATCTAACCCTTCCAGCTACCGACCCATCAGTCTCCTAAATGTCTTCGGCAAAATATATGAAAAGCTTATTTATAAGCGGCTCAGAGATTATACCGAATCAAATAATCTCATTCCCAACGAGCAGTTCGGCTTCCGTTCTGAGCACTCGTGCGTCCAACAAGTACATCGGATCGTAGAACATATGAGCGCTGGGTTCCAGCGCGGTATGACGACCGGTGTCTTGTACTTCGACATTGCGAAAGCGTTCGACAAAGTTTGGCACAATGGCTTAATTTATAAACTGTATCAACTAGGAGTGCCAGACCGTCTCGTACTCATCTTACGAGACTTTCTATTGAATCGTACTTTCCGCTATCGTCTTGAGGGAGCACTCTCCTCCCCTCACCCCATCAGATCAGGAGTCCCCCAAGGCTCCGTAGTATCCCCTTTAGTATTCACGCTGTTCACCAGCGATATACCAAAAGATAATAAGTCACATCTAGCATTATTTGCTGATGTCACGGCCATCTACTATACTGGCCGTGCAACCACAAGAATAGCTCGCAATCTCCAATCCTCCGCAAACATTTTGGGCGAATGGTTCCAGAAATGGAGAATCGAGGTTAACCCCGACAAGATTCAGGCTGTTCTCTACTCGAGACCCCGACACAATGTGGCCCCTCCCCCCCCTTCCCTCCCCGATCACCATGTACGATAAGCTTATTCCTTGGGAGAAGAAGGCTAAGTACCTGGGTGTGGTCCTCGACCAACACCTAACCTTCGCTGAGCACATAAGGCAGGCCCGCTCGCGGGCCGCTTTTGCTCAAGGTAAGCTCCATCACATACTAAATAAACGCAGCACTATGTCATTCAAGTGCAAATTGCGTACTTTCACCACGGTCATTCGACCAATCATGACGTACGCTGGCCCTGTTTTCACACACGCCAAGCCCCGTTTCATACATAAAATGCAGACTCTTCAAAACCGCTTCCTCCGCAATGCAGCGGGAGCCCCCTATTTTGTTCGTAACGAAGAGCTGCATGTAGACTTCAGACTCCCCACCATCCAGCAGTTCTTGAAACGTCTCACCAAGTGTTTCTTGGATACTGCTGCTAAACATAGAAACCCCCTAATCGCATCGGCCGCCCGATACGAACTCTCCCTCATTTCGAAGGTGCGCCGTCCCAGGCATACCCTCTTCATTCCTGACGACCCTACCACTCTGCTCCAAGAGAGCCGTAGGGAAACCAGCACAAAGACCATGTGCCGCCGCACGCAACAGTAACAACGGGTGCCAGAGGGCGCCACCACTGCCGTTCGCCAGCAAGTTGCCGCCATGCATCGCCATCATGCGCCACTAGGCGCCACGGTGACCACCATCTCGCAGCCGGAGCTCCATCAGCGGGCCACTGGCCTCCTGCTGGACCTAATTAAAGCCATCGGGTCGAAGCATCGGAGGGGCCAAGACTCGCTCATCACCGTGTTGGAGGGCATGGTGGCCATCCTGGCCCTGTACCAGGGCGGGACCGCCGCCAGCAGCCAGCCGCCAATCGACGCCGAGTATGTCGTTTCACTTACACGCGACCTACTCGCACAGGAATACTTAACAACAGTACATACGCTGTGCGCGACGTGTTCTAAGTTAATACAGGCACGTCGCGTAACATAAACCACACACTCATGACTCCACACACATGTGAACTCACGCATTGTATGCGTGGCTTGTTACGCGCATACAATGTATACATGGGCGGTGTTACACACTCAATACCGCCCACACATATACCTACGGCTCCGCGGTCCGGACGGCAACCGGCTAGCTCTGGAAACCGGGCGGACGGGGGCCACTCACTGAATGCTGTGGGCTCACCGTAAGCCGGCGGCCTTGTGCTGGTCGTCATCCGCTGGGCCTCCTCCAGGGAACTGGAGGTCTCACCTGGCGGTGTCTGACCGCCTAGCTGCCGTAAACATACATGTTTCCAGCCTACAGCATTACACATAGCAATACACATAGGTGATTGCTGTGAGAACCTCGGCAGGCGTTAGTCGCCTGTTTGGTAGGTTCTTGTATGCAGTCACCCTATAACCTCCACACCGCTGTAGGTACCCCAATGAAGCACCCGTGTTCACGGGTGCCAGACGACACCACGATGAGAGGCTAAGCCTATTTCGTCCGCCGCGCTCCTTACGGGGTAGCAGCGATTTCCCGCAGAATTTGTATTCAGTTAAATCAAGATCTCCTTCAATCAACATGTGAACAAGAAAATAAATAGTCTTCAAGATTTAAGAAGAGTTTAATTGAACCAGGTGACTCCTCCAACCCAGAAAACATATTATTTGGGGCTCTATCCCAAATAGGAAGACATCTAACAAGATGGACCGATGAACACCAGGTCATCGGTTCACCCTGTTGGAGGCCTTCACCAGAGGGTCGCGAGTAGCCGATGGATGCGAGATGCACAGGACCGGTAATCGTGGCGTCACTTGAGGGAGGCCTATGTACCCGGGCCTGCGGACGGCGAGTAGAGGGTAACTCGCCGTTCAATCAGCACCAGGCCCGAGAGTCGACGGCGCGTAGTGTTCCACGCGCGCCGCAAAGAGTTGTCAGCAAACATGACGGGGCCCGTCATGGCCGATGCCAGCCCGGGGGTTGAGGATAAATTCGAAAGAGTTACCTCGCCCCTGGGCATTCAGGGCAGGGAGGAACAGAGGTGGGTTTTAGTCAGTAAGAGTCTGACACGCGCTTCCGCTCCACCCTAGAGCGGGCGAAGTCATTGGACGATTTCCCAACCCCCCCCAAAAAAAAGGGAGGCCTATGTCCAGCAGTGGACGTCTTTCGGCTGAAATAATGATGATGATGGACTTATAATTCCAAGGCAAAGTTGTAGTAAATACCTTATAAAATATTATAATACTAGTAGGATCCTTACCAATCCAAGAAGCTTGGTTAGAAGTTGCTCTAATGTCAGAACTATTGGAAGAGACCAGGGCAGGAGTGAGCACTGATGGAAAGGATATCATGATACCCACGCTGATGGAGTAGCACAAACTCGTCGTTAGGATGAAGACCTGCAAGATGTTTAAGATGAAGAAAGCATTACATAAGGTGACACAATTGGCGGCCTTGCGACCCTTTATTTTTTTACTCGCGACCCGCCCCAGCTTCACTCGGATACAAATTATACACCTAAACGTTTCTCATGAATCACTGTGTCTATTGGTTAATACCGCATGAAGATCCGTTCAGTAGTTTTTGAGTTTATCGCGTACAGACGCGGCGGGGAACTTTGTTTTATAAAATGTAGTGAGTGATACAGGGCCGAACTTGACCTCTCCATTCTTTCCATCGACTCTGCGTTACTTCTTTCCAATTCTTAAGGAAGGCGTCTAAGTTTTTTTGTACTAGAAGATTAACATCTTCTGTTTTTAACTCCCCTACAACTGGATCATTGGCGCGGCCTTTATTGCTACTCTTAGGGTTGATTTTTCAATGGTTATACAAACTTTTAACTGAGGAATAAAAATGGCATTTGTACAGCTTTTGTATAGAAATTATTATCAAACCTCAATTTTTATTCCTCAGATGAAAGTTATCTGACTATTGAAAAATCAGACCTTAATCTACTGTATAACATTTTTAAGTGTGCCTAAAACTTAAAATTTGTGAATTAAATATTAAACTAGTACTTTGACCCTGGAAAAATGCATGGCTTCAGTGAGATCATGGAGAGAATAAGCCGCCGGAAAAATGTAGTGAAAGAAAATAATCTTTTTAAATAAAAGGGTTAGTCAATCTGCATAGCCTTCATCCAAACTTTGTTGGGGTCGTCTTCCAGTCTTACCAGATGGAGCTGAGTACCAGTATTTTACATAGAGCGACTGCCTACTTAACATCCACAATCGAGTAACTGGGTAACATGATACCCCTTGGCAAGACCGGTGTCAGATTTCCTGGCTTCCGTAATAGCATTTATTGCCATAACGACAGTCAAAGATCTACAAAAGTCAGTTGGGTCCATCGGCTTAACGTGCTTTCCGAGGCACGGAGGAATCTCGGTATGTTAAGATGGTCACCCATCCACGGGCCGACCTCGGCAAGCGTTGCTTTACTTTGAAGTTCGACCCGCCACTAGCTAAATAATAAATAGTTAGAAATCTAATAAAAATATAATAGGTATAAAATACGAACCTGTCTCCAAAGATAAAGATCGCCAAACATTTTTAAAAAGTTTATAAACTTTTTGAAACCATTCAACACAACTTGAAATCAACTGAAAACTGGGTTTTATATGTTTCAAAAACTTTGCTGCGCTTAGCTCATATTATTCTTTTAAATCAAGATAATATGAATAAAATGTAAAATTAATAATATATTAACGTGTTGTGGACACAAGCGGTTAAAACGAGTTTGCAATGAGGACTGGTATAAATTTTTGCCAGATAAGATATTATTCATCAGTCACTACTGGAAAGCTACTACTCTCCCTACGGACTACGAGCGAGTGCTCCTGCTCAAACTCATCATTCTCACTCTCCTGCCCTTATCCCTATTTATTTGGAGTCGGTTTTATTGCGTCGACGGCTATGGCGATGTCAGATATATATTTGTCGGGAAGATTGTGAATTTCGGGAATGTCGATGCGTCCTCTAAGAGTTTTGCAGTCTACCATGAGCTGTTGAAAGCCTCGTCTAACCTCCAACGAATTAAAGGCCAACTCCTAGAAGGTAATTAGTAGGGTACATGAAAGGAAAGAAGTGAAACGTCTTTTTATACAGAAATCTCAGGAAAGGTTTTTGTACCTTTTCTAACGCTAATGTTTGAGTCGCTGTCTAGAAATGCCAGATACAGACACCAGCCTCAAGTTTACTACGAATCAAAGTGGTGTACAGAAGCTTAATTCCATGTGGGTTGTGAAAATCCCTTTCTTAGTCGATACCTATTCTTCACAAAGAACACAACCTCTTAATTTCATGTCTCCAGGACTAGCGGTTTAGGCTATGCGTTGATATATCATTCAGTCAGGACTTTGAATTTTATATATACAGATAAAAAATATTTATAGAGGGATCAATAATGTATCTACGAAGATATAAAAATAACCGTTGCAATTAGATATAAATATGCGTATAACGTTGACTGGATCTGTACAAGTTTTTTCATTAATAATATACGAGTATATGTATAGATAATGTGATAATATGACGACTACTGTAGGAGTATGGAAGAAAAAGACATGTTGCGACGACCCCAAATAAATTGGGATAAGGGCAGGAGAATGATGATGTTATATAAATTGTAAAGATGAACCGGCTCGAGCCAAAACAGTCCCATAATTCAGAAGTTTATTTTGTTCACTTTTTAGAAGTCCAACAAGTTCCATAACCTTAACAGAGGTTCAAAGGAGAGTCAATAACATAACCTCAATGCTTGCGGTATTGATAGATATTGAATGCTTCTGAAACATTATCCCCATATTTTCCGATTACTCATCATCATCTTCCTGCCCTTATCCCATGTTACTTAGGGTAGGCGCAACAAGTTGTGTTCTTCCATTCTGTCCTTGCAGCCGTCACGCTATCACTAACTCCCTTTTCTTTCATATCCCTCTTCACAAAATCCATCCATCTTTTTTTTGGGCTCCGTCTCTCTCTCTGTCCACCCACATTTATATTCATAACTCTTTTAGTTACATTTGTTTCATCCCTCCTCTTCACATGCCCATACCAAGATAAGCGGTTCCCTTTCAACTTTTCTGTTACTGGCGCCACTTTTAAACTACCTTTAATGTACTCGTTTCTCACTTTATCAATTCTCGTTACTCCACACATCCATCTCAACATTCTCATCTCCACCACATGTAATCTTTTTAATCGACTTCAAAAAGGAGGATATTCTCAATTGGTCGGCACTTTTTTTATGTTTGTTCCCTGATTACTCGAAGATGCCTGGACCGATTTGGATTTTTTTTTATTTGAAAGCGTACACTTCGCAGGTGGTCCCATGATCATCAAGTCAGGACCTTATGATGGGATCCTGGAAAAATAGAGAGGACTCTTCAAATTTTATAGGCACACTTGAAGCGATTTGGATAGTTTTTGGAAGAGTACTTTCTCGGAGATCTTCACCAAATTGAAATGGGACCATTTCAATTTGGTGAAGATCTGATGAAGAACTTCGGAGATAGGCAACGGAACTCCTCAATTAATGATAGCAAATGGACTGGAATTGCTGAATTCTCATGTCTGTCTATTCTTTACACCAGTTCATAACATAGCATCACGCCGGTACGCTGTGAAGGGGTAAGCACATCCGGGCCTGCGGACGGCGAGTCCGGGCCTGTGGACGGCGATTAGTGGGTAACTCGCCGTCCGATCAGCACCAGGCCCGAGAGTCGACGGCGCGTAGTGTTCCACGCGCGCCTCAAAGAGTTGTCAGCAAAAGGACGGGGCCTGCCACGGACAATGCCTGCCCGGGGGGGTGGAGGATAAATTCGAAAGAGTTACCTCGCCCCTGGGCATGTAGGGCAGGGAGGAACAGGGGTGGGTTTTAGTCAGTAAGAGTCTGACACGCCCTTCCGCTGTATCCTAGAGCGGAAGAAGTCATAAGATGATTTCCCACCTAGAAAAAAAAAAAGGGGTAAGGACATGTGAACCACTAAAAAGTGAAAAATGAAATCTTTTTTACAAAAAAATAGAACTGACTTCCAAAAATAATTAATATAATATAACTTTGATTTTGGAAGTCGGTGTCAAAAAACGAAGACAGAAAACCAGAAACACCAACTGCCGAAATTAAAGTTATATTGCATTTTTTTTGGAAGTCGGTTCTATTTTTTTGTAAGGTATTTCAAAAGACATGTTGCGCCGACCCCAAATAAATTGGGATAAGGGCAGGAGAATGATGATGATGGTTCTATTTTTTTGTAAAAACGTTTTTATTTTTTCCCATTTCTTCCATACTGGGTTGATCCTATGCGTTACGTCTCTGTCTATATCGCCATCCCCCTGGACAAGCGACCCGAGGTACCGAAAGTCGGAGCAGATCGATATAGGCGTTCCGGTGAGAGCTATAGGTAGAGGACTGGAGAGATCGCCGAAATCACAGAACAGGTATTCTGTTTGGTTCTGCTCAATTTCAGGCCAACACTCTCCTGTCTTTGCCTCCACGTATCCATTCTGCTCTGGATCTCTAAGCCGCTTTCGCAACCAGCACAATGCCATCAGCAAAGAGCATACAGTCCCTGGTATATGCTGTTTGCTGATGAAATTGTGCTGGTTCCCGCCTGCCTGTGCCTCTTCCTGGACGTCCGACGTCAGAGCGTCCATTATCATCAGAAAAAGGTAAGAGCTGAGGGCCGACCCCTGGTGCAAACCGACTGCCACACTGAAGCTGTCAGTGGTGCCCACTGCAGACCGGACTTGGACTTGAAATGCCTCAGATCAACTGCACATAGTTACCAGGCATACCTTTCTCCTTAAGAGCCCACCACAAAACCTCACGAGGCACCCGGTCATATGCCTTTTCGAGGTCACCGAACACCATGTGCAAGTTTTTATGCCCAGCTTTGTATTTCTCGCACAGCTGGGGGATAGCGAAAATGGCATCTGTTGTACCCCGACCAGGCATAAAACCAAACCGGTTCTGTGAGATTTCACTCTCTTCTCTCAGCCGCCTTTCAATAACTTTTTTCCAAGCTTTCATACTATGCGACATTAGCTTTATTTCTCTATAGTTGTTGCACTCCAGTACATTTTGTTCTTGAAGATGCACCAAGCCCGCCACACTATTCCCAAACCACTGTAAGTTCTGTAAGCCAGAATCAACAGTGGCGACCACCAGAAAAAACGCCGAGGCGATGAAGCTCGACGAGTCCCAGAGAAACGATTAAACTGTCGTGGGTCCCGCAACGAAATTAATCAGAAAAGACAGCGGAGGAGTAAGAAATACATAATTTCCACTTCCCTCCTAATCAAGCGGGATACAGAACAAAGCTAGGCCGAAATATAGGCACCAGTGAACTGTTGCACCATTGATCAGGTATGGCTTCTTCCAGCAACAACTTATTGAAGAACAAAGCTAACCACGTCCAGCCATCTACTCGTAATGACTTCCACATTTCAATTGGTATTCCGTCTGGACCAATTGCTTTACCATTCTTCATTCCATTCACTGCTATTCTCGCTTACCCTTTACTATTGCTATTCCCTATATATAATAAATACTTGATCAATACCATCGTTTTCAAAACTTCTCTAGGCTCTCTAACCGCTTCAAAAAAAAAAAAGCTGTCAATATGCTAGTCAATGCTATCTATAAATAAAATCGCTGAACGCAATTATAATGATGTTATGTCGAAGCGACGCCATTTAATAATAGATGAACGTGCACCAGTAAAACTACATACCACGGAACAGATATACAACCTAAAATAAATAACCAAATTAATAATAACTTGAAAGGCTATCGGAGCTGATAAGGAGAAAAAAAAAATGACTTGTGGACAATTTGCTGTGGAACAATATTTCAGTAAAACTAGACAGAATTTCAGAACCAACATCTCTTTCGGTGACAATTAGTAAGTGAACAACAACGAGTAATAGGAGCGTTCAGGAACTGTAGAGGGCAGTACAAAGCCGGCCATTAAAGAAAAGGAAACTAAATTTTCCTTCTAGCGTAAAACCCAGAACTTATATACGTAGAGTCGTCTTAAATTTAGTTTGGTCGTCATATTTATTATATTTAGAGTTTTTTATAATTAGTACATAATGTTTGGTATTTATCATACTAAGTAAACTATTTTAGCATATCTAAGTACTTATTTTATTATATAAGTATTGGAATATAATCTTTTTTTTCAGTTCAACTATTTATTGAGAGTAATCAAATTTTATTTACAACAAAATGTAACTACAATTAAATAACTTAATAGGAAAAACAAGAAAGAAAATAAATAAAATATGTACAAGCGACATTAAAAAAGGGAGGCGTATCGAAAAATTCATCCACATGTCACTGGAAAAAGTGCCCAAAACGCGGCAATGCTGCCACATTGTCACGTTTTTTTTTGTGTATTGGGCAATCATCCAATGACATCTCCCGCTCTGGGTGAAGCGGGAGGGCGTGTCAGACGCTTACTGACTAAAACCCACCCCTGTTCCTTCCCTGCCTAAGTGCCCAGAGGAGCGGTAACTCTGTTACGAATTTATCCGCTACCCCTAGGCATAGCATTGCCACGTTGAATGGTAATGCTGATTCTTCGGTCGAAAAAAGTGAACAGTCGACTATCTGTTTGCTGATAACTCGAAAAATTCGATGAACACTCGGACCACCCACGGCTCTAGTATTTCAACCCCAAACGGCTCAAACATATAGCTCCCAATTAGTTTGTGATATTTATGCCGTTTGGGGTTTTCTGCACCTGCAGCAGCAACAACAGCACAGCCCGTCGTGCTACGAAGATGGGGTGGCGCAAGGGTGTCAACACATATCTCGGTCCCACACCACAGGCCAACCTAACTTCCAAGGCATTATGGCTATCCCTTCTGGCCTCTTTCTATCGTCACGTGCCAGCCATTGCCAAGCCATTGGGTCTAAAACAGCTGGCACCACGGGCGGTGACAAAAACATTACGAATGATGTCATCAATGCTAACGTGCCGAGCTATCATAGCAGCGCTCCTACCGCTGGATGGCGAATGCTTCACCGCACTGACAACGATGTGGAGCTCCACTAGGAGCACCCAGACGCAGACATGTAAGTATCCGCAAGGTGGTGTCACTAAAAGCAATAGTACCTATGTTGGGTGACAGTAGTGCCTGTAGTCAGAACTGCTCCCATTCACCCACAGTCAGTAGGCTGGCACGCGCAGCAGTATTGGTAGACATATTAATAAGGTTATTCCGTACCAACCTGCAGAGCGGCTAATCCCACTGTCTCTGAGAAGACGGGTTCTCGGGCAACGGTGCCATGGCCGGGCAAGCCACTTTCCAGGCCTTCACGGCATCGGTCGCAGCCAACCAGTGATGGGGTTAAAATTCTAGCTAATCAGTTTATAAACTAAGCGTGGATATGTGTATGCCTAGGGGTAGCGGATAAATTCTGAAAATGAGTTACCGCACCCCTGGGCACTCAGGCAGGGAAGGAACAGGGGTGAGGTTTCAGTAAGAGTCTGACAAACCCTCCCGCTCCACTCAGAGCGGGAGGGTCATCAAGTCATTGGATGATTTCCCACCCCCGAAAAAAAAAAGCGTAGATATGTAATAAGGGTGTTTAGTTTAGATGTGTTGTCGTTTTCTTCTCTAAGTCAATATTTCCATTGGAATAAGTTGGTGATTACTATGCCTATACCTGCCTGACCTTAAAACGGCCTTTTAGTGAATATTAAGCAGGTATCGTTTAAAAATTTACTTGATTTACAATTTACATCAAAAGTCGTTAAATGCAGCTGTACTTAACTGTTAAAGCCTTAAATCCTTACAAAGTTGTTTATTGAACATAACAAAATAAAAACAACAAACAGGCCGTTTTGCATAACTACGCTTTTGCATCGCGTTTTCTGTTTTTTTAGAATTCCGTACCTGAAAAGGAAAAAAAGAACCCCTAAAGGATCTTTGTTGTCCGTCCGTCTTTCAAGACCCTTTTTCTCAGGAATGCGTGGAGATATTAAGTTAAAATTAAAACCAAATACTTTAAGTCTGCTGGTTGGAGCTGCGAAAAAATCAAACTTATTTAATAAGTAAGT
This sequence comes from Polia nebulosa, assembly GCA_951329385.1. Lineage (NCBI taxonomy): Eukaryota > Metazoa > Arthropoda > Insecta > Lepidoptera > Noctuidae > Polia > Polia nebulosa. The sequence goes on along the minus strand of OX589613.1, from coordinate 7,333,463 downwards.
TAACGAAATCAAAAGATACAGCTGGTAATGCCACATAATTATGTATTGCCGCATATTTTGACATTCGCAAGCAATACAATATCTATAACCCTATCTACTCCCTGTAGTCCTACAATAATGTTTGGCCAGAAGCAATGTCTCACAACACAAGCTTAGGAAAAATCTGAAAATCGTTAATTTTTAATTACATCACATGGAAATCTGGTCCGAATTTATAAAGTGAGGCGACCGTTGGTATCATTTGAGGTATTGCATGAAAACGCTTCATGAGCAAAAGCTAAAACAGATTTTCAATTATTTTTCTGACGTCTAAATTTTCGATATATGAAGAAAAAAAAAAATTTAATTCCGAAGCTCATAAAGTTACGAACTAAACGCCCATATCCTGCAAAGCGCAAAAAGAGTTCTTCGCGCGATTTGGACAATTATGCCCTGGTTGTTGTTTTAATATTGGTATAGGTATTAATACAACAGCCCGAAACCACTCATTGGGCAGTTGCCCAGACCAGACACAACATACGTCTGGTTGGAGGATCCTCCCTTTTCAATGAAGGTTTGCGGGCCTTACACACTGTTCCGCATTCCTCTAAACAGGCATCTTAATGAAAATAATGGAATGGAATCTCCATTCCATTATTTGGAAACAATATGCAATTTTCCAACTACAATGCGGCCCACGAATACAAGAGGTTTGTTACCCCTGTCTTCATCCTTAAGAATCTTAACTAGCACAAAGTTATGCCAGTCCTACTTGCATACTCGTTATAAACGCTTGTGCTAAAACACATAAATAATATTATTATTAGATTTTATTTATGTACATTTGACCAAAAAAATCACGTTTGGTACGTAAGACATAAAAGCAACTAAGTTTTCAAAACATGAATTAACTTTCAGTTAAGTTCGGTTCTTGGTTTCAAAAAGTTCATAAGCTCTTTAAAAATGTTTGGAGATGTATATTTTTGGAGACAGGTTCGTAGTCCTTATTATTTATTTATTTAACAATTAATGAACACACATACAAAAAAAAAACAGACAAGAAGAAGGAAACAGAGAAATATGTACAAAGGTTATGCTTATTTCTGAAGAAATCTCTTACAGCATACCTGCGAAAGGCGAGATGGAAAAAAGAGAGAAGTAGACACCGTGTGTAATAGTGATAGGACACATACAATGTAAAATTATAATACTTACTAAATAATATTATATATATATAGATAACTAATACATATAAACTTAATAATAATAAATACTTATATGCAACTATGACGAAATGGAAAGATAGTGTTCCTTCCTTGTTTTTGTGTTCTTTGTTTTAGTAGTTGTCTACCTATTTAGTTTACGATTTAAAACATTTATCGTTTGTCATATTTAACATTTTAAACCAGGGTGTAACAGAATTGCCAGGGTCGCGGGAGTGAACGAAGGAGTCACCGCGGCCCTGTAACATACAACCGTCAGATTCTGACACTGCTCAAGAGAAGTTTTTTGATGATTTCTCTCCTATAAAAAACCGACCAACCTTTGAGTCAACAATATGCTTATACTGTGAAAACTTGAAGACTGTAGCTGTGGCTGTCAAACGGTTGGCCGTTTGGCTGTAAAACCTGTGTGACAGATGACGGACAGACAGACACATGAGTGACAGCAATAGGGCTCCGTTTGAACCCTTCGGGTACGTAACCCTTGAAAGGGTGTAACAGAAAATAAAAAACCCAAAAAAAAATGTTTTTTCGGTATAAAGTTACAATCAGCTGATCAAAATTAGTGTGGGAGGTACAATTATTTCAAAATCGGTTAATCACTACATTTTGTCGAGTTATGCAAACATAAATGTATGGGGCAACTGATTTTTTTTTTCGTGATTTTAGCTTTAATCCCATAGCACCACTATTACATAGAACCACTTTGGTTCATAATTATGAGTTTTGCCTGTGTTTTCATTTATTATTGTATTGTCGTCTTCACCTTGTATGAAGCATTCTTCATCATTATCATCATCAGCCTTTTAGTATCCCCACTGCTGGGGCACAGGCCTCCTCTGTGTGAGAGAGTGTGGGCCGTAATCCAGCACGCGGGCCCTGTGCCAACAACTCGAAGACTTGTGACACACACCAACCCGGTGTGTGTCACAAGTCTTCGAGTTATATACCGGTTTCTTCACGATGTTTTCCTTCACCGTTTTGAGAGCATTGTTGATGAAATAATTTACACAAAGTAAAGCGCCTAGGTTTGAACTCACGATGATGTAATGCTTACCTATCCTGAAATCTTCTTAAATTTCTTGCAGGTCTTCATCTTAACGACAGGTTTGTTTTACTCAGTCAGCGTAGGCATCATGATATCTTTTCCATCAGTGCTCACTCCTGCCCTGGTCTCATCCAACAGAACTGACATTCGTGCGACGTCTAGCCAAGCTTCTTGGATTGGTAAGGATCATTATGAATCAGGCAGATTTTTACATATACTAGATTTGATTATATCTATCTATTATTGCAGAGACCCTTTCGGTGGACACGCGCAGCGCAAAACTGTATCATTCTGTATTTGTAAATCTGTAATATTCTCCTCTTTTACTTTGTATTGTAAATCCCCGTCTGTACAACGCCTGTTAGGGTACATCCCCGAGGAGACTGTACAGGAGTCTCCCCTGAGCCTCACTATGCACGGCAGCACTTGACTACTATGCCAGAGTCACTCGGATATGTTCACCTCTGCCTAACCCTTCTGGGAAAGTATTCGCAACTCAGCAGTTTGTTTGAAATCACATTTATATTTTGCTGTTTAAGTCTTGGCCGAGTCGATTGCTATTAACCGGGCATAAATCCAGCTGTTACTGAGAAATTCTTAAAAAAGCCCATCTAGACTTTGCCATGAATGACCATGATCATTATAGCCCATCGAGACTGCTTAAAACTCTGTTTAACTCACAAAAAATAATAATATTAATTTATTCTTTATCTTTTATTTTCCAGCGGCCAGCAATGGTTTCGCAGGAATGTGCGGGTTCTTCATCTTATCGCCGATCCTACAAATGCTAGGAAGAAAAGTCGTCCATATGAGCTGCAATTTCTTAATCCTCGTTGGTTGGATCATCTTCCCGCTGGCCAATAGTATTGCAGTCCTGTTTGCTGCGAGAATCATCCAAGGCCTCGCCATTGGTGGAATCTACATCCACGGTATGATAATTTGCGAATATGTCGACTCTAAAAGACGAGGGTATTTCATGACAATCAAAAAAGTATGTATTGCTATCGGTACTCTAACCTGTCATTCCATGTCGTTATTTTGGGATTGGAGACAAATATCATCATTTGCAATAATACTACCAACTGTTTCAATCATCTTGACGTACTTTTGGCCAGAAAGTCCATCGTACCTGGCCATGAAAGGACGATTTGAGGACTGCGAAGATTCATTTATATGGCTGCGTGGTCGATCGAACCTGAACGAGCTTCATCATTTAATATCAACGCAAATGGAGAGGATTAAGAACCGTAAACCGGAAAAAAGTTACAAGTTATTATTGAAAAAGGAGTTCTTGAAACCTTTATTGGTAGTCTCTCTTCTGACGCTACTTTTAGATCTATGTGGCAGGTATTACTTCGTGGTCTACATTATTCAAATCATGGTGGAGTTAATTGGAGACCAATCTGTAGCAATATATTGTTCTTTAGGTGCTGATTGTTTAGTAATATTTGCTCTAATATCCTCCTGTTTTGTCATAGACTGTTGTAAAAGACGTTCCTTTTTATTTTCATCTAGTATCATAACGATTTTTTTAATGTTGTTAATTAGTTTGTCAATGTTTCTCAAATCGTACAAAATTGGAATTTTAGTGTGGCTGACTCCTTCTTTGATTATTTTCCAAAGTTTTGTGGTTAATTTTGGTCTTGTTCCCGTTGCATTTGCTATTATTGGGGAAATATTTCCCTTGGAGTATAAAGGTATCGGGATAGTTTTTACCTTTTTATACACTTTGACAATAAAGATAACACCAATTTTGATTGAAAGTACTGGCGTTGGAGGTACATATGGTTTGTACGGAGTGTGTGTAGTAGTGTCTTTGGTTTTACTGTACTTTGTGGTGCCAGAAACTAAAGATAAGACTTTGCAGCAGATAGAGGATGAGATCAAAGGAGTTAAAACGGCTAAGTGTGTGGTTGAAACGAATACATTGTTATAGAGAATAATTATAAGAAGTCAGATTTTCTAATGGAAATAGACGAGGACAGGCTTATCTAGTTTATTTACAAACCTAAGTTTATGTTCGTTATCAATTATACTATCTGATAGTTCTTAAATTCTTTAATTAGTAGATTAAGTTTCTGTAATGTCCAAATATAAACTAAAAAACCGTACTGTGTTTATTTAAATCGGAATTTAGGTCAAATAAGACACATATGTGAGACAATAAACTAGCAGTTATGTATGGTCTAGTAAAATTCCACGTGAAATATAATAAATACTTTTGCCTACCTTTGTATCACAAACTTAACCTATATGTGTTTGAAAACTGGAACGCACCGGCCACGCTGTCGAAGATATTTGTTTTAAATGGATCACCCCCATTCCAAAGAGACTCAATAAAATACCCGTTAAAGAGTACCGTCCCATTGCAATATGATGTCTATACCCAATCTCTGTAATGGTTTAATTTAAAAAATATCAGTTAATATTAATATTCTCACTTTAATGGACTTTATCTCAAAACGTTTGGACTGAGGTGGCCAGGTGGATTTTTTACTTTGATTTACAAAAAAAACGTTTGAGAGGGTCAGTACTATTGACCTTTTGGTGAAGAAACTTGCTGTCATCGAATGTTCCCCAGTTACACTACAGCTTCTTGCTGACTACCTGTGCGATCGTTAGCAGTTTATCAGGCTGAGTCTTAATCAATCCCAGCCCTATCACACGTTTTCCAGCGTTAGTCAAGGAGCAATACTTGGACCATTATTGTTTCTGATAATATTCTGATCTGGAAGGTCATTTACCACTATCAATTTCGGTGTAGAGTACAGATAGATTGGACCTTGGCGAACGACATTCAATAATTAATCCCGAGAATAGAACAGAACAGAACAAAACAGAACAGAACAGAACAGAATAGAACAGAACAGTACAGAATAGAATATAATAGAATAGACAAGAATAGAAAAAAAAATTGAATAGAACAGAATAGAATAGAACTGAACAGAATAAAACAGAATAGAACGTAGGTAATAGAACAGACTAGAACATACTTGAACAGAACAGAACAGAACAGAAAAGAATATAATAGAATAGAATAAAATCGAATAGAATAGAATAGATCAGAAAAGAACAGACCAGAATAGAACAGAACAGAATAGAACAGAACAGAACAGAATAGAACAGAACAGAATAGAACAGAATAGAATAGAATAAAATTTAATACCAAATAAACAACTTTCCCTTGAAATAATTTTCGACTTCTACGCGGACGAAGCCTGTGGCAGAAACAAGTTAGCAATATGTTTATTCCTATAAAAACAGCAGTAAGTACCAAGTACAATGAAGTTTAACATAAATACTGAAATGGTATATGTTTGGTTTCAAAACCATTTTTTACGTTCGATCGCTTCCTATTGGTTAAGTGTAACTAAGTTTATGGACCGTAACCGCACATTAAAGAATATCGGTATTGTAACTCTACCTCAAATATGCTAATTACTACACTGATACTAAATACAACGATATATAGTGTGAATAATAATTTATTTCATAAAAAGTGGTACAGTCTGTTACAAAGTAGGATGACCATTTAAATTTTTTTACATCTGAGATAAGTAGGTAACAATATGATTCTAGGATCAGATGTCCTTGCTAGGTTACTTAGTAGCCTGTATTAAGGACAATCGGCCCTCATTTCCCGAAAATGGGACAAAATTATTATTTAGACTGTTATATAATTATTAAAAAAATTTAGATATAAAGAATAATAATAATAAAAGTTCAATATAAAATGTGTGAGTGCACGCGTTGTGTGTGTTTGGGTGTGCGTGTGTACGTGTACATGTGTGTGTGTGTGTGTGAGAGAGAGAGAGAGTGTGAGTAAGTATGTGTATATAATGAGTTAGGTAATTGTTGTAAGAAGGGATTCGGTATCATCATAATTTTTTTTAGAAAGAAATTCAGTAATCCGCTTTTTGCATGTTAGCTTACAGCATGTTTGCAGTGGAATTATTGCGTTTATTCTATTATAAAGGAATGGTCCTTGATAAAGAAAGAATCTTTTTGTAAATGTAAAATAAGGGTGAGGTACAGTACATACCCTGTTTCTTCTTCTGGGTAATGTCTGCCCACGTGCAATTGGAGTGTTAGTGTGCTGTTGTAAAATCGTGCTGAGTATGAACATTTGGCGAATGGTAAGGACCTCGCATTTCTGGTAGAGGTCAAAGGTAGGATAACGTATTGGTCGAAAAGTGGCTACCTTCGGGACCGCTCGCTGCGCTACCTCGAGAGGCTTGAGAATTGATTTAGCAACACCACCCCAACTTGTAATACAGTAAGAGATTACAGACTGGCACATTGCAAAATGTACGGACCGTATAAGATGGACGTTGGCAATGTGTCTAAGAGTTTAAAAAAAATAAATCAGTTTGCGGACTCGGCCAGTAAGAAGAGTAGTATGTGCTTTAAAGTTGAGGTGCTTGTCGAGAGTGATACCAAGGTATTTAATTGTATCAGTAGATGTAATTAGTGGACAGTTACAGTTTGGTGTATTAAATTGACAGGAGTGAGCTTGCAGAGTTACGGGAGTCGAAGGTTGTGATGTGATTTTGAGAGAAAAAGTAATAAATTTGATTTTGGAGGTGTTTAAGGTGAGTGAGTGAGACATAAGCCAGCTACGTACGACATCAATCCCATTCTGAGCAGTAGTTTGGAGGCTAGACCAAGAGTTGGCATAGAAGGTGATGGCAGTGTCATCGGCAAAAGAAACGATGTATCCGGCATTTAATTTCATATTACAGAGATCATTGATGAAGATCAAAAACAAAGTGGGACCTAGGACACTGCCTTGTGGTACACCGTAGGCAATAGGCAGTTCATCACTTAAATATTTGTCAATTTTGACCCTCTGTGAGCGGCCTGAGAGATAAGAATGAAAGAGTTGAAGCTATAAATCTCTGACACCCAAATGTTCGAGTTTGGATATTAAGCAAGGGAGAGGAACGGTATCGAAAGCCTTAGCAAGATCAATAAATACAGTGAGACATTTTTTGCGGTTATTGAGTTTGTCAACAATACCGGTTATCAATTTTACGGCCGCATCTGAAGTCGATTTGTTCTTTCTAAAACCGAACTGGTTGGTTGAGAGCAGGTTATTAGTCTCAAGGTAATTAATAAGTCTTGTATTTATTAGTCTTTCCATGAGCTTAGATAGGGCAGATAGTACTGCGATAGGGCGATAGTTATTTATAGCACCACGGTCACCTCCTTTGAATATAGGATGAATGATAGCCAATTTAAAGGAGGAAGGAAAAGTACCGGAGTCGAAACAGAGGTTAAATATGTGGCATAAGATGGGTGACAGAAGCATGCAGTACCTGTTCAAAAATGTCGTGGAGATGCCGTCGTGACCTATTGCAGCATTAGGTTTGAGAGACTTTATAACGGATATTATCTCATCGGGGCTTGTTCCCAACATAGCGAAAGAGTTAGAGCTACTTGTGTACGCAGAGCACATATGTGGACCCAGAAGGCAGGATGAGGATTGGGTTTTTGTAATACAATCAGTAAGATTCTTGCCAATATTAGCGAAGTAAGCATTAACATCATTAACAAAATGGTGAGGGGTTGTGGAAGACGATAATAAATCTGTGGGAATGTGAGTAGTGATGTTCGTGTTCGTGATACGCTTAATTGTGTGCCATAAAAGTTTAGTGTTCCGTCCAGCTTTGGTCAATTCTTTAGAATTGAACTGTCTCTTAACTTTTTTAAGGATTTTATTGCAGAAATTTCTGTATCTTACATAAGTAATTTTAATCAGTTCATTGTCAGGAGAACGTTTTTGCTTTTTATGCAGGGCATCCCTGTTTCTCATGCACCTCAGAAGCCCTGGGGTAATCCAGGGCTTTAGAACCCTGTTACGCTTTGAAACATTATTTATTTTTGTATTCATGGTAATTTTTTGGGAAAGAGTTTGTACTAGAGAATTTGTTGCCTCATTGGGATCAGTCATGGAAAGTATGTGTGAAAAGTCTGTTTTTTCCATAGCCAAGTCCAGGGCAGCATAGTCGATCTTTGAAATTGTGGCCATGTGGAGATTATTTCGAGGCTTTGAATTTGTACATAGAAGAGTTGAGCAGTGGTCGCTTATGGTTGAATCAAAAATGAAGGTAGAAGACGGTAGTTTAGTTCGAAGAACAGTGTGGTCAAGACAATTGTCTCCTCTTGTTGGTAGACAATGTGTTGGTAAAAATCCATGGAATGCGAGACAGTTAAGATAGTCATGAGAGCGATTTTCTAAAGGAGAATTAGAACTATCTATGTTTATGTTTATATCACCTGTGATCACAACTGTAGTAAAATTGGTTAGGGAAGGTAAAATTTCGTTAAGTGATCTGAGAACAATGTCAATGTCCTCATTTGAGGGAGATCTGTAAATGCAAACAACTGCTACATCTGGCTTTAGTTCAACAATTAAACCAGAGGCAGACCCATGAAATTCTGGTTCATAAACTTTGTAATCTAGTTTTGAATTTATGTAGGCAACCACACCATCACTTTGATGTAGATGTTTAGTGGTGTGGTGACTAGAAAAGTTTTGGAGGTGTGGTAAGTTAGAGTTAGTTGAGCAGGGAAGCTAAGATTCGGAAAGTACGACTATATCACACTCAAAAGAGAGACGAGTAAGAAGGGTTTCAAAACTAAGGAAGTTGCGATTAATAGATCTTATATTTTGCGATAAGATTTTGAGGTAAGAAGAAGGGTTCTTAATAATTGGCAAACATTCCTCTGGGGTGCATTGGTAAATGTTAGATACAGAAAAGTTATCCAAATGATCATTTAGGGACTCTATGTTATCGAATTTTATTATTTAAGAGTAACATATTAGGTGATATGACAAGGTCCGAGCGATGTTTTGGGCATATGAACAAAAAAGCGTGGTTGTGGGGTGATATTTTATGATATGTGAAGGGAAATAGTTTGAGTTTGTATGTTTGTAGTGTGAGTATGGAGAGGTGAGTGGTATAAGTGTGAGTGAACTTGTACAGTCAGCTTGTGTTGTGAGGTTTTATAACTATAATTAATATATGCTTCGCATGCATTAAAAGTACAAAGAATTTAGTTTTACATTTTTTAAATATTATTTTTAAAGCTAAACAACTCGGGCGCACCCATATACGTAAATCAAGTTTAAGATTCAGTACATGTAGTCATACTTCAGGTGAAATAGAAAGGGCTTACAGTTGGGCTTCATTCTTGATTACTATGTAGGGAGAATCCTTTGTTCTTTTCATAAGGATACGGCCATTAGATATCCAGCAATATTCGTATTTATGTAGTTTAGCAAGATTTCTAGCCAAGTAAAATAGTTTTCTGGCCTGCGGGGTTAGCTGTTCTGCAATGAATATAGGCATTGGTTCCTTCAACTGAAATCCTAGGCTTACAGAGTCCAGTTTTCGTGTGGGATTATTCTTATGATATCGTTTTACAGAATCCAAGAAATTATTTTTGATAAGAGTGTTTGTAAATTCAATACTTATTGCCCAAGAATTATTTTTCTTATCGATACGAAATCTAGTTATATCTCGTATTTCAGATATTATCTTGACACCCAGAGTGGTGGACAGTTGGGAAACAGTGGTATATAAATCCTGCTTGGATTCTCGTGGGCGTAAAGGCACATTTCTAATTTCGACATGTGTTTTAATAAGGTTACGTTCATTACTTTCTATTTTTTGATCAAGGTTTAATAGCTGGGAAGACATTTCAGTGCGCTCCTTCTCAAGCCCTGTGATTTTAGACTCAAGAGAAAACAATTGGTCTGACACATTGTTCACGGAGCTCATTAAATCAGTGTTTGAGGTCTCTATTTTAGTCGTTAGTTTCTTGAGGTCCATGATGTGAGTCTCGAGAGTCAGAAGCCGCGCGTTTTGGTTTGAGATAAACTCTTTCATCATGTCTTTGAGCTCATTTCTTAGGTCCAAGTCATGTTTATTCGGACTGTCATTACTAGACGATCTGGGACGTTTTGCTCTTTGAATTACATAAGGCGCACCGGACTCAAAAGTTTGCTCGACTTCGCATAATTTGTTAATTTCCGTGTCAGAGCGTGATTGTGTTGGAGGTGAACGCATCATTTTATGAATTAATAATAAAACTAAAAAGCAAAAAAAAGAACAAAATCACAAAAATTCCAGCAGAGGGTCAGGATCGAACTCAGGACGCTTTTCATCACCGACCGCTTCAATCACACTACGCCATCGTGCTGCTTGGGTAGCGAAATAGGTGACCATATACTAACGTCTGAAGACACGATTTTGTATCCAAGCTTCGGAGTGATACTTTGTGACCATATTATATGGGCACGTTTTGATCTGTGTCGTGCGCTGTCTGACTCACCGCCGATCGACGAATAGGTGCGCTGCCGAATGAGTCACTTGTTGCTTTTCGTAGTTTAGAAGAATAGTTAATATAAAATAGTTATTACATTTACACTACGTGGTTATAGAATGGAATTCGGTTATAGAAATAATTTATTATTTAAAGTATTTACTTAAATTCTTAACACTTTAAAAGTAGAAGAACTAATTATTTGGCGGAGTAACTTGTAGCACGTCTAACTGTGAGCGAGCGCGGGTAGTGAGTTGAGATGATGTTGAATGATACAATGGTTCACTTCAATGTCCACTTAAATTGCAACACAACTCTTTTATAATATTCTTAATTGTATGGCCACAGTGGCGATCTTATTGCTGACAGCAGTATCTACCTTTTCACTACCAAGAGCTAGAGCGAATGCCTGTCCGACCTCCACAACACAAGGACACGAGTCGTTGGCAAGACTGGAATAAGCTTATAAATCGACTAATATCAGTCGTGACCAAAGGTTTAACGTGATTTCTAAGGCACGGAGAGAGGGGTCGTGGCAGCATCTATACCGCCACATTCGAACTACAAAAATAATTGACTGTCTGATTTGTGTGAAAAATCCTATATCGCCCAACGAAAGTTGTTCGCGCGATTTGAGCATATACATCAGCCCGACCTCAACCTTCGGATAGTTGCCCAGACCAGACACAACACCCGGTTGGTCGGAGGAACCTCCCTTTTCAATGGAGATTTGCAGGATTTACCACCCTGTTTCGCATGCCGCTATATTGGTGATCCTCAACTATGAATGTCAGCGCAGCCTTCATGCTGCTATTTCATCGTGACGTCATTACCAACACATTCTCAATCTCTTGAGCATCGAGTCACACAGCCATCCAGTACCAACAGCTTCAACGGGTATCCAGACCACCAGCATACCTATACCTGGTCATCACAACGACATCACCCCTGAATTACTGAAGTAACAGTTCCGACTCACCGTGAACTATGCTACTTCTGGTTTCGACTCACTGGAACCAACCTTCTACTGGCCCGGCAAGCGACATACGAACTACAAACTGACCTGACTTCACACAAATCCTTCTTCGAAAGTTATCGTGGTGATTTGGTCATAAACAACAGCTAAACAACAACCATTCGGCAGTTGCCAGGACCAAACGAAAGGCCGGCCGGTTCGGAGGATCCTCCCTTTTCAACGGAAGAGGCGGAAATTTACATCCTGTCTCTACAGAGTTTCTAGTTTAAGGCCGTAATTTTCACCTTCTGCCTTACGCAGGTCCTCACCGGTCACTGTTGTTTCGTGAGGTTCCTGTTCAGGATAAGGCTGAGGGAAGCGCCCCGGGTATCACCATTGCGTGGATCGGAGGACATGGTAGAGCATAGGGTAGAGGTGTGCCCCGCTTGGGTAGAGCACCGCCGTTTTCTCGTGGAGGCGATCGACGGTAGCGACCAGCATGGGAAGCTGTCACCTCCTTCTGCGAAGACGTAATGCTCGCAAAGGAGGAGGCGGGACGTGTAAGGAATGGCAACCCTGACGCTTTCACGCCCCCAGCCGCCACAGAAGACATCTTGGGCGTCTGGAGTCGCAAGCCGATTCCCGACCACCGCAGGCGCGGGCCTGCGGACGGCGAGTAATGGGTAGCTCGCCGGCAGATAAAAATCAGGACCGAATTGATGGCGCTAAGTATTCCACGTGCGCCTGAAAGAGATGTCACCAACAACTGACGGGGTCTGCTAGGACTGATGCCTGTCTGGGTCGCGGATAAATTCGAAAGTTACCGCGGCCCTGGCACAAGTAACTGACGGAACAGGGTGGGTTTTAGTCAGTAAAAGTCTGACACGCCCTCCCGCTCCAAACCCAGAGCGGGAGAAGTCATTGGATGACTGTTGGATGATAGATGACCCAAGAAAGAAAAAAACCGTAAATTTGATGTGTAGGTATACATATATACTTTGTCAGAATAATGAGGATCAAGTTAAGATGGACATATTGGCAACAGAACATAGGAGCAGGCATTTTCAAAAATTTTGGAAATCCACACAAAGATTGAGCCCTAAACCTGCGGTTCCGGTGAGCGTTAATGGCATGACTGAGCCTGAGGGGATTGCGGACATGTTTAGGAGGCATTTTGAAGTAACTTCGCGGCTTCAATCGGGGGACCGGGGCTGTGTCGCTGAGAGTGGATTGTCTGGGGTTCCGGTTAGTATCTCATCCAAAGAGATACGGAGCGTTATACGGTCGATGACCGGGGGCAAGTCTCCGGGTCACGATGGCCTTAGCGTGGAGCATTTTCAATGTGCTGGTCCGCATCTCCCAAGAGTCCTATCTATGCTGTATAATCTTTGTGTGAGGCACTCGTATCTACCGACGGATCTGATGAAGACGATAGTTGTGCCCATAGTCAAGAACAAGACCGGCGATGTCTCAGACAAGGATAATTATAGGCCAATATCGTTGGCCACTGTAACGGCAAAGGTTCTTGACGGTGTGCTTGAGCGGAGACTGACTGGACAGATCAATCTACTGATGCTCAATTTCGTTTCAGAGCTGGGCTGTCCACGGAAACTGCTATTCTGGCGCTTAAGCACACGGTCAGGTACTATACTGATAGAAACACACCTGTGTATGCCGCTTTCTTGGACCTCTCCAAGGCGTTTGACCTGGTTGATTATAATATCTTATGGTCAAAATTGCGTGAGCAGGGTCTACCTGATGAGCTCATTAACGTCTAAGGCTACTGGTATGACCACCAAATCAACCAGGTCAGATGGTCGGGTGCCTTGTCTGGGGCGTATGGATTGGGGTGTGGGGTGAGACAAGGAGGTTTGACTTCCCCGGCGCTTTTCAGTCTGTACGTCAATAATCTGATCGAGGAGCTCGGCAGCACTGGTATCGGATGCTCTATTGACGGTGAAACTATTAATAGTATAAGTTATGCAGATGATATGGTGCTGCTGAGTCCCTCGATTGAAGGACTCAGACGGATGCTTGAGATATGTGAGAGATATGCCACGTCTCATGGGTTGTTATACAATGTACGAAAGAGTGAGCTGGTGGTGTTTAGGTAGGTACAAAAAAACCCAAGACAGTTCCTCCGGTATACCTTTATGGTGTTCCACTAAATAGAGTGTCGCATTTTAGGTACCTTGGCCACATAGTTAATGAGGACTTGAATGATGACAGTGATATAGAAAGGGAGCGAAGAGCGTTGTCGATCCGATGCAGTATGCTGGCCCGTAGGTTTGCACGATGTACTAGAGAAGTGAAACTCACTCTGTTTAAGGCGTTTTGCCAGTCTTTCTACACGTGCAGCTTATGGGTTAGACATACGCAGAGGGCCTACAACGTTCTTCGCGTTCAGTATAATAACGCTTTTAGGGTGCTGTTGGGGCTGCCGCGTTTCTGTAGTGCATCGGGCATGTTTGCTGAAGCAAATACAGACAGCTTTCAAGCTATTATGCGGAAAAGAACGGCATCCCTGATGCGAAGGATTCGGGGCAGCACCAACAGCATTTTAAAGGTGATAGTGAATAAGCCTGATTGCCCGTTCCTGGGGCACTGGACCCGTATGCACAGCTGCAGGTCTGGTGCAGCGGGAACCGGACATTGCTACAGGTATATGAATTAGTTTTTTTAATTTGTTTATTGATAAGAAATGTTACTAACCTAGTTTTATAAGTGTTACTAACAAATCTATGAATCACGTGTGTTCGAAATAAATAAATGTTATTATTATTATATATATTTTTAACCGATTTCAAAAAAAGAAGGTTCAGTATTCGATATATTTATATCTAAGTATATGTGTATGAACATTGTTTGTTCGCGATTTTCTCGAAAACTACTGATTCGATGTGGATGGGGTTCTTTTCTTTATTCAAATGCATATTTTTCAAGGGAGGTTTTATTATATAATACGTTAGGATCTGATGAAGATCTTCGGATACAGACAGTGGAACTCTTCAATAACTAACAGCAAATGACTCACGATTGCTGCGATCGTATGTCTATGTATTGTTAACACAATTAATTGAGGAACATCAACTAAAACTCAAAAATACCGACTTCAAAACAAAAAGTGCAAAATAACTGTAAATTCGGAAGTCGTTGTCAAAAAACGAAGACACAAAACCCGACACACACCGACTCACACCGACTTTCGAAAAAGTTATTTTGTACTATTTGTTTTTTTGGTCTGTAGTGGGGCACCACTGACAGCTTCAGTGAAGCAGTCGGTTTGCACCGGGGGTCGGTCCTCAGCCCTTACCTCTTCCTGATGATAATGGACGCTCTGACGTCGGACATCCAGGAAGAGGCTCCCTGGTGTATGCTGTTTGCTGATGAAATTGTGCTGGTTAACCCAAAAGCGGCTTAGAGGTCCAGAGCATATTGGAGACGTGGTGGCAAAGACTGGAGAGTGTTGGCCTGAATTTAAGGAGATCCAAAACAAAATATCTGTTCTGCGATTTCGGCGGTCTCTTCAGTCCTATGCCTGTAGCTCTCAACGGAACGCCTATACCGATCTGCTCTGACTTTCGGTACCTCGGGTCGCTTGTTCAGGGAGATGGCGATATAGACCGAGACGTAACGCACAGGATCAATTCAGGATGGATGAAATGGTAACAGGTCACTGGAACAACTTGCGACCGACGGATGCCCCTTAAGTTAAAACGGAAAATCTATAAGTCCGTGATTAGACCTGTCGTACCGTATGGATCAGAATGTTGGGCTGTGAAAAAGACTTTTGATGAGAATGTTGAGATGGATGTGTGGAGTAACGAGAATGGATATAGTGAGAAATGAGTACATTAGAGATAGTTTAAAAGTGATGCCAGTCACAGATAAGTTGAAAGGGAACTGCTTATCTTGGTATGGTCATGTGAAGAGGAGGGTTGAAACACATGTAACTAAAAGAGTTATAAATATGAATGTGGATGGATGGAGAGGGAGCGGGAGGCCAAAGAAAAGATGGATGGATTGTGTGAGGAGTGAAATGAAAGAAACGGGAGTCATTGATAGCGTGACGGCTGACAGGACTGAATGGAAGAAAAGAACGTGTTGCGCCGACCCCAAGTAACATGGGATAAGGGCAGGCAGATGATGTTTTTTTTGAAGTCGGTTCTATTTTTTGTAAAAAAAAGTTTTGTTAAAACTGTACTTTTGTGAGCATAAAGTATTAAATAAATAAATAAAACCCGCAGTGCAGGGTGTAGTCGCCCGTTATATCATGCGGACTTAAAAAGGGGCTTTATGTTTATTACTATGAACATATTCATTAAGTTCAAGGTTTTACGGACAATAACGTTTAAATTAAAAACGAAAAAAAAGGTTTTATTTTTCCATAATTTTACATGTTTAATACCCGTTAAATCACTACATTTATAAAACAAAGTCCACCTCTGTGTCTGTTCGCGCTTAACTCAAAAACTACTGAATGGATTTTCAAGTGGTTTGCACCAATAGACAAAGAAGATAGAGAAAGGTTTAGGTGTATAATTTTTACCCATGCGAGGCTGGGGCGGGTCGCTAGTATTAAATAAGTAACAACCAACCCAAGTATTATTTTTCTAAAGGTTTAGTGTTTTGTACGAAATTTTCCAAGTACATTTTATATGTTGGTCGATTATAACTCTTAAATCAACAAAGCTAGCTTATCCGTGGTAGTTTTCCTTTAAAGTTCGTTATATACAGGCTGTAACGGAAAGGTGTGGTCATATTTTAAGAACCGGTTCTGCCCATGGAAATGAATAACTTTCTCTAAGAAAAAATAGAAAATTCCCAAAAGAAAAATTGGACTTTCCATACAAAGTTATCGTCAACTGATCAATATTTTTATGGGATGTAAAATTTTTTTTTGAGAATTTCATCAGGTTTTCGTGAAGAAAGTTGTTCATATCGATGGGAAGATGCAGTTCTTAAAATATGACTTTCCATTACACCCTGTATACTACCATCTTG
Source organism: Polia nebulosa (assembly GCA_951329385.1). Taxonomy (NCBI): domain Eukaryota; kingdom Metazoa; phylum Arthropoda; class Insecta; order Lepidoptera; family Noctuidae; genus Polia; species Polia nebulosa. The sequence continues at coordinate 7,316,923 of OX589613.1, read as the reverse complement.
AACGTTTTTCCGATTTTTCAAGCCAACAGTTTAGCTTTACTAAAATAAAAAATATCACTTTATAGTTTAATATTTTGCAAACGAATAACAGAATCGAAAAATAGTCAGAACAACTCTGTAATGATTTTAAAATATCTATCCAACGATACCTTACATTATAAGATAGGCGAGAAAAAAAAGTCATCCCCACTTTTCATGTACGGGGGCTTTTTTTATTGTTGATAGGTTTGACCACTATCTCACCTGATGGTAAGCGATGATGTGGTCTAAGATGGAGCACGCTTGCCTAGAAGTAACCTATTCACTCTTGACTTAAAGTCTCCCAGGTTGTAGCTATCAGAAAACACAGACTCCATCAGGGAATTCCACTCCCTATCTGTACGCACAATGAATGTGGGGGCTATCATGCAAAACAATCTTTATCTCTATCCAAATTTTAATTAATTTTCGTTTTCTTGGCGTGATTAATATACATACCCATGCAAGATTTCAGCTTTTTAGTACCTATCTTCTAACAGCCTCTAAGCTATGCCTCGGACGGACAGACGAACAGACCGAAACTATAAAGGTTCCTTGTTCTTGTTAGGACTGCGGAACCCTAAAAATTGACATTTCTGATCCAGACTCAACAAAAAATTTAATTCAATTCATCTTGGTTTTCGGTTTTCCGACATAATGAATAAAATAAAAATATTTTATTTCAGACCTTGATCCATAAAATGTTAGTAATACATTCTACTTCAAATTCAAATTCAAATTCAAATTGTTTATTTTTCTTTAACAAGTTTACAATAATTAGTTTGTGATTGGAGCCTTCTTTTAAGCAAACAATGCCTGTATTAGAAGACTCCGCTCTTCCATAACAAAATAATAACTTGGACATCGGTAAGTAGAGAATAATATAATACAGACAAGATTGACATAAGTACAGTTTGTGTGTGTACTTAAAAGCTATGTTACGTATTAACAGAAACAATACAGATTTTAATTCATATATTTGTTGCACTCACCTGACGCACCGGGCACATGCACATGTGTATGTACCCAATGCACCATGATGGTGCAACAAAACTTATCTTTATCACTAATGACCCTCAGTATGTCGTTGACGCTCCCACGCACTCTGCGCATCTTTGATGCCGTCATTTTCCGAAGGATGGCGTAAAAGCTATCAATGTGTGCTTCGGAAAACATTCCTGACGCACTGCAGTAACGTGGAAGCCCCAACAACGCCCTGAAGGGATTATTGTACTGAACTCTGAGGGCGTTGTATGCCCTTTATACACCTACATGATTTATTTATTTATTTATGCTTTATTGTACACCATGATACATTAAATAAAGAAACTTAAAACTAAACAAATACAATGGGCGGCCTTATCGCATTCCGCGATTTCTTCCAGGCAACCTAGAATGGACAGTAGTTGCCTGGACATGATATGGGGCTGTCATTGGTGTGACAATACCAATATTAAGTTCTAAAAGTAGTCGACGTTTAGAACTTAATTAAATCAGCTAGTTAGTGATAGAGAGTGGCGCCACATCAAATGTTACACTATCAAGCTGCCTAGCCTTTGCCCGACTATCTTGGGGTCGGCTTCCAGACTAACCGGATGCAGCTAGCAATATTTTACAGGGAGCGACTGCCTATCTGACCTCCACAACCCAGTTATTGGGTAGGTAATACGATACCCCTTGGTAAGACTGGTTGTCACACTTTCGGGCTTCTGACGACCCGTAACGACTGCCAAAGATCCACGATTGACAGCCGGAACTAAAGGCTTAACATGCTTTCCGAGGCACGGAGAAGTCTCGGTATGTAAAGATGGTCACCCATCCATGGACCAACCCCGGCAAGCGTAGCTTAACTAGATGGATCGACCCGCGCAGCTGTTATTGCTTTAGCCACGAGTTTCACAAATGTCACAAAATCTTCAAATTATGTGTTCTCCGTGTGGCAAAATAACAAAATCCGGTTCACCGCCTCCACCCTCCACGACGGTGAGCGGCGTAGTGTAAAGACCGCCTTACACTAGAATCATATTGTGCCGACCCCAAGTAACATATACGGTCAGAAAGATAATGAGGTGCCAGCTGCCAGATGAATTGGTCAAAGACTTTGCAGTCTCACCTGTGGAATTTTTTGGGTTCACAGCGTCTGAACCTCTCAAAATTCCTCAGATATTTATTTATATTTTGAATTTCTAACATTAAATTTTGTGTTTTTTTCTTCGTATTTGTTAATTTGCCACGTATCGCTAGCAAGCCATGTCGAACTTTAAACTTTGTGTAGTGTTTGGTTCACCGAGATAAAGGTTGCGCCTAGTTTGGCACCCGTTGCTAACTAGTTAAGGGCATTGTTAGTTTTATTTTCTTCCTTCAGCTAAATGTGAAGTAAAGTGTAAACTGTGTATGTTAAATAAAAAAAATGAACAGGAACGCAGCGTCAAAAAAAAAAATAACAAGTACCGCTTATACAAGTATCGCTTATACATATCGCTTATAGAGGATTGCTATTCACTTTTTATCAGGTGTTGGTTTTGCGAGTGCAATCCTAATACCTAATATTATAAATGCGAAAGTTTGTATGTTTGTGTTTCAATCACGCAAAAACAGCTGTAGGGATTTGAATGACAGATAGATTATAACCTGATTAAAATATAGGCTACTTTTTAACATACGGGTGAAGCCGCTGGCAGAAGCTAGTGTTATAATAAATATAATATTTTTATTTATTATTTTTGTTTTAAGACTTAAGCTTTTAGTCACTGCGATATTATACTTAAATTTATATGGAACCACCTCTGAAGTACGACCTACCAAACAAAAAAAGAATCATCAAAATCTATTCACAAATGGCGGAGATATCGGGTAACAAAAATACAAATCCGAAACTACTCGTATGATGAATTATAGCGAAAAATACTCAAACGAGTCTCGGGCTTGATTTTAATGAAAACTGAAACTGCATCATCGGATTGTGATAATTCAATATTCGTAGCCAGGAATCGAACCCGTTGATTTTGGAAAAAAAACACATGCTGCGTTATTGTGTCGCTTACTCGAATAAAATTAGGACAGGTATGGTTTTTTTTTTTTTTTTTTTTTTGGGGGGTGGGAAATCATCCAATGACTTCTTCCGCTCTAGGGTGGAGCGGAAGGGTGTGTCAGACTCTTACTGACTAAAACCCACCCCTGTTCCTCCCTGCCTCGAGTGCCCGGGGGCGAGGTAACTCTTTCGAATTTATCCTCCACCCCCGGGCAGGCACCGGCCGTGGCAGGCCCCTTCCTTTGGCTGACAACTCTTTGAGGCGCGCGTGGAACACTACGCGCCGTCGACTCTCGGGCCTGGTGCTGATCGGACGGCGAGTTACCCACTACTCGCCGTCCGCAGGCCCGGGTAGGACAGGTATGGTTAGAAAGCTAGTAAGGATTTTGGTCACTCACTTTTGCCTCCGTCATGGCCTTCATATTAGGTTCCTTTAAACCCTGCAGACAGAAATATGTCATCGGCATATCTTACTCACGTCTGTCATCAGCACATTGTCGTCTGTACGTTTGGCATTGTATAGAATACCTAATTTATCGGATTATGGAATACTTATTATTATTTCACATAAATATAGTATCTTGTCCTAAGTCCACAAAAAAAAAAAAAAAACTTTTAAATTAGTATAAATTAAGCCGTTGCAGTTAGTTCCAGTACCTATTATTTTCGTTATTTATTTTTTTTCATGATGAAGGTTTTTTAAGGCTATATTGAGATACTAACTCAACTATAAACAAGCTATCGGATACTCCGGTCTTCGGTGTTTGTGCGGTGTCTCTCCGAAGACCATTACTATCTTTCTCCTGCCCCCATCCCAATTTATTTGGGGTCCGAGTAACATGTCTTTTTCTTCCATACTTCTCTTTTAGTCGTCATCTCTGTAGTCACTCCCTTTTTACCCATATCCTCTTTCACACAGTCCATCCATCGTTTCTTTGGCCTTCTTCTACTCTTATAGCTATCCACATCCATACACAAGACTTTCCTCACGACATTTTCCTTCATAACTCCGCATTATATGCCCATACCACGACCTCTGATTTCCACACAACCTAACAGTCACCGGGCCCACTGCGTGTAAGGTAAGGTTCTGTAAGAGCGATGCGCTCTTAGCATTCTCATCTTATTATAGCTGCATGCAATTGCTTTTCATTCGTCCCTTTTGTGCCCCAACATTCTGAACCATACATGACAGCAGATCTGACCATTGTTTTATACTCCAGCAAGACCATCGCCCACCTTTCGTCTTACCTGAATTAGGACATAAGGTACTTTTCATCCCGGTAGTACCAATGTTCCCTTGGGATAGTATAATACTTTTCAAGTGGGCGAAGTCGCGAACAGATGCTAGTTACATATTAGAGTAGATATTATATCTCACCTGTATTCACCAAGAGGTAGGCAGTGATGTTTAGTGCGTCTCATGTGATGGTCTAGGTACAAATTAAGACTCTGTTTAGATTTTGAGATTTTACTGAAAAACCTAACACAAAAAAAACTTTTTTACAAAAAAAACAACCGACTTTCAAAAAAAATACACTAAAAATTTAAAAATAACTTTTATTTCGGAAGTGAGTGTTTGTAATTTACTTCTTCGTTATTTGACACCGACTTCCGAAATAAAAGTTATTTTTTAATTTTTGAAAGAAAAAAGAAAGAAAGAAAGAAAAATTATTTATTTTGCACAGATTACAAAACGCACGCACGCGCGTATTTTTTTTGAAAGTCGGTTGTTTTTTTTTGTAAAAAGTTTTTTATTGTTCACTTTTTAGTTGTTATACCCCACAACTAAAAACCCCAATAACATGGAACGTGGAATTTAAACATTTGGAGTACACCAAAACGTCATCGAGGTAAACGCATTTTTCGTTTTTGTTCAGTTTCTCAAAAAGCACTTAAGCAATTTCGATAAAATTTATATGGGACCACCTCGGGAGTATATTCTTTCGGATAAAAAAAGAATTTTGAAAATCGGTCCACAACTGACGGAGAAATCGGCGGACATACATAAAAAAAAAAAAAACATACAGCCGAACATAGAACCTCCTCGTTTTTCGAAAGTCGGTTAAAAATCAAATGCTATCCGAACCGGGTAGGCAAGCAGGGCAGAGAATACAATTATAAATTCTGATACCTACTTTGGTTTGGAATAGCAAAACGTTATTTTGATTTATTTCGTGGCAGAAAACAGGTTTTTTAAAAACAAGTTTTACTAAAGCTTGTTTGGACAGCAATGTCAGTAATTCCGGTTTTGAACATTATGGTTTTGGGTTTTAGAATACATAATAAATTACCAAGATGATATCTACTTAAAAATCCAAACAAAAAACAGTTTGACCTCATGTGCAAAAAATATCATAATTACATCTTTATTGTAACTTCTTAACTCTTGCAAGTAATTGTTTATGTTGGAAATTCAGAGCCCAATTTAATATTATCTCGTAATGCGACATATTTGTCAAAAAAAAACCGGCCAAGTGCGAGACGGACTTGCGCATGATGGGTTTTTTTTTTTTTTTTGGGGCGTGGGAAATCATCCTATGACTTCTTCCGCTCTAGGGTGGAGCGGAAGGGTGTGTCAGACTCTTACTGACTAAAACCCACCCCTGTTCCTCCCTGCCTCGAGTGCCCGGGGGCGAGGTAACTCTTTCGAATTTATCCTCCACCCCCGGGCAGGCATCGGCCGTGGTAGGCCCCTTCCCTTGGCTGACAACTCTTTGAGGCGCGCGTGGAACACTACGCGCCGTCGACTCTCGGGCCTGGTGCTGATCGGACGGCGAGTTACTCACTACTCGCCGTCCGCAGGCCCGGGTCTACGGTGGCCGGAGATCGTCTCGCGGTGTCCGAACCCCCTGGCGTCTCAGGCGGCGGTTGCGGCTGGGAGCGCTAGGGCGACTCGGCTGTGTTCGAGTCTCCCTAGCGTATGCCGCCTCCCTCTTCGCGAGCATTACTGCTTCGCAGAAGGAGGAGACGGCCTCCCATTCCCTCTCGCTCCGTACCATGGCCTGAACCAGGGCACGGCGCGAGAGGTCGCTGCCGCCTATCGCATCCACGAGGACACGGCGGTGCTCTGCCCAAGCGGGGCAAACCTCCACCGTGTGCTCCACCGTGTCCACTGGGCGATCCTCGCAATGGAAACACCCGGGGGTCACCTCCGCCTTGATCCGACACAGGTACTTACCGAAACAGCCGTGTCCGGTGAGCACCTGCGTCAGGCGGAAGGTGAGGGCGCCGTGACGCCTCTCCAGCCACTCCTCAAAGAGGGGCGCTACCGCCTCGATGGTGGCGTGCCCAGCGCTGGGTTGCGACAGTCGCTCTCTCCATGTTACCATGAGATCCTGCCGGAGCTCGGTCCGCCGAGCCGCGAGTTGTCGCGGCAGCGGAGTTTCGCTCCGGCGTTTGGCCTCCTCGCGCCACTCGTACAGGTGCGCGAGGATTTTTGCCTCCAGATCCCACGGTGACAGTCCGGCAAGGAGGCTCGCCGCCTCACGGGAGATCGTGCGGTATCCTCGGATGATGCGGATCGCCATGACCCTCTGGGACGCGTTCATCAGGCGAGCTGATCGCTGCCTCAACGAACGCGCCCACACCGGTGCCCCGTAGAGGGCCATAGACCGCACGATCCCCGCGTAGAGCCTCCGGTAGGAGGCGTTTGGCCCCCTCAGATTGGGTAGGCGCCGCTTCAAGGCGGCCCCGACCCTGTCCAATCTGGGAGCCAAACGTCGAAAATGTTCGACGAAGTTCCACCGGCTGTCGAGGACGAGTCCCAGGTACTTCATCGTACCCTCGACGCCGATGCGAACCCCTCCTACCGTGATCTGGGAACCCGCAGGTGGCGCATTCCGAGGACCATGAAAACACATGGCCTCGGACTTGTGCAATGCCACCTCGAGTCCCAGTTGCCGGATCCTCCCTATGACTGGCCCAACCCCGCGTGTCATACGGTCGGCCGCCGCCTCGTGCGACCTCCCCTGCGCTAAGACCAGCGTGTCGTCAGCGTAGCACACTACGCTGACGCCAGTGGGGAGGTCGGCGCGCAGCACCCAGTCGTATCCGATGTTCCACAAGGGCGGCCCCAGGACCGATCCCTGTGGAACACCGCACGACATCTCTCGCCGGTTCCATACTCCCTGATGACCGGGGTAAATGACGGCTCTGTCCGTCGTATCTGCCTCCACTACGCGACGGAGGTAGGGCGGCACCCGGTGATACCGGATAGTGAAGGCACACTATACAACTCCAGGGCAGGGTGTTGAAGGCATTGGCGATGTCCAGAGACACCGCCAAGACGACCCTACCCCGGGCCACTGCATCCCCCGTCGCGAGGCGCATGATGGGTTCCGTACCATCGTACAAGATTATACGCATTTACTTGTTGCCATTATCAAGATCGAGCAAAAAAATCCAAAAAAACACATTTCTGATAGGGGAGCCTCCTTTAATTTTTAATTTATTTTCATCATTTGTTGTTATAGCGGCATCAGAAATATTCATTCTGTGAACATTACAACCATCTACCTATTACGGATCATGAGATACAGCCCACTGACAGGCAGACGGACGGACGGACAGCGGAGGCTTATTAATAGAGTCCCGTTGGTTATCCTTCGGGTACGGAACCCTAAAAATGACACAATTATCGCATTTTTGCGTCGGATGCTGTTACCGGACGCCAAATAAGCTCGTAAAATATTAGGCGCATAATTATTAAAGCAGTTTTTACAAGCGAACTTCAACAGTAATTCAAAACGTCAGTGAAGTTGATCTCACTTAGATCAACTACAACATACTCAGATCGACTTCATTATTTTAAATTGGTCTCCTTAAGCGACAGGTAACCACTCCTTTTTTAGGCGTCGTGCTAATAGAACGCGATCATCCCAGTCACTTGTACGGAAAAAGCGGAAAGCGCCCTCTGTCGGTTCGGGTTCCGTACCCGAAGGGTCTAAACGGAACCCTATTGCTGTCACTCACGAGTCTGCCTGTCTGTCCGTCGTCTGTCACTAAATTTTGTTACGAATAATATTTTATCTTCCCATTGACCTATGAACTTGAAATTTGGTGATAATATTTATGACTACGTATATTTTACTAACAAATACCAATATATTTTCTTTGATAATTCCCTCATTTAGTACGGAAAGGTCATTGAGCCGCTCATTTCCTCCACAGAGTCATCCCTGGGTGGGACAAAGTACGCCTCAGTGACCACGGCGATGTTAATCGACCACTGCGCCATGCTCTGGAGCAACAGATCCTGAGAAACAGTGGTGCAGTAGTTGATGTTCGGTTGGAGGAGGTTTAATGGAGCCATTATTGGACTCCAGTACAGCCCCCTGTCAGGGTCCTGCCGCGGTGTTGACAGCGGCGACGAAGGCTGTGGAGGCGGCAGTGGCGGTGGCTACGGCGGTGACGGCGGTGGTGGAGTGGTTGAGGGTTTGCTTTTGCGGGTAGAGCGCAAGTCTTGCTCCCAGTCCGGTGATCGGCCAGCTTGCCAGTGACCGCACATGTGACGCAGTGCGGCGCGGGATTGCACGAACCGGACTTGTGACCGGGCTGATCACAGCGGAAGCAGTGGTCGCTGCGATCTACCCCCGAGGTGCATTAAGCTCCCAAATGATTGCCCACATGGCAGCAGTAGCACCTCAGAGGTCTGGGTTCCAGCAGTTTAACTTGCGCGTAAACCCAGCCCACCAAGAGCCTTTGGCCCTCTCCAGCAATTTATCGGGCCGGCGACACGGGGCAGCTCTCCGTAACGATTTGCATCCCCGTGAGATCAGAACGTATGGTGCCTGCCCTCACCTGCTCGGCAGAGCACCAGTCCTGACGACAGCGGCCATCACCTCTCTCTCCGTCATACAGTCATCCAGGCCTAGCATGCGCATGTCAGCGCACTTCGTGGTCTTGTAAAACCGGGGCCTCGTCCGCATTCAGGGACGCCTTGAGCCTTTCGGTCAGAGCGTCAGCGGTTGGTCAGCTGGACGCGCCGGTGACCTCCAGCATCCAGGCCCCAGACGCGGTGTCCCTTACCCGGATGCCGTCGCCGACACCGAGGTCTTCCAAGTTCCGCTTCCGAATGTAGTGTATTCACTACAGCTGCGGACTTCGGGGCGCGGAGCCTAGCCGCGACGCTTCGCTCCTTGCGCCGCTTTCACCTCTCCTTCCTTTAGGCTGCCCTTGCTGCCTTGCTAGCCTTCTTCTCCCCGGCCACTTGCCATTCGACGTCGGCCGTAGGAAGTTCAAGAGGTGGGATAGATTGGGTCGGCCGGCTCGCCGCCTGGTCTGGGTCCCTCGCAGCCTGTGCAGCCGCTCCGCCCGCCTTGTGCGGTGCCTTCGACGGGGCCGATTCCGCGGGTTCCAGCCCCGCGATTGACCTGTCCCGACGAGCCCGGTTTGGCCGCAGCAACCGCGGTGACGGAAAAAGAGGCCGCCATCCGCTGGCTCGAGGCCGGTTGTCTCGCCGCTAGCGGTGGGCGAAGGACGATGCCCTCCAGGACGGAAAACCGACTCTGGAAGGCAGCCGGCTCCTGCCAATCCAGGTTAAGAAAATGGTTCTCCACGGGCAGGCGATAAATTAAATCCTGACATATTTGTACTTATAATACTGACGGGCCACATTCAAGTGAAGTGACATTTCAAAATGGCGGCGACGCATTTCCAAGCCCAGTTCTAAGAATTCCCGTTAGAAAAATAAGTTTAAATGAGGTTATTATTACGTGAATGATTGTACTTGGAAGTATTGCTTACTTCTATGAATTACTCGTACTTATCTAATACAACCGACGTCATATTAATTATTTAAACGAGGATTTCTCATTTAGCGACGAGTGTGCAGTTGACCGCAGCTCGTAAAATAATATTTTATTTATATTTTACATTCACTGTTGCATATAACGTAAAAGGATTTTTTATTTATTTCAATAAATGCTTCAATATTTAATAACTAACTATGTATTTATAACGTAACATTTCCTTTATGTACCTACATATAAAATTCAAAGTCCTGACTGACTGATATATCAACGTACACCTAAATCGCTAGTCCTAGAGACATGTAATTTGAAGGGTGTTTTCTTTGTGAAGAGTAGGTATCCACTAAGAAAGGGGTTGTCGAAATTCTACCCCTGAGAGGGTGAAATGGGGGTTGAATGTTTATAACGGGGGTAGCACTCCTAACACCAATTCCTCGCGAGGGAAGCCGCTGGCAGAATCTTTTTATACATTAAATTCATTTTTATTCCAATGGACTTTTGTTTAGGGAATACCAGTGTTGGCCAGAACTTAAACGTTACGCATAACATCACATTGAGAGCAGTGCTGGCCTAGTGGTAACGTCTAAGACTTACGTGTCGCAGGGCGTGGGTACAAACCCAGCCAGGAACGTAGTTTTGTGTACGTAAATTAATTTAATCATCACTGCTCTCAAAACGGTGAAAGAAAACATAGTGAGGCAACCGACATGTCCTAGAACAAAAATTGGAAGACGTGTGACATCCGACAACCGCACTGGGCCAGTATTGTTTTTTTGAAGTGAAAACTTCTTTAGGCGTGTTGGGCAGTTTTGAGATGGGAAAAACAATTGAGCTCACGCGCCACCGACACCGCTCGCCACGAGAGTTTTTTGTTTTCACTTCTGATGGTACTCCCGGAGTGCCAGGTTTTTTTTTTTAGTCATTGATAGGCTCGCGTTGGATGGACATGGTGGGTTATTGAGGACCATTCCTTCTAACAGGGAGGAGGCCTATGTCCCAGCAGTGGAAACGTTAAAAGGCTGATTATGCTTATTTATGCTATCACATTGCATCGGCTTTAGTATAAGCCCATTGAAGTTCCACCGTGAGAGAGAGATTTATTTATTTATTACAGACATACATACAGCTATCATTACAGAAAAACCCAAAGCGATAGTGTAGAAAACAAAGCAAACAAAAAATTACAATAATAATTACAATAACCCATTAATTTCAATTCATACAATTCAAATCAATTAAAATAATAGTACAAACTACAATAATAATAATAATAATAATAATAATAAGTACTCGCAGAACCGCATGTTCCAGAGCGATGAGAGGTGGGTATATAGAGCTTGGGAGCGACCTGAACAAAATGTGACTGACGTGCTCCGCCCCGATGCTGCCGCCACGAATGCATTCTGGTGCAACATCTGGTCGGTGCCCGTCTGTCACACTGAGGGTGGCTGGATGCGTGATGTCGAACGCGTGTGTGAAGCTATACCAGACATGTAAAAAGTAACCATCACTCCATTCGATGTAGCCAAAGCAGTTCGTCCGTTACCAAACTGGAAATCTCCGGGACCGGACGGACTGCATAACTTCTGGCTTAAATGGTATAGTAGCTCACACGCGCTTCTGGCATCTCAATTCCAGGCATCCTTAGAGTCTGGGTCGCTGCCTCAGTTTCTAACAACTGGTGTTACCCACCTGCTCCATAAGACAGGTAGTCCCACGGAACCCAAGAATTATAGACCGATTACATGTTTATCGACGGTCTATAAACTTCTTACATCCATCCTGAGAGCGAAAATTAATGTACACATTGAGAGCAATACAATTATGTCTACCTCTCAGAATGGATGTAGGAACGGGTCCCGCGGTACTAAGGAGCTACTCCTCATAGACATGGCCATAAGCCAACAGGTTCGTCGATCCCACAAGGATTTGTCAACATGCTGGATAGATTATAAGAAGACCTACGACTCTGTTCCACATACATGGCTCATGAGGGTGTTGGAGTTGTACAAAATAGATGCAACTCTACGCACCTTTCTTGGGTCATGTATGGGGCAATGGAAGACGGTCCTTCGCTATCCAGGATGTCGACCAATCCAGGGGAATGATGAGCCTATATGGATTAAACGGGGAATATTTCAGGGCGACAGTTTGAGTCCACTTTGGTTCTGCTTAGCCCTGAATCCTCTAAGCACGTTGCTGGAGGATTCAGGCCTGGGCTATCGGTTGAGAAGAGGTGGTCAGGCCATATCTCACCTTCTTTACATGGATGATCTGAAACTCTTTGCCCCCAACAACTTGCAACTGATGGAGTTACTGAAGGTAACTGAAACTTTCAGTAGCGCTATCAGGATGGAATTTGGTGTGGACAAATGTGCAGTCATGCATGTAAAGCGAGGGGGGATTATGGAATCTGAAGGGATTCAACTCTCGGATTCCATACACCTCAGATCTCTCTCCTCAACCGAAACATACAAATATTTGGGTATGTCGGAAGCGTTAGGCATTAACGTTACTGACATGAAGCAATCGCTGAAGGAGCGCTTCTTTAGCCGCCTTAAAAAGGTATTGAGTAGCCTTTTGTCGGGCGGAAATAAGGTGCGCGCCTTCAACGGTTGGGTCATGCCGGTTTTAATGTACTCTTTCGGCATACTCAAATGGACTCAGACTGAGCTCGACGCCCTGGACAGGAGGGTCCGTACGCTGCTAACCGCAAACCGGATGCATCACCCACGTTCGTCGGTGATGAGACTGTACATCCCGCGGAAGTGTGGAGGTCGAGGCTTTTTAAATGCTAAGACTCTCCACAACCGCGAGGTGTGCAGCCTCAGAGAATACTTTTTAGAATCCGACGTGGGGATGCACCGAGAGGTGGTCGCAGTGGACAAGGGCCTCACCCCGTTGTCCATGGCTAAAGAGGACTGGCGCAAACTTGTAGTACTTACTACTGATGACCGCAAGGAGGTATGGAAAGGCAAGGAGCTTCACGGGCGCTATTATCAGGCTCTTCATGGGCCTGATGTAGATAGCCTGGCGTCCGTAGCCTGGCTACGGTTTGGTGACCTCTTCGGGGAAACTGAAGGTTTTGTCTGTGCGATTATGGACGAAGTTATCTTGACGAACAACTACCGGAGGCATATTATGAAGGATGGGACGGTTGACGTGTGTCGGGCATGCCACCGTCCGGGTGAGTCCATTAGACATATTATCTCTGGATGTTCTCGTCTGGCTAACGGCGAGTATTTGCACAGACATAACCAAGTGGCCAGGATTATCCACCAGCAACTTGCTTTAAAATACAAACTTGTGGATTCTGAGGTACCGTATTATAAATATGTGCCCGACCCAGTTCTCGAAAATGACCATGTCACGTTGTACTGGGATCGGTCTATCATCACTGACAGGACTATTGTTGCCAATAAGCCGGATATAGTGGTGATAGACCGATTAGCGCGCCGCACAATGATAATCGATGTCACCATCCCACATGACGAGAACCTCGTGAAAGCTGAGAAAGAGAAACAAATTAAATATCTTGACTTGGCACACGAGGTTGTCGATATGTGGAATGTGGACTTGGCTGTCATTGTGCCGATAGTCGTTACCGCCAATGGCCTGATGGCCAAAAGCCTCGACGACCACCTGTCGAAGCTGTCGTTGCGCGGTTGGATCAAGGGCCTGATTCAGAAGGCAGTACTCCTTGATACGGCTCGCATTGTGAGGAAGTTCCTGTCTCTGGAGCCCTAACCACCGGTAGCTTGGACCCTGCTCCCGATACCGGTGGACTACTATTTTTTATATTTTTAAATGTTTTTTATATGTTTTCTTTTAAAATATTTAAAAATGTAAATAATATGTGTAAAAATAAATACCGAAAAATAATAATAATATTCCACAACTATCACACAACGCCATCTAGTCCCAAGCTAAGCAGAGCTTGTGTTATGGGTACTAGACAACTGATAAACATACTTATATATTTCTAAATACATACATATTATAGATAAATTACACCCAGACACAGAACAAATGATCGTGCTCATCACACAAACATTTGTCCTGGGTGGGAATCGAACCCACGACCTCCGGCATAGCAGTCAGGGTCACTAACCACTAGACCAACAGGCCAGTCAAAAAACAATATAACAACAAGCAACAATAACAAACAATAACAATATAATAACAATATAATAACAATATAATAACTTAATCAATTTAATACAATCATTTCAATCAATTCAAAATCAATTATTACTATAACATAAAATGGAGTTATAGGTGAAGGACGAAAGGCATTTTATCCTTTCCTGCCTTATATAGTAGGTGCCATATAATGTGGAATAAAGTATTTTGACCTTTCCCTAATAACTCTTCATAGGTAGCTGAACAATTAAATATGAATAATTTTTCATTATTAGATAATGTTAAGGATCACGAGAAATGTTGATTCGGGACAGCTTTGTGTCATTATTTCCGTTTTTTCAAATTAAGAATGTAGGTAGGTCAATGACCGTTACTCCACGTTTATCTGACACCTACTATAGTGGCAAATAAGCACGGGGCTAACCTGATAGTAGGTGAACACCGCCGCTTTTGTACATCTGCAATACCGCCTCTGGAAAAGTTCTCGCCAAATATCTTGGCCGCCCTGAAGTCGAATTTCCGATGCGCAAGGCGCAGCGCGAGTATGAGATTTACTACTGCGCAGCCATTGTAGCGAACTTCAGAGCGGCCAAGAAGTTTGGCGAGAACTGTACTCTACAGGAGGTGTGTGGTGGTGGCTCTCTCAACTCAACTCTCTCACATTCTCATTCTGATATAGTTTTCATTTTTTTTTAAGTGAATACTTGTTTAGGTACGTTGGGCACTTTTGGATGGGGAAAATCACTGTCCTCACGTGTCCGTCACGTACAGATAGAGTTTTCACTTCTGGCGTGCAGTCCTACGACTGACGGTTTTTAGGGTTCTGTACCTGAAGGGTGAAAACGGAGCCCTATTGCTGTCACCTACGTGGCCATCTGTCACAAAATTTTGTCCCGAAGAATTTTTTAACTTCTCATTGACCTATAAACTTGAAAATAATGTTTACTTTAACGTATATTTTACTATACCATATTGATAAATCAAACTTTTTCTTCGATAATTCCCTTATTTGGTACGGCATCCTAAATGAGCGAAATCCAACACGCATTTGTCCGGTTTTTCTTCTTCACTCGTTTTGAAAGCACGTACACATGTATTAATTTTAGAAAAGCTATAAAATTTTTAGTTATTTAGTAAAAACCAGTCAAGAGCGACTGGGACTCGCACACCGAGGGTTCCGTACCATCATATATAAATATTTTGGATATGTTACTAATTCGTCAGAGAATTTTAACATTGCGGTGTAGAATACTGCAGTTTCTGGTCAGCGCCATTTCTTGACCGATAGTGGAACTAATATAATTTTAATTGACGATTACTGAAAAAGTATGCTATTTAGAGACATTGTTGTATTTTTCCTGTAATCTTCACATAAACTTCTATCACATACAATAATTTCAGAATTTTCTCTAAGCAAACTTCGGAGATAAGGAGGGGACGCTTTTATTTTTATCATTATAACGCTATTTATTTACATTTTTCATCAAAAGTCGAGAACAATGGGGCCTGAAAAAAGAAATGTTTGAAACTGTTCAAACAGCGTTCTTTCATACCCCACATGCCGTAGTAGCCCCACTTCGATTTTTTAAGACCCCCTTTCAGTCCTATTGCAAAGAAAAAAAGAATATTTCTTTCTTATTTGAAAAATAGTTGGGCCAACGTCACCTACATCTATTCCAAATTTAAAGTTGATAGCATTAGGAGTTTTTGAGATATCCAACTACGACAGACAGATAGACAGATAGACTGAGTCGCACCATAAGGGTTCCTTTTTACCATTTTGGTATGGAACCCTAAAAATTACCACCATTTCTTTTTATTTGAGAAACTTTGAATGTGGAGGCAGTGACAGAAAATTGTTTTTGGTAAATGATAAAGGATTTTATTTTTGTAAGTAGGTTTTAACAACACTTTTACACGTCAACATTTTTTTAGTCAGTTTTAGCTAGATGAGGTCGGCGTTTCCTAGTTGACTACCCTGAGAAGAAACACCGAAACAAACTCAGAGGTCAAAGTCTATTTTAAAGTGTTCCAATCCATACAATATGTACTGGTCAAATCGTATGAGAACCATGTACGCTTATGTCTGGGATGAGCTTTTGAGGAAAGCAACACGAAATTTCGAGTGGACCTGTACAGACAGTGCAAGCATTTGTCAGTTATCTTGAAGCTCAAATCGGAACTTTGAGGAGCTCAACGAACCGACGAACAATACCAAAGTAAGGACATTTGGGCAGGCCGCAAAAGTACTCAAACTGCCAGACAATCATAAAATCTACATGAATATAACGACATACATAGTTCTCGAGGTTCTCACATTCACATTATGCTATATAAAATAAAAATGGTAAGTCGAAGAACCGACACACCATCCAGTTTTGACCTGGTCGAGTGGCCGAGTCGGTGTTTGTATTTTTTTGTTTCTTCGTTATTTGACACCGACTTCCGAAATTAAAGTTATTTTGCAATTTTTAGAAGTCGGTTGTATTTTTTGTAAAAACGTTTTTTATTTTTCACTTTTTGATTGTTACACCCCAGAAGTAAAACTAAATATTAAAGTTATGCCCGAATGGATAACCCTAATAACATGGAATTTGAACATTTGGTGACAACCAAAACGTCATGTGTGTATACATATTTTTTATTTATGTTGATTTTTTCAAAAAGTGTTGAATCAATTTCAATAAAATTTATATGGGACCACCTCTGAAGTACTACCTACAAACAAAAAAAGAATCATCAAAATCTATTCAGAAATGGCGGAGATGTCGCGTAACAAACATACAACAAAAAAACATATGGACGAATTGAGAACCTCCTCTTTTTTGAAGTCTGTTAAAAAAACGCTAAACTAATTAAATCAATCTTAACTGTGAATGTAGAGACTGACGTCATTGCTACTTTGTACGGCAATACTTATTTATTTATTGAAACAAACTAATTATACACATATCATTTACAAATACAATAGCATTGCGTGCATCTTAAGCACAGCATTTTATTTAGATCTCACTCTAAAAGAATAATTAATATAAAAAAAACATATATACGGTCGAATTGAAAACCTCCTCCTTTTTTAACGGACTTCCAAAAAGAGGAGGTTCTCAATTCGTCTGTATGTTTTTTTTTTTTTTTTTCATAGATAAAATAAAGATTAAAGAATCATAAGTTGCGTTTGTTACTAAAAACGGCCGTTTTTGACACTTTTGCTTACTACTTTGGATACGAAACATTTTGAGTCCTGTTTTAACAACGTAAAAATACCTTATCCTCTTTGTAACAAACGCAACATAGGATTCTTTAATCTTTATTTTCTACTCTTTGCTACGATTATTTATTCAATGAGGGCGCCACTTGGCGGCTATTTTCGCCTTAAGCAAAAATTACTGATTATTTGAGCTCAGCTCTTTTAAACTTAGTGTGCTGCCTGATATACTTATTCTCTGTCCAAGGTAAAAACCAGCCAATATATTACCTTGGGAGAGGCCTATGTCTAACTGTAGAATGCAGTAAGCTATATATGAATTGATTGTTACTTTAAGTTATGAGAACTATAATAAACTTAACTGATAAGAACCGGCAAACAACAAAATAATATTCTAGTTAGAAAAGAGCTTGTTTACGTCAAGTTATTAATTATTAACCGACGAAAAAAAGGAGGAGGTTCTCAATTCGACCGTATATATATATATATATTTTTTTTTTTTGTGTATGTTCAGCCCTCACTCCGTCATTTATGAACCGATTTTGATTATTCTTCTTTTATTAGATAGGGTATACCTCAAGGGTGGTCCCATGTCAAGGAAGTTAGGATCTGACAGAGGTAACCTGATAAAATTGAGAGAAAACCTTGAAAATTGTGGGCACGTTTAGCTTTTCTGTATGTATGTTCGGCCTTCACTTCGTTATTTATGAACCGATTTTGATTATTCTTTTTTTGTTAGATAGGGTATACCTCAAGGATGGTCTCACAATAAGGAAATCAGGATGTGACACTGGAATCCTGATAAAATTGAGAGAAAACCTCGAAAATTGTGGATACGTTTAGCGTTTCTGTACGTATGTTCGGCCCTCACTCCGTTATTTATGAACCGATTTTGATGATTCTTCTTTTCTTGGATAGGGTATACCTCAAGAGTGGTACCATGTCAAGGACATCAGGATCTGATCATGGGATCCTGAAAAAATTGAGAGAGAACCTCGAAAATTGGGCACGAATATTGTTTCTGTTTACTTTTCATAACTTAATCAGGTATTTGCATTTAGGAACCATCACATCATGAAACTTAGCTGATGATGGAAACCATAGCTTTCCTAAACAATAGAAGTTAGATATAAAAACTAGTTTTAGTGACAAATACCACTTAATATGGTTTGAAGAAAAGACGTCTGTAAAGTATTGGAGGTAACCTCAACTGGTCAATATCCTGGGAACTTCATGGAAGGATGGTTATTTCATCAGCTCAGTGGCAAGAGGAATGATGAAGAATTAGAAATTAGCCTCAGATTGTTACAAGATGATGCGAGCCACAAAAAATCATAAAATAAAAAACTTTTTAACAAAAAAATTAACCGACGAAAAAGAACTAAAAAGCAAAAAATAAATAAAACTTTTAAGTCTTGAGTAATGAGCATATTTACCTACATAAAAAATCAAATTTTATATAAACTAATTTTGAGTCGGCGCCAATTAATAAAATGATTAATTACCTACTTACAGCCTTCTTCATTTGTAAGTACTTATAAAATTTAGATATTTAATAATCAGATTGTTGTTTGGCGCCGACTCAAAATTAGTTTATATAAAATTTGATATTTTATGTAGGTAAATATGCTCATTACTCAAGACTTAAAAGTTTTATTTATTTTTTGCTTTTTAGTCTTTTTCGTCGGTTATTTTTTTTGTTAAAAAGTTTTTTTAACTTTTTATTTTATTTGCGGTTTCAGTGCCACAAACAATCTATAGTTTTTTCCTTATACTTATTACCTGTCTAATTCAATACTGCTACGATACAAAAACCAAATCAGTCTACTGTGCGTGTGCATTTGTGTGAACGTGTCAAATCGAGCACCGACATATTGAAGCAAACTGACACATCTCTGTTTAGTTTAACTTTTAAACATAAAAAGCGTGTAGCTAACTAGTGGAACTCCTTGTCCTAAATACCTGCAAGCGAATCCCTCAGATTAACGGCAACAGGCCTCAGATGGTAGAGCGGTACCTCCTCCTATCCTGCCTTGTGCTCCAATACCTGCAACTAAAGTGACCTCTGCATTATCACCGACGTCGGGGTATCAGCATGAAGCAGAAGATCGAATAAGATAGTGTTCAATGTTGAGCTGTCAAATATACAAATAAAGTTCTGAGCTTAGTGACAATCTTAAGCATAGTAGTTCGAGTTAAGTTGAAAGTTACAATGTCTCGGAACGGGACGTGAGTGGTACATAACCTGAAAGCTTGCCAACCGCCTCTAGCGTCCATTATTATTGAGTACCTCATATTTCTACTGACCCTCGCCACGTTCATCTACAGCGTGACATCGTGGTGCCTCATCAAGAAGTTCCGACACTTCCGAAACTTTACCTACTCGTATCTAAATGCTATCCTCACAAGTTTGGCACGATTAACTATACTATCAATTATAGTTCCCAATTTACATGAGAAAGTCATTGATGATAGAGTGACTCACGATTTATGCTATTTTCTCAGTACATACTTTGCAACAGTGCAAGACGATTGATTGTTGATGATATGTTATATCGTTTACGTTGACATCGTCAAAGTTTTTGTTGAATCACAAAGCAAATGTCTAAAATACTTTTCTACAGTTTTTGCTGGGGGCTTCCCTGTTATAACAAGTCTAATTTCTACATTTGTTTTATCATTATTGTTGAATTTTAAAGAATGTTCAATGAAACCTGAATTAAGGATAAGAATATTCGTTTCTCTTAGCACTGGTATCATTGTTTTGCCTTTGTTTGTGAACTTGATTTTGTACATTAAGATTATTTATTCTCTCTTTTGCTGTAAAGGAGGTGATGTTACAGCTACTAATGAATGGCGTCGCTTCTACCTAGCTACGTTTATATTTGTGTTGAGTAATGTAGTTGTGCTATCTGCTTTTACTTGGGACATGCTCTTGCGCATTCCCATTACAGTTCAGATCTTAATAAACTTACAAACAA
Source organism: Polia nebulosa (assembly GCA_951329385.1). Classification (NCBI taxonomy): domain Eukaryota; kingdom Metazoa; phylum Arthropoda; class Insecta; order Lepidoptera; family Noctuidae; genus Polia; species Polia nebulosa. The sequence continues at coordinate 7,296,793 of OX589613.1, read as the reverse complement.
TAACTATTGATATATTCCTTCCATTACTGAAATGTAATCGGGAGATATGGCAAGATTTTTATGATAAGTGTAAAAGACATACTTTGCGATAAGTGTAAGAGATAAAAAACTAAAACTTATAAGGGAGCTATGTCTGCTAACATTTGGTAGAAGTAATATGATGTTTTTGAAAAAAAAAAGTTTCTTTTAATTAACACAATATTCAAAACTTATACAGGTTATACGTCGACCGTATTACACTAGAACGTTCGAGAACGTTTCAACCAAACGTTGGAGAGATATCTGGCAAAAGTTGTGGAAAGCAGGCAATGGAATTGGAACAAGCACTTACAGCCATTTCTTCTGTCCGCAGTGCAGTTCACGAAAGTACGACTGTGATACCAGCCTTCGCGAACTTTGAAAGGGAATTAATGTTGCCTGCAGATTTAATCACCGGAACCCCCCCTGATCAGTAACCCCACGCAGTGTAACCGATTATGCGATTGACTTGCGTTACAAGTTGCATGATGTATATCAGACAATTCGGCCAACAAATGTCAGATAGGATGAAGAACCGATATGACCGGAAGGCAAACAATAGAAGTTTTAACGAGGGTTCACTGGTGTGGTTATAATATAACCCGGTGGGCAGCAAAGGAAAGTCTCCTAAATTGCAAGCAAAATGGGATGGACCATACCGAGTCATGACCAGTGGAGTTGCCCAGGCGTGTAAATAGCCGTGGTTCTCTGCAGGATGAAGGACATTGTTACGGCCAAACACTTGGATTGAATGCTGGCCAAAATTGCCTATATTTGTCTGTATAACTTCAAGTTAGGAGTGGTTGGCAGTAGACGGTGCATGTGGCCTTACTCTAGGTTAGTAAGAACAAGTGGTACCTGACTTTCTTTCTTTGGCTGCCACGCTGGATTCCGACGAGTGGCCACTCGTTTCTCTTCACACCAACACTCCCGGATATTCTTGTTCAATAGTTACACGGACGCGGTAAAAATGGGTTATTTATTATTCCCGGAGAATCCTCAACGTTTACGGGATATTACTCGGGATTTTAGTGTATTTGCGGGGACGATGTTAATAAGACATTAATTTAGTCTGCGGTGAATGCGCTCGGCTTCGCAGCGGAAAGCACACTGAAGTGACGTCGATTGCTGCCTTTTAGATTGCCTATGGCTCCCGTAAAGCCGGTTACACACTTGCCTCACAAGTCAAAGCAAGACACACACGTCGTGACACCACCCCCATCCAACCTGCAGAGTGGCGGCAACTCGCCACACCATGCTCCCCGCCTTGAAAGGTCCAGGAGCTTTCAAAAGCTGCTAATCTATGCGGCGCGAGTGAGGTTCAAGAAGCGGTGATGATATGTAAGCATTTACTTGTTGAAGAGCTTTGAGGGAAATCCAAGCAGCAGTCCGAAACACCATCGCATTGATATAATGCTCGGGAAAAATAATTATCAGTGTCCTGAGAATGAATTGCGGTTCGACTTGACTACGGTAAGTCGAATAAACTAAATTACAACTATGTAATGGCGTACCATTGGAACGTATACTATGAACCCTAAACTAAATTAAACTAAATTACGTAGTAATAATAATCTATTGAGTTGGCAAAGGATACAACTTAGTGACAGGACGTTTATACGTGCCAGACGCGGTTTTTATTGAAGCGACTCGAATTACACCATCCGATCCCGGAAAAACTTCCTCTATGATACCCAATGGCCAAGTCAATGGAGGTACGTTATCTTGACCCAAGAGAACGACAGTACCTATCTCTATAGGGCGATCGGGAGTGCACCACTTCTGGCGAACTTGCAGCGTGTGCAAGTACTCAATTCGCCATTTATTCCAGTAGGATAACACAAGTTGATCCAAGAGCCTTTTGCGGTTGTTTAGGTTTATGTTTTCTTCTGTCAATTCAGAAGAAGGCAAATACGTAAGTGGACTGGACATTAAAAAATGCGCGGGCGTGAGTACCTCCGGATGTGGGTCTGACGAAATGACACTAAGTGGTCGAGAGTTCAAAAGGCACTCAATTTGCACCAATACGGTCGAGAATTCCTCGTAAGTGAGAAGTTGTTTACCTACGACTCCAAACAAGTGAGTTTTAACACTCTTAATATTCGACTCCCAAATACCTCCGAAGTGTGGAGCTCGCGGCAGTATTCTTGTCCACTTGATGCGTGATTTAAGAAGCTCATTTTTAATATCCGTTTGAACAGTTGAATTTAATAAAAAAGAATAAATATCATCCAATTGCGCCTTAGCGCCAACAAAATTGGTACCATTGTCTGAATACATAACAGACACTGGACCGCGGCGAGAAATGAATCTCTTAAATGCGGATAGGAAAGCCTCAGATGTGAGATCCGAAACAAGCTCGATATGTATGGCTTTAGTCACCATGCATATGAACAAACATATGTAAAGTTTCTGCGAACGTTGACCCCTACGTCGAATAGGTATGTAAGCAAGCGGCCCGGCGAAATCTACACCGGTGTATACAAAGGCTTTAGCATCACGGACGCGGTATCCAGGAAGTTCAGCCATTTTGGGTACTGGATGCTTAGGATTTAGACGGAAACAAGTATTACATTTCCGACAACGAGAACGTATAACCGTTCGGCCACCCAATATCCAAAACCGCTGCCTTATAATGGACATCAATAACCCTGGGCCCGTATGGCAGTACGTATTGTGATAGTGATCGATAATTAGATCGACTACGCGGTCGCGTTTAGGTAAAAGCGCGGGATGCTTGGCTTCATACGGTAAGTCAGATTTAGACAATCTGCCCCCAATACGTAAGATTCCGAAGCTATCAATGAAGACAGATAAACAGCGCAACTTCTTAGCTGGAAGTTCACCTGCTTTAATTAAATTTAAATCGCTCGCAAAATGTATACTTTGAACTATTCGAACAATGAAATTTTCGGCGGTTTGAATGTTTTTAACAGAACTATGACTATGTAGTCTGTTTGTAAATTTAAGAATGTACATAAATACACGTAACAGTTTATTCCATGAGCAAACACGGTCAGCTATAGTATCTAAAATACGCGGTTCAGTATTCGAAGTTTCTACAAGAAAAACCTTTGATTTAAACTCCGGCAATGTTTCACATTGAGCAGGAGAGAACTTTAAAGGCCACTCGCTCATGGGCTGATGGAGCCATGTGGGGCCGTTCCACCACAACGAGTGTCTTATTAAATCCAACGGCAGCATGCCGCGAGACAGACAATCGCTAGGATTCTCTTTCCCGGACACGTGACGGAAACAAGCGGCAGGTAAGTTTTCCTGTATTTGAGCAATGCGGTTGCTGACAAAAATAGACCATCTATGGGGAGATGAATGGATCCACGAGAGAGCTATGGTGGAGTCCGAGAAAGCGTGGACACCTGCAATAGGTACACGAGCGGAAAGTTTTTCCTTGACTACGCGAACAAGTTTAGACAGAAGTAAAGCGGCGACAAGTTCTTATCGAGCTAGCGTTGTTATTTTAGCGGGGGAGACTTTGGACTTTGCACATAAGAGTCGGACAGTGATATCACCTGTAGGGTTGGTAATGTGTAAATAAATACAACAGCCATAACCAGTAAAGCTGGCGTCGCAAAAGGCTACGATGTTCACTACAGCTTCTCTAAAGACGCCAATGTGGCGAGGAACCTTTAGAGAAGAGAGTGAAGGAAAATCGCGCGTAAAAGCGGCAAACCGATTTGTGATGGATTCCGGAGGAACCTCATCCCATCCTACTTTAGCTAACCAAAGTTCCTTAATTAATACCTTCGCGTACAGCACAACGGGTCCTACAAGGCCAAGTACGTCGAACAAGCGGGCAACTAGCGATAGAATCGCGCGCTTCGTGCATTTATCATCCACAGCGATTGTTGTCAAAGAAAAATAATCATCAGCGGGTTCCCAGGTTAATCCAAGGATTTTGAAATTATGGACATCATTATCCATGCCAGAAAATTTAACTGGTAAGCGGTGAGACTCTGGGAGAATCTCTAATAAAGCGGGTGAATTGGTAGCCCATTTGACTAAGTCAAAGGAACCTACCTTCATTAAATCAATTAAATCGCGGGATAGACGAATAGCTGTCTGTTCGTCCGAAACAGAGTAGACGTAGTCGTCCATGTAAAACTGAGTTTCTACCAATTTAGAAGCCTCAGGAAAGCGGTCGCTTTGCTCACACGCCAATTTACGCAGTGTGCGCATCGCTAAATAAGGACTAGGCTTCAGTCCGAAGGGAACGCGGTTAAAATGAAAGGTGCGAATAGGCTCACCTTTGCTAAAACGATACAAGATTCGTAAATATTTGCGGTGGTGCTCTTTTACACCGATACGTAAGAACATTTGTTTTATATCCGCTGTCATCGCGACAGGGAATGTACGAAAATCAAGTAATAACAAAAACAAGTCTGCTTGCAAATTAGGTCCGACATGCAAAATGTCATTGAGCGACAACCCCGAGTGAGTTTTGGCGCTAGCGTCCAAAACCACTCGAATGCTGTCCTTGTCCGGTCTAATGACGGCATGATGCGGTATATAATAACCCTCCTCTGTCAATTCAGAGTCGGGCACTTCCGCTAAATACCCCTGAGTTATATAATCCGCGATAGTTTTATTATAATTCTCGCGTAGGGTCGGCATTAACGTAAACTTACGCTCGAGCGCAAGTAAGCGCCGATGGGCGTAACCGCGCGAGCTACCTAGCTCGCTGGGTGAGCGCGCAAAAGGTAGATCGACAAAATACCTGCCGTCTTCAAATAAGACTGAAGAATTAAAATTATTTTCACACTCTAATTCGTCCGGACTAATAAAACGTTGAGATGGAATTTCCTCTAGCTCAAAAAACTTATGTAAATTTGACTCGACTTCAATGTCGGCCTGCGCGGTAAACGAAGATGCAATGTGTGTCACATCACTACTACAACAATCAATATCACCCATAAGTACATAACCGAAGCTAGTCAGTATAGCAAGGGGGGCGCGGGTGCCTGAGTTGACCCTGTCTCCCAGGTAAATAAAGGGGAACAATTGTGCTCCAAGCACAAGATCTATTCCGCTCGGAACATTCCAGAGCGGGTCAGCAAGCGGTAAGCTTAAATAGCTTACCGCTTGCTGACCCGCTCTGGAATGTATGACATGTTATCATTGTTATGTAATCTAATTAATTTCGCGGGAAGTCTATCTGTAATACAATCAACAACTAACGCTTGTATCGAAAACTTCGTATGAGGATCAAACCGAGATTCTATGTTTAGATGAATAAAACCGTGTATTGGTTTCGATGACATTCCAACACCTTGTAAAAATGAATTGCGTAATTTAATTATGGGTAAATTCAAACGTTTACAACAGTCCACAGTAATTAAATTATTTTGCGATCCGTTATCTAGTAGGCACCGAACCACCTCCTTATCTCTGATGTCGCTATAGTATGCAAATAACTGCGCGGTCGCTAGCAAAATGGTTGACCCAGTTTTAACAGCTGTAGTGAGCGAAACAGATGTATCCTTAGTAGGCACTTGTGGCTCGGGCGATAATGACTCATCTTTTTCTCGGAAATGTAAGAGAGAATGATGGGACTTTTTACAAATTTTACAAACGTTACGTGACTTACATTTAACCAAAGAATGGGATAGACTTAAACAGTTTATACAGCCACGTTTAGCTTCAATAAATTCAAAACGTGCAAGCGGTGTTCTAATATTTTTAAACTGCGGGCAATAGAACAGCTGATGTCGTACGTCATCCTTATCGCATAGCATACATTTGCTATTTGAAACCGGTTCATTACGCGACACGAACGATCTAGCGGTATTATTTTTTGTTTGATGATTAGCTGAACTAGACTTAGCGCGCGGTTCCGTCTGTAAATTATTACCGTATGAGCGCTGCAGCACTTTACCATATGCTTGCATGAATGTTATAAACTCCGCATAGGAAGGTAATTCTTTTTCACTCACACGTGATTCAAACTGTAAGACAGTTTGCGCTTCAACCTTTCTTAAACCACAGTGTAATAAAACAAAATCCAGTAAGTCTGGAATGTCTAACTGCTTCAAGGCTGCGACGGACGCTGAATATCGTTCCACAAAAGTATTGAGGCTCGCGGCATTACCGGCGCATTGTTTAATGTCCAGTATATTATTGAGATAATGAATCCCTAAACCACGCTTATCTTGATACCTTTTAACGAGACTGTTCCACATAACGTTGTATGTATCACCTGTAGGAACAATGCCTGCGGTTAGTTTTAAGGCATCATGAGTCAATTTACTGATCAAGTACTGGACACGCTGCGAGTCAACCAGATCGGTATTTAAATGAACATTGCTGCGAAACATTTCATAAAATATGGGCCAGTTTTCCGCTTTACCATCAAACGATGGCAAATCTATGGGCGGTAATTTTATCCGAGTACCCACTTTGTGTTCCGATGTTTCGTTTTTCGAAAGTATGAGATTACGTTTATATTTAATATTAGAATATAAGTCTTCAATAGAATATAGACTCGAATAGTCTGGTGCGGTTTGGTCAATCTCGAATTGCAATTCATTCATTTGTTCTACTATTTCCTCAAATTTGTTGTATTGCTCAGTAATTGTTTCTGACTGCGCTAAGAATGTCTCATTTGAACGTGAATCAAAGTTCGAGATGTTTCTGGAATCATTATATATGCGATTAACTCGCTCGAAAATCATTTGTTTTTTAGCGGTAAGCTGAGCCAATTTAGCTTCTTGCTTGCGGGACGCCATTTTGGGGCACTAATAAAGTTATGTGCCTACTGTAATGACTTGTACTTAATTTGTACTGAATTTTACTGATGCCTATCCAGGCTCGAAAGGACCATCTAATGGAGTTGCCCAGGCGTGTAAATAGTCGTGGTTCTCTGCAGGATGAAGGACATTGTTACGGCCAAACACTTGGATTGAATGCTGGCCCAAAATTGCCTATATTTGTCTGTATAACTTCAAGTTAGGAGTGGTTGGCAGTAGACGGCGCACCTTACTCTAGGTTAGTAAGAACAAGTGGTACCTGACTTTCTTTCTTTGGCTGCCACGCTGGATTCCGACGAGTGGCCACTCGATTCTCTTCACACCAACACTCCCGGATATTCTTGTTCAATAGTTACACGGACGCGGTAAATATGGGTTATTTATTATTCCCGGAGAATCCCCAACGTTTACGGGATATTACTCGGGATTTTAGTGTATTTGCGGGGACGATGTTAATAAGACATTAATTTAGTCTGCGGTGAATGCGCTCGGCTTCGCAGCGGAAGGCACACTGAAGTGACGTCGATTGCTGCCTTTTAGATTGCCTATGGCTCCCGTAAAGCCGGTTACACACTTGCCTCACAAGTCAAAGCAAGACACACACGTCGTGACACCACCCCCATCCAACCTGCAGAGTGGCGGCAACTCGCCACACCAACCAGGATCAACGATGTTACTTTCCGAATATAGAAGGGTCCACGAGGTGCGCCTAAAATTGTCAATCCAATCAATCAATTAATTTGTCAATTGGTTTGTTGTCCATGTAGACCGATTGGTGCGATACTACGGGACTAATAATGCTCGGGACAAGCAAGTCTAAGGAGGGGGCAGTCTTACGTCGATCGTACACTAGATCGTTCGAGAATGTGGTCGAAGTTTCCAGACGATTCCACTACGTTCCAGAACATTTGATACTGCGTAGAAGTTCAAAGATGTTTCTACAACATTCCACCTTATGATATTTTCGACAGTGTCCAAGAATTTTCTATGACAGTATAAATAGGCTGGGCGGGCGGCGAGTCAGTCTGTTTTCGACTACGGATGCGAACGGAAGCGATTACAAAGCGAATACAAAGAAAATAGTGATCATTAGAGTATTAGTAATAATAATAATAATAGGATCTCATCTTGGTTCACACCCGTGAGATTCTAGAAAATACCAGGTTTTACCCTGAGAAAAACAAATTTTGGAAAAATAATAATAATATGTTAAGACCCTCCACAACGGCGAGGTATGCAGTCCAAGGGAATATTTCCTAGCTGCTGACGTGGGTATGCATCGAGATGTAGTGGCAGTGGACAAGGGCCTTACTCCACTCGCCTTGGCAAACGAGAACTGGCGCAAACCTCTGGTGTGCTTGACACTAACGATCGCAGAGAAGTATGGCAGAGTAAGGAACTTCACGGACGCTTTTTCCGGGCCCTACAAGGGCCCGATGTAGACCAACTAGCGTCCGTAGCCTGGCTGCGTGTCGGTGACCTTTTTGAGGAAACCGAAGGTTTTGTCTGTGCAATTATGGACGAAGTTATCATGACGAAAAATTACCGGAGTTTATTGTGAAGGACGCCACGGTTGACATATGTCGGGCATGTCATCGTCCGGGTGAATCAATCCGCCACATAATCTCTGGTTGTTCTCGTCTAGCTAACGGTGAGTACTTGCATAGGCACAACCTTGTAGCCAGGATTATCCATCAGCAACTTGCTCTGAAATACTCTCTTGTGGAATCGGAACTGCCGTACTACAGATATGCGCCCGACCCAGTTCTCGATAATGGTCATATCTCATTGTACTGGGATCGGTCCATCATCACTGACAGGACTATTGTAGCCAATAAGCCTGATATAGTTGTGGTGGACCGAATCGAGAGGCGTGCAATGATTGTTGACATTACCTTCCCACATGACGAGAACCTCGTGAAAGCTGAAAAAGATAAACAAATCAAGTATATTGACTTGGCTCGCGAGGTTGTCGATATGTGGGATGTGGACTCAGCGATCATTGTACCGATAGTCGTGTCAGCCAATGGCTTAATAGCCACGAGCCTCGACTAACACCTTAGGAGGCTCTCGTTAGGCGGCTGGATCAAGGGCTTGATTCAGAAAGCAGTACTTCTGGACACGGCTCGCATTGTCAGGCGGTTCCTCTCTCTGGAGCCCTGACCGCCGGTAGCTTGGACCCTGTTCCCGATACCGGTGGGATACTATTTTTTATATTTTTAAATGTTTTTTTTTTTTTTTTACTTTATCATTGAAATATTTAAAAATATAATTTATATGTATTTACAGATGAATAAACGAGAATAATAAGAGTATTAGTGTTTCTGTAAATAAATTGTTTGAGTTAATAAAGGATAAATTTTCTTTTTTTCTACGTGGGTAGGCCTGACAAGTAAACGTTTTTCTACAGCTCCTTGTTTTAATATTTAAATTTAAATAGTTATTTATTAGTTTCGACAGTATATATGTTCTAATTAGCTTATAAACCCACCTTAGTTTCGGTTTTTCCTTTAACTTTCTCTCTATCTCTATCACAACACCTGGAACAACTTACATCACAACATGGACAGCAAGCTTGTACATAGTATGGAGGAACTTGAAAAGCTGTTTAGCTCCCGCATGCGTGATTATGAAGATAAGCTGCAGAGAGCTACAGCTGGAACTGGCACCACACACTCAGACCTTGCTTCACTGTCCAGGGATTTCATCGACTTCAAATCCTTTGTGTGTAAGTCCCTATCTCACTTCAAGACACAAATTGAACTCTTGTCACTGAGTCTGGACACCCATGAGACTGCGATGAGAAGAAAGGTCTTGCTCTTTCACGGCATCCCAGAAAAGCACGGTGAAAAGTTGAGCGACACATTGCTACAAATTATCTCGAAGCAGCTGCAGATTGACGACTTTAAGGTGGAGTATTTGAACGTGTGCCACAGACTTGGACCCCACCATGGTAAAACTAGACCTGTGTTGGTGCGTTTCAACAATATGGAGCATCGCCGGTTGGTCTGGAATTGTAAGACATCTCTTAAGGGCAGCGGGACCACTATTTCTGAGTTCCTGACCAAAACTCGGCATCAAGTATTTATGGCAGCCCGCAAGCACTTTAGCATTAATAGTTGCTGGTCTGCTGAGGGAAAGGTTATTGTCATGACGCCTGATAAGTCCCGACGGAAGATAACATCTATGGGTGAGCTTCGATCCCTAATCGCGCTATTCCCCACTGCTGCCAGCGTTGCTACATCCAAAAATCCCGGGCCTGCTGCTTCATCCTCACCAGCTGGTGCAGCTAGATTGCCTCAGTCCGCATCCCCAATAGCAAAACTGCCGAGGAAGGCACGTCGCTGAGTTTGCATGTCGTCATAGCGTAGTGAGTATTGTCGGTACACTTTTGATTTCGTTTTCACTTTTGTAAATCTACCCATAGTTTTATACTGTTTTATTCTATATTTTTTGAAGTCATTACTCACTTATTTTATTTTTTTTTTCACTACGAATGTCTGTCGGTAGATGTTGACATTTTATTTTTATTTGTTTTGACATTACTCTTGACGTTGACGTATGTCATGTCTGGTCATGTCTGTCTCAAATAATCTTTTGCGTTTCGTTATGCTTTGACGTTCGCGTACGTTTTTTGTGGCTGGCATACTCACTTGCTTACTTTTTTATTTTTTTTATTTCGCTCTGTGTTTATATCATAGATGTTTGTTTGTAATACCTTCGTTTTAATAAAAAATTGTTAAAATCTCTTCCAACAACAGCGTACAGGTGGTTTTATGAGTTGAGCGTATTTTTAGTTATAAATTTTTGTTTCTTATTTTTTATTTTTATTATTTTGTGCTGATATTTTTTTTTTTTTTTTTGTATTCTTTATATATACATCTATTTATTTATATATTTTTATATTGCAATCTATGATCGATGTTAATTTTGATGATGAATATTTCTCCTGTTCTTCCTCCTCTAGTAGCTTCCACAGTGCGGCGAGCAGTTCTTCCTCTCCTTTAAATCTTGGTGACCAGATTTCCTCTTTATTTTCCCACCATCCCAATAACCTAAACATAGCACACATCAATGCTCAGAGTGTTCCTTGCCATTACTCTGACCTTCTGGCTTCCATTAACTGTGCACATTTAGATGCTTTACTGATTTCCGAGTCCTTTCTGAAACCTTCTCTCTTATCTGTTCACTATGCCCTCCCTGGCTTTGAACTTATACGTAATGATAGAACGGGGAAGGGCGGTGGTGGTGTTGCCATGTATTTACGTACTGGTATTCCTTATAAGATTGTCAGTGCATCACCATCTTCCTACTCGGCGTCAGCAGAGCATCTATTCTTAGAAATCACCTTAAATCATGTTAATATGCTCCTTGGGGTTATGTATAGCCCTAACCTCAGCATTGATTACTTCGATTCTTTGGATTCACTTTTGAACAATTTCTGTCCTACTTATGATCATGTAGTCTTGATGGGCGATTTTAATACATGTCTTCTTAAAAATGACTGTCGTTCTCTTAAACTTCAATCTCTTGTATCTTCTTTTAACCTCAGTGTGCTACCTCTCTCGGCTACCCATCATTTTCCTAACTGTAACCCTTCTCTCTTGGATCTTATGATTGTTTCTAAACCTAATAATGTAACTGTCCACGGTCAGCTGACTGCTTGTTTTTCCTACCACGACTTAATCTTTTTATCCTACAAGATTCGACCTCCTAAGCGGAAACCGCAATATCTTTTTCTTCGGAACTACAAGGGCATAGACCTGGAGGCATTGTTGGGTGATGCGGGTGGCATTGACTGGACAGATGTTTACCACAGTTCCTCTGTAGATGATATGGTTAACTTCTTCAACCTTAAAATACTTGAACTTTATGATCATCACGCCCCTGTTCGTCGAGTTAGAGTTAGGCATGTTCCTGCTCCCTGGCTCACTACTACCATTAAGGATGCAATGGCAAGTCGAGACCGAGCCAAAAGGAGGTTAAAGCGCTGCCCCTCTGAGCGCAACCAGGGTTTGTACAGAGAGCTGCGTAATAGCTGCAGTCGGATGTGTAGAGATGCAAAGCGACGCTACTTCCATAATTCTCTTGACAACCGTAACTCCTCTGAAGTCTGGAAGTTTCTGAGAACTGTCGGCATTGGTAAGTCCCCTGTTGCTTCTAGTAAAGACACTGACGTGTCTGCTCTAAACAAACATTTTTCACTTCCTCCTGTTACTCTAGATCCACACGTCAAGACAGCTACACTAAATAAACTCTCCTGCTTGCCAGTGCCGCAGTGTTCTTCTTTTGAATTTAGTCCAGTGAGTGAAAATGATGTTAAAAAATCTATCAGTGCTATCTCCTCTTCCGCTGTTGGTAATGATAATCTTTGCTCAAGAATGATTTCCCCTATCCTCCCCGCATTACTTCCAGTTTTGACACACATTTTGAACTTCTCCTTATTTTCTTGCGCAGTTCCCGTGGCCTGGAAACAAGCCCATATAATTCCATTACCCAAAATCTCTAACCCGGTCTCACTGACCGATTTCAGACCTATTTCCATCCTTCCTTATCTCTCTAAAATTCTTGAGCACATTGTCCACCAGCAACTTTCTGTGTTTCTTACTAGTAATGATCTTCTTAGCCCTTTTCAATCTGGTTTTCGGCCTGGTCACAGCACTGTCACTGCTCTCTTAAAGGTTACGGACGACGTTCGCTTGGCTATGGACCACAAATCTCTTACCTTACTTGTACTTCTTGATTTCAGCAGCGCCTTTAACTCCGTTGACTTCGATATCCTTCTTGGAATTCTTAAATCTTTCAACTTCTCCTCTTCCACTATTAAATGGTTTGACTCCTATCTTAAAGGCCGCTCGCAGCGTGTACGCCTTGATGAGTCTTCCTCGGATTGGTGCTGTCTTTCTGCGGGTGTGCCTCAAGGTGGCGTTCTCTCTCCTCTTCTTTTTTCTATTTTTATCAACTCTGTCACCAGAGTCATCTCCTCTAACTACCATCTCTATGCCGACGACCTGCAGCTTTACCACCATTTTCCTAGGGAAGATGCGGAAGCCGCCGTGTCCGCCGTAAACTGTGATCTGGAGTTGATTGGGGAGTGGTCGCGGTCCTTTGGGCTGCAAATAAACCCCAAGAAATCTCAGGCCATTATTATCGGCGGCAGGTATATGCGGAGCAGGCTTGATGTTGCTCCACTGTCTCCACTCTGGTTGAATGGAGTTCAAATTGAATACACTTCGTCAGCTAAAGACCTGGGGGTGATATTGGACTCTAACTTATCTTGGACTGCCCATGTCGCTGCAGTCAGTCGCAAAGTCCACTACACATTCCACTCACTGAAATGCCTCCAGAGTTTTTTGCCCTTAAACACCAAAATTTCCCTTGCCCAAACTCACATTCAGCCTATCATCGACTACGCCGACGCGTGTTATTTGGATGCCACCGAGGAGCTTTTAAATAAACTTGAGCGATTGCAAAATATATGTATTCGTTTTGTTTTCAACCTTAAAAAGTATGATCATGTCTCCAACTTTCGCAAGGTACTCAAGTGGCTCCCTATCCGTCTTCGCAGGAACTCTCGTATTTTATGTCTGCTCTTTAATATCCTTCACAACCCTAAAACGCCCGCCTACCTGCGGGAACGCTTTTCGTACTCCCGCCCTTTTGATGCGCCTTGCAGGTCGCATCTTAGGAATCTCCTAAAATCCCCTCCCCACACAACCGACTTCTACTCCTACTCCTTCACTGTGCACGCAGTACGGTTGTGGAACTCTCTGCCGCCTGACATTAGGGACTGCCAAACTCTTGCAGTTTTTAAGAGGAGAGTAAAGGAACACTATTTTTCCATTTCATGATAGTTGCATATAAGTATGTATTATTATTTAGTTTATATGTATTTGTACCATCTATATATATACATATATATATATTATATTATTTAGTTAGTTTTATATCTTTACATTGTATGTGTCCTAGCACTGTTACACACCGTGTCTACTTCTCTTTTTTTTCCATCTCTCCTTTCGCAGGTTTGCTGTAAGAGATTTCTATAGAAATAAGCATAACCTTTGTACATATTTCTCTGTTTCCTTCTTCTGGTCTGTTTTTTTTTGTATGTGTGTGTACATTAATTGTTAAATAAATAAATAAAAATAAAAAAAATTTGGTTGATATATCTGTGTAAAATAATTTATCCCATACCCAGCTCGTAACAGTATTAAACAAAAGACACTATTTGCGCAAAAATAAAATAAATCTGATTTTTAGTACACGTTTATTCGTATAGTTCGACAAAATGCGGCATATACCTATGTTCATTTTTCTTTTTAAAGTTGGATCAACTTTTGATACTTCGTGCCTAGAAAATTTCCTGACGGTGATTAAAATATCTGGCAATATCAAGTCAGCAACCAGTTTCATTTGGTCTAGCTATATTGACCTATGAAGCAGGGTCAGCAGGTTCCCACAATTATTGTCTCGAATATACGTACTCTTAAGCATTTACCTTTATTTATATATTTATAACGGAATATAACTAAAATATGTACTGATACACAACTAAACTAATAAATAACTTATAACTAACTGACTATAATATATAAAAAAAACATCTTCCTTTACATCGAACCAAACTAAATAAATCTTATTGAGTTCGCTCGCGTGAAAGTAGATATAAGGGACGATATGTAGGGGACGTACTCCAAGGATTAATAAGCCCCCTGTTCCTAAGGTCCAATCTATATTCGAGTATTTACGTTGGAATTACTTTCGCATTTATGATTTTAGTTTTATTTTTTGGCAGATTCATTGATTGTAGAGGTAGAATGCGCGTCCGCTGCATGCTAGTGGTCAGGATATCCGTAGAAGCTGTTAGTACTGGCTGGCTGAATGACTCGCTGCTGAAGACCTTGAAGAAAGTGGTGATGATGACATCACGCTGGACTAACTGCACGAAGGCTGCGCTAACGTTCATGCTCGAGGGTCACCAGTTTGGAGAGTAGTCACTTTTAAGTACTGATCCGATTACGAAAGTTCTATCACTGGTAGAAAGCTGAGTGTGAAATTCTACTTTTTTTGCGGAAAAATGCATGATTCCTGTGGGATGGGCCACAAGAGCGAAGTCGCAGAAAAAGCTGGTTTATAATTATGTGAATGCATAATTTTGTCTTTACCGTGTACTTTGGATATTCATATGTATAATAGGATAGTTGATACATTAAAATTCATTAGAAAATGATTATAGACATAAGGGATCTAATTTTAACTAATTGAACACATATCAGTTGAAGATGCCTGTAAAATCCATTACTTTTTAATCTGTAATTTTTTGAAATCCCCAAAAACATAGCTATTTATATTTCCATGCAAAAAACGATATTCACAATGATTTACGCCGAAGTCATCTTAAAAAAACTTTTTACAAAAAAAAATACAACCGACTTCCATAAATAATACTAAAAAATGCAAAATAACTTTAATTTCGGAAGTCGGTGTTTCTAGTTTGGTTTCTTCGTTATTTGACACCGACTTCCGAAATTAAAGTTATTTTGCATTTTTTAGTATTATTTATGGAAGTCGGTTGTATTTTTTTTTTGTAAAAAGTTTTTTATTTTTCACTTTTTAGTTGTTTTACCCCATTCTAAAACTAAATTAATAGTAAAGTTATGCCCGAATTGATAGCCCCAAAAATAGCGAATTTGAACGTAGTTTGTGAAATTAGGGTGTATCAGGGTTAACTGTACAAATCTGTATACCCCTTCAGAGCGCATCAGCGTGATGTAATGTTGTGAAGTGGTGAAAACAATATACAGACATGCGAATGCAGAAATTCTGGAAGGTTTGCTATCATTTATTAAAGAGTTCCATTGTGTATCTCCGAAGTCCTTCATCAGATCTTCACTAAATTAAAATGGGACCAAATGTGAAGCAACAGCTTTCAAAAAAAAAAAATCGTCAAAATCGGTTCACGTAGTAAGAAGTTATGAGGTAACACACATAAAAAGAAAAAAAAATACAGTCGAATTGAGAACCTCCTCCTTTTTTTGAAGTCGGTTAAAAATCAACCGTTGCTAAGAGATTTTCTTAGGAACATTTTTGATTACTATACGTTTTCGTCATGGCACCGCTAAATATTTAAACCATCATGCATTTCGATGGACATTCGAATTTTTACGTCTAATAGGATAGGATTATCAATTTAAGACCTATTTAAAAATAATGATCTACTAATCTATTGTGGATAACCGAAATAGCAGTAACACATATCCTACATTTTAGGATATGTGTTACCGCTAATTCGGCTTAGGACCTAAACAAATAAACAAAAATCAGACACTTGAAAATTTAACAAAGTTTCCGACCATTAAAAGTTGAACTAATAAATCTCGGGTAAACCCATCTATATCTTTCCACCACGCCTACGGTGCGGTGGTGTTTATGTCGGTAGTATTTCCCCGTACAAGCCGTTATTGTTGTATTTTTAAGCGTCATAGTCAACCAGGTGATTCAAAAGTGTGCAGGTAGTGATTCACATACTTGTTTGTAATATAATGCTACTTGTAATTCAACTGGTTTCATATCGCTTTGCGGCTCGTGGAAGTCTAGACGCATAGCGGCATTACTCATTAATGTGCGCTAAACTGCGCACGCAATACTCGCCATGGCCCACAATGAGCCCAGCGTACATGAAAAAGATGCATCAAATACCACAGAAAACTTCACAAGTGCATATAACATTAGTGCATATGTCACCAGTGCAAACTACACCAGTGCATATGTAACCACTTATAATACTAGTGATATTGACACCCGTGCTTTCAACTCCAGTGTAATTAATATCAGTGCAAATGCCACCGATGTCTTGGATGAACCCTGCATTCCGAGTGCATATTATCTCATAGTTTTTGCCTGGATTATTATTGTGCTAAGTCTGACTGGACTTACATACGGCGTGACATCATGGTGCCTCATCAAAAAGTTTCGTCATTTCAGAAACTATGTGCTTCTCAACTTAATGATAACTAATATGATACGTTACAGCCTGTTTGTGTATGTAGAATCAAATTGCTTTCTTAATTATATATATCTTGTCAAAGTTCAGTTTGTTCTGTATCTTTTTGAGTTCTGGGCATTAACTTTCAACTGCTGGTTACTAGTGTTGTGCTATATTTTTTACGTTGATTTTGTTAAAGTTTTCAACATTGACATTAGTAGGAGGTATCTTAAGAGTAACATATTTGCTTGGGGTGTACCTTTTGTAGCTGTCTTATTATATTTTATTACTGGGAGGTTACTGCATGTGTATTACTCAATGGAAATATTAACGACTCCTATTGGAATATCACTGTTATTACTACCTGTGACAATAAGTTTTATTGTTTATGTTATGGTGGTATACTCTCTGTTCCGCAGTAGTGAAGCTGCTGCAAGCACAGCTTCTGATAAAAGGCGCCGCTTCTACATATCCACATTAATATTTGTAATAAGCAATGTCATGGTGTTGTACTGTTTACGAGATTTATTTGAAATAACAGATAAATATGTAAATGTATTAGGAGTGTTTGGAGAATTCACGAATATAATAGCATTGGACATTTATTTAATTATAGGCAGGAGTAATTGGGATTTATGGCGAGGATATTTAAAAAAGAGATCGTTACAAGCATCCCTGACCGTATGATCTTCGCAATTTTTTTAAGTTGCGTTATTGTTCATATATTTGTAAAAAGTATATCTGGAGTGACTGATCCGAAACGAAAAATCTTTTACTTATAGAAAGTAAGTCTATAACTGTGTGTATATAATATAGGCTTAATATCCTGGAAAAAATGCATGGTTCTTGCTGAATGGTCCATGGGAACCAAGCTAAATAGTTATAAATTTTAAGGAAAATGAAGCAAGTTAGACCACTTATAGAAACAGTGCGTGCTTGCAATGATAGCCAGTCGACCTGACATATATGAGATGTTTATGTAATTTTAAAATAAAATGTTAACAAATCATGTTTGCGTGTTATTTTTTTTCTTTAGATTAATTTAACCTGACTTTAGTATTATTTCTGTTTCTGTATTTAATTTCTTGGACTTTTAAATAGCAATTATTTGAATTATAATCTAGCTACAATCTAATTGCTGATAAATAGTAATTGATCGCACGTAAAGATGAACAGAGTTGAGTTTAAGCAAGAACTTCGAGGAAGTGTTTTTAGATTCACTGTAACCGCCGATCATTTAAAGTTGAGTATTTCTAAAACTTTTTTTAAACCTGAAAACCTGTAAATATTTGTCATTAAGGCGGATGCGCCAGGCTGGCCCGCGAAATTCAAATTAATTTACGTTTTTTGCAATTAGCAGGTCAGTGTCAGGTTGTATCTTGGTCAAAATTTGATTCGCGGCCGTAGCAAGTACGTTTTTACAGAACTTTAATATTTAAAATCATCAATACAACTCTTTCAGTTATAATTGATGCCAAATGTCGTGATTTCATGAAATTTTTACATTTGGCATCAATTCTAACTGAGAAAGTTGTATTGATGATTTTAATGATTATAATTCTATAAATATATACTTGCTACGCCCGCGAATCAAATTTTGACCAAGATACCACCTGACACTGTCTTGCAAATTGCAAAAAACGTAAGAAAATTTGAATTTCGCGGGCTACCCTGGAGCTTTTGCCTTAAAGTAGAGTTTCACACGTTCAACTCAATTCAGAAATTCGCCCTAAATATCTCTGTAGGTTTCCATTTTAAGCAGAGCAGTTATGCGTCACACAGAACTCCGTCGTACAGTGCTTCTAGAATAATACCTACCGTTTGGTATTGGCATAGAGGAAGTATGTAAACACAACATTGTTCCACGATAAACTTATTTTTAAAAATGACTACCATATATAATGTGTGACTTGGTCTTTTTTTGTAGGGTTCCGTACCCGTAAGGTCCAAACGGAGCCCTACAGCTATCACTCACATGTCTGTCTGTTCGTCGTCTGCCACAAAAGTTTATTCCAAACAATTTTTTAACTGCCCAATGATCTATGAACTTGAAATTTGGTAATAATTTTTATTATTGCGTTTATTTTACTAACAAATACCAACATACCTATTGATAAAACAGATTTTCTCTTTGAAATTCCCTCATACAGGACACTAACACACACAGCACACTAACTGGTACTGCTTAAGCTAGACGCATATCTTTCCGCTACTCGAAAATAATTGTTTTTACTGAGAAATACATTGTTGAAATTGGTAATAACTCCAGAAAACATAGTTTCAAGTCAGTGAAGTGCTATAAACCCTGAAGCAGCAATAAAAACAGTGAAATATACACAAATTGAGACGAAATAAAACTGTAACAAATATTAATCTACCGGTCATTGTGAAAAGTGAATCCCTGACCTACACCAATGTTGTTATCGACGCAGCGACGAAGGCGGCATTAGTTTGGAATCTCGCAGTTTTTGCAAAAAAACTAGTTTCTACTCAGTGGGCGGTCTTAGTTTGGAGTCACGTTTCTAAAATCGTTGGTGAGAATTGGGTGAAATATCGAATAAATACAAATTTGAAAAAGTACCAGTGAAGAGCACGGGGATTTGGACCAGCGGTTGCGGATTCACAGGCGGACGGCTTAGCCGTAGCACCATCAAGTTGGTGACGTGTTTCGAACGCCAGATTTGTCATTTATTGCGATACACACTTTGACTTCTTGCCGTTATATAACTCCGACTTACGTCTATCCTGCTACTGCGCTGCCTATCTAGTACGTCTGGAAACACACAGATGGCGTCGGGGGGCATTACATGTGCTGGTTGTAAGGGTGCTGTTGATAGTCGAGAGTGTTTGAAATGCTGTAAATGCAGTAAATATTATGATCTTCCTTGCGCGAATATCCTCGATAAGAAAATCTATGCCGGTATGAGCAAAATGCAGAAAATCAAGTGGACTTGCCATGAATGTAGGAGTAAACAACCGAAGCTTGGAAACACCAATACCCCAGTGCGAAATGTCAAGGAGGGTGAGCCAAGCTCATTTAACTTATCTGATGAAACCGGTCTGGACAACGTTACTTATAGAAAGAAGCAAGGTGATGACTGCCGGGAAACACCTCAATGCAGCCCGGGTTCAGCCAGCTGCACCACGCCTAATAGAGATGAAGCATTTATTTCTGCTATAAGCGATAAAGTTCTTAAAGCGCTTAAGTCCGAACTGCCTGCAATGATTTCGTGTGTTCTGAAGACTGAACTATCTTCAATTAAAAATGATATTTTAGAGTTTCGTCAGTCAGTGGACTTTTTGAGCACTATGCATGACGAAATGAAGAACATGGTAGAAAGTTTAGTCAAGGATTATGCGTTGTTATCTAAAGAAAATACCACCCTAAAAACCACAGTAGCTGAGTTATCCGATCGACTAAATAGTTTGGAACAACATTTACGGGAAAACAATTTAGAGATACATGGCGTACCCGAACACCATAATGAAAATTTACCCAGTCTCCTCAATCAATGCTCTAAAGTCATAGGTCACGAGTTGAAGGAGGGTGATATAGTGAAGTGCACCAGAGTTGCTAAATTGAATAAGGACAGCAAATATCCCCGCACTATAATTGCCAAGTTCAGTTGTGTGAGAAAGCGTGATGAGTTTTATTCTGCAGTGCACAGATATAATAAATCCAATCCCATTAATAGACTTAATACTGCGCTGCTGGGACTTGCAGGTGAAAGGGTACCGGTGTACGTGTCAGAGCATCTTTCTCCATCTAATAAATCCTTGCATGCCGCAGCACGTGGGAAGGCAAAGGAACAAGGATATAAGTTCGTGTGGGTGAAAAATGGACGTATTTTTGTAAGAAAAGCAATTGAAAGCAAGTACATATTAATAAAAAGTAAAGAGAGTCTTAGTCTCATATGTTGATTTATATTTATATATTTTTTTTTTTAAGTGATTCTAGTTGTTACAAAATTTTATACTTACACAATGATGTACTTGTCACTGTATTATCAAAACATCAGAGGTATGAAAAGCAAAACAATAGACATATATAATACTGTCTTATGTAATAACTTTGACTTAATTTGCTTGTGTGAGACTTGGCTTGATGAAACGATATTGTCTTCTGAATTGTTTGATGACAGGTACTGTGTAGTGCGCAGAGATCGAGACGCTAGGTTTCGCGCTCGGTATGGTAAGAACCATGGTGGTGGTGTACTTATCGCTTATTCGAAAAAACTTAAAATTTCAATTAAAAATGAATGGTTTTCTGAATACTTGGAAGATCTATGGATACAACTTATGGTAAATGGCTCTCGTATAATTAATTTATGTGTTGCTTACCTTCCTGAGTATTTGCCTACGGATGTGGTTTGTAACCATTTTGCCAAATGCTACGCCATATTCAGTGATTTACCGAATCACATGACCTGTATACTGGGTGATTATAATCTTGGGGAAGTTAGTTGGTCGGTTGAAACCGGACGTCCCTTGAATTGTAACTGTGAAAAGTCTAAATCATTACATGACCTCTTTCACTCGACAACGATACGTCAACTCAATTTTACGGGAAACCACAATAACCGGATACTTGATTTAGTTTTTTCTGATCGCCCTGAGTTACTGAGTGTAACGCCTACATTGCCCATTAGTCGTATTGACTTGCATCATCCGCCTTTTGAACTTGTATTTAAAACTGGTATCACTACACTGACACATAACACATTACTTAAAAAATTATGTTACCGTAAAACAGATTATGAGAGCTGTAATAAAGACCTAGAAAATATTGATTGGGACAAACACGCATTGGAACTGGGATGTAACGATTTTGTTCAACTTTTTTATAATAAAATATACTCAATAATTGAGAAATATACTCCCACAACTAGAATTTCTAATAATAAGTATCCCACCTGGTTTTCGAAGGATTTAATTAAGTTACTCGCATCCAAAGATAAAGCACATACCAAATTCAAGCGTTATGGAAATCCCAGAGATTACGATATGTTTTCGATGCTTAGAGCTCGAGTTAAGATCGTCGTAAATCAATGCTTTAGAACGTATATTGAGCGAATTGAATGTGATCTTAGGGTTAATATAAAAGCTTTCTGGCGCTACACAAAAAGCAAACGTGTCACTAATAGCATTCCTAGTCGCGTATATTATCAGGATAGCGTTTGTAGTACGGGTAGTGATATTGTCAACTTATTTGCAAGTTATTTTTCATCAGTGTATTCTCCCAGGGCAACTACAAATTACTGTCCTAACTTTCAAACTTCTAATTATACCATTAGTCGCTTGCATATATCGGGTAGGGATATATTACAAAAGTTGAAAAACGTGGATTTGACAAAGAACGGTGGCTTTGATGGTATACCGCCTATCTTTATACGGTTGTGTGCGACTAATCTTGTAACTCCGCTATCAATAATATTTAATAAATCTCTTAAAGAAGGAGTATTTCCCGATCTGTGGAAAATTGCTAAGATCACTCCAATCCACAAATCTGGTGATAAAAGTGACGTCTCTAATTATAGACCAATTTGTATACTAAACTGGTTTGCCAAAATTTTCGAAGGCTTTGTTTATAAACATGTATATGATCATTTCTCTCATTTATTGAATCCGCGTCAACATGGCTTTATCACGGGTCGATCAACTAACTCTAACCTATTATGTTACTCTACTTATATATGCGAATCTTTCAATGGCAAACAGCAAGTGGACTCTATATATACAGATTTTTCCAAAGCGTTTGATCGTGTCGACCATTTTGCATTGCTCTCGAAGGCCCAACATGCCGGAATACATGGAGATCTGTATAGGTGGCTCACATCCTATCTTTCAAACCGAACTCTACTTGTTGCACTCAGTGGGTATGAATCTATCCCATTTTTGGTGACTTCTGGGGTCCCCCAAGGCTCAAATTTGGGGCCCCTATTGTTCCTGTTATTCGTCAATGATTTACTTAGTAAAATTGATAGTGAATGTTTAGCCTACGCTGACGATATCAAAATTTTTAGACGTATCTCCGATCACCGAGACTGTGAGGCTCTCCAAACGGATATAAATACTGTTGTCAAATGGTGTGACGAGAATCTAATGTCGTTAAACATAAAAAAGTGTCAGGTTATATCATTTACAAAAAACAAAACACTACTCAGTTACAATTATCACATCAAGGGCATTGTAATAGACAGGGTAAAGCAAATTCGCGACTTGGGGGTAATCTTCGACTCGGCTATGTCTTTCAGACCACATTACGATCAGGTTTGTAATAAGGCTAATCGCATGTTATCTTTCGTACTCCGGAATGCAAAACCTTTTAGACAAACCATTTCACTGATAACTCTGTACTATGCTTTAGTTAGAAGTATTATTGAGTATTGCGCATCTGTGTGGGCTCCAATATATAAAACTCATATAGACCGTATAGAGTCTATACAGAGACGGTTTGTCAGAACTCTATGTATGAAATGTGGCTTAAGGCGTAAAATACCTGAATATGAGGCTAGGCTGCGGTACTTTAACATGGTTGGATTGGATAAAAGGAGATGGATGAGCGACATGTCCACTTTTTATAAGGTGTGTAACGGTTCATTTGATGGTGCTCTCCTAAGTCAGTTACACTTCAAGGTACCTACTCGATCTGTGCGTACTCCGCAGCTGTTTCAGATACCATCGAGCAATAACAATGTGTCCCAAAATAGTCCACTGTTTCGAATGTGTAGACAATATAATGATATTTGCACTCATGTTGATATATTTGTGGATAGTCACGGCAGATTTATGGAATCCTTGCGAAAATTGAATACACCTTAAGCTATTGTATTGTAATATGCTGTCTTGACTATATTATTTGTAACTTCTTTTTATTTTATTTTTATTTTTTGTAGCCTTAACTTGCATCTTTGAAGCTGTATAAATCCTGAATGCTGTGTATAGTAGTAATTGGAGTGCAGATTTAAAAATGTTATCACTTAAAAGTAATCCTGATCACAACTTAGTCTGTATTCTGTAACTGTACCTCTTATAAATAAATAAATAAATAAATAAATAAATAAATACAGTACGGAAACCTAAACGGGCGAAGTCCGACACACACTTGGATGGTTTTTTTTTTGGGGAAACCTTTTATATGTGGATATGGAGAAAAGACCAGGGAGTGTGGTAATACTTACCGTCCTAAAAACAACCCGATAATCACCATCAGCACCCGGAAGGGGCCCTGTTACTTCTTAGACAATTCCGGGACCCCCTCTGTTCGACGCCTGTTAGGGCATCCCTTTTTAGGGTTCTGAAAGTCCGAATGAAAAAACGTAACCCTTATCACTCGTGTGTCTGTCTGTCTGTCTGTTTGCCCGTCTGTCATAGCCAATTCGCTCCGAATCTGCTGAACCGATAGAGTAGAAAGTGGTCGTTGGGTTAAAACCTGGCCAAAGTGGATCAGTGATGGAAGACCACCAAAACCCTCTAAAATAGAAACAGGCTCTTTACCACTAGTTCAAAACAACATTAATGATCGTCAATGCATGTTCGTTGGAACAGTCTCAGAATAAGGGAAATTGGTTCATGGACAATGGGGCGACAGTGCATATCACAAACAGAAGTGAAATTTTTCAAGACTTCGTTAATTTTGATTTGAGCCACGCAGTGACCACTGCAGACGGTACTTCCATTTCTGCGAAAGGGAAAGGATCGGTGGTAGTTGAATCAAATGTAAATAGAAGAAAGGAATTAATAACACTCAGCAACGTTTGGTACGTGCCATCATTATCTAGTAACTTATTTTCGGCTTTAGCTGCACAAGACATGATTCTAAACAGCGTCTTTATCTCTACTGCTACAGAATGCAAAGTGGTAATAGATGGAATCACATATTATGCGTTATTGGGAATAGGAAACCCAATGGAGAATTATATAAGCTCAATATAAAAACTATAATCCCAGCTAACCATATTCATAATAATAATAATAATAATAATAATTCTTTATTTAACATAGACACAGTTTAACACATAATTACACATTTACAAGTACGAAGAACTGACTTAAAAACTAACAAAACCCTTGACCAGTTAGCTGCGGGTCCCAAACTAGGCGCAGCCTGTATTTTGGTGACCCAATCACTACACAGAGTTCCTAATTTGATGTAGCCTGCTAGCGCTACTTGGCAATGTGTAACAAGGACAAAAACAAAAACACAATTTATACATCGGTAGGAGCTAGTCTAGTGACAAATACGTGATGCAAAAACAGAAAAATAAAAGAAACAAAAAGAAACGGTTAAGGTGTGTAATTGTTAGGTGTAAGTGAAGGTGTGATGGAGAGTGTGAGTATGTTTGTGATGAGTGATGGTCTGTGTGTGGGTGTTAGCTTGAGCAACGAATAAGACCTTCAGTTTCCTCGTAACTCTGGTTCAATAGCCATTTTTTTAGAATAGTTCTGGCCTCAGAGTACTGACTTGGTATGGTGAGAGTTTTGCTTATCTCGTTGAACACTCGTACGGGCAGATACGTCGAAAGCCGGGTCGCAAATAAGGTTTTTATTATTGGAAGGGTGATTCTTTCAGGCAATTTCCTACCCCTTTTACTACAGTTAGAGCGAACTGCCTTATCCTTGACCAGTTTTAAAAGGGACTCCAGAATGAATAGTTGTCGCACGCGTAATACCCCAGCTTCCTTGTACAGCTCATTAGTAGAAAATCGCCGTGGTTTTCCCAGAAGTACCTTGAGGACAGCGCGTTGAGCTCGTTCAAGCTCCAGCATGATCGTCCTGGCGGCGCCGCCCCAGACACCAACACAGTATTGCAGGACAGATTGGCACAGAGAGCTGAATACCTGGATGCAAATATTTTTAGGAGCACTGGCTCGCAAAAGTTTCGCTACGTAAATAAATTTGCGAGTCTTTTTTGCGAGCGATCGAATGTGCACTTTGAACGACAGGTTCTGATCGATTGTCACGCCTAGGTAACTTGTGGTGTCTGTTCTGAGTATGAAGTTGCAGTTACAACCGGAGACTGGAGCGGTTATTGCTGTCAAGACATTGCATTTGCTGGTGTGTATTTGAAGTGTGTCAATGTTAGGTCTACTTGATCGAGCAGGGTGAAAGGTTATGAAGTTGGTTTTTTTTAGATTAAGTGTAAGAAGATTTTGCTCAAGCCATTTTGTTATGACACTCATCCCTTTTCCAGCTGCGTCCATCGCCTCCGCCCAAGTATTTCCATAAAAAATGATGGCAGTGTCATCAGCGTAGCAGATGACATCCGCCTGTGCAATTTTGAGTCTTAAGATGTCATCCATGTACATGGTGAAGAGTGTGGGTCCCAGAATACTTCCCTGGGGCACGCCGCAGGCAATCGGCATACTCTCACTGACAACTTCCCCCACCTTAACAAGCTGATGTCGACCAGACAAGTAGCTGCTGAACCATTTCAAGGACAGACCTCTGACACCGAAGGTTTCAAGTTTTTTCAGCAGCGTAGAAATTGAGACTGTGTCAAAGGCCTTGGCTAGGTCAATGAAGACACCAGCAGTACGACAGACTCTGTCAATGTTTGAGGTGACAATGTCAGCCAGCAGGCCTACCGCCTGCGATGTAGACTTCCCTCGACGAAAGCCAAACTGTCGCTCGGAGAGAAGGGAGTTTTCATTTAGGTAGTTCACGAGGCGGTTGCTAATCAGCTTTTCGAGGATTTTTGATGTCACACAGAGCAACGAGATAGGCCTGTAGTTATCAAGAGCAATCTTGGAACCACCCTTGTGTATAGGCGTGACAACGGCAGTCTTCCAGCACGCAGGAACGATACCAGTTTCCATGCTCAGATTGCATATGTATTTTATTGGTTCAAGGATAAATTTTTTAAGACGTTTAAGGAGCAAGGGCCGAAACTCATCGAGACCTGGGGCGCTGTCATCTTTGAGATCATCGATGATGTTACTGATCTCTTGGCTATCCGTGGGGAAGAAAAACAGTGAGTTTTTAGGCGAGTTTTTATCTATTGCGCCAATTCCTTGTTTGTCTGCAGTTCTCGGATGCCTATTCAAGATGTCAGTTGCAAGGTTCTGACCCACTGAAACGAAGTACTCATTGCACATGTTTATCGACATTTTACTGTTTACTTTACATTTTAGTAGTTCTAGGTTGTCGTTGGTTCTTTTGGGCATTTGACATATTTCCTTTATAGTCCGCCAGAGTTTTTTGGGTTCTTTGCTGTTTTTTTCTAGTTCTTTCCTATCATGGTCTGCTTTCCGCTGGCGCAGAATGTTGCTGCAATAGTTCCTGTATCTTGAGTAGACAATTTTTAAAACATCATTCTTCGGCTGTTGTCTTACCTGGGCGTGAAGGCGGTCTCGATGACGGATACATCTAATTAGTCCAGGTGTAACCCATGGTTTCAGATTAAATTTAGAGCGACTTACTATAGTTTTTGTGGTGTATTTGTTTACGATGTCCGTCAGAGTCTTATTAAACAGGAGAACTGCGTTGTCAATATTTGACGTGGATGTGACATTCGTCCAGTCAAGCTTGCTCACTTCTTCGATCACCTTGGGATACTCTGTCGTGATTTTTAATCTGTTGTTGGATAGGGCTTTAGGGTTGGAGTAATTGATTCCGAGCAGCACCAGGTGGTGATCTGTTACTGAGGTCTCACATACGATTCCTTGTGCGTTAGTACCCTTGAATTTGATGTAGCCGTGATCTAAGCAGGCTTTTCCTCGAGTTGGATGAGTGATAGCTGGTAGCAGCCCGTGTTCAGCCATTAGGCATTGATAAGTCGTGGGGACGGTATCCGCTGAGTCATTTAGAAGGTCAATGTTGATGTCTCCCGTCACAATGACATATGAGACATTTTTAATCTTATCTAAAGAATCATCCAAAGAGTTCAGGAAGCGATCGGTGTTGGCGAATGAAGGTGAGCGGTATATAGCGAGGAGTGTGATTTTACTCTGCAGCTCGATTTGTAGGCAATTAGCGTCGTCAAATTCAGGTTCGGAAACTGACGCGGTCCAGAGATTGCTAACATAAACAGTTACTCCGCCACTCTTGTTTATTCTTTTGGAGGTATGGTAGCTTTTGTATCCGGGCAGTTGGTGAATTACGGAGTTTTCATTTAACCAGCATTCTGTCAGGACGATGACCTCTGGTTCAAAGTCAAGTCGGCACAACGATGCTTGTAGGCTAAGGAAATTTTTTTGCAAACTCCTGATATTTAAAGTCAACACCCTGAAGTTAAGTTCACGAAGAAAGTTCCCACATGACTCAAGTTTCTCGACGGTGCGGCAAGATATGCTCAGCGTTTCGTCAATTTCGGTCAACAAGTCGGTTTTATCCATAGTCAAAGATTATAATAAGAGTTAGGGAATAAAATATTCAAGCGAATGTAGTGACGTCACATGAAGACCTCCTTCAAATATACCATGAAAGGTTTGGACATCAGAATCCTAGACCTATAAAGAACTTAGTGAAACGAGAACTAGGTATAGACATAAACTGTCATGGTCTCAAAAGTGAAGGGTGTATATATGGAAAAACAACCCGCAAAAAATTCGGTAATAGAGAGAGAGCGTCAAGCATAGGTGAATTGATCCATACGTATGTCTGCAGTCCTATCGAAGAAAGTTCAAAATACAAGTACTTTGTGTTATTCAAAGATGATTATTCTAGCTATAAATCGGTGTACTTTATACGACAGAAATCTGAGGTCAAGAATATGTTAGTACGCTTTATTGCTGAAACGAAAGCAAATGGACATTTAATCAAAACTTCGGACAATGGCAGAGAATTTGACAACAAGGATTTTCGAGATATTTTAAATAAGCATGGAATTACACACAAACTTACAATGGCCTACACATCTGAACAAAATGGTGTAAGTGAGCGCGAGAATCGAACGTTAGTAGAAGCATCACGATCAATGATGCACTCAAAAGTAGAGTTACAACAGAAGCTTTGGACAGAATTGATCAATACCGCGACATACGTACTCAATCGTACAGGCCCTTATCGAGTGGAGAACAAGGTGACTTTTGAATCGTGGCATGGAAAGAAACCCAAAATCAGTCACCTAAGGGTTATTGGTAGTGAATACTACGCTCATGTACCGAAACAGAAACGAAAGAAACTAAGCAAGAAAGCTCTCAAAGGGATACTCATCGGATACAAAAATGAGGATGGGTACCGCATATGGGATGGTCACCAAATTCAGAGATCGAGAGACGTTACCTTTTATAAAGATGTTGAATACAAAATTCCAACTGATATTGAATTTAAGCCAAATGAGCCTAATAATGATTTAGAGGGTGAAGAAGCCAGAGATCATGATTTAGAGGCGATTTTTTCAGGAAGAAAGAACTGAAGATCAACATTCAGATAATGAAGATAAAAATCTTCAGGGAGATAGAGAGAGACGATAACAAATTTGACAAATTTGAGTTGAGACGTTTGTAAAAACGATTTACAAGGACGAGACAATTTCTTTGATGCTGAAGACATAGATCCTGAAGAAACGATCGCTGTTAATGAGCCAAAATACAACTTGAGGGACAGAAACACTCTGCGGCCCCTTAAAAAGTATGAGGACTTTGTCTGTCTAGTAGAGTATTTTACTAATACATTCAAAGATGCTATTCAAGTTAAAGACAGTGAACAGTGGCTACAAGCTATGAAGAGTGAAATTAACTCACCACGAGTTAATGATATGTGGACTTTAAGTGAACTACCACCTAATAGAAAGGCGCTTCCTTCAAAGTGGATCTTTAGAATTAAGAGAAATTATGATGGCTCAACAGACAAATACAAAGTGCGCCTGGTGGTGAAAGGATTCAATGTCGACTATGACCAAACATTTAGTCCGGTTGCAAGGATGGGAACTATTAGAGCCCAAATAAGTGTTGCAGCTAAAGAAAGATTGGTCCTGACACAGTGTGACGTTTCCACAGCGTTCTTATATGAAAAACTTAAAGAAGAGATCTATATGGAGCAACCTGACGGCTTCAATGATGGTTTAAAAAAGTATGGAAACTGAACCGAAGTTTATACGGACTAAAACAAACGCCACGTTGTTGGAATTCTTGTTTTGTCGAGATTCTTCTGGATTTATTTATTTATTTAAACTTCATGTACAATAGTGGTACATAGGCGGACTTAATGCAGCAAGGCATTCTCTACCAGTCAACCTTTGGGTTAAATAAACAACTCTGTGGTAGGTGTACAACCAAACGTTTACCATTAACAAATAGAAAAAAAATAAAAATATAAAAATACTAGACCGATAATAAAATACATATATATTCTGAAATAATATACTAATAGATATTATAATAAATACCAAATAATACAGTACATAAACACAAAAAAAGGAAAAAAAAAAAAAAAAACAATGATTACGACGAGGACTAAACTACGTTTGAGAGGACTTTAAGTAGTAGTTCCGTATTTTACGCTTAAACGAAAATTTACTCTCAGCTTTTTTGATGTCAAGGGGAAGCACGTTCCAGAGTCTAATCGTTGAAATAACGTAAGAGTTGGACATAAACCCGGTGCGGTGAGAAGGAATGTGCAGAAGTAAGTTTTTGGATGCACGAAGGCTCAGACTGTGAGAACTGCCCAATACCTTGAAATGTTGTTTTAAATAATCAGGAGCACAAGGATCGTTCATAATAGTGAAAAGCATGCAGAGGGATCTGAGGGATCTCCTGTGTCGGATAGGCAGCCATTTAAGCTGAGAACGGTAGGAAGAAATGTGGTCATATTTCCGAAGGTCAAAAATAAAACGAATGCAGTTGTTGAGAAGACGATCCAATTTGTTTAGAAGTTCGTGGGATAGATCAGAGTAACAAACATCAGCATAGTCAATTATAGGCAGCACTAGCGATTGGACTAAAGTGGTTTTAGTGCTTGATGGAAGGAAGTGCTTGAATCTATAGAGAGATCGCAGTGTGAATGTGACTCTCTGGCTTACCTGAGCAATCTGCTTTTGCCAATTCATCCTGTCGTCAATGTAAAGGCCTAAGCCCTTGACGTGTGGCGAGAGAGGGATGACAGTATTGCCGAAAACAACCGGCTGCAGTTTAATGGAGTCCAATTGACGTAAGAAATATGAACTACCAATAAGAATAGCCTGACATTTACTGATATTGACAGTAACTCCAAATCTGCTTGACCAATCTTCGATAGCTAAGAGATCAGCATTCAGCAACGAGATGCAGTCATCCAGGTTGTCAATGTCAGATTGAGCGTAAAGCTGCAGGTCATCCGCATACAGATGGTAAGAGCACTTGAGGATAGTAGTGATAGAGTTAATGAATAAAGCAAATAAGAGTAGAGAAAGAATACCACCTTGTGGAACGCCAGATCCCAGAGCGCGCCAGTCAGAAGATTTCTGTTCAGCACGTACCGCCTGCTAGCGACCACGAAGATATGATGCAAACCAGTCCCATGCCAACGAAGAAACCCCAATTTGAGACAGGATAGCCAGGAGAACGTCGTGATCAACGGTATTAAAAGCATTGGAGAAATCTATTAAAACTAACACCGTTAACCTCGAACTCTCCAGGCCATTTCTAACATCTTCAGTAACTTTAAGCAAAGCTGTGGCTGTACTGTGGCCAGGCCGAAAACCTGATTGGAACGATAACAGATTGTTCCTAAACACAAAGTTAGACATTTGTTTAAGAGCAACTGCTTCTAGGATTTTAGAAAGGAAAGGGAGAATAGAGATTGGTCTATAGTGATTAGATAAAGTGGGGCTGGAAATTTTAGGAAGAGGAATAATGAATGCTTTACGCCAGATTTTAGGAAACACCCCAGTCTGCAAGGAGGAATTTATGATCTGTGTGACAATAGGAAGGATGCTTTTGATGATGAGAGACACCATAGTTCTGCTGACTCCATCACAGCCGACAGCCTTTGACTTAATTGCAGCAAAAGTTTTGAGTATCTCAGGGTCGGTCACAGGAGAAAAGGTGAAAGAATCAGGAGGTAAAATTGGCATGGAAGTAATTTCAGAGATAGTTTTATTTTTAACAGCAACGTCAAGCGCAGGTGATGATGACAAATGTATATTTAAATCATTTAACGTCATAGTAGAGGGAAAAATATGATAGATTTTGTTATACCGAGTGATTTTAGAAACTTCCATATATCAGCCGGAGAAGAGTTGAGAACATTTTCATAAATGTATCGGCGTTTAGAAGCTCTTACCATCTGGTTACAGCGGTTTCTAGCCAACTTGTACAGGCTCCAGTTCTGCTCACTGCGATCTCTTCTATATTTTCGAAAAGCTCTGTCCCGCCGTCTCATCGCCAAACGAACTCCAGGGTTAATCCACGGAGCCGGGGGTGCTTAACACGGACGGCCCTCACCGCCGCATGCGTATCAATGAGCTGAAGTACTGACCTATTAAAAACCGCCACTTTCTCATCCACAGTCGATGCCTGTTCAACATCGACCCAATCAAAAGCTCGTGCATCTATATCGAGCAGCTCTTTGTTTATTCTCGCAAAATTCCGGAGAAACACCATGGCTGGCAGCTGTTTAGGAGGCTTAATTTTGTACGACAGATAGATTAAATCATGCCTAGATAATCCAGGGGCTGCAATCTGGCCATGGTTAGCAACTAGACTCACCGAAGACACGAGCATGAGATCAAGCCAGGAATCGCTTGTGTCAAGATTGTGGTGGGTCGGATTGAGCGTAAGAAGTGACATACTTGACGACTCCAGGATTGCCCTCAGCTTGCGTGATCGAGAGTTGTCCTTCATAAGATCGGTGTTGAAATCACCCATGACTATGAGATGTTTGTACTCTGAGGAAAAAGATTCAAAGAGAGATTCCAGATTGGAGAAATAATCAATAGTAGATGGACAGTAAACTACTCCAAGAATGGCTTTAACCCCTTTGACAACAATTTCAAGAACTAAGAATTCAGGATTGGCGCTATAAATTGACGGAGAAGAAGTTAGGATTTTGTAGGGGAAGTCGCTACGTAAAAAAAAAATATTAAAAAAAGAAGAAGTCTCTGACAGATGACATTTTGACAGATCAAAGAAAAAAAACAACAAAACAAAAATTTAGTGCAGGTATCATGGACAAAAATTAAATTGTGACGTGTTATATCTAGTATCTACTCATCTATTGTATAGAAAAAAGAAGAAAGAAAGAAAGAAAATACATTTATTGGCTACAGTTAGAGGCACACAACAAAAACAGTGAGTGTATAGTGTATTACATAAGCTAGTATCAAGAAGTAGGCCTAAAGAGTAATAACATACAAAATAATAGTAAACACGCACAAACTGATACTAAGTGGAGGAGAAAACAATACAAATTATACCGAACCGAATCATTTCTTCTTTGTAATCCGCCGTGACCGAGACGATGACTGCGACGACAAGCTTTTAGAGTTGGCGTCGGAGACCGGAGGAACCTCTTGATCCAGCGTTTTGCCATGCTCCGCCCCAAGCGCGACGACCTCTTCAAGACAGAGAACTCGGCGTCGCTTGCCGTCCGGAAGTTTTACTTTGATGTTGCCGTCCATGATCCACACGTTCGTCACGCCGAACAGCTTACGAGCTGATGTAAAAGCAGACTGCCGCTGCGGAGTGAGAAATTCAGACACCGCTGCCGAGTGAGGATTTAAACTTTAAACAGAGTGACGCCGACAGCTGTTTGTTTGTCAAGGAAATGAAAGAAAAGAAATTACTCATAACATTATATGTCGATGACGGCCTAATAGCTGCTACAGACGCAGAAGAACAGACGCTTTTCTAAATAAGTTAAGGAAGAAGTTGAAAATAACTACAAAACCTGCATCTTATTACCTTGGTTTAGAGATTGAGCGAGAAACAGATGAATCTATAACCATTAAACAGGAATCCTACACGAAGAAGATTCTGGAGAGATTTCATATGACGGATTGTAACCCCCTTTCAACTCCAGTTCAAAAGGAATGGGTGATATCAACCTTAGAGACAGGGAAAGTGGACGGTGAGACAAAATAATTTTCATATCGAGAAGCTGTAGGTGCCTTGGCATATCTTATGGTCAGAACTCGTCCCGATATTACTTACGCAGTTAGCGTGATATCTAGAAAACTTGAAAATCCCGATAAGTCAGATTGGCAGATGGTCAAAAAGATTTTTAGATACTTGAAAGAAACGATTTCTTTTGGTATAAAGTACAAGTTAGACCACTCCAATGACTTTATTGTTGGCTACAATGTTGCTGACCACGGCGGAGATCAGCAAACCGGTCGATAAACTACAGGCGTCATATGTTTATATGCTGGAGGAGCTGTATCGTGGTTAAGCCAACAACAGAAGCCGAAATCGTTGCAGCAAGTGAAGCTACAAGAGAGTTATTTTGGTTGCAGAGAATATTTACCAAACTCACAGAGCTGAAAGTTTTCCCAACGCTTCTAGTTGATAATGAAGCAATTCGCCTGTCACAAAACTCCGAATTCCACAAGCGAATTTAACACATAAGAATTAGACATTTCTTTATGCGTGAAAAGGTTCTTGATGGAGAAATACTTGTGAAGAGAACAAGCACAACTAATCAGTTGGCAGACAGGTTTACCAAAGCAATGCATATACCAAGACTTGTCCAGTTAAGAAGTCAACTTGGATTGGTCGAAACTTTTTAACATATTCAAAGAGGGAAAGTGTTAGAGTTTGTAGCAGGCCGTAAACAAAAAGGAAGAAATTAGTATGCTTGCCTAGCTACCTTCTTGATGACTTGTTTTTGGACTTTGACAATATTAAAAAAGTATTTTTTTTTCATGATCTATCTGTTTGTGAGCTTACTGT
This sequence comes from Polia nebulosa, assembly GCA_951329385.1. Classification (NCBI taxonomy): domain Eukaryota; kingdom Metazoa; phylum Arthropoda; class Insecta; order Lepidoptera; family Noctuidae; genus Polia; species Polia nebulosa. The sequence continues at coordinate 7,262,213 of OX589613.1, read as the reverse complement.
GATATTAACATCTAATTCATTTCACCCTCTCATCTCTCATCTAAACGTAAACTTAAAACATATAGCACTACTGCCTGGAGGTATCAAGTTGGAACACTTCGGTAAGAGATCCACAAAATCCAACACTTACCACTTTGCATCGCTGAACAACAGCAGACAGATCAGTAACTTACCGGTTTTCTCTCCCTTGAATTGTACCTCTTCACGTGTTCCACAGGCGTCTCTCTTTCATCAACTGGTACTGTTGAAGTTGAAGAAAAAGGATAAACCACAGATAAGGGTGGTACAGCAGCAGCAGTGCTCGTACTCGCTACAGCATCAACTGAACAACCTTGCACCTGTAAATTATTGTTATCAGTAGAGAGAACAATACTATGACAATCTGATTCGTAACCTATTTTATTTTTAGAGAATCAATCCTCTAAAAAGTTACATCCTGACCTTTAATGCTTTTTCGTATGTTGGTGGGATCACGAAACCTATACGATTTCTTATCCTCGCAATACCCAACGAATATGTACTGTTTTGCTTTAGCGTCTAACTTTTGGCGATTGCAAGACGGTACATGAACGTATGCATGACAACAATATATTCGTAAATGAGAAATATCTGGTTTTCTGTACCATATCTCATACGGAGTACGATTTTTTAAAGCTCTATGAGAACATCTATTTTTTATATAAGTAACAGTAGGTACCTACGTACCGCTTCTTCCCAGAATACCTTTGGTAGACTACTGTCTTGTAACATGCACCTAGCCTTTTCCACTAAGGATCTATTCGTTCGTTCAGCAACCCCGTTGGATTGTGGGCAATGCGGGACAGTAGTCTGGTGCTTAATACTCTTAGAAGCTAAATACGCTTCGAATTCAGCATTAACATGTTCACCTCCGTTGTCAGTACGCAAGTTCTTTATTTTATGAGGTTTCCCTCTCAACCTCTCAACTTTTCTTAACATCCGCCTTAGAGCGTATAAAATAAGAAAAAAACATCCTAGAAATTCTTCTACAAAAATAACTAAGTACTTGTTTGACTCTAAAGACATTACGTCAAAAGGTCCACACACATCTGAATGTATTACTTCCAACATTTTGGTACCTCTCTTATATTCAATAGCTTTGAAAGGGTTTCTACTCTGTTTTCCTTCAATGCAGGCTACACAAGGGTTTTTATCTCATCATCATTCTCCTGCCCTTATCCCAATTTATTTGGGGTCGGCGCAACATGTCTTTTTCTTCCATACTCCTCTATTAGTCGTCATCTCTGTAGTCACCCCCTAAGGGTTTTTATCTAAAGAAGAATATTCAATACCTTCAGCATTTCCATGACGCAGGTGTTCCAAAGCGCAGAAATCGTTATCTGGTCTAGTTTGTACAAACCACCAACGTTGCATGTAGCATGACCTACTACTTTACCGACTACCATTACATCATTGTGTTTATGCATACAACAACCTTTCTTATCAAAAACAATAGTAATACAGCCTAATTTACAGAAATTAAATTTGTACATAAGTCATTATAGGCAAGAGTTATGTAATTGCTCTCACAAAATTGGTAAGCTATTCTTTAGAACAGGTCATATGCGAGGAGGCTCCAGAATCCACATACCAGTCTGTTGGAATTAAATTGCCTCCGACATCCAAGGCGGAATTAAGTGTCGTCTCATTACTAGATTTCTTACTTTTTCCCTTCCTTTTCTGTTTGCCTTTTTTTATATGATGGGCAATCCGGTGGCTTGTGTCCAGGTTCTTTGCAGTGGTAACAAACAATGTTTCTCACTAGTGCTTTATGCGGCTTCACAATTATCTCTTTTGAAGCAAGAACCAATGCTTTAGACTCGCGCTTTGTGCTTTCGTTTAGTAATTTCTGTTTAACTAATTCGGAAGTTACCTGTATAGTCGAGTTTTCTAGAGCCATAACAGATATGGCACCATACCATCATTTTTTGATCCCTTAGTTACTAAGGGACCAAAAAATATGGTAGCCCTCTTAGTAAAATTGCTCCTAAGCACATATCGTCAATTACTCGCCCTATATCTGCTAGATTCTGATCAGTGCTTATCACGGCATTGATATAATCTTCGATTGATCCAAAATCAATTAACTGGAATCTGTATAGCTTCCGTTCTAACGCCAGCTTTCTATCCATACGTTTGTCTTCATATAAGTTTGCTAACGCCTCCCATACCTCTTTTGCGGTTTGGCAGAACCGTACATATGTCATTGCACCACCATCCAGGGTAAGACACATCTTTGTGTATGCTTTCAGATCTTGGTTCTTTTGCACAGCTAATTGTCCTGCTGTTCGTACCCTATAACTGCAGACCATAGGTCTTCCTGCAGCAGGAATATGCGCATCTTAAATTTCCATTGAGGATAACCATTCTTACCAGTTAAGTGTCGGATGGATGTCAGCGAAGCTCCGGAACCCGAAGGCATAGCATTATCTCCGTCTCCCTCTGACATTACGTAAAAAATATTTTTGTCTATTTAAAAGTACTTACGCACCGACAACGCCACAATAAACAAAAATATTTACAAAACGGACTCTGGGTGACTGGGACTATAACCATTTGTTGTATAAATAATACAGTTGTTCCGAATATGGATTGGAAGATTTATTTTATAAGTACATTGTACATGAAGGGAAAAATTCAGTGACAGTCACACGTCAAAAATATGTAGCACGTAGAATAATTTTCTTTAATAGCCAGTACGATAGTTAATATTAAACTTCAACAGCAACGTCTTGCCTGCTGTTTAGCCATGTTTAGCTGATAAGCCGAACGAAAACGCGCGCGTGATCCTTTAAGGCGGAGGTTCCCAAAAACGGTCATAAAGGTAGTTGTTTAAAGCAGTGTGTCTCTAAAGGTGAGTATAGACTAGAGCATTTACTGGTAACAGAACACCGAGCATTCGCAGTTTTTAAATTTCTTCGAACAAAACTGCGAATATGATGCTTGATGTTTTTTTACAACCTGATTTTAAAATCCAATGAGCGTTCTGGTGTAACTTTTTATCGAGCAAAGGCACGCAAATTGTAGGTCTGATATATCAACAAAAAGTTTACGCAAGTTAGAAAGAAATGTTACAGGTAAATGCTCACTCGCTGTGAGCATTACGTCAAACACGGCGTCGAACAATCGCAAGAACATTACATGGAAATGCTTTAGAAAACTGAGCATTTGTCTGTATTGTACCATTCGTAAGAACGTTACATTACACTGTAATGCTCTAGCAAATGCTCTAGTCTATTCTCACCTTTAAACCGTAAATAATTTTGACAAATAAAAAATATATATTTTCAAGTCCTATTTGCATACAGTGATGAAACTCAAAACAAAATTTAATGCATCAAAAAATCTTCAAACATACTCGTACCTCTTAATCATCTTTAAAAGCAGTTTATCCCTTCATTAACAATTATAATCATGCTAAAAAATATACCATACAATTGCAAATGCTAAACTGCATACAGTGATGGATTTTAAAAATCTTTTTTTTTTTTGCTTTTACCTTACAAAGGTACTATTGATGACAAAGGTGCATGGAGAGCCTAAGGTCGACTTTTGACTGTGAGGTTTTGCATTACGTATCATGACTTTCATGAGACGACTAGATGGCGCTGTTCAATCATGAAAATAACACTGCAAAGCTTATAAACCTTATTATGCAGAGGCAGATAATAAGGTTTTTAATACCTAAAATAATTACTAAGTAATAATAATATATTTATATTCAAATAAACAAAAATTACTATATTTTCTTATTTCCGAGTACTTAATACAGCGCCATCTAAACCAAACTAAATAAGCCAATTGGTACTACGAGTATATCGGTTAATTCGACTACAGATGGCGTCGATCACAAATAATAAAAATCCCTACATTCACAAAGTAGCTCTTATTTTCACGTTCCAGAATAAATAGTCAGTAGCTCAGGTGGATAAGCATGGCAGAATAACATAGATCGTTCAACAGGGCACCGGTTCGCAACCCAGCTCTCTGTCGACTTTTTTTAAATTTAATTATTCTAATATATAATTTATATTCTATTTTTTGTATTTTTAAACGTTTTTATTTTATTTTTTGTTATAAATAAAATAAAAAATATGAGGTATAAGATGTATAAATGAATATAGGGATAATATACAAGTATACATATACTACTATATATAACATTATATAAATATATATTATATAAAATTACTTTCATAATTGGTGGTAAGTATTAGTATTATTAGTAAAAAACATTTATGTAAGAAGATTTAGATATATTTTTTTTACAGCTTAAGATTTACTAAGTTTAATTCTCGTAAAGGATAAGAAATGAAACTATTTTATTGATTATAGTTTAAGACATTTAATTCTCAAAGAAGAATACAATTTATGTCTTTCTTTCTTATAGAATGTATAACCTAACCTAGCAGTTTTACATCCAATTAACAATGATTTAATTCACTTGTTAAGGAGAAATACAAGTAAAATTTATAACTGAATAACTCTATTACAAAATAGAAGACCTTAACAAAGTAAAACTGTATAATAGATATTATAAGTATTCTAAATCAAAACTGTGTTGTGCTATTCTTCTATTATTTAGTTTTATTTACATTATGTTATAATAACTTTCACTATATATGCAACCTTAGTTCTGTAAATATTTTACCTACTCATAAATTATAAAAATTTTACGTTTTGCATAATTATGTTTAGTGGTATTGACTATAATGATTGATTTGTGCATTATGTTATGACTAAGGTTCATAGCTTAAGTATTCGTTCCAGAAGGAGGAAGAAATTGAAGCTAAACCTAAAATCAATAACAATTGTAAGACCGGGTTATAGCTGTCATTTAGGGACCGAGTTGTTTATAATAATAAATAAATAATTTATTATGTTGGAAAGGAATCTATATTTATATTGTTTTTATTTTAATTTCTTATATTATATAAGAAATCAAAATCATTAGTGTAATAACATTTTGTTGTTATAAAGTAATGTATAAATTTATCCAACTTACACCAAGTTTGATTACTGTAATTTATCATATAAATTATAGCTACCCCGGTCTTTTCATTTTTACTCAATTATTATTACTCAATTCGGCTCAACTTCACAATAAGGGATCCCGAGTAGACTCTTCAATTTTTTGTTGTGCAAAGTACTTGTTATCTTGAGTAATTTCACGAAGTTTCAAGTTTAGGAAATAAATACTTTCGGAGATAAAAAATATCAAACTTTGATAAAATAACCTCAAATTTCGCACTATTTTATCACTTTTGACGTAACTTTGACAGGTAGGGTTGCTAATTTAGGGAGTTTTAATAATGCGTTTTGATTTTGCAAATTATAAGTTGACGCGTAGTTTGTTTTTTTTGTTTAAATTTGCTTTAGATTTAGTTATTTTATTTGAGTTTAATAATTTCTCAGTGATTTCTGTTTTTTTGGTGACCAACTACGAAAATTTTGATTTATTGACAATCTAAAGTTATTATTTTTTATTCTGATGGTATCTGCTACAGGTGAAACGAAACGCAAAATTTATTTGGCGCCGTTATATGATTTGTTAGTGTCATGTTATTCAATGTCTGTACTCGCGTTTGAGAGCATTTGCCATCGCGCTTGAGAACTTAGGATGCAAGAGCGAGCGAAGCGAGCTCGGGACTTAGGGCACCCCGACTCGGACAGGTTAGGTTAGAAGGGGATGGCGGGGTCAAGAGAGCGAGCGAAGCGAGCGAACAGACCCCGCCATCCCCTTCGTGGTTATTTTTTTATAAACCACTCAGAAGTAGGAGCCCCGCGAAGCGGGGCTCCGGCGACACGTGGCTCTATCGACATGCAAACCTAAAACATTATAATAAAATAAAAAATGCCTTTGCCCTTCGACGAATGACCTTGACCTGCGGCTTTTCGGGTGTTAATCTTGACCTTGAAGATGCCATTGATCGTATTATTGCTTGGAAATAGTCTAGAAATAGTCCGCGATTGACGCTAAATGAAAGTTCTTCCCAAAAACATAACCTCAAAATCAGATTTTTAAAAATTCATAAAAAAAAAACTATGCATTTCCTAAACTTTTCTCCCACGGGGGAGGGGTCTACCCCCCTCCCCCCTCCTCCCCCCCCCTCCCAAATATATACATATATATATACCCTTATTCCGAAGTCCTTCCCTCAATTCAATAGTCAACACTTTATATTCTTTAATATTTCGTGTATCCGCCATTTTGATCGATTACAGCTTGCAACCGCGAACCCATGGAGTCTATTAATTTTTCACATAAATTGTGACCCCGTATAGAATCCCATACCTCCATGCAGTGAGTACTCAGTGCTTCCTTAGTCCTTTCGTTCCTATTGTCCCACTTTTGAACCATAACGCCCCATAAATTTTCAATGGGGTTTAAATCTGGCGATCTCGCAGGCCAAGGAATAATTCGTATGTCCGATTGCTGGCTAAACCACTCTTGCACAATTATGGAACGGTGTATAGGACAATTGTCCTGCACGAACGTTATTACTGGCATGTCTTCTACAGGAAAAACATTCCGCACAGTGGGCAACATGACGTCATTCAGCACATCTAAGTAGTTAACACTGTTTGCACGACTGGGTATTACAGTAAGTTCTCCTGGTCCTGCAGCTGTCATCCATACCCAAATGTTCACTGTTATACGACCGGATTCAGAGTTAGGCACAACGTGATCACTATCATAACGCGTATTATTCCTACGCCACAACCTAACTCGCCCGTGCTGGCTAGACTTGAAAGTCTTTTCATCACTGAAGATAACGTTGCTCCAGTCGAAATGTCTGTATTTCAAAGCGAACTCCAATCGTGCTCTTTTATTAGCTTCGGTTAGCAATGGCTTAATAGCATGTCGACGATAATGCAGACCTTCACTATGAAGAGCACGATACACCGTCCGCAAAGATGTATCAAACAACTCTGCGTAATATCTTGTTGGTGTAAAGCCATTTTCCTCATAACCTTGCACCATAAGTTGACGCTGGTCTGAGTCAATATGGCGTCTTCTGCCAGATCTACTGCGGTGTTCCAACGAACCCTCTTCTTGAAACCGCTTTATCCATAAAGTGACAGTCATTACCTATAAGGGAAATATATTATTTATTATTTTCGTGTATCGATAACCATGGATAATAAAATAAATAACGAACAGTGATTTTAAAACATTACTTACGTTTAAGCCAGTTTCTCTCGAAATTTCAGAATAATTTAGGCCTTGATTATGCAATGCTATTATTTGGGCCCTCGTAGCCATATCAATATTAGAACGCGAACTCATGGTAAAGATAAATATTAAAAAATTGTTAAATGCAATCGTAACTGAACTCACTCAAAGATAGTAAAGAACGTTATGATTGAACAAAAAGATTTAATTTTTATACAGTCAATATTAAACTACCCTCAATTCTTTTGAGATTTATGATACAGGTTAAAGTCGCTAAACAACTTCGATATAATAAAGAGTAGGATAATTTCAACTCATTGCGTAATGACGCAATAGTCCAGTGGCTATGGTATCGGTAAATTTTATGCCACCGAGTTCGAATCCTAGTTATTACGAGCTTTGCTTTATAAGGTTTGTAATGTCGTAGGAGAATTTGTGTTAAAATTAAATAATATTGTAACTAGCAAAAAACAAGATAATGTTCTTTAACGAGAGATGTATATTTTCCAATCCAACTACTAGCGCCATCTATGTCGTTCAAGACGTATTATTAAGGCGATGAAATCCTGTACAAACGATTTTGGTTTAGAATTCTCCATGCAGTTCTGTCTTCATTAGTACGTCAGGCTCATCATACCCTTTTTTTTTTTTTTGTCGCCGGGGTGGAAAATCCTCATGGATATCCTTCGCCTGGAGCAGGCGAAGGAGTCTGTCAGACTCTTACTGACTAAAAACCACCCCGGTGTTCCTTCCCACACCTGGACCGGGGATCGTGAGAGCTGGTACGACTTCCACGGCCACCTCTGGCTCGCGGGGAGAGTGAGGTGTCCTCTCCCCGCGACGTCTAATAGGGGGCGCGCGTGGGACACTACGCGCCGCCTCCTCGGGTCCTGCTGGATGAGGGGCGGCGGATGACCCCGAGTCCACCGTCCCTCCGGACCTATTTATGGGGGCTGAAAGAGGGCGTTGTCCGACCTCCGCCGACGCCCGGTACGCCTGCTGCGGATCGGGAGAGTGGCCACGGCCTCCCTCTCAGCCTCATCATACCCTAATCTAACTAATTAAAACACGTGCTTATATTATTATAAATATATTATTGCGTAAGCGAAGGAGTTAGTGATGCAGCAACCATTTCATAGATAAATTTCGCTTCGCCCGAATTAGGTGTAGATAATATTGTAATAAAAGCCCCAACATCATACATATTAATTTTACATACATATTAAAAATTATTTGTAAATCGATAAAATACTTCATATTTTGCAATAAATTGCGAGCATTTGTCGTCGCGCATCTCTTTCTTTTCTATGCAGTCCGAGAGTGACCGCGTTTTACGTGATGTCTCGGCCTTAATAATTACTGATTTGGAGCGAATGGAGGTGACGAGTGAGACGACTGACGACTGTGTTTTCTTTCTGGGTGTTGTTGGAAAGTAATAATTGCGTTCGATATTGTAAGGTCACATTTCTTGTTTTGTATTTGCTGTCTTTAGGTAGTAGGAACATACATAGATACTTGCAAACATACTTTAATTTCATAGAGTTTTAGTAATTTGTTTGTTTTTTTCCTCTTGTGAATCATTTAAAACTTCATAGTCGTATTATAAATGTAAAAGTTTGTGAAGATGTTTGGATAATTGGATGTTTGTTATTCAATCAGGCTCTAACAGATAACCGGATCTGGCTGAAGTTTGGGACAGGTATAGATAGCCTGGAATAAGACATAGGCTACTTTTTTTATCCCCGGAATAGGTTCCCATGGGTTGCGGGAACGGAATCAAAATTTCATGATTACTTTTGGTCGCGATAACCGACATCCACGCGGGCGAAGCCGCGGGCATCAGCTACTAATTTTATACATTTTACATACTACGGCCGCGAATTATATTTTGACCAACATACAACCTGACACTGACCTGTAAATTACAAAAAACTTGAGAAAATTTGAATTTCGCGGGCTACCCTGACTCTTCCGCGTTGCACTGGCTGTTGGAACTTCGAATCAATATAATTGAAATAAATGTATTTACTGTTGGATTCTATAGTGGTCTAACAAGTTCGGAATTCGTTCGAGATTTTTCTATGACTATTTTAGTATTTTACCAATGATCGCGACGATAGGTCAAGTATAATAAAGTAACCCGGGCCTGCGGACGGCGAGTAGTGGGTAACTCGCCGTCCAATCAATACCAGGCCCGAGAGTCGACGGCGCGTAGTGTTCCACGCGCCTCAAAGAGTTGTCAGCAAACAGGACGGGGCCCGTCACGGCCGATGCCTGCCCGGGGGTTGAGGATAAATTCGAAAGAGTTACCTCACCCCTGGGCATTCAGGGCAGGGAGGAACAGGGGTGGGTTTTAGTCAGTAAGAGTCTGACACGCCCTTCCGCTCCACCCTAGAGCGGGAGAAGTCATTGGATGATTTCCCACCCCCCAAAAAAAAAGAAAAAAGTATAATAAAGTAGAGATATTGAAATACAATAGTTGGTTTATGAACAGAGGAGTATGAAGTAAGAATTATTAATACGCGCAAGCGCAGCGTGCGTGAGGGCGTGCAACAGCTGACTGTCGTGGCGCGGGTGCCCGCGCTCGGTCGCCGGCTGGCTGGCGAGCTGCTGTCCCCGCAACTCTCTTTCATTGCCGCTGGCGCGCAGCTATGTTGAGATGAGTGGACTCAACATATTCCCCCCGTTGGAGAGTCTTCAACAGTAGTGACCGGCAGCGGGCAGATGGTATTGAAGACGCGGCGGATGACTCCCTTTCTTGTGAGGACGTTGGCGACACTCGCGACGCCATCTCTGCCTTGGAGAACATGTTTGATGCGTCCTAGAAGTCACATACAAGGAGTTTTTGTCCTTTATGACGACCATTGTTCCTTCCTTGAGCTCGCCAGACGACCGGCACCACTTGGTTCTCTCCTGTAGCCACAGAACATATTCATGTGTGACGCGAGCCTAGAAATGTTGCTTCAAATATTCGATACGTTCATATCGTTTTAGGCTGTTGACGTTGGCGTTCTGGATCTGTGGATGAGAAAGCATGATTAGAGAACCACCAATGAGGAAGTGAGCAGGGGTTAACGGAGCGAGGTCGGAAGGATCGTTGGACAGTGGAGGGCTTTGAGTTTAAGATAGCTTCAACTTGGATTAAACAGGTAGCCATCTCCTCGAAGGTTAGGTTTTTTAAACCCAAAATGCGTCGTAGGTGATGCTTGGTGGATTTAACTGCAGATTTAACTATTAAATGGTAAAATGGTAATAATTATTAGCTAAATTAGCACTAAGATGGTTTGATTCGAGTTACGCGATTGGTATCTGAACACGCACTAACTGGCGATAGTTGCGATACATGCATTTATGGAAATGCATGCAGGCAAAAGTGATCGGTTGCCAATATTGTACCGAACACTCCCATAAACCTCCAAAGTGTGGAGTGTATGCAGGTATGAACGAAAAGTTTATGCCAGGGTCAATATTCTTTCATTAATAGCCGACTTTATAATAAAATAGACAATCAACGCTATTGAATTCAGTAGTTCCACACATGCTCGAATCAGTTTGTAAAATGTCGATGACATCGCTGAGTTTCTAGTCAATACGCTGGGGGAAACAATCACTAATTGAAATGTGGAAAAAAAATACAACCGACTTCCAAAAAAAAAAACACAATATAACTTTAATTTCGGAAGTCTATGTTTCTAGTTTTGTTTCTTCATTATTTGACACCGACTGCCGAAATTATTACCCTCTCACGTCTTAACGGTCGAACAAATTTGGATGAGACTTGGCACACGAGTGGTACAGTAGTATCCTATGTACTATTCGTAATGGTGACCTGAAACACAGGCCATTGGCCTAGCTTAGGCACCAGTCCCCACAATATTTTCAGTGTTGTACTACCTACTTGGTCAATTAAATATGTAAATGTTTCTGTTAAATATTGTGGTGAAAATAAACGTATTATTATTAATCTTCGGATATTTGGTCTCCGATATCCTCAGATAACCTCCGAAACCTCATTTGTAGGGGTGTTTGTATCGATTTATTTTTTAAATATTCTTTACATAGTACCCGATTACTTTTACCCATTACGAAATACATAACCAATGCTATTTAATAAAATAATTCTGAATATGCTCCTAAATAACCAGATAAATCATTCCTTAGATCAAATTTATCTTGAATTACATATAGTGCTTTATTATTAATGAGTATTAGTATCAAAGTTGTTATGAAGAACGCCATTTTATTGTAGATGTACTCGAGCCAGCTTATCTGCCGCGGAATAGAGAAATACAACCATAACATATAACAAAACTTATCGTCACACGTATTAACTTTAGAAATATTATAACGGCATCATTCATAAATGTAATTATATGGTCATACAAATCTAATAACAAAGCAGAAGTCGAAAATATTGACATAATTACTAAAGTTACGCCCCAACCAAATATGCTACTCTTAATGTACCTTCTACGAATGTCAGCGGGAGTAATACTGAAAACCGTTACAAAATCAACATGAAATATATAGCATAAAAAAAACCGTAAACAAGATTGTAGTACCTAACTAAATATATATAATTATATATTAACACGTGGAAAAACTTTTCGTCGAGATACTTGCGTCTATGACACTGCAAGAAAATTGGTATTGGTACTGTAGGTAGCGGAGATGGGTGAAGAAAAGTCCAAAGTACACAAGAAGAAGGAAGAAATTGCACAGACACAGGTTACAGTTCACACACACAAGAGTTCCACTAAGAAGAAGGAGTGGTAGAAATGTAGAATGGATAGCACGAAATTAAGCGAAAATACAGTTAATATTTAGCGCGGCGAAACTATCATTTTTAATCGCAACGGTCGGTATTAGTTCATAAAACATACTGTTTAACAATTTCATAATTTATATTTATATTTTAAGAGTGATACTTTAGAGTAGGTCACTACATCACCCCCTTCCAAAGACCGTCAAGGGCGATAATAGTCGGGAAATCTAACGCGACGTCCCGATCGCGTCATTCCGATGACGTCATCGTCAGCCGAAGGCGAGTCTTGGATATCCGTGTTAGGTGTGTAGTGATGAGCGTTATTGTTGAGTGGTGACTGTGGTGTGTTGAAGTGCATGTTAGTGGTATGTGGTGAGTATGATGTGTTGCAGGGTTCACGCAGTATGAAGGCCGGCTTAATGCGGTCTATCGATACGGTGACCTGTTTTCCATTCATCATTATTCTGAACACCTTGTCACCTCTTTCTATGACCTTATGGGGACCAGAGTATGGCGGTTTCAGACCACCACCTGCAGTGCAGTCCCTAAGAAATACGTGAGTTGATGAGGATAAATCCATGTAAATAAAAGTTTTAAAGTTGCTGTTGTGCCTGGCTGCTGGTGATGGTTGCAGATCCCGGATAATACTCCGAAGCCTTGACAGATAGGTGGTCATGTCAACGGTCTCGTCAGCCTGAAGGTCAAAAAATTCGCCTGGGAGGCGCATTGGCTGGCCGTAAACTAATTCAGCGGCAGATGCCTGAGCGTCTTCTTTGTAAGCGCTGCGCACACCTAACAGGACTAGTGGAAGAGACTCCACCCAACTGTCATTTGCGTGGCAGGTGATCGCAGCGTTGAGTTGACGGTGGAATCTTTCCACCAGTCTGTTACAGGCAGGATGGTACGCAACTGGATGGTGGAACAACTGTTCTACGATGTTGAAACCCAGCAATGGCAGACAGGCACTTGAAGAGTGCTGATTCGAACTGCCTACCTCTATCGGTTACGATATCCGATGGGCAGCCGAAACGAGCGATCCAGCCGCTCAGTAAAGCCTTTGCCACTGCTTCTGCAGTTATGTCCGCTAACGGTATTGCCTCTGGCCATCGCGTAAAGCGATCGACGGCTGTGAGACAATAGCGGAAACCTTGGCACAGTGGCAAAGGTCCCACGAGGTCGATGTGGATGAATGCGAACCTTGACTTTGGTAATAGGTTCCTACTGGGGCGAAAACGTGCCGTGTGGTTTTCGAGCGCTGGCAAGCCAGGCAAGAACGAACCCACTCTCGACAGTCTTTCCTAATGCCAGGCCACACATATCGGTCAGCAACCAAACTTGCTGATGCCTTGGTGCCTGGGTGACTCAAGGAGTGCAGGCTAAGGAAAATTGCCCTGCGCAACTCCTTGGGCACAAAAGGTCTTGGTGTGAGGGTGCTGACGTCGCAGCAAAGCTAAGTCTGCGATCCTGGTACGCTAACTTGTTGCAAGCGTAACGCGTTATCCCCGGTAAGCAGTTGCTTCAGCTCTTGGTCCTCCAGTTGTGCTGCAGCGATCTTTTCAAAGGGCACAGGTTGAGTTATCTCCTCAACGCGCGAAAGGGTATCCGCCGTGACGTTATTTTTCCCAGATATATGCCGGATGTCTGTTGTGAATTGGGCTATGAGATCCAGATGACGAAACTGTCATGGGGAACAATTCTCTTTACGAGAGTGGAAGGCAAATGTGAGTGGCTTGTGGTCTGTGTAGATCACAAAGTCGCGTGCTTCCAGCATGTGCCGAAAATACTTCACACTCTCGTAAATGGCGAGCAGTTCGCGGTCGTAAGGTGAGTACTTAACCTGCGCCGAGCTCAGCTTCCGCGAAAAGAAAGCGAGGGGCTCCCAGGCCCCCGCATTCAGTTGTTGCAAGACCGCGCCCATAGCTTTGTCAGACGCGTCCGTGACCAACGCCAACGTAGCGTTGCAGTCAGGATGAGCCAACAGTGCTGCCTGACAAAGGCTATTCTTGCAGTTCTGGAATGCCTCGTACTCTCCAGATGTTAATTTAACTGGATGTGAACCCTTAACCGATCCAGTTAGCAGGGCGTTCAGAGGTGCTTGGAAGTTAGCTGCACCTGGAATAAACCTTCGGTAAAAGTTCAGCATCCCAAGGAATCTGCGCAGCTGTCTCACGGTCTTAGGCGCTGGGAAATTCTGCACGGCTTCGACCTTGGAAGGCAATGGTCTTGTGCCCTTGACTGAGATAGCCCAAAAACTGTACCTCGGATACTCCAAAGACGCACTTAGAGCTGTTGATGACCATCCCATGGTCTCGGAGCCTGGAAAAAAGCAAGCGCAGGTGGTGCTCGTGGGTCTTCTGGTCTTTCGAAAAAACTAAAAAATCATCTAGGTATGCATATGTGAAGTCCAGACCCCTGAGCATTTCATCCACGAAGCGATGAAACGTCTGTCCGGCATTTCGTAGACCGAACGTCATGTACGGGAATTCGAAAAGCCCGAACGGCGTTGTGATCGCGGTCTTCGGGATGTCGTCTGGATGAACGGGAATCTGATTATATGCTTTCACTAAATCGATTTTTGAAAATACGGCACAACGTAATCGCCACAGGGGCGCCAACCATCGTCTTTCTTAGGTGCTAGGTGGAGAGGCGACGACCACGGTGACTCTGACAAGCGACAGGTGCCACACTGCAACATTGCCTCGAATTCCGCCCTGGCGATTTTTAATTTGTCTGGGGCCAATCTGCGAGGTGAACACGATACTGTGTAGTGCGGATGTGATGTACTGTATTGTGTTTAGGAGTGCGGTGTATACCATGTGGGCGGGTGATGTCGGGAAACTCCCGTAGTATGTGGATGTATGCGGAATCACCAAGAGACTTTCACCGAAGAGACGACATCAGAACGACAGACAGGCGACGCCGGGGTGTAGAGCGTAGTATGATTGTCGATGAGGCGTTGGTTCCTGCAATCAACAACCAAATTATAAAAAGATAGAAAATCCACGCCTATTATCGCCCTTGTAACATCTGCGACAATAAATCGCCAAGCGAAGTCACGGCGCAACCCTAGATTCAAAGTTATATTTATAAATCCATACGTAGTAATAGATGTCCCGTTTGCCGCACACAGCTGGTAATTTGTTTTTTCAAGTCGTCTTGTTAGTGCCGATCGGGGGTAGACGCAGAGGTCGCTACCGGTATCGACCAAAAACTGCATCTTTGACCTTTGATCGGTGACGAATAAGCGACCAGCACTCGGACAACCATCGGTCGCCATCACTGATTGCCCCGCACATTTCCCGACGTAGGGTAGTCACACGGCTTCACGCACTTTCTAGCCCGGTCCCCAAATTTGTGATGGTACCAGCACTGGGGAAACCTTCTATAGTTGGACTGTGACCTGGTGGAACTGGACCGATGGCGTGTAGTACTGCGGGACCTTCCTCTTGGACGAGACATTCGCTCCACCTTCTCCGCCAGCTTCTCCATCTGCTTGGTCAGGGCGGTGATCTCGGAGTACACGCTGTTACCCTGGGTGCTCGACGATGCAGCTGTAGTGATGGCGGATGTTGATGCCACCTGGGTGCCGACGACGTCGTGGATCCGATCCGCTAGCTCAGCCAGCTCACCCAGGTCCGGCTTGGACTGGGAAGCTATGATCGCCTGCGTACTTGCGGGTAGGCGGCTCGTCCAAATGGTCCTCAGGAACTCCTCCGGTACTCCTGGACCAGCGAGGTTGAGGAGGTGTCGGTAAAACTGGGAAGGTTTCCGGTCGCCCAGCTCTTCATGCATGAGTAGTTGTTTTATTTACTTCTCGCGCGATGCCGAAAGCCGTTTTATGAGCTCACTCTTTAGCTTATCGTATTTTGCGGTGGGTGGAGGGTTGTCGATAATATCCTCTACTTCGGAAGCATGTTGCGTTTCTAAGTTACCTGCCACAAAATGGAACTTGGTGTCATCCAATTTAATATTCGCCAGGATGAACTGCGCTTCCATCTGGTTAAACCATAATCCCGGCTTCTCCGGGTAGAACGGCGGTACGCGCACACCCACACGAAAACTTTCCGCTGTCGATTCGCCAACATCTTGATGACTGCGCGCTCTGTCCTCGGCCATCCTCGTGCTCCTGAACGGGGTCACCAATGTAGGTAGCGGAGATGGGTGAAGAAAAGTCCAAAGTACACAAGAAGAAGGAAGAAAGTTTATTGCACAGACACAGGTTACAGTTCACACACACAAGAGTTCCACTAAGAAGAAGGAGTGGTAGAAATGTAGAATGGATAGCACGAAATTAAGCGAAATACAGTTAATATTTAGCGCGGCGAAACTATCATTTTTAATCGCAACGGTCGGTATTAGTTCATAAAACATACTGTTTAACAATTTCATAATTTATATTTATATTTTAAGAGTGATACTTTAGAGTAGGTCACTACAGTACCAATAATAAAATGAAAGTGGCAAGTTCTGTATTACCTACGTCTGCTAGCATTATGAGGCCGTACACGAATTTTTGCCGATTTCACTGATTTACGTGATTTTACAGTTAAAAAAATGTATTTCTATAAGTTTCAATGCACAACATGAAAAATCATTTCAATTATGATCGAAGGTACGAGGGAGTTATTTTGTTTTATTAAAATTACGGTTAATTAACCACAAACTGACGACGATTTTGTGAATATTTGCTGTAAGGGGTTTAGAATATCACATAATTACTAATCTTTTTCACGTCTAAACGGTTTGGAAAAATTCGAATGTATTTTTGCAAAAGTTATGAATCATTTTTTACCACTTTCACATAAAAATGTTGAATAAAAAGTATTTAATTTAGTCAAATTTTCGAAAAAATTGGCAAAGAATTGCTTTTGATTTTGTCTATTTAGAACTCTCGTTCATAAAATTAATACATACAAAAAATACACTTCAGTTCACCATCAATCCATTTCTTGGTAATAAAAAATCTTGTAAAACAACCCAATTCTCGACATATAATACGCAACGCAAGCTTCGAATTTATCTCATTCATTAGATCATAATTGAAATGATCTTTCATGTTGTGCATTAAAACCTAAAGAAATGCATTATTTTAACTGTAAAATCACATCTGTAAAATCACGTAAATCAGTGAAATCGACCAAAATTTCGTGTACAGACTGTTGTCAACATTACCTGACCCACCCTAAAATCAAACGACTTTGGACCCTCTGCCTGTAACATTAAGGTTTATTTAATTTATATGAGCTTATCACACAAGTGCACGAGGACTCGATGAACAAAAATACAATAATAACACAGACACTCAAATTTGATCTTTAACACGTAACGTTAAGGTAAACCCACCAAACATAGTCGAAGCCACTGGCATTATATATGTTTTTGTTAAGCTATTTTAATCATTATCTCGTTAACATTAAAGTTGAAAAGCTTGAAATTTCACACTACATAATTACAACCCAATCTTTAATTTCGCGTATTCCCAACAAGTTCTTGTGGCTTATCGGTTTGATGCTGGGTTGACGACGAACAGCATGTGGGTTCGAAAACCCAGTTCACCTATACATCAGTTTCTTTTTTAATTTGTTTTCATTTCTACAATATTGCTTGCAATATTAAAGAACGACCAATATGATTTTCACCTAATAACTTATCTTGTAAACGGGTGGGTAATTTAAAAAACTTTAAGTTCACAGTTCTTTATAATGAATACGAATATTTATTTTTCAACTACCCACTTATTACAAGTTATGTGAAAATATTACCATTTTAAAAAGTTTATGTATAGTCTGTAGTTCTTTACAATAATACAAGAAATAGTTTTGGAATATAAATTCTATATTGTAAGCAAAACAATATCTTTGTCGCAGGATTTGATCTCGAACCTTGTTTTTCTCAGTCTTACACACAGACCACGAGACCAGAATTACTTGAACCCAATCATTAAAATAAGCTATTACACTTATCATATTATAACAAATAGTTATAAAATATAACCTAATCCTAACGTTTTAAAGATCAAATTTGCGTGTCTATATTATTATTGTATTTGTTCATCAAATCCTCGAGCAGTTGTCTGATAAGCTCATATAAATTAAATAAACCTTAATGTTGCATACAGAGGGTCCAAAGTCGTTTGATTTTAGGGTGGGTCAGGTAATGTTGACAACAGTCTGTACGACCTCTTAAGGCGCTATTAGCTGCCAAAGACCTTGAGCGGTTAGCTAGCGTCTTTTGCGCTGAACTCACGTAACGCGTTGTATGTCCACCCAGTGGACTCGCCCATCAAGGAGCGCTGTCCGAAATTATTCTGAGATCAAATTACGACGAAAATTGTCTAGAGTAACATATATTTTTTCAAAGAAATAAGACAAGTCATTTAGGCGTGATGTTCAATTGAAAACCATTAAAAGTCGTATAACTGCGCCTTAAGTTGAGAAGAGCATAATTTTTGATATGACGGAACTTCTTGATGATGCACCACGATCTTACTCCGTATAATTATGAAAGCAGCCAAACTCAACACGATGGTGATCCACATAGGTACGTATCGGGTCAGGTCCAGACATGACCGTAAGTACCAAATTAAATCTATTTCGGTACTATTCGGGAGGTGTACATTAGCGTTGTATATGCGCTTGTGTTGTATGCACTGATTTTGAATATCCTGGTATCTTAAGCACTGGTTTTGTAAGTGGTACCTAGTGTTGTAATAGTTGGTGTCATATGCACTAGTGTCCTATACACATTTGTCTTAATCACTGGTGTTGTATGAACGGGTGTTGTATTCACTTCTGATGTTCACAGATTGAAGTTTTTAAATTATTAATTATTATGAATTTAAAAATGAAACAGTTTTAATATATCGCGTGTTTACACTATAGCATGATTTATTACAATTTTAGGGTTTTTGCAAGTATCCCGGGACCGATACAAACATCGCTAAAAATGTGATGAATTCATAGACTGAGGAGTTCCGTATAATGTTGGACCGCTACAGAATACAAATTAATTATGTGTTTGTCTTCGAGTTCTATTATACGGTTGAGAATACCGAAATACCTATGTCACAAAAATCCCACCAAGAAAACCAGAACATGTAAGTTTATTTTATATGGAGGTATAAGAAATATTTTGCAATTTTCTTAAAATTTTAACTTTTCGCCCTGATGCAGGTTGATTTTGAAAAATATCTTCATATCCGTTTCGAAATAATTGAAACGGATCTCGAACTTTGGGATAGTTTAGAGGCAGTTGAAGCAAGCAGTAAAATCCACCCCTAAAAGTTCTACACCCTTTTCATTCCTTTTCATTTCCCCACAAAAAAAGAAAAAAAGGGTCCATTTTGAAAAATTCGATAGAAAGCAAAGTTTTTTTTTATTACCAAGTTGTTTGTGTCAAATCTCAACTTTATCAGACCAAGCGTAAAGATTCCTCCAATTCCTCAAATTCCTCCAATTTTATAAACTTGGAAAATAAGATTTTCATACAAACTTTGTCACTTCTCTTCACCCTCTTGGGGGTAGAACTTTCAAAAATCCTTTTTATCAGATGCCTACATCTTAAAAAGAATACGTCCATGAAATTTGACGTGTCTTTCACTGGTGGTTTAGGCTGTGCGTCGATCCATCAGTCAGTTAGTCAGGACAAAACCTTTTATACAGGTATATCAAGTAACAAATATCCATATTAATATGCCCTTATAAAGGCCATATTATCGCTAATAAGGGGGGTGGGTTTGGGCACAATTTATAAGGGCATATATGTAAGGGTAATTACTCTTGTAGATGCATGTTGAGATGAGTTTACAAGGTCATTAAACTTATTATTGTAATAATTGTGACATTTACAAGGTCGATCCTTCTTATAGCCGATGTAGTGGTTCCGCAATAAGTTTAGGGTGACAATTATCGACCAATCAAGGTGCGCACTTATCTACAAGTAATTTTTATAAAAGCCGTATAGATAATGCAGCAAGTATGAAGCCATATTGTTTTTGTATTTTAGATGTCATCCACCATGTTATTAGACGAAAATTTAAGTGGAAAGTGAAATTTTCGATAATATATGATATTTTATGTGGATTAGTTTCAATGCCCCTCTAATAATGCGTTTTTAAGTATTTTAAAACGAAAAAAAAAACACATTTGCTTATTATGCTGCTACAAGGATAAACTTCTTCTAGACGGCAGGTACAAAGAGCCTATAAAACGTATACCTTTTTAAAGGTTATAAATAGCTTCACCATCTCCATGTTGAGTAGTTTTGGGGTTCCCTTAAGTAATGCAAAACCTTTATTTATGTTATAGTACTATTTATTTTATTTATTCCTACTAAATGTACTAAATATATATGCATGTTTATAAGAAATATTCAGATTACTCACACTGCTAATGAAGCCTTTATTTCAGATAGCTAAAAATGCCTTTTAAGATTATACAAACAAATAGAACAAGGAAAGTATGTACCTACTATCAACAGTACCTATGGGCTCCCAGTATGGGAGAAGGATGGTATTTTGTATTGGCCAAAGAAAAATGCAGCAAAATATTAAGAATACTAGAAATCAAGTTAAATGCGAATAAAACAACATTTAATTATTTATCCATTTGTTTAAATTTTAAAGTAGGTACTTAAATGTTGAAGTATGTATAAAAAAAAAACATTCCGAAATTGTTTGCAACACCTACTTGAACACTGGCAATCGTAAACTCATAAACATTAATTGACATACTGATGTCCTGTCTCGTTACCACTCAAATATTCTTCCTCAGTGGTCAGTTTCCACAGATGGTTGCAACAGCTGTTTATTTTCTACGGAGCCACTAGTACTTTCGTTAGTACTTACACTTGCTGAAAAATTGACAATAGGTGCAGACTCTTTTATCATGCCCTTGAACCTCTTCCCTACTTTTCTTCTAAAACCACCACTTTGCTTTATTCTTTTCCAATCTTCAAGGTCTATTTTTAAATACGTTTACTTTATTTGATTGTTCAAAATGGCTTACAAACTTTAAGAGCATAGTTTTAAAAGCACTTGAAGAATAATGTACTTATAGTTACTATTTCAGTGATAAGTGATGTCCTAAATTCTTATTAAGGGAATATAAATTGCAAATATGTATTTGCTACGTAGACGCTCTTTAAAGAACTTGTATAAGGGTAAAAAAAAATTAAAAGCCTTATTACAAGTTTATATATGGTTAAAATTCTTTACCAAAATTTCAATACAGCCTTTATTTTTATATAGCTATTAAGTCATAAAACGTGCTTCTATAAGACTGCACTTTCAAGTTTGCTTTATAATTGTCATATTATTTTGGTTTATGAAGGTGTATATGACGGAGTTAAAAGAATAAAATCAACATTAGCAAATACTGCTTATAAAATGCTTTTACATAGCAAAATGAAAGAATCATGGCTATTATACAACTACGAGTATCACAAGAGTTCTGGCGATCTGCCCAGGGGTTGAGGATAAATTCGAAATAGAGTTACGTCACCCCTGGGCACTCAGGGCAGGGGAGGAACAGGGGTGGGTTTTAGTCAGTAAGAGTCTGACGCGTCCTCCCGCTCCACCCAGAGCGGGAGATGTCATTGGACCAATTCCCACTCCACAAAAAAAAAGACTAAAAGAGTTCTGGCGATATAACCCATATGTTATAAGGGTATTCTGTTATTTGGGTATGCCTTTGAGTTTGACTTTGTATTCAGACACAAAAATATCTCCACGCATATCGTCAAGGCCATGATGTTGCGTAGAGAGTTTGTCGTCTTTCTGATTTTTGTTATAGTTGGTAACAGTAGCCAGAAGGAGGTCGCGTGTTGCTTTACATTGTTGCTAACATTATTACTAGATACATTGTTACTGATCGAAGACGATTGCTGTCTTTTTTAAGCTTGGCATCTCTTGTATCGTGTTCCCTCACATATTTTGTCGATTGAGTTTAGAATAGAATAGAATACTCTTTATTATGAACACCATTTAGATTACAGAACATATTATAAATAGTACAGTAGCCAGAAGGAGGTCGCGTGTTGCTTTACATTGTTGCTAACATTATTACTAGATACATTGTTACTGATCGAAGACGATTGCTGTCTTTTTTAAGCTTGGCATCTCTTGTATCGTGTTCCCTCACATATTTTGTCGATTGAGTTTAGAATAGAATAGAATACTCTTTATTATGAACACCATTTAGATTACAGAACATATTATAAATGAAGAAAACTAGACGGACACACGGGACTAGACGGTCGACAGTATCTGTGTTTTCTTTTTCAGGTTTTCTATGATTAATAACTTTCCATCAAGTTTTCTTTTCAAGTCTTCCTTGAGAGAAATCTTCTAGATTATTTTCTTAAAGTGATCTTTAACCAATTACACGATATCATAATTATCAAAAACACGTTATACTCTCAGTTTGTTACTGGAACGTTTGTGTTTCTGAATGTTGGCAGCACTGACGTCGGCACTAAGGACGGCAATTCTTCGAAATCGACGAATAACAGTAGAATAAAAGTCTAAACAAACGATTCAGAAAAAAATCGAGATCTAACATATCGATCTCCATTCCTTTTCTTTTTGAGATTTTATAAGAACAAAAAAAGCCGGCCAATTGCAAGTTGGACTCGCACAAGAAGGGTTCCGTACTGTAAACCTAAAAAATGAGGTTTCTTGTATGGCATTTTCCTTTTAATTTAATTTTTATTTATTGTTACAGCAGAAATAGAACAACACACTGTGAAAATTTCAACTGTCAACTTATGGATTATGTCAGCGGACTGTTGTATGCCCACTGACAAACAAACGAACGGACAGCAGAAGTTTAGTGATAGGATGCCGGTGGTTACCATTTGGTTACGAAACCCAAAAAACCATGCTACTGATGAACCTTCAATGCACATGTGTTTCATGGCTGTTGAGCAAATGAATGAATAATATTCACATAAAAATTAACTTGTGGAAAATGGGTGCTTTCAACTAATGCATTCCATATTTGAAAATATCAATACCGAAACAGAAAAAACGATTTTCAATTTTGGCATTCGAGGTCGATTCACGGGATCGATTCATTGTTAAAAATTATTAAAAATATCGATAATTTCAACTCATGAAATCGATTCTTCGATTAATCGATCTTAGATTGTCATACCTAGCGCGCACCGCTAGCGAGCGAGACTACCTAGAGATATCTACGTTGCACGCCATTGTGGCTCTTGTGTCTTATTGATAGCAATGACAATCCAATGCACTCAAAGTAATTTGCACTTTTTGCAATGCAAACTTGTTTTTGTTGAATAAAGCTTCCAAAAGGCTAGACAGTTTTAGTTGATGATAGCACTGAGATTAGATGGACGTTTGGTTATTTGTCACTGTACGGAAAAGTGGTATAACAGTGTTGTGCTCGGACCGTTGAATGAATGAATCTCCGAAGTTATTGGTACTTGACATGAGATAATTCTATTTATTATTATGTATTTTGCAGAAAAATATTAAGATAAGCTTGAACTATGGGCATTTCGTAGAAGTAGTTACGATAGTAATTTGCCTTCTTGTTTGTTTTGACATAATTGTAACTTAACCGGTTTCTTAGCGCAGTGACCTGCGAATTTGGGCAGACGTGTGGCGGTATTACCCACTTAAGAGCTTATGCCACCTCAGCTCAAATTCTAATTTCGCCCCCACTTCCCCGCGTGCCACTGCACTCTTTATCTCGCTCGCACACTTTTGCTCGCAGAGACGCGACACGCGCGGCCTTGAGGTCGAAGCGATTTCGTTAGAGTAAACTACACTATTATCGGACGAGTACTAAGGAATAAAATTATCAATCTAATTTAATTTTAACTTGTAATTTTATGAATATAAAATTGTATATTATATCGAAAATACAATTTCAATGTATCTATAAACGATAAGTTTCCAGTATAAGCTGACCTCTCAGTGTGCGGAAAGCCTATAAAATGCGAGATCAGCTTATACTGGACAGTATAGGTGATGTCTAGCCGTGCACACTATTTTATTTTACCTACCTACTTCTATAAAATACTAGTCAAATGCGAGCCAACTTTGCGCTGTGGGTTCCGCCAATTAGTTTTGTAGTAAGTTTGCGTTTTATAGTTTTAGCCGTGTATGTATGTTATGTGACAGCCGTTTGCGCATGTAGGTAATTACGAGTATGTAGGTTGTAGGTATATGCAAGTACCTAGATATACATACCTATATGTTAGAAAAATCGATTCGAATTGTAGAATTTATGCAGTGGTTTAGAGTCGGTTTAGTAGCAGTAGAGCTACAAAAAACTAGTCAAGTGCGAGTCACCATTGCACTGAGGGTTCTGTAGGTACATTGGCTTGGTAGTAAGTTTACGCTGTGCCATTTTAAAATCTTATAATAGGTAGCTTTCGCCTTGTATTACCACTTTCTTAGTTATTATGCATCTATATAAGAATGAATCGCCGAAATGTAGGTACATGCGTATATTTTTCGAAGGACTTCACCAAATTGCATAATTCTTTTTTTGTTGTGTTCGTGATTCTCAGGACAAGGTTTGTATAAATATAAGGTAGGTAGGTATAGGTAGGATAAGTAGGTAAGTATGCATGTAGGTATGTAAGTAGGTATGTATGTATCTAGGTACGTAGGTAGGTATGATAAATACCATAAGTTTTTTTCAAAGTAATTAAAAATAGTCAAAATTAAATAACATTTATTTTTAATCGCTTAAATCTCTAATTTACATAGTTAGAACATGTCTGGGATTGCATAGCTCAGGTAACATGCATGTTTTGTAAAAATGTTCTAATTTTAGTTCCATTTCAGAAATATTGGTCATCTTTCTATAATTTCGACTTTTTGTCGCATCTAGACCTTATTCCGAAAATATTTTTTTTTTGTACCGATGATATGTAATTGTCCTTGCACTTGTATATACCAACGATGTTTTTTATTTACGACAAGTCCGTTTTGAGTTTTTCTCCAAAAATTTACTTCTATCTTATCTATATCTTAGCTTCGTCCAAATTGAATGCTGCAATGGGACGCTTGATTTCAATGATTGTGTATATTCAGTGAACAGCTCATGTTCTCAGGTGGTACTAGTGATCTGCAAGAAAACACAACATTCATTATAAAACACTTTTTTTTTGGGGTATGTTATGTTATCATCCAATGACTGGCGTGATGGGCGTTGGTGGCTGCGCCAAAGTTTTAAACTTTTACAGCTACCATCGCTGTACATTGTTTTTTTATCTGCCATCTCAGACTTTTACTAACTAAAACCCACCCCTGTTCCTTCAGTTGCCTGTGCCAAGAGCCGCGGTAACTCTCTTTCAAATATACTCGCGACCCCGGCAGCATAATTTTGTCAACATGAAAAAATAATACGGAACCCTAAAAAGTCCAACATTATGAAAATTTTATCATGAATTCGCCAATTTCGTGATAGTACCGTTACGCGTTAGTACCAAGCGGTAGTGCCATGGGGGAACAGCAAATTTCGTGATTATCACACACGTATGATAGATAGGTACTTACAATTATATATTTTGTAACACATGAAGATGTGTTTCGTCCGAATTTATTTCTACAGTTTTCGGAGGTCATACCTCCGTCCGTCCGGTCCTGTAACAATCACACGGGACAAATAAATACCTACCTAGACCTCACATATTTTTATTTATGATTTGGCTATGGAACCCTAAAAATATACAAAAGAAGACTAAATCGTCCATAGAAGCAGACTTGCCCTATGAATAACAAATAACAATTACCCACCCAACATTTTTATTGAAATACAAATTTGGTGAATTGGTATTTGATGGTGGAGGGATACTTTTCCAGTACAAGCTGACCTCTCATTGTACGGAATTCCTATATAATGTGAGATCAGCTTATACTGGAAATTTATAGCTTGATAGTTTTTTTTTTTATTTTATTTTGTCTTTTAAAAAAACGTTGCCCCACACTAGGAATATTCCTGTATCGTGGGTGCGTTCACAAACATGTAAATTCACATACACAAGACACCCAGACCCGGAACAACTATCTGCAGGTCATACAAATATTTGTTCCGTGCGGGGATCGAACCCGCGACACGCAGCGCAGCAGCCGAACGCTCAACCACTGCGCCAACCGTGCCGTCAAAATTATATAGCCATGTGTAGTAATAATAATAACAGATCAGTGTTTTATGGCCTACATATAGTTGTGTCGGATCTGCGCGTTTGTGAATGTGAAGATTTGTGTTTGTAATCGCACCGTCTCCGATTCAGTTGAAATCCTGGAGTCGGCAACATTATAAAAAAAAACAATTAGGTACTACATAGATACCTATTTGTTGTATATTGTCAAAACAACAACAAACCTATTTAGGGAACTTTTTATCTTTTTACAAAACTGGACACCCATTTTTCACATTTTTTATAAAAAAAAAAGTGGACACCTGGATTTCGCCTGAATCATGAAAGGTGCGTTTACAAACACAAATCTTCACATGCAGAAACACCTGCAACTCCTAACGCAGCAGCCAATCACCTGCCACTGCACCAAACGTGACATGTTTGTAATCACTAATACTGTACGTAGATAGGTAGCTATATACTTACTTCATTACATTTATCATGTTGTCCAGTTTCTTTGCGCCAACCCTTTCGCTTCTTATTTTTATTACGGTTATTTCCCATTGCACCAACACTATAAGTATAAGTACTACAAGATTTGTATTTTACGTAGTCTTGTTGCGTAATGTGTGCTCTGAGCGCAAGCGACACAGCCCTCCCGTTCGAAAGCCGAAGCGAGACTGAACGGGGGCGTCGGGCGCCAGGGAACAAGCTTCAAGACGGCATAGTTTAGGTGATAGTTTAGGTATTTTATTTTTACTGTGAAAATAATGGTAATTTAAAAATAAAAAAACTTGTAGGACCTGCTTTATAGTAAGTTCAGTTAGTATGCAAAGTTTCATGATCTAATTTTAAGCATTTTTTGAATGCTAGCGGTTTATTGTTTTCGGTTTAGAGGTAACTTTGGATTTTTTTTCTATCGAGAAAATTTTATGGAATCGTGTTTTTGAGGTTTATAATACTTAACATTGATCCTCAACCTTGCCATATATTTATTTCAAAATTAATGCTGCAGTATTATCGACATAACGGAGGATCATGCTAAGCCATTTGAGGTAACATAAACTCTTAAAAATGTAAAACTGCGCACGCAACGCTCACCATTGCTCGCCATGTCAGTAAACATCAGAACTGAATACAACACCAGTTCATACAGCAACAGTGATTACGACAATACTGGGACACTAGTGCATATGACACCAACTATTACAGCACTAGGTACCACTTACAAAACCAGTGCATATGATACCAGGACGTTCAACATCAGTGCATCCTCTCGAATAGCACTAAAATAGATTTAATTTGGTACCTATGGTCATGTCTGGACCTGACCCATCTATACGTATGTGGATCACCATCATGTTGAGTTTGGCTGCTTCCATATATAGAATGGCATCGTGGTGCATCATCAAGAATTTCCGTCTAATCAAAAACTATGCGCTTCTCAACTTAATGCTAGCAAACGTACTACAGAACTTTCCACTTTCATTTTATTATTGGTACCAATACCAATTTTCTTGCAGTGTCATAGACGAAAGTGTCTCGACGAAACTTTTTTCCACGTGTTATTATATCTATATACAGCATGTAACAAAAACCCTGTCGTACGTAATCATTTAATGGATACGAGATAATTATTTTTCCCCAATGAAAATAATTAATTTAAAAAGAAATTAAAAACTTATCAAAAGCAACACTTAGCACTCGACAAAGTTCACCTACTGTTTCGTTTGAAAGATGCCGCCTGAGCGAGACAGAGTGCCTACAGCGCGGCTAGTGCAGGGCGGTATCGTTTGAAGTAAAAATAGGTAAAAATGAAAAGATATCGCCGGCCGGTGGAGTGTTGTCAACTTATGAAAATTTGCCATATTTAGTGAAAATTTCGCATATTTTATAAAAATAAAAAATCTATTACTTTTGATTTTTATGACACATTTTTTTTTACAACTTTTTCTAGTACGTATGTTAAACCAGGAATACGCCTTTATTGGATCGGACAGGGTTTTTGTTACATGCTGTATACCTATTTAGTTAGGTACTACAATCTTGTTTTTGATTTTTGGTTGCTAGTGTTGTGCTACTCGTATATAGTGTTGATTTTGTAAAAGTTTTCAATATTACACATGCTGACATTCGTAGAAGGTACATTAAGAGTAGCATATTTGGATGGGGAGTATCTTTAGTAATTATGTCAATATTTTTGACTCCTGCATTGTTATTTAATTTGTATGACCCTATAATTATAGTTATGAATGATACCGTTATAATATTTCTAGAGTTAATACGTTGTATGTTATGGTTGTATTTCTCTATTCCGCGGCAGGAAATCTGACTCGAGTACATCTACCAAAAAATGGCGTTGCTTCTTCATAGCAACTTTGACACTGAAGGTACTGTACATAATTCAAGATAAATTTTACCTAAGAATGATTTAGCTGGTTATTTAGGAGCATAATCAGAACTATTTTATTCAATAGCGTTGGTTATGTATTTCGTAATGGGTAAAAGTAATCGGGTACTATGGAAAGAATATTTAAAAAATAAATCGATACAGTAACCCCTACAGATGAAGTTTCGGAGGATATCGGAAGATATCGGAGACCAAATATCCGAAGATTTGGAATAATGATAAATTAATGATTAATGATAAATAAGTAGGTTTTAACAACACTTTTACACGTCAACATTTTTTTTTGTCAGTTTTAGCTACATGAGGCCGGTGTTTCCTAGCTGACTACCCTGAGAAGAAGCACCGAAATAAACTCAGACAGTCAGTCTGAGTTTATTTCGGTGCTTCCGTCAGTCTCTTTTAAAGTGTTCAAATCTGTACAATATGTACTGGTCAAATCGTATGAGAACCATGTACGTTAATGTCTGGGATGAGCTTTTCAGGAAAACAACACGCAGATTTGAGAGGACCTGTCCAGACAGTGCAAGCATTTATCAGTTATCGTGAAGCTCAACACAGAACTTTGAGGAGCTCTACGAACCGACGAACAATACCAAAGTAAGAACATTTGGGTAGGCCGCAAAAGTACTCAAACTGCCAGACAATCATAAAATCTACATGAATATAACGACATACATAGTTCTCGCATCTACATTACATATGCTATTTGAGGACCATGCAGCTTAGTGTCTGTAATGGTCTATTGAAGAAAGAACTTACACGTAGATTATAGTGTAGCTCAAACTGCCAGACAATCCTATAATCTACGTGAATGTAATGACCTACATAGTTCTCGCATTCACTACTGCTACTACTGGTCGTTTAAATGTAATACATTTACATTTTAGAGTGATTACCCTCATAATGTGGTCCAATCCCGGATATTTCAAGTGATTTTACCTAAAAGCCTGGAGACCATGACCCTTTGCTAAAACTAAATGTCTGAACGATGTAAAAATTCAAAACATCGTCTATTTCGTCATTAAAATATTGGCAATTAAGACAAAAAATGCTGCAATATTTTTAGCGTAGATGGTCAAGTGAGTATAAAAGGACTTAGATAATGCAATAGAATTTAGAGTTCCATTAAAAACTCCAGAACTGCTGGATTTGGAATTGAGTTTTACTACGAGTATACAGCAATCGGCCTAGAAAAACACACCAGAAATAACACACCGTGTCAAAGCAACCGCCTACCCTGCAGGAATTAGGTGTCTTATAACTGAAAAGCGGAAACAAAGAAAAAGATGGCATCAGACCAGGATGTCCTCAAGATAAAAGACCGCTGAACAGCGTCACTAAGCGCCTTACGAAAGAAATTCAACACTACAACGACTCCTTAACAAATAGCTACCTTATCCAATTAACGAGTGATTCTAAAACCGGCTACTCGCTGTGGAAGGCTACGAAGCAACTGAAATGACCGATCATGCAAATTCGTCCTATCAAGGAAGAAAATGGAAAATGGGCAGTGACGGACGAACAGATTCGCTGAGCATTTAGAACTTATATTCCAACCAAATGAAGTCTAGACTCACAATGCGAGGTTAATTCAGGGTGTACAGAACAGTTTAGATATTAAGTTGGTTACCCCGAAAAAAGTATCTAGAGAAATTAGGCGTATTTTTAATCGGAGAAAATCCCCTGGTTACGACTTAATTACAGAAGAAGTTAAGTTTCAACATCATACAGACCAATTTCGGTCGTGTTTACGTTTTCTGTTTTAGAAAAAAAATCTAACGAGTAATTCACACAGTTGCCTTTTCACAGTACTAATAACAAAACTGGTATCATAACGCTTTGCAATGCGAATAGGTGTGGACACGTGCCACTGCGCATGATGGACACGCACTGAACAGCGCATGAGACGCTCGCCAAGGCCACAGACGATACTAGCATGAATAACAGTAGTACGTACAATAAAAGTGCCCACAACACCAATTCAGAATCTTTAAATGAATGTTTAAAGTCGTTTTTAGGGTTACGTACATCAAAAGAAAAAAAAAAACCGGCCAAGTGCGTGTCGGGCCACGCGCGTTGTTGGGTCCCGTAGTCGCCCATTATATCATGCGGACTTACAAGGGGGCTTTATGTTTGTTACTATGAACATACTGTTCACGGTTTTCCAAAAAAAAAGGTTTTATTTTTGTAATTTTACATGTTTACCCGTTTTACCAGTTGTCTATGACGGATATAATATCAAGCTATCGATGAATATTTTAATACATAGAAGTGACGATGTTCTCTATTTGTGAGAAAAAAACGCCAATTTTATATGTAAGTACCCAATATATATTATTATCACGAATTTTTTCAAATTTTTCAAGCCAACAAGCTAAACGCTTTTAGGGACGGAGAGACGCTCGACTCCCACAAAAAATATCACTTCAAACTTTAATATTTCGCAAACTAATCACTGATTTGAAAAATAGTCTCTACAAACCCGCAACGATTTTGAAAGACCTATCCAACGGTACCCCACATTATACGAAAGGCGAGAAAAAAAAATTTCATCCCGACTTTACTTGTACGTAGCTACCATAAAAAAAAACTTTTTCAAAGTTTATTGTTTCGTTGTCTTGGCTTGATTAATATATAAACTCATGCAAAATTGCAGCTTTCTAGTACTAATAGGCTCTAAGCTATGGCTCGGAGAGCCAGACGGGCCATACCGAAACTTGCTTGTCCTTGTTAGGTCTGCGGAACCCTAAAAAGGAACCCTTATAGGATCATTTTGTTGTCCGTCCGTGTGTCTGTCCGACGAAAAAAAAGGAGGAGGTTCTCAATTCGACGGTATATATGTATTTTTTTTGTGTATATTTAGCCCTCACTCCGTCATTTATGAAGCAATCTTGATGATTTTTTTTTGTTAGATACGGTACACCTCAAGGGTAATTCCATATCAAGGAAGACAGGATCTGATGATGGAATCCTGATTAAATTGAGAGCAACCCTCGAAAATTGGCCACGAATACTGTTTCTGTTTACTTTTCATTACTTAATCATGGTATTTGCTTTTAGAAATCATCACATCATGAAACTGAGCTGATGATGGAAACCATACCTTTCCTAAACAATAGAAGTTAGATATAAAAAATGGTTTTAGTGACAGAAACTGCTTAATATGCTTTGAAGAAAGGACGTCTTTACAATATTGGAGGTAACCTCAACTGGTTAATATACTGGGAACCTCAAGGATGGTTACATCATCAGCTCAGTGATACGAGGAGTGATGAAGGATTAGAAATTAGCCTCAGAGTATTAAAAGATATTGGTGAAGTCAATGTGGATAGACTTGCTTTCGTTCAGTTTGATACGCCATGTTGCAGTCCACTCATAGACATGGTTTATGGACTCTTGAACCTTTTCTACGGCTTCCTCGTGACTATTTCCAACAGCCATGATAGCTGTGTCGTCAGCAAAGGTTGCAGTGACATTATTTTCTAGCTCAGGAATATCATAGGTGTATACAAGATACAGGACCGGACATAGTACACTACCTTGTGGTACTCTAGCTTTTATCTGCCTTTTTTTTGTGGGTGGGAAATCATCCAATGACATCTCCCGCTCTGGGTGGAACGGGAGAGCATGTCTGGACTAAAACCCACCCCTGTTCCTTCCCTGCCCTGAATGCCCAGGGGCACGGTAACTCTGTTTCGAATTTATCCACCACCCCTGGGCAGGCATCGGCCATGACGGACCCCGTCATGTTTTGCTGACAACTCTTTGAGGCGCGCGTGGAACACTATGCGCCGTCGACTCTTGGGCCTGGTGCTGATCGGACGGCGAGCTACTGATTGGCCAGCGAGCAGCTTTTATCTGCTTAAGGTCTGAATAGACATTTCTTTGTCGTATTCTAAATAGTCTGCTCGATATATAGGACTCTATGATGTCTGAAAGTTGTTGAGGCAGCATTGTTGTTAGTTTATAAATAAGGCCATGATGCCATACTTTATCAAACGCCAGTGCAACATCAAGGAAAACCGTGGAGCACACCTTCTTGTCCTCTAGTGTTCTCTCAACCGTATTAGTAATTCTGTGTATTTGATCGAGCGTGGAGTGTTGTTCTCTAAATCCGAAATGATGATCGATGATTAGATTTTCAGATTGAATAAGAGGTTTCAATTTCTTTAGAAATAATTTCTCAAATAGTTTTGACAGCACAGGTAACAGTGAAATTGGTCTGTATTTTGTTGTTATATTAAGTGGCTTCCCAGGCTTGGCTATCATGATGACTTAAGCTACTTTCCACATGTCAAGAACGTGTTTTAACCGAAATGCAGCATTAAGAAGCGTGGTAAGCTTAACTATGGCTTTACGTAGAAGATTTTGTAAAACTTCTCCTGTAATTAAGTCGTAACCAGGGGATTTTCTCCGATTAAAGATACGCCTAATTTCTCTAGATACTTTTTTCGGGGTAACCAACTTAATATCTAAACTGTTCTGTACACCCCGAATTAACCTCGCACTGTGAGTCTAGACTTCATTTGGTTGGAATACTTGTTCTAAATGCTCAGCGAATCTTAAGGCGTTTTGTTCGTCCGTCACTGCCCATTTTCTTCCTTGATAGGAGAAATTTGCATTATCGGTCATTTCAGTTGCATCGTAGCTTTCCACAGCGAGTAGCCGGTTTTAGAATCACTCGTTAATTGGATAAGGTAGCTATTTGTTAAGGAGTGGTTGTAGTGTTGAATTTCTTTCGTAAGGCGCTTAGTGACGCTGTTCAGCAGTCTTTTATCTTGAGGACAGATGTCCTCAAGAAAACACACACAACAAAAAAAAACAAAGAAAAACAAAGAAAAAGATGGCATCAGACCAGATGGTCTGATGCCATCTTTTTCTTTGTTTCCGCTTTTCAGTTATAAGACACCTAATTCCTGCAGGGTAGGCGGTTGCTTTGACACGGTGTGTTATTTCCGGTGTGTTTTTCTAGGCCGATTGCTGTATACTCGTTGTAAAACTCAATTCCAAATCCAGCTGTTCTGGAGTTTTTAATGGAACTCTAAATTCTATTGCATTATCTAAGTCTATTCTGAAACTTTCCTAGTCTGTAGGTATAAGTATTTACAAATGTAGATTTTCTCTCTTTGCGTAGGATCCTATGCCTAACTGATAAAATTATTAGTGAGTGATCGCAATTTATGTCAAAGCATTCATCGATGCTTAAATAATTAGTAGATATATTTTTACTTATAAAAAAATCTACTAGGTCTGGGATTTTGCGTGGATCGCTTGGCCAATAAGTTGGTTTTCCGGTAGAAATAGCTTCACACTTTAGCTCTTTCATGGCGTTAATAAGTTCCTTTCCCTTGGTGGTGGTTAGTCTTGACCCCCAATGTGTATTTTTAGCGTTGAAGTCGCCACCGAAGATGAATCTTTGTCCGAGTTGCTG
Source organism: Polia nebulosa (assembly GCA_951329385.1). Lineage (NCBI taxonomy): Eukaryota > Metazoa > Arthropoda > Insecta > Lepidoptera > Noctuidae > Polia > Polia nebulosa. The sequence continues at coordinate 7,228,294 of OX589613.1, read as the reverse complement.
TAAGAATCTCATATAATGATATTTTTATATATTATATCTGATGACTGGATACAATTGAGATTAAATACATAGTAAAGTGAGTTTCAGATATATAAGGCATACATCGATGTTTTCTGTGATCAGGACCACTTCTAATTCTTGTTGGTGTTTGAGTAGTCCGTTTGAGTTCCATGCCATTATTTATTTATTTATTTAACAATTTATGTACACACAGAACAGACAAGAATGAAACAGAAAAAAAAAATATGTACAAAGATAATGCTTATTTCTAATGAAATCTCTTCCAGCATACCTGCGAAACGAAAGGAGAGTTGAAAATAAAAAGGAAGCAGACACTGTGTGGTAAAGTAGTAGGAAAAAAGAATACATAAAACCAAAAAAAAAAAAAAAACAATGAAATAAAATAACATAAATGCACAAACATAGACAAAAAACACAAACATAAACATTTACCATAATATAATAGATACAAATACATACATAGGCCAAATAAATATCACTAAAATATATACTAAACAATATTATGAAATAAATAATACATATTTATAACAACTATGATGAAATTGAAAGATTTTTGACACTCCTCTTAAAGACTGGAAGAGTCTGGCAGGCCCTAATTTCAGGCGGCAGAGAATTCCACAACCGTACAGCGTGCGTAGTGAAGGAGTAAGAGTAGTAATCAGTACTATGAGGAGGGGATTAATTTTTTTGTCTGGAAATAGCATTCGTAGCGCTATTTTCTAATTTATCTTAACGAGCGTTGAATGAGGACATCAATTTAACGCGTCAGGCCCCGTGCGTCGACATAACAATAGGTTTTTAATTGTGTCTGCTAATGAGGGACTTGACGCGTAATAATTTCGTCCAACTTTCCTTCCGTACCTTTTTTTACATTGTCGCAAATATTTGCATTGTTATCAGTTTTCGCTGCAACGCGTGTTATGTTTTCTTGTGAGCGCTTACTGTCACGGAATGACTTTGCGTTTGTGAGCTAGTTTACACTTTTCGTTGATTATGTGCTGAATTTTTGCTATCGGCTTTTTGTTAGTTTAGTTTTTTATGCCTTGCATTTCCCGGGCTACTATGTATCCTCTATAATTAGCAGGATGCGGTTCCCCATAGTGCACACATTTTAAATTCTCGTTTGCTGGTATTTTTTCAGTCGACAGTCAGACGTTTGCCAGTACATTTTACTCATCTAGGCTCTTTAGAACAGTATTTGTGTGTCCGTACGCCTGGCATCTTTTGCATTGAGGTACTAGCCTCGAAGTATGGAGAGGATGTACTTCTACTTTACATCCTAATATTGTCTTAATACTATAGATTTTATTTATGTCTTCCTCATTTCTGAAAGTCAGCATAAACGTGTTCAGAGGCTTATTTTTCCATCTTAATTTGTTTGTTGCGTCTTCAATCTGGAAGCCTTTATTTTGCAGGTCCTTAATAATTCTGTTAGGCTTGCATGTGAAATGAAGGTTTTTTACCATAACTCTTATTGACCTTTCCTGCTTGTTTTTGTAGGAGGGCCAGAGAAAGTTATTTTCAGTCAATACCTTTGTAATAGACCTATATGTATCTTTGTTCACTGCATTTATTTTAACGCACTTCCCATTCAAGATTTTAGTAGTGAATTTATCACCAGACTCGGACTTCGACAACAAGTCGAAAAAGGCCTGGTAGTTCTCGACGCCATCTACTAGGCGAGGTGGCGGAATCTTTTTAGTCTTCACTTTCTCGGTTTGAACAGTCTCTAGGTGTTCAATGTTGCCAGTGTGAGTGGGCGATGTGTTTAATTTTTGTTTTTTTCCTGCTCTTTTGCCTGATCCACTATGTTTCCCTGGCTAGCTCCTTTTCGTCCGTACGGTACTCAGGGCACTGTGTAGGACTTTTTAACCGACGAAAAAAAGGAGGAGGTTCTCAATTCGACCGTATATATGTTTTTTTTACTGGCTCAGCTGGCTTACTAGTTGCAGCTGTACTTTGTACAGCAATCGTTTGTTTTCGGTTTTCACCTTAATTGTGGTAGTCTCAGCCATGTTAGTGGCGAGTTATAATATAACAATTATAAATGTAGGTCAATTCTTACGTAATTGTGTCATCGCGGCAATTTGCTGGGTCTGCACTTTGCACTTTTCAGTAGAGCACGTGATCGACGCGACTATTCTCAACGAATATCACAACACAATGTGATCTTCTAAGATAATGCAATCAAAAGGTACAGCTAGTAATACCGCATATTGCCGCAGATTTTACATTCGCTAGAGAATCAAAACATAGACTTCCCGTTGACCTACAATCATGATATTTGGCATGAGGCAATGTCTTATACAACAAGTACACGTTGACTGCCATACTCGTATATAGTATACTCGTAGTAACTTTTTTTTATGCCCATTGCCACCATACAAAATGGTACGAGTATACTCGTAGTTGGCAGTGGAACCTAGTTCAAACTACGAGTTAACTCGTAGTATAGCAATGAGATAAGGTTTTTATTACCTATTGCCAATCTACGAGTACAGTCGTAGATAATTTGGCTGAAAGATCGACATACATCTGCGGAAGTTTGAGAAAAATCGCAAAGGTAACCCTAAAAGTCTGTTGAGCACCAAACTGAAAAAAGGTCAAATGATTACAAAGAGAACTGATAAGGTTTATGTGTGTAACTGAAGGATTAGAGGGAAGTTTTGTGTATTTCTAATATGCATAAACCTATTCTGGTTCCTGTGTCAAACAAAACCGGTAAGGTTTCGATGAAACCTAATGTGGTTAGAGATTAAAACAAGGGAATGTCCAGGATCGATCTTTCAGACCAAATGCTGTCATAGTACTCAGCTCTTAAAAAGACGTTGTTTTGGTACAAAAAACTAGCGATACACATTTTTGAAATCTACATTCACAACGCCTGTATGATCTACAACCAACAAGCCAACCTTCGTCCGGCAAACAAATTGGATGCCCTTTCGTTCAAAGATGAAGTCATAAAACATCTTTTAGGCGAAACATTTGCAAAGTATAGTCATCACGAGCAGAAAAAACGAGAAGGATTACAAGTACTACATTATTTAGAGCGTCTACCACCCACACAAAAAAAAACAGAAACCGACGAAACCGTGTCGTGTCTGCACAAAAGAAAAAAAAACGCATGAAACCATTTATTACTGTCCAGTATGTCCTGAAAAACCTGCCTTATGCGTAGAAAATTGTTTTAAAATGTATGACTCATTTTTAGTTTCACAGTGATGTACCCAAAAAAAATTCTATTAAACTTTTTTTTCTGATTAAATAATGTTTTACTACAAATGCCAAAAAATGTAACCCCGCCCTCCTTTCACTGCCACTTGTCTAGAATTCGTTAGAAATCGCATACAATCAACTACGAGAATACTCGTAGTTGGCAGTGGGGCCCAGATCTTGTACTACGAGTATACTCGTAGGTTCGCAGTCAACGTGTAGAAGAAAATTACGTCCCAAAAAAAAATAGGGTCCCTATACAAAAAATTTGGGTCCAAATTTTATAGTGAAGCAATCGTATCATATATTGTGGGGTATCATATGAAAGGGCTTCATTAGCACAAGCTACAACAGAGTTTTTAATTATTTTTACGACGTATAATTTTAGATTTGTGCGAAAATAAAATAGATTTATGATACGGAACCCTCCGTGTGCAAGCCCGACTCGCACTTGGCCGGTTTTTTTACTCTATTGTTACAAAAATGGCCGAAAACAACAACAACACATTTTTGTGAAATCAAGTTTCTTTTCAATGGATAAAATCTGAACAATCGTAAAGGTCTAAAACTATAATTATTACATTGTTATAACTACTCTCATTAGAATCAAACCGGTTTTTGTTTTGATAAAATGTTACTCATATTATCTAACTTCAAACTGCAACCGGTTTAAGCCTCAAATATCGGGCAGTCCGCTAAGATGGGTCAGTATATATCTAGTCAGTATGGACAAATATGTGAGTATAAAAAAATAGAAAAGGTTTAAATTATTCTATGGTAACGATTATATAGACATGAAATGATGATTAAGTCCCTGTGGCTGATTACTAAAGACGATACAGATTTTGTTTAAATTGGTCAGAAACTCCAGATTTTTCGAGGAAGAGGCAGGTGGAAGAGAGAAACTGACACTCGGACTTGACAATATAGGTCCATGATTTGACACCAGAATCCTCAAAAATGACATCATGGTTAAACAGGACAGGACCTACCACTATGATTAACATACTTACCTTATAACCAAACCATTAATTTAACCGGTGTGATACCGGTGCGAATCGTATGTCTTCACTACGCATCAGGACGCTTTGAATTCCGCACGCGACTCTAATCATGGCTGACAACCATACCAGTATAAGCAACACTAGTTCAAAAAGTACCAGTGCATATCACGCCAGTGCATACTACGCCAGTGCATATCACGCCAGTACCTATGACATCGGCAGTGCATTCTTATCTGCACCATCCGAAGATGTGTCATCGGTGGATATTTTTAAAAAGTTTGCCTGGATTATCATTGTGTCGAGTCTTGCAGCTCTAATTTATGGAGTGACATCGTGGTGCCTTATCAAGAAGTTTCGTCATATCAGGAACTATGTGCTTCTCAACGTAATGCTAGCAAATGTGCTACGTAGCTTCGCGTTTTTATTTTACAAGTTGTTTTTAAAACGTTTCTGTCTATATTTGCTGTGTGAAACGTTTATCTTCAATGGTGAGGGATTTGAACATCGTTTTCAGTGTGTTAATTTCTTTAAATATCTTTTTTTGTACTGTATACTTACTTTTGATTGTTGGTTACTTGTCTTAAGTTATATTTTTTATGTTGACTTTGTAAGAATTTTCCACATTGACATTCGCAGGAGGTACCTCAAGAGTAGCCTGTTTGGCTGGGGTGTACCTTTTATATTAGTGTTTCTATATTATCTTGCTGGATGGTTACTTGATTTGTTGGACTCGAAAGAAAGACTTACAATTCCGATTGGCATGTCTCTGTTATTAATACCTGTGACTATAAGTTTGATTGTTTACATTATTGTTGTATATTCGCTGTTCCGCGGTAGCGTAACTGGCGCGAGTACGTCGACTAACAAATGGCGTCGCTTCTATGTAGCAACCTTGATATTTATACTTAGCGATATTATAGTATTATACGCTGCTAAAGAAATATTTGATATAAAACATCACTTAGTTGAACTTGTTGGAGCCTCTGGAGAACTACTGAATTCAATAGCGTTGGCTGTGTACTTTACTATTGGTAAATGTAATCGAGAGCTTTGGCGTGAATTTTTAAGTAAGAGGTTGCTAAAAAAGTCGCAAGAAATTATATGATAAATGTCTTTTGTTTTTAAGACAACTTTAAGGAAAATGAAACTGGTTAGAATTTTAATGAGCCCAGTTCAAAATATTCAAATGACAAATATTTGTAACTGGTTTGTTCTGTTTGCCTGAGTCATTTAGGCACATGATCCTTTTCATTACTAGGTACATGATCTGGTTCAAGCTTGTTTAGCCTATAAAATTTTAATATCCGTCGCAAAAAAAGGTGTGGTGACACAAGTTCGCACTTTTTCCTAAAGTTCCGTTTTGATTCCTGGATGATCTTGTCGTTCACCAGTATTTTATGGTCCAAATCGAATGAAGAATTAGCAGTCTCATTATTATCTTCCTCAGCCTGACTTCATGTACTGCTAGGTATCTGTTATTTTGTGCTAATAATCACCAGGCTGATCTAGGTTATGTCTGCGATGCTAACGATGTCATAAAATGTAGTTAAAATATTATTATTTCAAGAATTTTAGGTTATCGTCGGAAAAAAAATGTACCAAGTCATTTAATTGTTTAACACAAAAACCTGCTTATTTAAAAATTTAAATGTGTTTATCAGAGTAGTAACTTTTAAAGAGCCTAAACCCGTCAGGCCCCGGAATAGCAGACACAATTAAAAACCTATTGTCGCGTCTCTGATTAGAGACGCGCAGGGCCTGACGGATTAATTTCAGTTTTCCTATGTGGTTTTGTATACGAGTATATACCTATTTGTTAGTATTACATTGTTATTCTGGAGATAAAATTGTAAGTGTATGTTATAATGTACAAGCAAACTGGTACTTACAGTGTAAGAATTAAAAAATAACTGGATTAAAAGAACTAAAAATGAAAGGAAAGAATTTCATTTCAAAACTACCTAACTTTTCTATATAGCAAAGATGGGCCAAACATTTGTATGAATGAAGTTTGATTTCCATATTACCAACAAAACTAGCCCATATTTACACTCACTCACACCACAACGCTCTATAAAAAATAATATTACAAGAATTTAAAAATACCAGTTTAGTTCTTATAATATTATTATACTCGTATGTTATTTCCTGTATAGGTATGTACATCATTTCGTGAACCTATATTAATAATAAAATATTGCTATTAACTTCGTTTAACAATTTGTAATCAAGTAAGTAGGTAGGTACAGGGTTCGTAAACTTTTATTTAGAGTAACAATAAATGACGTCAAATGTCGTGATGCTTGCGTAAGATCCTAGAGTATGACGTTGAAAAGTCTGAGGAGAAGGTTGCAACAGTAATTCATTCATACTTGTTCTATTGAATGAAATTAAAGTGGCCTCACTTAGCGATGCGGCGAGTTGGATTTTTTTGACTCGAGTTACTCGAGTTGATATGGCTACTCGAGTCGCAACTCGAGATGACTCGACTCGGTGCTTTCTGTCTGTAGAGTGTAGAGGTCTGTACCTAATAGGTATAGACTCAGAGAGTTAGACGTTAGAGATAGCTCGAAGCTCGACTCGAGCGACGCTGATTGGTAATAACAATGATGTTGAATGGTTGCTTGGCTACTCGAGTCGATCCACAACTCGACTTGACTTAGGGACGTCTTTCTCTGTGAAACTAAGGATTCGGAGCTGCTCGGCGCTCGCTGCATACAAGTGATAGAAGCCAACAACAATGTAACATATTTGTGATCAGGATCACTGATCAGCTCTATTATTTATTTCCTATGATTTATATTCAGATGAACACAATTTGCATATCACTTTGTTATTTTCATTGTTTTTAACAAAGAACTCCCACGCCACTTATACTTCTTTTATTTGGTGCCATTATAAACAAAACACAACAGAACAGGGTCACTAATAACTAACGAAAGTGAAAAGGTCAGGTCTCGCGCGGGTCGTCAACAGCCAACAAACTAATAAAATAACAAAATACCAATCAAAATAAACTTTTACCGCGGTTTTTCACTCGAAATTCCGATCCCGAGTCCGAACGTAATCTATTTTGCTTAAATTGCATCTCACTCAACTCTATGCTAGTTTGAGTAGAGCAATTTAAGGCACTATTAACTGCCAATGAACTTGAGTGGTTAGCTTGCGTGTTCTGTGCTGAGCTCACTAACGCGTCACTACGTCCACCCAGTAATAGGACTCGCCCATCAAGGAGCGTTGTCCGAAATTAAACGCATTATTAATTTATTACACATGAAACAACAGGTATTAAAAAAAAACTTTTTAACAAAAAATTCAACCGACCAAAAAGAACTAAAAAGCAAAAAATAAATAAACCTTTTAAGTCTTAAGTATTGATGTAGAGGATCCACCATCACCCCGGTGTTGAAAATGGCGCCATCACTCTGACCATAGCTAAATATAGCTAGCATAGTTCGTTTTTGTCATGTTTAAAGTATGCCTTATTATGTCCTAAGTATGCCTTATTATGTCCTAAGTATGCCTTATTATGTCCTAAGTATGTCTTATTATGTTTTAAATATCCTAAGAATAAAGGTAAAAATATGTTCCATGTCAAGGTTTATGAGGTAACTTTTTTGTATAGCGCAAGTAGTGCATGCCACAGCGCTAAAATTGACCAATTGTGTTAAAGTCCGTAGTAAGAAATTTCGGCTAGTCAGCGATTGGTTGTTCATATTCATGCTTCTCATGATTGGCTACAGACAGTGGAAAGTTTTCGGAGTCCACCATGTTGTTTTATGTACATATTGAAATACTGTATATGTAAAGTTGCTTTGTTTTTATTGTAGTTTGTAGATTTGTGAGAATGTGAATTTAGAATCTAATAGTAAAATATAACGTAGATTCAGTTTGTCTTTAGAATACATACTTTGTATTATGTATAAATGTCAGTTTTGTTGTTAGTAAGACCAGTAAATATGTAAAAGTAAATATGCAGGTGTTCATTACATAAGAGATAAGTAAGACTTCTCTGATTGGTTATCGTTAGAATGTCGGAATGCCTGTGATTGGTCGAAAGTTAATGTTCAAGTTAATTTGTAGAATTAACAAAATGTATTGGCTGTCCGGGTCTGCATTTGCTGCACTACGTGCCCCATAGAATTTGGGTAATATATATAGGCACCCCTGGCAGTCAAAATTAGTCTCTCAGCGTCAGTGACTCAAGTGAGCTCGAAAGCCTCTGGCTTCGCTCCTATCGCCTAGTACCATACCTTGTACGGCGGTCTAAATGTCTTGTACCACTCCTTGTACAGACTGTAAAGTGTCTAGTTCCGCACCTTGAACTGACTGTTGTTACTGTCCACTATTGGGGCAGTAATTCATATTGTTTTCCATCGTAATTCTGTGTTAATACCTGTGCTTCATGTGACTTTTACCATTTTACCTTTATTTTATGTACCAATATACCATTTTTATTCAATCTGTGTATCAATTTTATTGACCCACTTGCTCAATTCATCACACGTGAGTGTCGCGAGACAACAATACGCCAGTCACACACAAATCCTTCAACCCTCGCACCTATCGCGAAAAGCATCGTCAACAATTGAGCTTATTTACCTACATAAAATATCAAATTGTATGTAAACTAATTTTGAGTCGGCGCCAAACAACAATCTGATTATTAAATATCTAAATTTTATATGTACGTAGAAATGAAGAAGGCTAGATGTAGGTAATTAATCATTTTATTATGGCGCCGACTCAAAATTAGTTTACATAAAATTTGATATTTTATGTAGGTAAATAAGCTCAATACTTAAGACTTAAAAGGTTTATTTATTTGTGTGCGTACGTGCAGCGGAATGTTGTTGAATTTAAAGATTTTAATTATGCAGATATTTAGTGTATGACGTCGTATAATTGTGTATGGTAAAAAAAAATTTGTGCACGCAACCATTGTGGAGAAATTCACCAAAAACTGATTCCGCTGGGCGAACGTTGTCCTGGCGGAACTTTTTTTAATCCATAGACTTTAGAAGAAAAGAGATGTGTCCAAAAATTAGTGTGTATTTGTGTGTAATTGTGTATGTATGAATAAAACTAGTGCATGCATAAACTTCGGAGAAATTCAAGTTTCCGCTACGCGAACGTTTGGCCATTAGCTAGTTTTCATATAAAGCGCTTACATAGAGAACTGTAGATTTTTACATACGTTGTTTTGAATTTGTTTATATTTGTTTAAAAAACAGATTTAGAAACAATAGTAGGGCTTAAAAGATAAAAATATAAACGTAAAATACGCTTATTAGGTCTTAGTTCTTAAAGTATGCACTTTGGGGTCTAGATTTTCACGTTTATACAAACCTTGTAAGTGTCTGCAACATGTTGCCAAGTATCAATGATGTTCCGTTAGTAACTAAAGAGTTATAGGACAAATTTACCATGAACAGATCACTGTTTACAAAGCAGTCAAATATCACGACGTTCTGAAGGAATTGCATGGTAATATGTATGTCAATAATTAGTGTATTCATTCAACTATTCTTATGCAAAATTTCATGTCATTAAATTCAGTAATTAAAGAAAAACAATTATAATACTGACGAAGCATCGAAAACCTACATAACCCGACCAAGTTCGGATGGCTACAAAAAAGCGGCCGTGCAATATATTTAGGTAATATCCCAAAATTTACAGTATAATACCGGTATTGAATTGGTATAGGTGATAACACAATTGTTGTTTCGATATAATTTATAGGTCATTTATTTTTGTACACCTACTTTTTTAAATGTATTTGACTATGACAGAAAGTAGGTACCTACTATTTACGTAGGTACTTTATTTAAGTATGCGCTTGAGACTTGAGATATAATCTAAATATATTATTTAAGACAAATAAAATTCATACAGCTAATTTCTATTGAAAATTTCACGGATCAGGATTCTAACTATAGACCCCTTAGGGAAATTAAATATTTACCACATGTAAGTATGTACTACTGTTTAGGTAAATATTTATCATATTGTAGCTTATTACACTATTTAACCAATAGACTAGGCATGCACGAGCGTTCCCCTTTGCAACTGTAGTGGATCAAACAATCTAATAACTTAAAAAAACTACTTCTTGAATCGATTTTTTTTTCTTATGTATGTGAGCGTGTTCCCCCGCACCCCACCAAAATATGCAGAATTATTTTGTTCGAAGTTCGGTACGCTTAATCCTTTAGTTAAATAGTCTAAGTATTGTAGTTATGAATTGATCAAAAATATTCTTGTGTGAAAAAATAGACAACGCGCTGCGCGCAACGAGCGATAGGCGGCTTCCCGCTTGAAACGGTACTGTCATCCTTGAAGAAAAGAGAGGGCAATATTTTTTCGCGCGTATTCGTTTGCTGTTGAACTTGAACCTGATTTTGTTTCATCCCCAGTCACAAACAAATAAATGTGCAGTCAAGGACAATGTGCGTATGCGCTGTTGTTTTGCTATGCATCGCCAATTCTCTGTAATAATAATATTGACAAAGTGTGTTATTAATGTTATAGTGTAACAGTGAAGCATAACATAATTATGTAGTAGGAATATTGAGTGAATGATAGTGAGAAGCTGATAACAGATATAAGGTAAGATTTTATAATAAATTAATAGCTATAGACTTATTCATTTACGTAGGTAGTTTATTAGGCAGATAAATTATAATAATTGTGTTATGTTAACATTGGACAGACACCATAAACCCAAGTTAATATCTACTGATTGATCTAATTCTATATATATTTACTTAAATTTATAATAATAAATTATACTAGACATATATTATAATATAATCGTAACAAAGTAGATGTTTTTCCTGGTTAAAGACAAACTACTGAATAGATCTAAACTACTAAACGACCGACCAGATTATAACGAAATGTTGAAAATAAATATTGTTATTAAATAATCACCTTATGTTTATTACCTACATATAATGATATACGTATGTGGGCCTCTCACAGATCGTCAACTCCTCGGCAACCTGGAACAACTTCCAGAACAAGATCACCACCTTCCTGGGTAAGGATAAACCGAGTAACAGGAACTTGCTCATTTAGTTGCAATTTTGTTGTAAATTAGACCTTAGGTCTATTGATATAGAGTTTAATTTGTGTACCTAATCGGTTTTTGAATTGAAATTTTGTGTGTGTTAGTACAACTCGGTCACATTAACTTGACGCATGGCGTCGATATAATAATGTCCAAAAACAATATAACAACAACAGAGAACTAGCCAAATTATTGACGAGCGTATCGATAACAAAGATTCTGACCATACCTGACACCTGCCGGGCGAGCTAAGGGAATGCGGGGGGAAGCGGGGGGATGTGAGTATTTCAAAGATGCGTCAAGTTAATGTGACCGGATTGTAATTATGAGTTCATACACACAAGCGGCATGTTGCACGAAGAGCTCGTGGCTAGATAATAACAGCCGCACGGGTCGATCTTCAAGGTTAAGCAACGCTTGCCAAGGTTGGTCTGTGGATGAGTGACCATCTTAACATACCGAGTTTCCTTCGTGCCTCGGAAAGCACGATAAGCCGTAGGTCCCAGCTGTCATTTGTAGAACTTAGGCAGTCGTTACAGATAGTCAGAAGCCAGTTTTATTTTATAAGTACTTTTTAAATGTTGATTTATTTTTATATTAGGCAGACTCTCAAACTTAAACAACTAAATAGTCTAGTTATGTGATCTGTGATTGTTAATCTGTGATTTTATTATTGAAACTAGAACTTAGAAATGTTGAGGTTATTTACAGTATTTGCTACTCATTTAAGAATATTTTCTTGAAAATACCTTTTTTATACCAATGTTTTAGTTTATAAGCACTTTTTTAATGTTGATCAAATCTAAACAACTGAATAGGTTAGTTATGTGATGTGATTTTAATTTTTATTGAAGCTCGAAATATTATACTTACCCTAAGTTTCGTCATCCACGCGAACGAAGTCGCGGGCAAAAGCTAGTTCATAATCTATTTTAGTTAAAACACATTTAAGTCTATTGCTGTCATTGCAAGCGTTTGTTAACGTTATTATAATTACATAATTAAGTATTATATGTAATTAAAAATATTTTTGTACGCGGATATTTAAATAGAGAAGTACTTGTTAATTGAAGATTTGTTTTTATCGTAGATAGTGGCGTTATTATTAAAAAAATATTTTTCATTCAAGAAATGCAATTGTTTTATTTTTTCCTAACGCTTGTGTACGCAACTGTACCATATTAATAAATACTATATTGGAAGGTTCAGAACGTTTCTTAGATATATGGCACGACCGCTTTTTGGTAGCCATCCGAACTTGGTCGGGTTATGTAGGTTTTCGATGCTTCGTCAGTATTATAATTGTTTTTCTTTAATTACTGAATTTAATGACATGAAATTTTGCATAAGAATAGTTGAATGAATACACTAATTATTGACATACATATTACCATGCAATTCCTTCAGAACGTCGTGATATTTGACTGCTTTGTAAACAGTGATCTGTTCATGGTAAATTTGTCCTATAACTCTTTAGTTACTAACGGAACATCATTGATACTTGGCAACATGTTGCAGACACTTACAAGGTTTGTATAAACGTGAAAATCTAGACCCCAAAGTGCATACTTTAAGAAATAAGACTTAATAAACGTATTTTACGTTTATATTTTTATCTTTTAAGCCCTACGATTTTTTCTAAATCTGTTTTTTAAACAAATATAAACAAATTCAAAACAACGTATGTAAAAATTTACAGTTCTCTATGTAAGCGCTTTATATGAAAACTAGCTAATGGCCAAACGTTCGCGTAGCGGAAACTTGAATTTCTCCGAAGTTTATGCATGCACTAGTTTTATTCATACATACACAATTACACACAAATACACACTAATTTTTGGACACATCTCTTTTCTTCTAAAGTCTATGGATTAAAAAAAGTTCCGCCAGGACAACGTTCGCCCAGCGGAATCAGTTTTTGGTGAATTTCTCCACAATGGTTGCGTGCACAAATTTTTTTTACCATACACAATTATACGACGTCATACACTAAATATCTGCATAATTAAAATCTTTAAATTCAACAACATTCCGCTGCGCGTACGTACACTATTTATTTTTTGCTTTTTAGTTCTTTTTCGTCGGTTGAATTTTTTGTTAAAAAGTTTTTTTTATTTTATGATTTTTTGTGACTCGCATCGTCTTTTGTGACTCGCATCATCTTTTAATACTCTGAGGCTAATTTCTAATCCTTCATCATTCCTCTTGGCACTGAGGTTCCCAGGATATTGACCAGTTGAGGTTACCTCCAATATTCTAAAGACGTCTTTTCTCAAAGCATATTAAGTGGTATCTGTCACTAAAACCAGTTTTTATATCTAACTTCTATTGTTTACGAAAAATATGGTTTCCATCATCAGCTCAGTTTCATGATGTGATGATTCCTAAATGCAAATACCTGATTAAGTTATGAAAAGTAAACAGAAACAATATTTGTGCCCAATTTTCGAGGTTTTCTCTCAATTTTATCAGGATTCCATAATCAGATCCTGATGTCCTTGACATGGAACCACCCTTGACGTATACCCTATCTAATAAAAAAAATCATCAAAATCGGTTCATAACCAACGGAGTGAGGGCCGAACATACGTACAGAAACGCTGAACGTGCCCACAATTTTCGAGGTTTTCTCTCAATTTTATCAGGATTACATTATCAGATCCTGATTTCCTTGACATAGGACCACCCTTGAGGTATACCCTATCTAACAAAATAATAATAATTTAGATCGGTACATAAATGACGGAGTGAGGGCTGAACGTAGACAAAAAAAAAAAAAAAGAAAAAAAAAAATATACGGTCGAATTGAGAACCTCCTCCTTTTTTTCGTCGGTTAATAAAACACAGACTAAATTATAAATAATTAAATGGTCTTTAAAATGGTGAAGGTTTCATAAAAACTTTTTACAAAAAAAATACAACCGACTTCCATAAATAAAACTAAAAAATGCAAAATAACTTTAATTTCGGAAGTCGGTGTCAAATAACGAAGAAACCAAACTAAAGTTATTTTACATTTTTTAGTTTTATTTATGGAAATAGAAAAAAAAAAAAAAAAAATTTATGGAAGTCGGTTGTATTTTTTTTTTAAAAAGTTTTTTTTTTTTTAAATTTTAATGTAGCCGAGATTATAGCTTTAAAAAAAAAATGTTATTTGTCATGCAAGGCTGCAAAGTTGTTTGTTGGCGCGAGTACTTATATTGAAGCCTGAGCTAGCGAAGAATTCTAGGATTAAACCATGAGCGAAGCGAGTGGTTCTAATGTAGAAACCTGAGCGTAGCGTCTCGAGGGTTTCAAAGGTACGAGACGCAGAATAACTTTGACGGATAGACGGATAGATGGAAAGACGGACAGACAGACAGACGGACAAACGGACAGACGAACAGACGCACAGACGGACAGACGGACATACGAACTGACGCACAGACGGACAGAAGAACAGACGCACAGACGGACAGACGAACAGACTGACAGACGGACAGATGGACAGACTGACAGACGGACAGACGGATGACGGACAGATGGACAGACAGACGGACGACGGACAGATGGACAGACAGACAGACGGACAGCAGAAAAAGATATAAAGACGGACAGACGGACAGACGGGTGACGGACAGATGGACAGAGAGACAGACGGACAGACAAAAAAGATATAAAGACGGACAGACGTACAGACGGGTGACGGATAGATGGACAGATGGACAGACAGACAGACAGACTGACAGACGAGCAGACGGAGAGACGGACGACAGAAAGACCGACAGACTGACAGACGGACATACAGACGTTGGACAGATCAGACTGACAGACGGACAGACGGACGACGGACAGACTGACGACAGACAGACAGACGACGGACAAACGGCCAGACGGACAGACAGACACCTAAGTGACAGCAATATATAGGGCTCCGATTAGACGCACTAAAATTTGTGTCAGACGACGGACAGACAGACAGATGGACAGATGGACAGACGAAATTGAAAGAATGAATAGTAGTAGTAGTAGTAGTAGTAGTGTTAGTAGTAGTGTTAGTAGTGTTAGTAGTAGTGGTATTTTAATAATTGTTGAAAGAATGAATACATGTCTTTGTCTTCATAGAAACGCCAGTCTACGGGTCGCCCGCCGCCCCATGCTCGGGCAGAAGAGAACTCGAACTCGACATAGTTGGATAGAAAGAACTTTGTCTTTTCTTGGTAGAAATAGGGATAGAAATGGTCATGTCAGTCCCGAGAGTCTACAGCGCGTAGTGTTTAACGCGCGCCTCAAAGAGATGTCAGCAATACCTGACGGGGCCCATCAGGCCAATGCCTGCCTGGGGTCGTGAATAAATTCGAAATAGAGATACCGCGGCTCTGGGCACTCAGACAACTGAAGGAACAGGGGTGGGTTTTAGTCAGTAAAAGTCTGACACACCCTCCCTTTCCAGCCAGAGCGGGAGAAGTCATTGGATGATTTCCCATCATCACGAAAATAAAAGGCCCAATTGTTAGTAAAAACTTAATCTATACAACAAACCACATGCACAGTCATTATGAGCGACAAGCCCTTAGCGCACGAAAACATTTGCCTCAGCATTTGGGCATCCAGCTGTTCAGAGAGGGCTTTCTGAATGCTATTGGGACAGCCGTGCATTCTTGTTAGAAGTGACGTTGTCCTTTTCCTTTGTATGGCGTAGAAGTCATCTATTCTTATCTCCTTAGACTATAAAAGGCAATAGTCTGTTGTTTTTTGCGATAGGCATGACCTAGTTGGCATAGCGTATAGTCCGGTCAATTTAAACATTCGAAGGTACATAAAGTCCCAACAAGCTGAAAATCAGTAAAATTGTTCAAAACATAATTATAAACAATGTTTAAAAGTTCCCCATCATTCCCGTGTATGTGTGTGTTGTGTTGTGTTGTGTTGCGTTGTGTTGTGTTGTGTTGTGTTGTGTGTGATTTGCGAAGTGGTGATTTGCGAAGTAGTGATTTGCGAAGTGGTGATTTGTGAAGTGGTGATTTGCGAAGTGGTGATTTGCGAAGTGGTGATTTGCGAAGTGGTGATTTGCGAAGTGGTGATTTTTGAAGTGGTGATTTGTGAAGTGGTGATTTGTAAAGTGGTGATTTGTGAAGTGGTGATTTGTGAAGTGGTGATTTGTGAAGTGGTGATTTGTGAAGTGGTGATTTGTGAAGTGGTGATTTGTGAAGTGGTGATTTGCGAAGTGGTGAATTGCGAAGTGGTGATTTGTGAAGTGGTGATTTGCGAAGTGGTGATTTGTGAAGTCGTGATTGTGGTGATTTGTGAAGTGGTGATTTGTGAAGTGGTGATTTGTGAAGTGGTGATTTGTGAAGTAGTGATTTGCGAAGTGGTGATTTGTGAAAAGGTGATTGTGGTGATTTGTGAAGTGGTGATTTGCGAAGTGGTGATTTGTGAAGTGGTGATTTGTGGTGGTGATTTGTGAAGTGGTGATTTGTGAAGTGGTGATTTGTGGCGTGGTGATTTGTGAAGTGGTGATTTGTGAAGTGGTGATTTGCGAAGTGGTGATTTGCGAAGTGGTGATTTGTGAAGTGGTGATTTGCAAAGTGGCGATTTGTGAAGTGGTGATTTGTGAAGTGGTGATTTGTGAAGTGGTGATCTGCGAAGTGGTGATTTGCGAAGTGGTGATTTGCGAAGTGGTGATATGCGAAGTGGTGATTTGCGAAGTGGTGATTTGTGAAGTGGTGATTTGCGAAGTGGCGATTTGTGAAGTGGTGATTTGTGAAGTGGTGATTTGCGAAGTGGTGATTTGTGAAGTGGTGATTTGTGAAGTGGTGATTTGTGAAGTGGTGATTGTGGTGATTTGTGAAGAGGTGATTTGTGAAGTGGTGATTTGTAAAGTGGTGATTTGTTAAGTGGTGATTTGTGAAGAGGTGATTTGTGAAGTGATGATTTGCGAAGTGGTGATTTGCGAAGTGGTGATTTGTGAGGTGGTGATTTGCGAAGTGGTGATTTGTGAAGTTTTGATTTGTGAAGTGGTGATTTGTGACACTTCAATAGGAAATCGATGCATATTACGCCATCTATTGCAATTTATTTGAACTAAATTTTCTTTAGCGAGCTCCATCGTCAACCACATCATCGCTTATCATCAGGTGAGATAGTGGTCGAGCGCCAGCCTATCAGTGGTAAAAAAGGTTTTTATATTTTGACATAATATCGAAGTAACGTATTGTGTAAGAAACCGCAGCTACACAATTAGTAAGCGTGAACTTTTTAAGTACCGATTTTGCAAGTCACCGTACAATGTGTAATATTGTTTCCTAACGGCAAATCGATCAAGTGCTCATCGGCGACCAGGCGGGTACGCGACCTCGATTGTCTGTCAGACTATGAGATTCACTCTCTGATGAAACTGTTAGTATTGTTGTGGAGACGCATCTCAAAATTTCTTGGTCTGCACCTTACCTGAGTTCACTTATAAACTCTCGAGTCTATATGTATCCAAGTAAATATGTATTAATTACATAATATGTAATTACACGAAATTAGGCCGGACATGCTTTTAGGCTTGCAATGTAGTCTATTCCCCACTTGTGTAGAAACATGCGGCGGCCAGCCCCCACATATCAGGCTGGTCGCGCGACGGCCTCCCGCAATGGTTGCGTGGCAGCACCCGCCAAGGTGAATGAAAAAAATTCCACAGGTCTTTTCTCACAATAATTTGTTACTAAAATGGTTTGTCTTTGTTATGTTAATAAAGTTTAACTTATTATTTTTGAATAAGTGTGTTGAAAAACGTCGTTCACCCTTCGGCTCGGGCGTGTATTCCATTCCGCCTTGGCTGCAATTACTCGTACAAACTATGCCCACTTGCGTCAAAATCTACTATATTGACTGTAGGAGATCTGCGGAATACTGAATCGATTACGAAAATTATTCCACTGCTACACTATCGCTGTGCCATTATAAGCTACTAGCTCTTCGACCGCGACTTCGTCCGCGTGGATTTCAAAAACGTATAGCTTATAACACTCACAAATAACGTCGCTTTCTATTGGTAAAACAATTTTCAAAATCGGTTCAGTAGATCCAGAGATTACCCCCTACAACCTCGCAGACTCATAAACTTTACCTCTTTATAATATTAGTGTAGATTAATCTTCGATCAATAATAAGAGCTAATGATCGAAGAGATTAATAGAATATTTTCGTACTCGTTAAAACCAATGTTGATAGAGTTTTATTGCTAAATCAATTATAATGCGCTTGTCATTTATTTCTATAGAAAGAAGAATACATAACATTATGATTCTTAAATACTTTCATAATAAAAGAGGAACGCACAAGTACCACCAGAACATTATCTAATAAGCATCACATCAGCTTTCTAGACATAATAATATCAACTTACTTACTCATACCTATAATGTAAGCTGGTAATAAAATATATAAATTTGCTATGTTTCGCAATATAGAGCAAGTGGGATGAAAAGCACCTACGTAACATTTATCTTAGATCTAAACCACTATATTTCTCTTTCCTACGATGCTAGTATACTGACAAAAAGAAGGAAAGATATGATATTAAATATCCCTAGGACAAGAACTCTATTTGCCAGTATGCAATTTAGTAACCGATCTGCTGCGCTGTATAATAAAATCAATAAATACATCTACTTTTATCCCAAAAACTACTACGACGGTAAAAAAATTATAATTGAATGGATACAAACGCTTACCTACAATGATACCGAAACACTTCTGAAACCTTGACACATACACACCCTCACACTCATGTACTCTAGTTACACCTGCGGACTATATTTTCACTCACATGTACTCGCACACATACCTACACCGACTCATACACACATGAGATCTATGATAAAGTTAACTTATGTATGTAGATTTAGCATAAAAATTATACGTTTTTGCTCTGTGTATAACACGTCTTGTATGGAAGAGCGGACTCTCCTAATACAGGCACTATCAGCCTAAAAGGAGGATCCAATCAAAAATTTTGTTATACCTGAACTTGTTTTTACCAATAAATTATTATTATATTATTATTATTATATTATAAACAATGTTGAAATGCGAAGAATTAAGTAGGGTACTTTTAATAGCACTGAGTGAGCTGGATGAGTCTTGCCTACCAATAACACTGAACTATGATGTTCCAATTACGTTTTAAATGATATATAAGTATATCATTGATATATATGTCGTATCCGCTAGTCAAATTGGCAACAAAACAAAGTACGCCACCTGGCGGCAACTATAAACACTACAGTTTGCTTGACGCAGTTTGCAGTTTGTTTGTTGCTTTGACGGAGTCGGCGCGTTTCCGTTAGACTTCGAGGTTGGGGAAGACTCGCCTAGTCGGGCAGTCTTAGCCTGGGAGCAAAGAGTACTATAAGTATCCTGGGAGTCACGGAGTGAAGACGCATCGGAACTGTCCTACGTTTTGTTGCTACTAGTATTTTAAAGTACCAAGTTTATAAGTTTCAAATTAATTAAAGTGAATAATTGCTTTGCCGTTGTTATTTATTGCGTGATATACCTACACAGACCCACCTGAGTGTAGCTCGATACATCCTGGTGATCCGACATATATGTATAAAACATTACTCATGGTTAGTTAAAAGTATAAGAATTTATAAATTCAGCACAACACAAAATTTTCTATTGCTGTGAATGATATCATCATCATCATTTCAGCTGAAAGGCGTCTACTGCCATAGGCCTCCCCAAGTGTCGTTACAACGATCGCTCCTGTGCGTCTCGATCCATCAGATTCCCGACCCTCACCAGGTTATCGGTCCACCTTGGGGCCTTCCAGCGCAACCAGAACCGTACGACCCCATCGACCATCTGTTCTGTGCACTGCCCACTGCCACTTAGTTAAACGCGTGCCTATCAAAAATAAAAAAGTTTAACCATTTTTCGTACTATGTTGGTAACCTTGGTTCTCCTCCGGATTTCTTCATTCCTGATTCAGTAACGCAAGGAAACTCCGAGCACAGTCCTTTCCACAATGATGACCGTTAATGATCACTACATAACATCACTACATACTATAAAAAATATATATACGGTCGAATTGAGAACCTCCTCCTTTTTTTCGTCGGTTAAAAAAACTTTTTTACAAAAAAAAACAACCGACTTCCAAAAAAAATTACACTAAAAATTTATAAATAACTTTAATTTCGGAAGTCGGTGTTTGTATTTTTACTTCTTCGTTATTTGACACCGACTTCCGAAATTAAAGTTATTTATAAATTTTTAGTGTATTTTTTTTTTGGAAGTCGGTTGTTTTTTTTGTAAAAAATTTTTTATTTTTCACTTTTTAGTTGTTATACCCCAGAACTAAAAACCCCAATATAATGGAACGTAGAATTTAAACATTTGGAGAACACCAAAACGTCATCGAGGTACACGTATTTTCCGTTTTTGTTCAGTTTCTCAAAAAGCGCTAAAGCAATTTCGATAAAATTTATATGGGACCACCTCGGGAGTATATTCTTTTATATGAAAAAAGAATTTTGAAAATTGGTTCACAACTGACGGAGAAATCGGGTAACATACACACAAAAAAAAAAAATAAAAAAAAAACATACAGACGAATTGAAAACCTCCTCTTTTTGGAAGTCGGTTAAAAATACGCTTTACAGTTTTTCGTGATCTTCAGTTTTTTTTTATCCGCGTTAGACATAATTTTACAAATTCATTACAGTATGTTATAAAATATAATTTCAAATATTCTCAGATCAAATTACGACGGAAATTGTCTAGAGTAATATATCTGCTTAGCTTGGGACTAGATGGCGTTGTGTGATAGTTGTGGAATATAATTATATTATTACTAGCTTCCGCCCGCGGCTTCGCCCGCGTGAAAAGTTGATTATAAATTTGAGTGTTATTTCCTGAGAGCAGCACGTTAAAAAAACACTGTAGAAATCAAAATCCAAAGTCAGTTATTTAAATTAGGTTGTGAGCCAGAACTTTATGAACGTCGTTCTACATAAAGAAAGACCCTACATCACTTCTAAGCTTCTTGCCCGTGACTCCATCTGCGTAGACATCCGGATGGAGTCCAGAGAAAAACCGAACATTTGTGAAAGATTAAAAGTTAGTACGGGGTAGGATCATGATAAATTAGAATTTCCTACATTAGCAGGGTTTACCAAACTTGTACGGATATTTTTTGCACTACGCCGAACATCTCTTTTCTATGGGTTATCATTTTTTTTTTTGCATTTATATAGATCTACGTCTGAGGTCGACCCAGTGGACACGGTGGAGCATACGGTGGAGGTTTGCCCCGCCTGGGCAGAACACCGACGTGTCCTCGTGGATGCGATAGGCGGCAGCGACCTCTCGCGCCGTGCCCTGGTTCAGGCCATGGTACGGAGCGAGAGGGAATGGGGGGCCGTCTCCTCCTTCTGCGAAGCAGTAATGCTCGCGAAGAGGGAGGCGGCACACGTTAGGGAGACTCAACAGAGACCGAGTCGCCCTAGCGCCCCCAGCAGCAGCCGTCGCAGGAGACGCCAGGGGCTGCGAGACGATCTCCGGCCACCGTAGACCCGGGCCTGCGGACGGCGAGTAGTGGGTAACTCGCTGTCCGATCAGCACCAGGCCCGAGAGTCGATGGCGCGTAGTGTTCCACGCGCGCCTCAAAGAGTTGTCAGCCAAGGGAAGGGGCCTGCCACGGCCGGTGCCTGCCCGGGGGTGGAGGATAAATTCGAAAGAGTTACCTCGCCCCCGGGCACTCGAGGCAGGGAGGAACAGGGGTGGGTTTTAGTCAGTAAGAGTCTGACACACCCTTCCGCTCCACCCTAGAGCGGAAGAAGTCATAGGATGATTTCCCACCCCCAAAAAAAAAAAAAAAAAAAAAAACGTCTGAGGTCGAAGTTTTGTTGTTTATGTTAAATTAACTTTTTCATGAGTTTGGTACCCTGGTAGTTTACCTGCGGCTTCATCCGTGGATGATGTTTCTGATGTCCTAGTAGGTTGTGAATTTATACCGCTCAGGATGCAAGCCCCAAAAATACTGATTCACGACTCTGGTCTCCTGGTAGTTTGAGAATCTATACCTCTCATGATTCCAGCCCCGGAAACACTTCTTCATGATTCTGTTCACCTGGTAATTTATGAATCTCTTAACTCTCATAATACCAGCCTAAGAATATATTTTGTGATTCTGATGTCCTGGTAGGTTGTGAATCTATACCGCTTGGGATTCTAACCACAAAAATACTGATTCATGACTATGGTCTCCTGGTAGTTTTAGAATGTATACCTCTCATGACTCCAGTTCCGGAACTACTTTTTCGTGAATCCTTATCTCCTGGTAGTTTGTGAGTCTTTATTGCTCATGATTTCAGTCCCCGAAATACTTCTCATGTTTCTGATCTCCTGGTAGGTTGTGAATATATACCGCTCAGGATTCAAGCCCCGGAAACACTTCTTCTTGATTCTGGTCTCCTTGTGGTTTCTGAGTCTTTACCGCTCATGATTTCAGCCCTGGAAATACTTCTCATGTTTTTGGTCTTCTGGTACTTTGTGAGCGTGTCCGCTCGTTCAGCCCGTCTCTGGATTTCTACTTCTACCTCAGCCTTCCCTAAGATTTGTCATTTACCGGGATAAAAAGTAGCCTATGTGTTAATCCCATTAGTGCTTCTGATCTCGACCTGGGTAGGTTGTGAATCTATGCCGCTTAAGATTCTAGCCCCAAAAATACTGATTCACGACTCTGTTCTCCTGGTAGTTTTAGAATCTATGCCTGTCATGATTCCAGCCCCAGAAACACTTCTTCATGATTCTGGTCTCCTGGTACTTTGTGAGTCTTAACCGCTCATGATCCCTGGGAAAACATGAGAAGTATTTCCAGGGCTGAACCCTGGAAATACTTCTCATGTTTCTGGTCTCCTAGTACTTTGTGAGCGTATTCGCTCGTTCAGCCCGTCTCTGGATTTCTACTTCCACCTCAGCCTTCGTGAGGTCTTGTCATTTACTGTGATAAAAAGTAGCCTATGTGTTAATCCAAGCTATGATCTACCTGTGTGGAAAATTTCATTGTAATCCCTTCAGCCATTTTTGCGTTACCTTCAGCCAAGCATACAAACAAACAAACATACAAACTTTCGCATTTATAATACTCGTATTAGTAGGATTCTGATCCCCTGGTAGGTTGTGAATCTATACCGCTCAGGATTCAAGCCCCGGAGTACGTCTTCTTAATTCTGGGCACCTGGTGGGGTGTGTGAAGCTATACAGGTTAGGATTGTAGCCCCGTAAATACGTATTCATGATTCTGGCCTCCTGGCACTTTGTTAGTCTTTTCCGGTCATGATTTCAGCCCTGGAAATACTTCTCATTTTTCTGGTCTCCTGGTAATTTTTAAATCTCTACCTCTCCTAGTACCAGCCTCAAAATATGTTTTGTGATTCTGATCTCCTGGTAGTTTGCGACTCTTGTGTTTCTGGTCTCCTGGTAATTTGTAAATCTCTACCTCTCTTTATACCAGCCTCGAAATATGATTTGAAATTCTGATATCCTGGTAGGTTGTGAATCTACACCACTCAGTATTGAAGCCCCGGAAACACTTCTTCTTGATTCTGGTATCCTGGTGGTTTGTGAAGCTATACAGCTTAGGATTGTAGCCCCGAAAATACCTATTCATGATTCTGGTCTCCTGGTACTTTGTGAGTCTTTATCTCTCATGATTTCAGCCCTGGAAATACTTCTCATGTTTCTGGTCTCCTAGTACTTTTTGAGCGTGTCCGCTCTTTCAGCGTGACTTTGGATTTCTACTTCCACCTCAGTCTTCGCTAAGTCTTGTTATTTACTGGGATAAAAAGTAGCCTATGTGTTAATCCAAGCTATGACCTACCTGTGTGCAAAATTTCATTGTAATCCCTTCAGCCGTTTTTGCGTTACCTTCAGCCAAACATACAAACATACAAACATACAAACATACAAACATACAAACATACAAACATACAAACATACAAACATACAAACAAACAAACATACAAACTTTCGCATTTATAATATTAGTAGGATTATTCCATTTGTTTATTTGTTTACATTTTTAAATATTTAAATAAAAAAGATAAAAAACATTTAAAAATATAAAAATACTAGCCCACCGGTATCGGGAACAGGGTCCAAGCTACGCCGCGGTCAGGGCTCCAGAGAGAGGAACCGCCTGACAATGCGAGCCGTGTCCAGAAGTACAGTTTTCTGAATCCAGCCCTTGATCCAGCCGCCTAACGAGAGCCTTCTGAGGTGTTGGTCGAGGCTCGTGGCTAAAAGGCCATTGGCTGACACGACTATCGGTACAATGATCGCCGAGTCCACATCCCACATGTCGACAACCTCGCGAGGCAAGTCAAGATACTTGATTTGTTTATCTTTCTCAGCTTTCACGAGGTTCTTGTCATGCGGGACGGCTATGTCAACAATCATTGCACGCCTCTCGATTCGGTCCACCACCACTATATCAGGCTTATTGGCTACAATAGTCCTATCAGTGATGATGGACCGATCCCAGTACAATGAGACATGACCATTATCGAGAACTGGGTCGGGCACGTACCTGTAGTAGGGCACTTCCGATTCCACAAGAGAGTATTTCAGAGTAAGTTGCTGATGGATAATCCTGGCTACAAGGTTGTGCCTATGCAAGTACTCACCGTTAGCTAGACGAGAACAACCAGAGATTATGTGGCGGATTGATTCTCCCGGACGATGACATGCCCGAAAGATGTCAACCGTGCCGTCCTTCACAATAAATCTCCGGTAGTTTTTTGTCATGATAACTTCGTCCATAATTGCACAGACAAAACACACAAGGTGATGGAGTTTGGTGTGGACATTTGTCCACACCAAACTCCATCCTGATGCCACTACTGAAGGTTTCAGTTACCTTCAGTAGCTCCATCAGTTGCAGATTGTTGGGGGCATAAAGTTTCAAGTCATCCATGTAAAGGAGGTGAGATATAACCTGACCACCTCTTTTCAACCGATAGCCTAGTCCTGAATTCTCCAGCAGTGTGCTTAGAGGATTCAAGGCTAGGCAGAACCAAAGCGGTCTCAAACTGTCACCCTGGAATATACCCCGCTCGATCCTTACCGGTTCGCTATTCCTCTGGATATTTCGACATCCTGGATAGCGAAGGACCGTCCTCCATTGCCCCATACACGACATCAAGAAGGTGCGTAGCGTTGCATCAACTTTATACAATTCTAGCACCCTCATGAGCCATGTATGAGGAACCGAGTCATAGGCCTTCTTATAGTCTATCCAACATGTCGACAGATCCTTTCGGGAACGCCGAACCTGTTGGCTACTGGCCATATTGATGAGGAGCAGCTCCTTAGTACCGCGGGACCCATTCCTACATCCATTTTGAGAGGCAGACATGATACAGTTACTATCTACATGTGTGTTAATCTTAGCTCTCAAAATGGATGTAAGAACCTTATAGACCGTCGGTAAGCACGTGATCGATCTATAATTTTTAGGTTCCGTAGTACTACCTGTTTTATGGAGCAGGTGGGTTGTTCCTGTTGTAAGAAACTCGGGTACCGAACCAGACTCCAAAGCTGCCTGGTATTGAGATGCCAAGCGAGCGTGCGACCTTTGTAGCCACTTTATCCAAAAATTGTGAAGCCCATCCGGCCCAGGAGATTTCCAATTAGGCAACGGACGGACTGCACGGGCTACATCTTGGGAGCTGATAGTGATTGCCCCCATTTCTGTTATTGGATCGCACTCTCGCTCGATCTCCCGAGTCCAGCCACCTTCGGTGTGACTGACAGGCACCGACCAGATGTTGCTCCAAAATGAACTCATGGCGTCATCATCTGGCAGACGCGTGTCAGTCACACCTTGTTCCGGTCGCTCCCAAGTCCTATATACCCACCTTTCATTACTCTGGAATGTGCGATTCTGGGTGTATCGCTACACCCGCCGCTTATACCTGCGAATGCGGATGCATACACCTTCTGCTTCAGGAAGTCGATGCGCTCTGTGACACGGGACATAAAGTCTCGGGAGCTGACATCAGTTCCTGAAAACGCCCGTCTCACAAAGAGCATCACTCTTGGACGAGTGTTGTCCTCCCTGAAGCAGATTAGTTTGCCGATGAGTGCTCTGGCCCCACCAATACGACACTCGATCCTGCGCTGCCAAGCTGGCACGGCTGGTTTCGGTCGTGTAGCTCTGTCATTAGGGAACTTGACGTGAGCTACACGACATGCCGTTACAGCCGCGCAGTACATTATTATTTATTTATTTACACTTCATGCAACTAAAGTACAAAGGCGGACTTAATGCCTTAGGCATTCTCTACCAGTCAACCAAGGGTGGTGGAGAGATAATATGGCAGGTGCATAAAAAAAAAAACAAACAAAGCAATACCAAGTAGAATAATTAGCAGCCACCAGCGCCTTATTCCTATTATGCATGGGCAAACGAGGCAAGCGTGGCCTAAGTTCGGGTGGCATGTTGCGATATTCCCGAATAGCACACTCCAAAGCACTCCTCAATTCGTCATTGCACTGGGTACATGGTTAGACGATGGTACCACCACTGGTACCAGAGCCTGCGACGGAGGGGCAATGGCTACCCGTTTCAGTTCGGAGGCGATCAAGTACAGTATCATCCAGCAAATGATTACCTATACGCTGGATGACCCGCACCTGATCCGACAGTCGTTGGGCCGAAACGTTGACGGCTGGCTCAAGCACCTGAAACAAAGAGAGCATCCGAACACGGTACGCGGTCAGGTTGTTACCTCCCTCTGTAGCCCCATAGTATGAGCGTGTTAGAATTTTTATATGTGTATGTATAGATATGTAACCAGATGTATGTAAATATTTAATATTCGTTACTTATCTATCTATCTATTTACCTATTTATTGATCTTTTATTTACTTATTTACTTTACGTATATACATTATTCACATATATACTTTACGTATATACTTTATTTACATATATACTATACGTATATACTTTATTTACTTATATACTTTATTTAATTATTGTGAATGTGGTGTTTTAAGGAAGGGATTTACTAAGAAAAAGCACAAAGACAAGACTATGTATTTATTTCCAATAGGCTTGTAATCAATCGAAATCTAATTGCCTGTTCGCAAAACTAGGTCTTCGTGGAGAAGAACGGCAAGAAACTCCACGGTAGCTCTCTTTTATTATTGTATCGACACATCATAAATAATCGTTTATCATAATAAATCTAATTATAGGATCTATCACATAAGCCATATTTACAACGATAAATATCTTGTGGTATATAACCACCACTATCGTAGTAGTGTATATAACACAACGTTACGTTAATAAACAAGTTATTATGACCTGTGTTTTAAATACACCAATCATCATAATAACATTACATGGCTCGCTGGAGCTCGACGCAACTGCCACGGCCGGTGTCACAGCACTCACGGTGGGGCTGGGTTCCGGCGGCGGCGAGGCGGAGCTGAGCGACGAGGCCGGAGGTGGTGGCGTGCTCTGCGAGCTGCGGCTCTCGTCAACATCGTTTCCTTCGACGTCAATTTTTTATCTTGGTTATTGCCATATTATTGTTATATTATGTCGTATATTCACTAGATTATTTACTGTTTTCATTATGGTTTGGTTTATTGTTATTGTCTATTTGTATTTTTTTCTTGGTTTGCATTCATTTCTAATGGTTTAAATATTTAATTTGGTTAAAAAATCACGTAAAAGAAAATTTTATGTCACTTCAGTTGACAGTCGAGCCACAGATATTATTATTATTATTATATTTTTATCAAAAAAATAAGACTGGTCGTTTAGACGTGATGTTCAATTAAAAGCCATAGAAAGTCGTATAACTGAGCCTTAAGCAACGCCGCAAGGTGCGCGCGGTACCCGGGCCTGCGGACGGCGAGTAGTGGGTAACTCGCCGGCCGATCAACACCAGGCCCCAGAGTCGATGGTGCGTAGTGTTCCACGCGCGCCTTAAAGAGTTGTCATCAAACAGGACGGGGCCCGTCATGGCCGATGCCTGCCCGGGGGTTGAGGATAAATTCGAAAGAGTTACCTCGCCCCTGGGCATTCAGGGCAGGGAGGAACAGGGGTGGGTTTTAAGAAGTCATTGGATGATTTCCCACCCTACTCAAAAAAAAAAAAAACAGTGCGCGCGGTTCGGGCCGCGGGCCTTACGGCGAACGACGTGCAGAACGCACGTCCGACCGAGTTGATTCGAGTTGTTAAAAACTGAACCCGAGTTGACTCGTTTACGATTTCATTCGAGTTACTCGAATCAAATAACTCGACTCGCACATCACTAGTCTCACTCAAAGCGCTATGAGGTGAGTATCGGTGTGGACGTGTGGCGGCACTACCTGTCAGCGCGCTCAAACCTGCGCACGCGACCTACACCATGGCTGACGACGACGAAGTTTCCAAACAAATCCATGAATTTTTCTCCACTGAAAACGTCGTCACTGTCGCCTGGATCATGTTCGTGCCGACGCTGCTAGCGCTCATATACGGCCTGACATCGTGGTGCCTCATCAAGAAGTTTCGCAACTTTAGGAACTATGTTTTTCTCAGTGCAATCCTCGCGAATACGATCCGTCTGTTTGTGTTTGTGTTGTGCATAGCTCTAATAACACCGGACGCGTTGTTACGGTATCCAGTGGTTCGAGTTATACCTGTATCTCTTGTAATAACCACTACACTATCCTTTCATTGTTGGTTACTAGTATTGTGCTTTTATTTTTATGTCGATTTAGTAAAAGTCTTCCATCTTGAAATTCGTAGAAGATACCTGAAGTGTAGTTTGTTTGCGTGGGGCTTACCTTTGATACTATCGATTATATACACTACAGCTGCTTTATTTTGTTATGTTTATAATTCAAGTGAAGTAGTAACAGACTACATGTTTGAAGCTCTTACGAAGACACTGTTAATAATTCCTATTATGATTAATTTTGTTATTTATGTATCAGTAGTGTATTCTTTGTTTCGCGGATGTGAGATTGCCGTAAGTCCGTTTATTAACAAATGGTGTCGCTTTTATATAGCTACGTTAATATTTGTGCTCAGCAATGTTATAGAATTAGCCTCTATTCTAGAAATATTGGATGTTAAGATTTTTGCTATTGTTGTTATTGCAGAATTTGGAATACATTTGAATACAATAGCACTAGATGTATTTATAGTTATAGTAAAGAGTAATCGGGAATTATGGCGAGATTTTTTTAATAGACGAATGAAGCAAAACTGGCAAGAAATGTAATTTGTTTGACGTCATCTTTGAGGATAAATATAAGTACTGCTAATAAATCGAGTCACATTATAGAAGAGAAACGATTAGAACCAGTTTTGTTAGTGGATTTTCCTTGACATACTTACTTGAACTCAATAAATCTATAATCTGAAATAACGGTGAATATTATAATCAATCGAAACTGGCAACGAATGTATCAAGTTTAAAACGGAGGTATGATGTAAGATACTTTAATATTTAAAGAAAACTTTTTGCGATGCGATTTCTAATTACTATTTCTAATTAAAGAAAACTACAATCGAAAATGTTTTTGTTCCAACCCCAAAATACAGACGAAAGTAAAAGGTTCGGGATTCCAAAGAAAGGCAAAGCATTTAACATAGTTTTATCTTGTGTCTCTATTAATATGTGTTTTATCTTTCTACATACGACGACACGGTTGGCGCAGTGATTGAGCGTTCGGCTGCTGCACTGTGTGTATCGGGTTCGATTCCCGCACGGAACAAATATTTGTATGACCTATAGATAGTTGTTCCGGGTCTGGGTGTCTTGTGTATGTTACTGTCCATGTTTGTGAACGCACCCACGATATAGGAGTAATTCCTAGTGTGGGGCAACGTTTCTAAAAAAAAAAAAGAAACATGTTTTTGATTTTTTATGATTGGCATTTTAACCGTATATGAATATAAAAATAATATATTTTATTTTATTTTTATATATATTTTTTTCTTTGTAAGTATAATATATTTTATTAAAAGTATTGATATTTTTTTAAATCTTTTTTTACGAAAATGAATTCCAAGTGTTATTACTAAACTTTTTTAATAACAAACATTACCTGAATTTTCGTTTTTTTTTTTTAATTTTCGAAATTACACATTTGAAGTTACAAAAACGCAATGAATATCAAACGTATCCGACAAGTACCTACGTGGCTTAATGCGAAGGGGCAGGGTTTAACTGAACTTGCCTGGGTATGCGTTACATTGCGCGCAGTAGAACATAGTACTTATTTTTTTTCATACCTAGAAATAAAAGTCGTTTCCCAGCAATATTTTTTGCGCAAAATTACTCTGTTAGACGTACAGTATGCGTAGTTAACGGCTCTGTTAATGTGTCTTTTTACACCCTGTATAATAATAGATATCTTCTTGACCCGTAGGTACCTACGGATAAATTTCGTGTCTTGTCGCATCGATGTCGACTAATTTGTAATTATAAATTAATATGTGAAGGATAAACTTTCGACCCCTTTTTACGAAAATTACGCAAGACGGAGGAGAATGAAATGGCACAGTTACAGTTTACGGAGGAGTGCAAAAAACTAATATTTTATAAAATATGCATTAGAAATAAAATAAATTACGAATGATGAAAAAACATCACACACACTACCATACCTTTAACACGTAATAAATCTGAACCATGAACAAAGAATAGGTTTTTGTTGTGCTAGTGTAGAGTGTTTGTACCATAACAACAAGTACCACTACCTCCTTTAGAAGTAAAATAACAGTGATTAATCAAAATTAGTAATTGAACAATTAAAGTGCCGAACAATTATAGATTTAAACTCTTCTAGCAAAATCAATAAAAATATAACCTATTTTGATAAATGACATTGCAAAAAGATACCAATAGCGCATAGACACTAACGCCATCTAGTATAGAGTGTCTGCACCATAACAACAACTGCCTCCTTTAGAAGGCTGTGCGAATGCTTATTTGATCGTCTCGATCGATCGACCGTCAACTTTTGTAAGTACTACAGAGGTCTGACAAGAGAGGGCGTTACTAGTACCGTAAAATTATACTGCCGAGCGATCAATCTAGTATTTACAAATATGGAAGAAGTTATGAATGCACTTAAAATTATTCAAAAGGAACTCGACGAACAAAAAACTGCGATCCTAAAAAACGGAGAAAGAGTTACTGAACAAGTAACACAAAATATAAACAGCATTTTAGAAGAAAAATTTAAAATATTAGATTATAAATCGATCTCAATGAAAAATTTGAAAATCAAGAAAAAAGACTATACTTCATAGAAAAACAAATAAGGAAGAACAATGTCGTCTTTTTTGGGTTACAAGAAACAGAAATATCATATTCAAATCTAGAAAAAATAATGATCAACTTTATAAAAGAACGCTTTTCTTTAGACCTGGATCAGAGATATACAAGAAATAAAGAGAATAGGAAGAAAAGGAGACAGACCTAGATCGATAAAAGTCACATTTTCCACACTCCGTATAAAAATCAACATATTCAAAAAGGGTAGCTTATTGAAAAATACAGAGTTCTATATAAAGGAAGATTACCCACAAAATGTACTTGAAAGACGAAAAGAGTTACAAGAGCAGGCACGAATTGAGAAAGAGAAAGGAAATTCGGTAATAATAAAATATGATAAACTAATAATACGAGACAAAAAGAACACATCATCATCTGCCTAGCCTTTTCCCAATAAGGGGTCGGCTTCCAGTCTAACCGGATACAGCTGAATACCAGTATTTTACATGGAGTGACTGCTTAACTGACCTCCACAACCCAGTAACTGGGTAATACGATACCCCTTGGTAAGACTGAATGTCAGACTTTCGGGCTTCTGACGACCCGTAACGACTGTCAAAGATCCACGATTGACAGCCGGGACCAACGGCTTAACGTGCTTTCCGAGGCACGGAGGAGTCTCGGTATGTAAAGATGGTCACCCATCCACGGACCAACCCCGGCAAGCGTAGCTTAACCTGATGGATCGACCCGTGCGGCTGTTATTACTTTAGCCACGAGCTCCTACAAAAAGAACACAGCACCCAAAAATAAAAGAATGCTTTCAACGTCTCCTGAAACCAACCTCGCCATAAGACTCAAAATAGGGATACCCAGACGAAATATAAAAGATCGTCTAGTCTCTCAGATGAAGTCGTAAAACCAGGGATCCTGAACTTCCTGACTACCAAAACCCAAAATAGCGCACCCGAAAAATGGAACAATAACAAAGAGAAGTATTAGCAACTACAGCACTCCTCTCACACGGATAACATAAAGGAAACAATATCAAAAAATAATTCACGTCTTCCAAGCCGGCTGGTCACCGAGGAAGATTATGACCAAAACCCTCCAAAGGATCAAACAAAATTAAAATTAGCAACAAAACTACCTACCCCAATTAATACCACCACTACTAAGACTAGAACATCCGGAAAACTATACATTTTATCATACAATGTTAAAACACTCTCAACATTCGATGAATCCTTATCTAACATCAAATACGACATAATAGGACTGTCTGAAAGTAGTCGTATGGGAGATAGAATAGAAGAGTATGACAATTTTATATTATACTACACGGGACAAACACCTGGCTTGTATGGTGTAGGCTTTATAATAAAAAAATGCCACAAAAGCAACATAGAGAGTTACATTGGCCTATCGGAAAGAGTCGCTATTTTAAACTTGGTTTTCGAAGATACGCGGTTGTCAATTATAGAAATTTATGCCGCTACGACAAAAGCTAACAAAGACTAGATTGACAATTTCTACTGTAAGTATTTCAATTTTTATTGATTATTGGGAAAAAGCTAGGCAGATGATGTGTTCTTTTTGTCTCGTATTATTAGTTTATCATATTTTATTATTACCGAATTTCCTTTCTCTTTCTCAATTCGTGCCTGCTCTTGTAACTCTTTTCGTCTTTCAAGTACATTTTGTGGGTAATCTTCAAAGGAAGAAAAATACAGAGTTCTATATAAAGATATAGAACTCTGTATTTTTCAATAAGCTACCTGGTTGAGCTGGATTCAGCATTCTAAAGTATTATATATTGGCAACACCGATTGTCATACTATTCGTTCATCGCGCTGGTGGTCTCCTTTCCTGCTCCATCCTTGTCATAATTACTGGCCGATCTAATGGGTGTGAGTGAGAAGACTATAAAAGGTGCTGTGATATTTTCTAATGACAGTCGTGATGTGACGTAAAGTCAATGGCTGTGCGAACCTACTACTAGCCGCGCGTGCGCTGGAAAAATAATCAGAACCTTGATAATTCGCTAATCTTCGGTGGTGATAAAGTGAAAATTGTGAAGCTGTGCTTTGCTCTGAGCTCAGGGGAGAATATCGGCCGGTAAGTCCTTCATTTTACACTCTTATCCAAACTTAACCGCCTAGCCTATCAATTTGCCACCTTATTTGTTAATTCGTATCAAACCAGCGCAATTGGCGCATCCATTTTGGTCCTTCGAACCGGATATTGCATCCAGCTAGCCATTCCCTAGATTTATCGAAGTCTAGGTATATCGAACATTCTCGTAGTAACCGCATAAGTATCTAAGTGAGGGTACTTTAATAAAATATCGAAATATTTAGTTGCGTTCGCTCGTCCCGCGTAAATACCGGGCCATATAAGGCACGGTATATACTTGTCGTAGCTATATATACATATATATTGTTGTAGTTCGCATGATAATCCTATAGTTCTATTTATAACATTAGGAATATCGAATCCACCACTCATTATTGCAATAAGTGGGTACATCTACTCGTATATCTCTTTGTACTTTGTTCGTAAAATATCGTTCTAAGGCTTGATTCACACTGAGCGAATTAACGCCAAACGCATATTTATTTTTTCGATTGCAAATTTCGTAATATTGACTAGTAATCGTGCTAGTAGGGTGTCGCTCACCCCCCCTCGCGTTATAGTAGTTAAATATTAACTAACCCGTTAGTTCAATTTATTGAATTACCGACCACGCAGAGTCGGCCTGTGGATATAACAGGTACTTACAACACCTGTTTCTCTATAATTGTTTCGTGGATTAATAGGCTACAATCATGTCTCGCACTGATCCTACTTTAAGAAAGCTTATAGCTAAAAGAGATAATATATTTTCTCGCATGCAAGGTATTTGTGATAAAGCTAAAAATATCGAATCAGAGGAATTCGATAGAGAATCATTCCTTTGCGATTTTGAAACTGTAGATACACTGCGTGTGGATTTTGAAAGAGTGCTGGACGATATCGTAGCCCATGAGATTAAATTCTTAAGGACCAGAAGCGGTTATTATTTAAATGAAAATAAATGACTCATCAACCAAGAAAGTTTTATTGCTTAAAAACGTTTTACAATAACAAGTACGTTCCTACTTCTACAACATTATAAACACGATCTTTGAATAACATTATAACGACTGTAAAATACGTCAGTCGCGTCCGGAGCCAAACGAAGAAGAGCCCGTTGACAGCGCGCCATGCATTTTTATACACTTCCACTCGTTGCGGGTAGGTTGGAAGGGGAATATCTAACACGGCCGTTCCTGATAGCGTGACGTCCTCGACCGCAACTTCATTCCCATCAGATCCATCTGTCATAACCTGGCCATCATCATTATTTTGACCATCATCATTATCTGAAAATACAGAGTACATGAGTAATTAAATAACATGACCACTATGGTTTGAAGCTTATTCAGCCTGAAGTAGTTTCATAAGTAAGGATTCACGAATTTATCCAGTGTTCCAGGCGCAAGCGTGCACTCAAGCGCCAGCAACAAGGACCATTAATAGTGATTTTTAAAGTTGAAACAGCTTCAAACCCAAGACATTCAGTGCATCGCTAATGATAGAATCCGGATTTCCATCACTCGCAATACATTGTTATCGACAGAGGCCCAAACGTTCGCTTGTCGTTTTCACGAATAGATAGTAGAGGCCCACAGGTTATGCTTACTATGAATTTGTGACACATTGCGTCATTGAGACAGAGGCCCAAAAGTTCTGCATGTCTCCACCATGACCGCAAAACAGAGCAGAGGCCCAAACGTTAGCATGCTCATCAATGTAACCACGACAGAGGCCCCACGAAGGCTCGTCGTCACTAACCAACCACGTCATAAAGACAGAGGCATAGAGTCCGCATGTCTCTCATATGCCCGCGGTACTGAGCAATGCGTCATGAAGACACAGGCATCAAGTCGGCATCTCTCCACGGAGCGCAAACCATGCGCACCACGCAGCGCACGCCATGAAGCGCACACCCAGCGCATCATGCAGCGCAGCACAGCACACCATATAGTGCATTCCATGCGCACCATGAAGCGCCTCACTGCGCACCACGGAGCGCACAGCCAGCGCACCAAGAAGTGCCCAGCGCACAGCATAGCGCTTCACGCAGCGCACACCATAGCGCTTCACGCAGGGCGCCACCGCGCACCACAACGCGGGCCACTGCGCATGACACAGCGGATGCAGGCAAGCACCAGCACCTCACACGCAGCGACTGCACATCTAGTCTGCACTATCCTGAAACAGGTCCAATCCGAGGCAGGGAGAAGTCTCGGTATGTAATAATTCAGTCACCCATCCACGGACCAACCCCTTCAAGGGTTGCTCAACCTTGAAAGTTGACCAGTGCGGCTGAAGTCACCCAACTCAGACAACTCCAATAGCACTGGCATATATATGAAGTTCCATGGGACACTGGTAACAAATATTGCTAAAACCGGTTCGTTAGTCAAGCAGTTTATGTATGTGGGTAGTCGCGAGCATACTGCTCAGCGGCACGAAAAATAGGTTTACCCTTCCTCAGCAGGCTTGATATGCTTGCTGTCTTAAGAGGCATGGCCTGCAATTTAACAGCGAAAATAGCTTGCAAGCCCCAGAAACTACAGGACCGGTAACGTTAGTAGGTTCCGATGATCGAAAGAGAGTATTCACTTTCCCTGGGCTCGGCCGTACCTGACCATGTACAATCAGTCGCCCCTGGTAACTACTGACTTACCTTCCCGAAAAAGGAATATCAAACCCGCCAGAGTTAAAATTTCAACAGGTTGGTAGTTTTCAACTTCTTAGATAGTCATTTAACTAAATCGACACGTAGCAATAATTTAAGGCGTATGTCGCATAAGCCTGGTTTTTATTTAAGGTGGAAGCGCCAGTACGCATAACCTCACACAATACAGACACAGAATCAATTATACGGGAACAAAGATCTTTTCTGCTTGAAATTACCCCAGGAACTATCATTCGTCATCCAGTCATTTAACCACGACTTTGCATCGCTACACAAGCAAATACCTATATGCCCTAGGCCTTCACTATTTTACCGGTTATCCATGTATTAGGCACACTCCACTTTGGCATATATTTAAATCATGAACTCTTCGATCAAAGGCGGTGTATAGAAATTATGTAGCTTCGACTAAAAGAGTGTTGCCGCTTTAAAACTTAAACATTGTTTGCAATCAGGGGTTTGTTCAACCGTATTGTATGAAAATAACTGGATTTCGTTATTTGAATGCAACAGACGTTCACCAATTGATAATCGGTAACTACGTTCAATAACTTTTAATCTCGTATGAATTCGATCAAAAGCACAGTTACACGAGTCTTGGCGACAGCCATGCGAGGTTTCGCAATGTCTACAACAGCGTTTTTCAATCTTTTTGAACACGCGACCAATAATTATTAATTTAAAAAAAATTGTGGCTGCCCCCTAGGACCGTAACAATGCGGTGAGCGGACGGGCGTAATGTACTCTTGTGATCTATTTTTAAACCTAAACGTCTAAGTCGAATATGTTTCACATCACACCATTTGCGTGACAAAAATAGAACCAAGATTTTAAAAATATTGAAAAATGAACAGGCATGGGCCTTCTTTTAGTGCAAGACTAGCAATCCTCGCTTTATATTTTTACTTGGCTTGCGACCGTGAGGTCAAGCAAAACTTTGGAACCCCCTGGGGTCGCGAGTCGTGACCTACAGTTTGAAAAACACTGATCTACAAGAACGAGAACTGCCACGAGTTCTACGCAAAACACTGATGCTTATAAAATCTGTCGCTATGGTCTATCAATCTATTTTGAGGGTAGTGCGTGATAAAAAGTCGCGTGTAGTTAAAACTATCGCGGCGCGATTCGTAAGAACTAAGACTAGCACATTGTCGCTCCTACGACTTCTTACATCCTCTGAACCGAGACACGCTCTCGACACTTTATAAGGAAACAAAACTTACTTACGGTTGACAAGTCAGCACTTTACAAGTACAACACATCACTTTAACGTTCTCTTTGACAGGATAAAATAACCAAGCAATTAGGTATTTAGATGGCAAAAACGGCTTAGAACGCGTGGTTATCCCACTTCTGATCTTAAGGACCAGAAGCGGTTATTATTTAAATGAAAATAAATGACTCATCAACCAAGAAAGTTTTATTGCTTAAAAACGTTTTACAATAACAAGTACGTTCCTACTTCTACAACATTATAAACACGATCTTTGAATAACATTATAACGACTCTAAAATACGT
This sequence comes from Polia nebulosa, assembly GCA_951329385.1. Lineage (NCBI taxonomy): Eukaryota > Metazoa > Arthropoda > Insecta > Lepidoptera > Noctuidae > Polia > Polia nebulosa. The sequence continues at coordinate 7,190,403 of OX589613.1, read as the reverse complement.
CAGTCGCGTCCGGAGCCAAACGAAGAAGAGCCCGTTGACAGCGCGCCATGCATTTTTATACACTTCCACTCGTTGCGGGTAGGTTGGAAGGGGAATATCTAACAAAATTAAATCCCGATTATGTCATCAATTATCAGGCACTTTCCTCGTTTGGAGACCTGCTAGGCCGAATAAGGCGTGCCGAGAAAAAACTGCAAATTCGACCTCATAGTGAGGTCAAACAGTCGCCGCGATTGCCGCCAATTGAAATTCCCGAATTTAACGGAGATATTAAAAATTGGCCGATATTCATTGCGAGCTTTCGTAACACCGTACATAATAATAACTCACTAACCGACAGTGAGAAATTATATTATTTAATAGGGAAGTTGTCAGATAAGGCTCGTGCAGTGTGCTTTGGGCTTAATTTATCAGCTGACAATTACCCACTTATTTTCGAATCGCTTTGCAAACGATATGAAGATAAACGGCGGTCGGCCACTTCATATTTAGACCAACTATTTGGGTTTAAACCCATCTCGTCAGGTACTCCAAGTAGTTTGGAATTATTTCTAGATAAATTCGCTACGTCAGCGGCCGCCTTAAAAAAACTTAAAGCTAAGCGACCTCGCTGACTTTATGTTGTTATATATCGCTACTAAAAAACTCGATTCAGATACCGCGCGTACGTTCGAATCTAGCTATAAGTTAGGGTCTAATTGTTCTGAGATTCCCTCGTTTTCTAATTTAGTTAGTTTCGTGCAGGATCACATAAGGGTGTTGGAATGTACGCAATCATCTGTTGCTAAGGCCATCAACAAGAAACCTTTCGATCGTAAGACTAGTACAGTCGCTTACACGGCTAGCTCAGCAGCCGCCGCTTGCGTTCTATGCAACGAAACTCATGACTTCCTTTATAAGTGTAAGGTTTTTAATAATTATAAGCCAAATAAACGCTTTGAATACGTAAAGTCCAATAATTTATGTATAAATTGTTTAAGTGGTGGTCATCGTTCATCAGCATGTAGCTCTACGTCTAAGTGCAAAAGATGCTCTCGCAAGCATCATACTCTGTTATGCTTCGGCAGTCGCCCCGATAATAGGGATTCGCATTCGAGCGCAGCACGCTCGCATTCGCCACCGCCGGCGCGATCAGCTGATCGGGCGGAGACGAGTGACTCGACGCTTCCCGCGCGCACAGATGTCGCGTTGTGTTCTTTGTCCCACGTCCTCAATAAGGATAACCCTTCGCTACGAGGACCTATGACCGTTTTAATAGGCACAGCGCGCATAATTATTGTAGACACTCGTGGAAATGAGCATGTCGTTCGGGCTTTACTTGACAGCGCCTCCCAGAGCAGCTTTATAACTCGCGATTGTTGTCAGCGCCTTGGTTTGAATATGAATAAACGACCTGCTTGTTCTACCGTAAAGGGAATAGGGGGCTCGAGTAAAACAATACAGGGTTCCGCAGAATTTAAAATTCATTCTCGTTTCGATCGAAATATAAAATATGACGTCGAGTCATTAGTAGTTGATAAAATTACTGAACGCCTGCCAACCGCCTCGGTTGATACTTCGCTTTTGACTAATTTCAAAAAGTTACCGTTGGCAGATGATAGATACTTTGCACCAGAACCGATTGAAGTGTTAATCGGTGCTGAAATTTTCCCGCATTTATTCTTATCAAATAAGGTTCAGGGACGGTCTTCGAGTGTTTCGCCGATCGCTTGGGAAGGCGTCCTTGGCTATGTTATCGTAGGCCAAGCACCGGTCCGTGCGGCCAGCAGCTCGACCGTCTCGTACTGCTGTACCGCGGATCCGTTGGACGCAGCTGTCCGGAAATTCTGGGAATTAGAAGAGGTGAACGTCCCTCCAGTATTAAGCCCGGATGACATGTTGTGTGAGGAGTTTTACACCCGTACTATCGCTCGGGATAACGACGGGCGATACGTGTTAGCTTTGCCTTTCAAGGGTGATGTCGAGTCCCTTGGTAATTCGCGCCAAGCCAGTGAACGCCGGTTTTATTGCTTGGAGAGAAAGATGCAAGCTTCTCCTCAACTAAAGGCCGCGTATGACGGTGTCATCCTCGAATATTTGGAAAAGGGTTACATTTCCCCTACAAATTCGGATTCTTCCGAAGTTTCGTATTTTATTCCGCATCATGGTGTGATCCGAGAGGACAAGGTCACAACCAAACTTCGTGTTGTTCTGGATGGTAGTTGTAAAACTACCACCCACGTTTCGCTTAATGATCTCTTGTACGGTGGTCAGAACCTACAAGGGAACTTGTTCAATATTATAATTGGTTTTCGTTTATTTTTGATCGCGCTTTCCGCTGACATTCGTCAAATGTTTCTAAGCATTGGAATCAGAGAGGCTGATCGACGTTTCCAACGCATTTTGTATCGCTTTTCACCTCAGGAACCTTTACAGGTTTATGAATTTAATCGTGTCGTTTTTGGGCTTAAGTCAAGCCCCTTTCATGCGCTGCGTACTATTAAGCAGCTGGCAGAGGACGAGGGTGGCTCTTACCCTCAGGCCAGGAATATAGTTGCAGCGGGGTTTTACATGGATGATTTTGTCCACTCCGTTCCCACGGAAGACCAGGGCGTTTCTACCGCTTTGGAAATGATCGGCCTAATGAAGGCGGGTCAATTTGAACTGGTCAAATGGACCAGTAATTCCCAAGCCGTTCTGGATTCGATACCCCCCTCGCATCGCCTACCAGCTGTCAAGGAATTTGATGGATCTGATCAGCATAAGGTATTGGGCTTGTGCTGGTCATTTGCGTCGGACCACTTCTGTATGAAGGTCAATGCTCCCGCTCAGAGTTGCACTAAGCGTACCATGTTGTCGTGTGTCGCTAAGATATGGGACGTCATGGGATTTGTTGCGCCCGTCGTCCTGTACGCTAAACTTCTAATAAAACAGCTGTGGCTATGCGAATGCGACTGGGATGATACCCCACCTGAAGATATAGTCCGACTGTGGACTCGTTTTAAGGAAGAGCTTCCTTTGCTCTGTAATATAAAAATCCCACGTCACATTGGGATCGTCGCCGATAGTGTGGTCACTATCTTGGCTTTCGCTGACGCCAGTGAGAAGGCTTATGGGGGAGTGGTTTACTTCCACGTTCAAAATAGCGATAATAATATCGTTAGGTTGATAACCGCTAAATCAAAGGTCTCTCCTAAGAAAGTGGTCTCTCTCGCTCGGCTTGAACTGTGCGCTGTTCTTGTGGTAGCGCAGCTCATAAAAAATGTCATAACGGTTTGTCGAGATCGCATTGCGGTTCGTAACATATTCGCCTTTTCAGACTCGACTACCGCTCTTTGTTGGGTGCATTCGTCACCCCATCGTTGGAACACCTTCGTGGCCAACAGAGTGTCGAGGATTCAGGGAGATTTATCTCCAAAGGATTTGTACCACGTAGCTGGTTCAGACAATCCTGCGGATTGTCTATCTCGGGGCCTCACACCTGGCCAAATAATCAACCATCCGCTTTGGTTCAGCGGTCCTTCGTGGGCTCATTGGGACGTTTCTCAGTGGCCTGTTATTTCATTTAACCCTTCATCGGTGTCCGAAGCACCCGAAGAGAAGAAATCTTCACTGATCGTCGCTGCACCAATCGAAAGATCTCTTATCCTTTCATTGGTCGATCGTATTTCGTCGTGGAGTAAATTGCTTCGCACAGTAATTTACATATGTCGATTCGTGAAACTCTTGCCTATTGGATATCGCATGTCAGCGTCGGATTACGACTTCGCTGAATTGTTTGTTCTCCGTGAGCTTCAACGCTTTCACTTCTCCGCTGAGATTGACAGACTTAGGGAAGGCAAGAATTGCAGCCCCACTCTTCGGCATTTAAAGCCGTTCCTCAAGGATGGACTCATTAGAGTCGGAGGACGCTTAACGAATTCGGATTTAGACTACAATGGTAAATACCCCATTTTGCTTCCAAGTAAGGACCCTCTTTTAAACCTGCTAGTCGAGTATCAACACAAATTAAATTGCCACGCCGGTCCCGACCTCCTGATGTCGATCCTGCGGCAGAAGTACTGGATTCTTTCCGCCCGCAACTTGATCCGGAGTAGGGTTCATAAATGCATTCCTTGTTTCCGCCTTCGTCCTACGCCAAGCTTTCCGGAGATGGCTGATCATAGACCTTGCCGCGTGGTTCAATCCGCTAAACCGTTTGTCCACACCGGCACGGACTACGCTGGTCCGTTTAAGGTCACTATGTCTCGCGGTCGAGGGATTCGGTCTACCAAGGTTTATGTATGTTTGTTCGTCTGTATGACAACTCGCGCGGTACACATTGAGCTTGTTGGTGACCTTAGCACGGCTGGTTTCATGAACGCTTTTAAAAGATTCTTGTCGAGACGCGGTCCAGTAAGTAGGATTTATTCCGACAACGGGACGAACTACATAGGTGCCAAGCGTAAATTGTCGGAACTACACGAGTTCCTTTGTTCAAGGTACTACAACACGGAATACGGCCGCCTGTTAGCGGAAAATCGTATTGGCTGGTCGCTCAATGTTCCCGCAGCCAGTCACTTCGGCGGCAACTGGGAGTCGAACATTAAGGCTCTAAAATCGCACCTATACCGCGTCATAAACGATACTGTCCTTTCGTTTGAAGAGTTGAGCACTGTGCTCACTCAGGTCGAATCGGTGATGAATACTAGACCTCTTTGCAGGACGCTCTCTAGTGACCCTTCTGAACCACTAGCTTTGACTCCAGCACACTTTTTGAATCTCACTCCTTTGCGATACTTGCCTGCAGAGGAAATCGACGAGAAAACTATCGTTGCTAGACATGAGTTATTAGACAAATTAGTACAATCATTTTGGAAACGCTGGAGAGTGAGTTATCTACATACGTTACAATCGCGTCGCAAATGGAACACGACGGTGGACCCGATCACTGTAGGCACGGTCGTGATTCTTATTACCGATAATTCACCTTCGCTTCATTGGCCTTTAGGTATTGTAGAGGAAGTCTTCCCCGACTCTACCGGGGTCACTCGCGTCGTTCGGGTTAAAACAACGACTGGATCTTATTTGCGTCCCGTCGTGCGTCTTTGCCCATTACCTAACCAATAGTTCGTTTAGCTTAGTCATATAGGATAGGTTAGGTTAATGCTAGTTGTTAGACATTTGATTGAATTGCACTAAGCAATGCTACAGTGTATAAATTTCCCGCGTTATACGCCTTAAATTCTTGAAGGCATCCCTTCAATCCCGGGGGGAATGGTTGAGCTGGATTCAGCATTCTAAAGTATTATATATTGGCAACACCGATTGTCATACTATTCGTTCATCGCGCTGGTGGTCTCCTTTCCTGCTCCATCCTTGTCATAATTACTGGCCGATCTAATGGGTGTGAGTGAGAAGACTATAAAAGGTGCTGTGATATTTTCTAATGACAGTCGTGATGTGACGTAAAGTCAATGGCTGTGCGAACCTACTACTAGCCGCGCGTGCGCTGGAAAAATAATCAGAACCTTGATAATTCGCTAATCTTCGGTGGTGATAAAGTGAAAATTGTGAAGCTGTGCTTTGCTCTGAGCTCAGGGGAGAATATCGGCCGGTAAGTCCTTCATTATACACTCTTATCCAAACTTAACCGCCTAGCCTATCAATTTGCCACCTTATTTGTTAATTCGTATCAAACCAGCGCAATTGGCGCATCCACTACCCTTTTTGAATATGTTGATTTTTATACGGAGTGTGGAAAATGTGACTTTTATCGGTCTAGGTCTGTCTCCTTTTCTTCCTATTCTCTTTATTTCTTGTATATCTCTGATCCAGGTCTAAAGAAAAGCGTTCTTTTATAAAGTTGATCATTATTTTTTCTAGATTTGAATATGATGTTTCTGTTTCTGTTTCTTGTAACCCAAAAAAGACGACATTGTTCTTCCTTATTTGTTTTTCTATGAAGTATAGTCTTTTTTCTTGATTTTCAAATTTTTCATTGAGATCGATTTATAATCTAATATTTTAAATTTTTCTTCTAAAATGCAGTTTATATTTTGGGTTACTTGTTCAGTAACTCTTTCTCCGTTTTTTAGGATCGCAGTTTTTTGTTCGTCGAGTTCGGGCCTTTTGAATAATTTTAAGTGCATTCATAACTTCTTCCATATTTGTAAATACTAGATTGATCGCTCGGCAGTATAATTTTACGGTACGGTAACGCCCTCTCTTGTCAGACCTCTATAGTACTTACAAAAGTTGACGGTCGATCGATCGAGACGATCAAATAAGCATTCGCACAGCCTTCTAAAGGAGGCAGTTGTTGTTATGGTGCAGACACTCTATACTAGATGGCGCTAGTGTCTATGCGCTATTGGTATCTTTTTGCAATGTCATTTATCAAAATAGGTTATACTTTTATTGATTTTGTTAGAAGAGTTCAAATCTATAATTGTTCGGCACTTTAATTGTTCAATTACTAATTTTGATAAATCACTGTTATTTTACTTCTAAAGGAGGTAGTGGTACTTGTTGTTATGGTACAAACACTCTACACTAGATGGCGTTAGTGTCTATGCGTTATTGGTATCTTTTTGCAATGTCATTTAGCAAAATCCTACTAATATTATAAATGCGAAAGTTTATATGTTTGTTTGTTTGTATGTTTGGCTGAAGGTATCGCAAAAACGGCTGAAGGGATTACAATGAAATTTTGCACACACGTAGGTCATAACTTGGATTAACACATAGGCTACTTTTTATCCCGGTAAATGACAAGACTTAGCGAAGGCTGAGGTGGAAGTAGAAATCCAAAGTCAGGCTGAACGAGCGCACACGCTCAAAAAGTACTAGGACACCAGAAACATGAGAATTATTTCCAGGGCTGAAATCATGAGAGATAAAGACTCACAAAGTACCAGGATACCAGAATCAAGAAGAAGTGTTTCCGGGGCTATAATCCTAAACGGTGTAGATTCACAAACTACCAGGAGATCAGAATCACAAAACAAATTTCGAAGCTGGTATTAGGAGAGGTAGAGATTTACAAATTACCAGGAGACCAAAAAAATGAGAAGTATTTCCAGTGCTGAAATCATGACCGGTAAAGACTCACAAAGTACCAGGAGACCAGAATCATGAATACGTATTTTCGGGGCTACAATCCTAAGCTGTATAGCTTTACACACCCCACCAGGACCCCAGAATCAAGAAGAAGAAGTGTTTCCGGGGCTTGAATCCTGAGCGGTATAGATTCACAGCCTACCAGGAGATCAGAATCACAAAATATATTCTGAGGCTTAAAGATTTTTTTTTTTTTAATTATTTGGTTATAAATGGAAGCTAGATTCATAAATTACCAGGAGACCAGAGTCATAATAAAAAAGAAAAAAAAAAGTGCTACTAAAAATATACATAAACTAGCTTCCGCCCGCGGCTTCGCCCGCGTAAAAAGTGTAATTATAATAAGTCTAAGTGGTATTTCCAGAGAGTAGCACTTTAAATAAATTCTGTAGAAATCAAAATCAAAAGTAATTTAAATTAGGCTGAAAGCCAGATTTTTTTGAACGTCAAAGTTCTACATAAAGACAGTAGGGGCACACACACTCACTCAGTGTGTCGGGGTACCTATCTTGTTACTCTTACCGTATTAAATATAATAGTTTACCATATCGAAACTGTTTCATTTATGGGGTCCCGAATATATCCTAAATTGGTGCTTAGCTTCTTGCCCGTGGCTCCGTCCGTGTAGACATTTACCGTGTTAAATATATCATATCCAAACTGTTTCATTTATTGAGTCCCGAACATATCCTAAATTGGTGCTTAGCTTCTTGCTCGTGGCTCCGTCCGCGTAGACATTTACCGTGTTAAATATAATAGTTTACCATATCCAAACTGTTTCATTTATTGAGTCCCGAACATATCCTAAATTGGTGCTTAGCTTCTTGCTCGTGGCTCCGTCCGCTTAGACATTTATATTAAATTAACTTTTTCACGATTTTGGCACCCTGGTAGAGTTTACCTGTGGTTGCATCCGCGTGCAGGTCTGAAATTTCTCTTCTTCATGATTCTGTTTATTGGTTGTCTATACGCCTGGGAATGTATACCGCTCAGGATTCCAGCCCCGAAAATACTTATTCAAGATGTTACCTCTCCTAATACCAACCTCAGAATATGTTTTGTGATTCTGATATCCTAGTAGGTTGTGAACTGGTTTTTTTTTTTTTTTTTTTTTTTTGGGGGGTGGGAAATCATCTTATGACTCTTTCCGCTCTGGGGTGGAGCGGAAGGGCGTGTCAGACTCTTACTGACTAAAACCCACCCCTGTTCCTCCCTGCCCTACGCGCCCGGGGGCGAGGTAACTCTTTCGAATTTATCCTCCACCCCCGGGCAGGCACTGGCCGTGGCAGGCCCCGTCCTTTGCTGACAACTCTTTGAGGCGCGCGTGGAACACTACGCGCCGTCGACTCTCGGGCCTGGTGCTGATCGGACGGCGAGTTACCCGCTACTCGCCGTCCGCAGGCCCGGGTCTACGGTGGCCGGAGATCGTCTCGCAGCCCCCGGCGTCTCCTGCGACGGCTGCTGCTGAGGGCGCTAGGGCGACTCTGACTCCGTTGAGTCTCCCTAACGTGTGCCGCCTCCCTCTTCGCGAGCATTACTGCTTCGCAGAAGGAGGAGACGGCCCCCATTCCCTCTCGCTCCGTACCATGGCCTGAACCAGGGCACGGCGCGAGAGGTCGCTGCCGCCTATCGCATCCACGAGGACACGGCGGTGTTCTGCCCAGGCGAGGCAAACCTCCACCGTATGCTCCACCGTGTCCACTGGGCGATCCTCGCAGTGGAAACACGCAGGGGTCACCTCCGCCTTGATCCGGCACAGGTACCTCCCGAAACAGCCATGTCCGGTGAGGACCTGCGTCAGGCGGAAGGTGAGGGCGCCATGGCGCCTCTCCAGCCACTCCTCAAAGAGGGGCACTACCGCCTCGATGGTGGCGTGCCCAGCGCTGGGTTGCGACAGTCGCTCTCTCCATGTCACCATGAGATCCTGCCGGAGCTCTGTCCGCGGAGCCGCGAGTTGTCGCGGCAGCAGAGTTTCGCCCCGGCGTTTAGCCTCCTCGCGCCACTCATACAGGTGCGCGAGGATTTTTGCCTCCAGATCCCACGGTGACAGTCCGGCAAGGAGGCTCCCTGCCTCACGGGAGACCGTGCAGTATCCCCGGATGATGCGGATGGCCATGACCCTCTGGGCCGCGTTCATCTGGCGCGTTGACCGCTGCGTCAACGAACGCGCCAGGTTGTGAACTGGTAGTTTGAGAATCTATACCGCTCAGGATTCAAGCCCCGGAAACACTTCTTCTTCTTGATTCTGGGCTCCTGGTGGGGTGTGTGAAGCTATACAGCTTAGGATTGTAGCCCTGAAAATACGTATTCATGATTCTGGTCTCCTGGTACTTTGTGAGTCTTTACCGGTCATGATTTCAGCACTGGAAATACTTCTCATTTTTCTGGTCTCCTGGTAATTTGTAAATCTCTACCTCTCCTAATACCAGCTTCGGAATAATATGTTTTGTGATTCTGATCTCCTGGTAGTTTGTGAATCTACACCGTTTAGGATTATAGCCCCGGAAACACTTTTTCTTGATTCTGGTATCCTGGTGGTTTGTGAAGCTATACAGCTTAGGATTGTATCCCCGAAAACACCTACCTACTCATGATTCTGGTCTCCTGGTACTTTGTGAGTCTTTATCTCTCATGATTTCAGCCCTGGAAATAATTCTCATGTTTCTGGTGTCCTAGTACTTTTTGAGCGTGTGCGCTCGTTCAGCCTGACTTGTTGGATATGGTAAACTATTATATTTAACACGGTAAATGTCTACGCGGACAGAGCCACGGGCAAGAAGCTAAGCACCAATTTAGGATATGTTCGGGACCTAATAAATGAAACAGTTTCGATATGGTAAACTACGAGTATTATATTTAACACGGTAAATGTCTACGCGGACGGAGCCACGGGCAAGAAGCTAAGCACCAATTTAGGATATGTTCGGGACCCAATAAATGAAATAGTTTCGATATGGTAAACTATTATATTTAACACGGTAAGAGTAACAAGATAGGTACCCCGACACACTGAGTGAGTGTGCGTGCCCCTACCGTCTTTATGTAGAACATTGACGTTCAAAAAAATCTGTCTTTCAGCCTATTTTAAATAACTTTTGATTTTGATTTCTACAGGATTTATTTAAAGTGCTACTCTCTGGAAATACCACTTAGACTTATTATAATTACACTTTTTACGCGGACGAAGCCGCGGGCGGAAGCTAGTAGGTTATATTTTTATTGATTTTGTTAGAAGAGTTCACAAATCTATAATTGTTCGGCACTTTAATTCTTCAATTACTAATTTTGATAAATCACTGTTATTTTGCTACTGCTGGGTGTCTTTTGATAGCACTTCGACTGCTTTTTGTTATTGCAATTTTTCACAATTTAACACTGATTCACTTATTTGCCCACACTGTATGTTAATAGATGGTTGATTGTTTTCCACTTTTGGTTCTTTTCACTGAGTTAAAGTACACAATTATCAGTAAAACGCGGTCACGGTCGTGACCGTGATCTTGAGCGCACGCAAGGTTGTTGACGTTTGCTACGACGATGGATAAAGTATCGAAAAGATTGAAATGTTCAAATTGTAATATTGTCATTTGTGAAGTTTTAGCTTTTGTTCAAAATAAAATAGATGTTATGACGGAAGAAAGCCTCGTACAGATATGTGAAAGTGCTTTTAGTTCGGTTGAAATTGAAATAGCGAAATCGTTATTATTTGAATCAGTGAGCAAGCGATTAAAGACGAGAAAACGTCAAGGGAAGACATTGCGGAATATCGAGGACATCATTTGCCTGTTTAAAGAGATCGACCCCGAACAGGTACCCATTTTTGTGGCAAAAAACCTAGAAAAACTTCCACCCGTCACTTTCGACCATGTCGATGTGACGCCCTTACTTAAGAGAATAGTCCTTTTAGAGAAATCCGTGCATGACTTTCCACCACATTATGTCGCCAAAAGTGAATTAATAGATCATAATAATGTAATAGGACGACCTGAAGAGAATTCATTTCTAATTCAAGAGCAAAATGTTAATAGAAAAAGGGGAGGTAGATTAAATAATACGCTTGACAGTGGGCCGATTTCACTATCAACATCATGCAATAATATATCCTTCGCTGATGGGGCCAACGAGCCCAGTGAGTGTTTACCTCTTACACAATACAAATCAGTGAACAAATCTATGCGTTCTTGTCATTCATCGCCCATAATTGAGACCAAAGCGAATGAGGAGGTGCAAATACCGGCGAGATGTGTCAGCGCAGAGAGCGAGAGCGGGACGGCAGCTGGGTGCGTGCTGCGTTGTAGCACTACTACTGATGCTGATAGCGCGGCGCGACCGGTTCTAGCTACGCGAACAGCTGTTGAGCGCACTGGCAGGTTGGTGAATACTTTTGTTTTGAACGCTAATGAGGCTAGCAACGTAACTAATAATAATGCACTATCGCCACCGAAACACGTCTCTTTTTCTAAGGTACTTCAGAGAGAGGGTGAATGGAAGATGTCAGAGAAAGATGAGGCTTGGCATTTAGTACAGAGAAAGAGATTTAAAAATCGTTTGATAAGTCAGAGAGGCAGTGCGGTTACTGATTCTGATAAGAGTAGCTCGAGGTTCAAAGCAGCTGACACGACGGTGCCACTATTTATATCAAACGTACATAGGGATGTCACTGAACAGGATATTATTAATTACATTTATGAGAAAACGCGAGAAACAGTTTCATTGGTAAAAATCAAAATGAGGCCAGAAAGAAACTACACCGCCTACAAACAACTTTATGTTACGAAATATAAAATCGCCACGTTCCTGGATGACAAGTTGTGGCCGTCAGGCATATCGTTCAGGCGTTTTGTTAACTTTTACGAGAACAGAGACCAGAGCCAAGGCCCTGCCTTGAATACAGATAGACTTAATAATAATATTTGATGGATAATTACAGCCAAATAATAAGTTTCAATTGTAAATCTATGAAGAGATCTTTAGAAGGAATCAAAACGTTGTGTCAAATAGCCGATGTGGTAGCCCTTCAGGAGACCTGGCTGATGCCACATGACCTGCCGCTGCTCAACACAATCGATGACAAGTTCGGGTGCACCGGCACGTCTGCGGTCGACACTGCGGCGGGTTTACTGAGCGGGCGACCTTATGGAGGCGTAGCGCTGTTGTGGCGTGAGAGTGCGTTTGAGTCTGTGTCCGTGATAGAATGTAATGACGTGCGGGTATGTGCGATAAAGGTAACCGTGTGTGGAAGGTCGGCAGTACTATTTAGTGTATATATGCCTACAAACTCGTATGACAACTTACCTGAGTTTACCGCGTCTTTTGGTATGATTAGATCGGTAGTGGAAGTGGAGGAGAACAATGGAGTTGAGGCCTTTTATATCCTGGGCGACTTTAATGCCCACCCGAATGAGTTGTTTTACAATGAAATGTTAGATTTTTGTATAGATCTTGATTGGCTTTACATAGATATAAATATGTGTCCTAGAACTACCTACACATATATTAGTGATGCTCACGGCTGTACTAGATGGTTGGACCACTGCATCGTCACAGAGTCAGCACGGGATTCAGTCGTTAGTGTGACTGTTCGTTACGACGTGTATTGGTCGGACCACTATCCACTCGTAGTTGAATGTAATCTGAAAAAGCTTAAGCCTAAAACTAATGATTTGGTAGCGGAAAAATCTATGAACCGAGTCGTTTGGGGTGATAGGCAGGAACAACAAGTAAATCAGTATCATGACATTTGTCATTCCGAGCTGCGGTTGATAGATTTTCCACAGGAGTTGAGTGAATGTTGTGATGGTTTTTGTACTAACAAGGAACATCACTCGGCTCTTGATAAATTATATGTGCAAATTACCGCTACGTTATCGCGAGCAGCCATTCAAACACATAGAAAAAAGTGTCGCAGGAAGAGAGGTTATGTCATTGGGTGGAATAAACACGTAGCAGGCCCTCATCGGGAGGCGCGGCTTAAGTTTCAGTTGTGGGTTTTAGCTGAGCGACCAGCTAATGGTCGAATCTTTGATGAGATGTCGGGCGCGAGAAAACTTTTTAAGTCAAAACTGAAATGGTGTCAGGATAGGCAAGAGCAGTTTAAAATGGACATCCTTGCTTCCGACCACTCATCTAAGGATTTTAAGAGTTTTTGGAAACGGACTAACAAACTGAACGTTAGGCCTAGCGTCCCGATATGTGTCAATGGTTCTGCTGACCACAATGATATTGCCGAGGCGTTTAGAGAGCACTTTACTGTGCGGTCACCCTTAGGTCCCTCGTCTGGTGAGATGAGCGGTGGTGGGCCCGTTGTGACGGGGCAGAATGTAAAGATACCTGCGAAGAGTGTGGCTAAAATTATTAGAAAAATGCAGCGTGGAAAATCTCCTGGTCACGATGGGCTCAGTATCGAGCATTATAAGTATGCTGGGGTTCATTTGCCACGAGTACTGTCTATGCTTTTCAGTCTGTGCATGGGTCACTCGTATCTACCGGAGCCGTTAATGCGGACCATAGTCGTTCCTATAGTTAAAAATAAGACGGGTGACACGTCTGATCTTGGTAACTATCGGCCCATCTCACTCGCTACAACAGCAGCCAAGATACTTGACAGTCTGCTGAATAGTCGCCTCACAGCACAGGTTGAGTTGCACGATGCCCAGTTCGGGTTCAAAGCAGGAGTCTCAACAGAGAGCGCTATTCTGAGTCTGAAGCGAACTGTCATGTACTACACAGCAAGGAGGACGCCGGTGCATGCGTGTTTCCTCGACTTGTCAAAAGCGTTCGATCTGGTTGTGTATGACCTACTGTGGGACAAGTTGGGGGACGCGGGTGTGTCGGCGGAATACACCTCCCTTCTCAAATATTGGTACTCTAACCAAAAGAACCGGGTGAGGTGGGTTGGTACTCTATCGGACGAGTACAGGCTGGAATGCGGAGTTAGACAAGGGGGGTAAAGCTCGCCTCTGCTATTTAACCTCTATATCAACCGGCTTATCGAGGGGCTGAGCGGTGCACATGTCGGCTGCCACATTGACGGAACGTGTGTCAACAATATTAGCTATGCAGACGATATGGTACTTCTCAGTCCGTCGATGGGTGGGTTGAAGAGGTTACTATCGACCTGCGAGGCCTATGCGGGGGAGCATGGCTTAATATACAACATGAAGAAGAGTGAGCTTCTTACATTTAAGCGCCTAGGCAGCAGCCGCGCAGTGTTCCCCCTATATGTCTCAACGGTGTAGCACTAAAGGTTGTCGATAGTTTTAGGTACCTTGGCCACATTGTCACGAGCGACCTAAGGGATGACGCAGATATAGAGAGGGAACGCAGGGCGTTGTCTGTGAGGAGCAATATGCTTGCCCGCAGGTTCGCTCGCTGTACGGCGAATGTCAAGATAACCCTTTTTAGGGCATTCTGTCAGTCGTTTTACACGAGTGGCCTGTGGGTGTCATACACGCGCCGAGCATACAGTGTCCTGCGTGTTCAATTTAATAATGCTTTTAGGATGTTGTTGGGACTGCCATGGCGCTGTAGCGCTTCAGGAATGTTCGCGGAGGCTCGCACAGATGGTTTCCACGCCATCATGCGAAAAAAAGCTGCTTCCTTACTGCAGCGCCTGCATGGTAGTGACAACAGCATTCTAAAAATGATCGCTGGCAGAGCGGATTGTCCCTTTCAGGCACACTGGGTGGGGACAGTCTTAGCTCTGCATCAATAAATAATAAAATAAATTGTGAAAACTAATAGTACTAACATATTTGATAAGCACTATTGTTACTAACACCAAAATACTAACCAAATTATGGACATTCGTCTGAAATAAAGTTTTATTTAATTTAATTTAATTTAATTTAAAACGCTCCATTACACGAATTTTACTATTTTTAAGTGTTACAATATTATGAAAGTTTGGTTTTTTGAAGGAGCCTGGCGACAGACAACAGCTATTTATATTAAACTAACTTCCGCCCGCGGCTTCGCCCGCGTTATAAATTTGAGTGCTATTTCCTGAGAGCGGCACGTTAAAAAAACACTGTAGAAATCAAAATCCAAAGTCAGTTATTCAAATTAGGTTGTGAGCCAGAGCTTTTTGAACGTCGTTCTACATAAAGACAGACCCTTCATCACTTGCCCGTGACTCCATCTGCCTAGAGTCCAGCGAAAACTCAAACATTTGTGAAAGATTAAAAGTTGGTACTGGCTAGGATCATGATAAATTAGAATTTCCTACATTAGCAGGGCTTACCAAAGTTAGGCGACGGCGCTACGCCGAACATCTTTTTTCTATGGGCTATCTATTTTTTTTGCATTTATATAGATCTACGTTTGACGTCGAAGTTTTGTTGTTTATGTTAAACTAGCTTCCGCCCGCGGCTTCGCCCGCGGCTTCGCCCGCGTAAAAAGTGTAATTATAATAAGTCTAAGTGGTATTTCCAGAGAGTAGCACTTTAAATAAATCCTGTAGAAATCAAAATCAAAAGTTATTTAAATTAGGCTGAAAGCCAGATTTTTTTGAACGTCAAAGTTCTACTTAAAGACAGTAGGATGCTTTTATTATAATTTTTTTTATAATTATACCTATTATAATTGGAGGTTTTGGTAATTGACACACACACTCACTCAGTGTGTCGGGGTATCTATCTTGTTACTCTTACCGTGTTAAATATAATAGTTTACCATATCGAAACTGTTTCATTTATTGGGTCCCGAACATATCCTAAATTGGTGCTTAGCTTCTTGCCCGTGGCTCCGTCCGCGTAGACATTTACCGTGTTAAATATAATAGTTTACCATATCGAAACTGTTTCATTTATTAGGTCCCGAACATACTCGTAACCTAAATTGGTGATTAGCTTCTTGCCCGTGGCTCCGTCCGCATAGACATTTACCGTATTAAATATAATAGTTTACCATATCCAAACTGTTTCATCTCCTGGTAGGTTGTGAATCTATACCGCTCAGGATTCAAGCCCCGGAAAAACTTCTTCTTGATTCTGGGCTCCTGGTGGGGTGTGTGAAGCTATACAGCTTAGGATTGTAGCCCCGAAAATACGTATTCATGATTCTGGTCTCCTGGTACTTTGTGAGTCTTTACCGGTCATGATTTCCCACTGGAAATACTTCTCATTTTTCTGGTCTCCTGGTAATTTGTAAATCTCTGCCTCTCCTAATACCAGCCTCGGAATATGTTTTGTGATTCTGATCTCCTGGTAGTTTGCGACTCTTGTGTTTCTGGTCTCCCGGAAATTTGTAAATCTCTACCTCTCTTTATAACCAGCCTCAAAATATGATTTGTAATTCTGATATCCTGGTAGGTTGTGAATCTACACCGCTCAGGATTATAGCCCCGGAAACACTTCTTCTTGATTCTGGTATCCTGGTGGTTTGTGAAGCTATACAGCTTAGGATTGTAGCCCCGAAAACACCTATTCATGATTCTGGCCTCCTGGTACTTTGTGAGTCTTTAACTCTCATGATTTCAGCCCTGGAAATACTTCTCATGTTTCTGGTGTCCTAGTACTTTTTGAGCGTGTGCGCTCGTTCAAGCCTGACTTTGGATTTCTACTTCCACCTCAGCCTTCGCTAAGTCTTGTCATTTACCGGGATAAAAAGTAGCCTATGTGTTAATCCAGGTTATGACCTACGTGTGTGCAAAATTTCATTGTAATCCCTTCAGCCGTTTTTGCGTTACCTTCAGCCAAACATACAAACATACAAACATACAAACATACAAACATACAAACAAACAAACATACAAACAAACAAACATACAAACTTTCGCATTTATAATATTAGTAGGATTAACTTTTTCACGATTTTGGCACCCTGGTAGAGTTTACCTGTGGTTGCATCCGCGTGCAGGTCTGAAATTTCTCTTCTTGATGATTCTGTTTATTGGTTGTCTATACGCCTGGGAATGTATACCGCTTAGGATTCCAGCCCCAAAAATACTTATTAATGACTCTGGTCTCCTGGTAATTTATGAATCTCTACCTTCTATTTACAACCAAATAATTAAAAAAAATAAAAAAATCTTTAAGCCTCAGAATATATTCTGTGATTCTGATCTCCTGGTAGGTTGTGAATCTATACCGCTCAGGATTCAAGCCCCGGAAACACTTCTTCTTCTTGATTCTGGGCTCCTGGTGGGGTGTGTGAAGCTATACAGCTTAGGATTGTAGCCCCGAAAATACGTATTCATGATTCTGGTCTCCTGGTACTTTGTGAGTCTTTACCGGTCATGATTTCAGCACTGGAAATACTTCTCATTTTTCTGGTCTCCTGGTAATTTGTAAATCTCTACCTCTCCTAATACCAGCTTCGGAATATGTTTTGTGATTCTGATCTCCTGGTAGTTTGTGAATCTACACCGTTTAGGATTATAGCCCCGGAAACACTTCTTCTTGATTCTGGTATCCTGGTGGTTTGTGAAGTTATACAGCTTAGGATTGTATCCCCGAAAACACCTATTCATGATTCTGGTCTCCTGGTACTTTGTGAGTCTTTATCTCTCATGATTTCAGCCCTGGAAATAATTCTCATGTTTCTGGTGTCCTAGTACTTTTTGAGCGTGTGCGCTCGTTCAGCCTGACTTTGGATTTCTACTTCCACCTCAGCCTACGCTAAGTCTTGTCATTTACCGGGATAAAAAGTAGCCTATGTGTTAATCCAGGTTATGACCTACGTGTGTGCAAAATTTCATTGTAATCCCTTCTGCCGTTTTTGCGATACCTTCAGCCAAACATACAAACATACAAACATACAAACATACAAACAAACAAACATACAAACTTTCGCATTTATAATATTAGTAGGATTAACTTTTTCATGATTTTGGAACCCTGATAGTTTCCCTGCGGCTTCATCCGCGTGCAGGTCTGAAATTTCTCTTCTTCATGATTCTGTTTTCCTGGTAGTTTAAGAATCTATACCGCTCAGGATTCCAGTCCCGAAAATACTTATTCAAGATGTTACCTCTTATGATCCCAGCCTCGGAATACTTTATGTGATTCTGATCTCCTGGTAGTGCGAGAATTTATACCGCTCGAATTTTCACTTCTTCACGATTCTGATCTCCTGGTAATTTGTAAATCTTTATCTACCTCTTACGATGCCTGCCCCGGAATACTTTTTGTGTTTCTGGTCTCCTGGTAGTTTGTGAGTAGTCTTTATCGCTCATGATTTCAGTCCTCGAAATTTTGCTCCTCATGTTTCTGGTCTCCTGGTAATTTGTAAATCTCTACCTCTCCTAATACCAGACCCTGAATAGTTTTTGTGATTCTAATCTTCTGGAAGTTTGTTAATCTATACCGCTCAGGATTCCACCAAACTCTGATTCACGACTCTGGTCTCTTGGTAGTTTGAGGATCTATACCTCTCGTTATTCCAGCCCCGGAAACACTTCTTCATGATTCTGGTCTCCTGGTACTTTGTGAGTCTTTACCGCTCATGATTCCTGCCCTGGAAATACTTCTCATGTTTCTGGTCTCCTGGTACTTTGTGAGCGTATACCGCTCGTTCAGCCTGACTTTGGATTTCTACTTCCACCTCAGCCATCGCTAAGTCTTGTCATTTACCGGGATAAAAAGTAGCCTATGTGTTAATCCAGGCTATGACCTACCTGTTTGCAAAATTTCATTGAAATCCCTTTAGCCGTTTTTGCGATACCTTCAGCCAAACATACAAACAAACAAACATATAAACTTTCGCATTTATAATATTAGTAGGATTAGTAAGATTAACTTTTTCACCACCTTTTTTTTACTTCCAATTTACCTTTGTCTTCATCCGCGTGCAGGTCTGAAATTTCTCTTCTTCATGATTCTGTTTTCCTGGTAGTTTAAGAATCTATACCGCTCAGGATTTTAGCTTTTTTTTTACCTCTTTTGATCCCACCCTTTTTTTTTGGTTTTTTTTTTGTAATTCTGATCTCCTGGTAGTGAGTGAATCTATACCGCTCGGAAATTTTACTTCTTCACATTTCTGGTCTCCTGGTAATTTGTAAATCTCTATCTCTCCCAATACCAGCTGCGGAATATGTTTTGTACCTCTGATCTCCTGGTAGGTTATGAATCTATACCGCTCAGGATTCCAGCCCCCTCCCTGGTAGTTTGAGAATCTGTTCCATTCAGGATTTCAGCCCCGGAACACTCTTTGTGTTTCTGGTATCCTAGTATTTTGTGAATCTATACCGCTTAAGATTCTAGCCCCAAAAATACTGATTCACGACTCTAGTCTCCTGGTAATTTTAGAATCTATACCTCTCATGATTCCAACCCCAAAATCACTTCTTCATAATTCTGGTCTCCTGGTAATTTATGAATCTCTACCGCTCATAATCCCAGCCTTTTGGTAACATTTGTAATTCTTCTATGTCTTGGTTGTTCGTGAATCTGTACTGCTCGGAAAACTTATTCATGATTCTGTTCTCCTGGTAATTTGTGAATCTGTACCTCTCATAATACCATCCACAGAATATATTTTGTGATTCTGATCTCCTAGTAGGTCGTAGGAATCTATACCGCTTAGGATTTAAGCCCCAAAAATATTGGTTCATGACTATGGCCTCCTGGTAATTTTGGAATCTACACCTATCATGATTCCAGTTCCGGAACTACTTTTTCGTGACTCCTGATCTTTTCGTAGTTTTGTGAGACTTTATCGCACATAATTTCAGTCCTTGAAATACTTTTCATGTTTCTGGTCTCCTGGTAATTTGTGAATCTCTACATCTCATAATACCTGCCTCGGAACATACTTTGTGATTCTGATTTCCTGGTAGCTTGTGAATCTATACCGCTCAGGATTCAAGCCCCGGCAATACTTCTTCTTGATTCTGGTCTCCTGGTGGTTTGCGAAGCTATACCGCTAGAGTTGTAGCCCCGAAAATACCTCTTCATGATTCTGGTCCCCTGGTACTTTGCGAGACTTTACCGCTCATGATTCCAACCCCGGAAATACTTTTCATGTTTCTGGTCTCCTGGTACTTTGTGAGCGAAAACCGCTCGTTCAGCCTGACTTTGGATTTCTACTTCCACCTCAGCCTTCGCTAAGTCTTGTCATTTACCGGGATAAAAAGTAGCCTATGTGTTAATCCAGGCTATGACCTACCTGTGTGCGAAATTTCATTCAAATCCCTGCATCCGTTTTTGCGATACCTTCAGCCAAACATACAAACATACAAACAAACAAACATACAAACAAACAAACATACAAACTTTCGCATTTATAATATTAGTAGGATTAGTAGGATTAACTTTTTCATTATTTTTGCATCCTGGTAGTTTACCTGCGGCTTCATGCGCATGCAGGTATGAACTCTTCTGCATGATTCTGTTTTCCTGGTAGTAAATAAATTACGTATCAAGATCCTTTTTTTTCCTCTTTTGATTCCACCCTATTTTTTTTTAGAATAATAACTTTTGTGATTCTGGTCTCACGGTAGTGCGTGAATCTATACCGCTCGGAACTTTTATTTCTTCACGTTTCTGGTCTCCTGGTAATTTGTCTACCTCTCCTAATACCAGCTTCGGAATATGTAGGTTGTAAATCTATACCGCTCAGGATTTCAGTCCCCTGGTAGTTTGAGAATCTATACCGCTCATGATTTCAGCCTCTGAATACTCTTTGTGTTCCTGATTTGATTCTAGCCCCAAAAATACTGATTCACGACTCTGTTCTCCTGGTAGTTTTAGAATCTATACCTCTCATGATTCCAGCCCCGGAAACACTTTTTCGTGAATCCTGATCTCCTGGTAGTTTATCTTTATGGCTCATAATTTCAGTCCTAGAACACTTCTCATGTTTCTGGTCTCCTGTTCATTTGTGAATCTGTACCTCTCATAATACCAAAACAAAGCCTCAGAATATATTTTGTGATTCTGATCTCCTGGTAGGTTTTGAATCTATACCGCTTTGGATTTAAGCCCTCAAAATACTGGTTCATGACTTAGGTCTCCTGGTAGTTTTGGAATCTATACCTATCATGATTCCAGCTCCGGAACTACTTTTTCGTGAATCCTGATCTTCTGGTAGTTTGTGAGTCTTTATCGCTCATAATTTCAGTACTTGAAATACTTCTCATGTTTCTAGTCTCCTGGTAATTAGTGAATCTCTACCTCTCATAATACCTGTCTCGAAATTTATTTTGTGATTATGATCTCCTGGTAGCTTGTGTATCTATACCGCTCAGGATTCAAACCCCGGAAACACTTCTTCTTGATTCTAGTCTCCTGGTGGTTTGCGAAGGTATACCGCTTAGAATGGTAGCCCCGAAAATACCTCGTCATGATTCTGGTCTTCTGATACTTTGCGAGTCTTTACCGCTCATGATTCAAGCCCTGGAAATATTTCTCATGTTTCTGGTCTCCTGGTACTTTATGAGCGTATACCGCTCTTTCAGCCTGACTTTGGATTTCTACTTCGACCTCAGCCTTCGCTAAGTCTTGTCATTTACCGGGATAAAACGTAGCCTATGTGTTAATCCAGGCTATGCCTGTGTGCAAAATTTCATTGAAATCCCTTCAGCCGTTTTTGCGTTACCTTCAGCCAAACATACAAACATAAAAACAAACAAACATACAAACTTTCGCATTTATAATATTAGTAGGATTAACTTTTTCATGATTTTGACACCCTGATAGTTTAGTTTACCTGCGGCTTCATCTGCGTGCAGGTCTGAAATTTCTCTACTGCATGATTCTGTTTTCCTGGTAGTTTAAGAATCTATACCGCTCAGGATTTCGGCCCCGAAAATACTTATTCAAGATGCTATCTCTTATGATCCCACCCCCTCCCAGGTATTGCGTCAATCTATACCGGAAATTTTACTTCTTCACAATTCTGTTCTCCTGGTAATTTGTGAATCTTTCTCTACCTCCTACGTTTCCTGCCCCAGAATACTTTTTGTGTTTCTGGTCTCCTGGTAGTTTGTTACTCTTTATCGCTCATGATTTTAGTCCTATGATTTTATGTGATTAATGAATGATATCTAGCATTTATCTGTTTATATTTACTTAAATAGAACACACTCCTTCTCCAGATCCCCATATATATATATATATCATCCTAGCCTGTCCCCTCCACCAATAACACTTTCACACACACCCACACCTTCTCCTTCACGCCGCGGTGCCACCCAAGTAGCCTCCCCAGTGATTTGTCGTTGAACTGCTGCTTCGTCATGTAAGTGACCAATAATGTTAAACAAATTTAACTACTATTAGGTCTCGATCTATGAAACCAGCGTTTGTATGGAGAATTTTAAAGAGGTTACATTTTTCATACTAACATTTTATTAATTTATTTAACAACTATGAACACTATATTTTAATCTAATGTTTTAAAAACCTTTATGCGTTTAAAAACTATGATAATGTATGCCACTTAGATTAAGCAACAAAAATAAGTTTTGGCTAAGTTAAAACAAATAGTGGTCATTTCTGCCAACAAAAAGAGGAGTCAAAAAATAATAAAACGATTAATTACCTACATCTTAGCCTTTTTCATTTCTACGTACATATAAAATTTAGATATTTAATAATCAGATTGTTGTTTGGCGCCGACTCAAAATTAGTTAATATAAAATTTGATATTATATGTAGGTAAATAAGCTTAATACTCAAGACTTAAAAGGTTTATTTATTTTTTGCTTTTTAGTTCTTTTTCGTCGGTTGAATTTTTTGTTAAAAAGTTTTTTATCTGAGAAGATTTACAGTAATATTTTTTTTTTTCACCATCGGAAAGTAGAGATTTCAACGAACAGAAAGCATACCAACTTTTTGAAAAAAACTGATAATTTGACGGGTGAATTTTCGATTGAAAATTAGGGTGCTTTTTCGATATTAATCCTACTAATATTATAAATGCGAAAGTTTGTATGTTTGTTTGTTTGTATGTTTGTATGTTTGTATGTTTGTATGTTTGGCTGAAGGTATCGCAAAAACGGCTGAAGGGATTACAATGAAATTTTGCACACACGTAGGTCATAACCTGGATTAACACATAGGCTACTTTTTATCCCGGTAAATGACAAGACTTAGCGAAGGCTGAGGTGGAAGTAGAAATCCAAAGTCAGGCTGAACGAGCGCACACGCTCAAAAAGTACTAGGACACCAGAAACATGAGAATTATTTCCAGGGCTGAAATCATGAGAGATAAAGACTCACAAAGTACCAGGAGACCAGAATCATGAATAGGTGTTTTCGGGGATACAATCCTAAGCTGTATAACTTCACAAACCACCAGGATACCAGAATCAAGAAGAAGTGTTTCCGGGGCTATAATCCTAAACGGTGTAGATTCACAAACTACCAGGAGATCAGAATCACAAAACATATTCCGAAGCTGGTATTAGGAGAGGTAGAGATTTACAAATTACCAGGAGACCAGAAAAATGAGAAGTATTTCCAGTGCTGAAATCATGACCGGTAAAGACTCACAAAGTACCAGGAGACCAGAATCATGAATACGTATTTTCGGGGCTACAATCCTAAGCTGTATAGCTTCACACACCCCACCAGGAGCCCAGAATCAAGAAGAAGAAGTGTTTCCGGGGCTTGAATCCTGAGCGGTATAGATTCACAACCTACCAGGAGATCAGAATCACAGAATATATTCTGAGGCTTAAAGATTTTTTTATTTTTTTTAATTATTTGGTTGTAAATAGAAGGTAGAGATTCATAAATTACCAGGAGACCAGAGTCATTAATAAGTATTTTTGGGGCTGGAATCCTAAGCGGTATACATTCCCAGGCGTATAGACAACCAATAAACAGAATCATCAAGAAGAGAAATTTCAGACCTGCACGCGGATGCAACCACAGGTAAACTCTACCAGGGTGCCAAAATCGTGAAAAAGTTAATCCTACTAATATTATAAATGCGAAAGTTTGTATGTTTGTTTGTTTGTATGTTTGTTTGTTTGTATGTTTGTATGTTTGTATGTTTGTATGTTTGGCTGAAGGTAACGCAAAAACGGCTGAAGGGATTACAATGAAATTTTGCACACACGTAGGTCATAACCTGGATTAACACATAGGCTACTTTTTATCCCGGTAAATGACAAGACTTAGCGAAGGCTGAGGTGGAAGTAGAAATCCAAAGTCAGGCTTGAACGAGCGCACACGCTCAAAAAGTACTAGGACACCAGAAACATGAGAAGTATTTCCAGGGCTGAAATCATGAGAGTTAAAGACTCACAAAGTACCAGGAGACCAGAATCATGAATAGGTGTTTTCGGGGCTACAATCCTAAGCTGTATAGCTTCACAAACCACCAGGATACCAGAATCAAGAAGAAGTGTTTCCGGGGCTATAATCCTGAGCGGTGTAGATTCACAACCTACCAGGTTATCAGAATTACAAATCATATTTCGAGGCTGGTTATAAAGAGAGGTAGAGATTTACAAAAAAAAAAAAAAAGTATAACACCAACATTGTACACTTAGTTCGCAATAAACGTTTTGACTTTGACTTTGATTTACAAATTTCCGGGAGACCAGAAACACAAGAGTCGCAAACTACCAGGAGATCAGAATCACAAAACATATTCCGAGGCTGGTATTAGGAGAGGCAGAGATTTACAAATTACCAGGAGACCAGAAAAATGAGAAGTATTTCCAGTGGGAAATCATGACCGGTAAAGACTCACAAAGTACCAGGAGACCAGAATCATGAATACGTATTTTCGGGGCTACAATCCTAAGCTGTATAGCTTCACACACCCCACCAGGAGCCCAGAATCAAGAAGAAGTTTTTCCGGGGCTTGAATCCTGAGCGGTATAGATTCACAACCTACCAGGAGATGAAACAGTTTGGATATGGTAAACTATTATATTTAATACGGTAAATGTCTATGCGGACGGAGCCACGGGCAAGAAGCTAATCACCAATTTAGGTTACGAGTATGTTCGGGACCTAATAAATGAAACAGTTTCGATATGGTAAACTATTATATTTAACACGGTAAATGTCTACGCGGACGGAGCCACGGGCAAGAAGCTAAGCACCAATTTAGGATATGTTCGGGACCCAATAAATGAAACAGTTTCGATATGGTAAACTATTATATTTAACACGGTAAGAGTAACAAGATAGATACCCCGACACACTGAGTGAGTGTGTGTGTCAATTACCAAAACCTCCAATTATAATAGGTATAATTATAAAAAAAATTATAATAAAAGCATCCTACTGTCTCTAAGTAGAACTTTGACGTTCAAAAAAATCTGGCTTTCAGCCTAATTTAAATAACTTTTGATTTTGATTTCTACAGGATTTATTTAAAGTGCTACTCTCTGGAAATACCACTTAGACTTATTATAATTACACTTTTTACGCGGGCGAAGCCGCGGGCGGAAGCTAGTTCAAAATAAGGTGAAAAAATAAATATTTCTAATCAAATAAATTACAGCGTATTCGGGACATAAAAAGGTAAGTTTTCACCAAATTTTGTAAAAAAAAAAATTTTTGTAAAAGATAAAAATAAAAAACCAAAAAGTTGGTTTTTTGAAATTTTCACATAAATTTTGAGGTTATGTGAAAAAAGTGTGAATACAAAAGTTTTAGATATTTTTATTACCTACAACTTTGCTATTTGACTTTTTTTCATAGGACTTTTAGTTTTGCCGGAAATCGAGATAAACCCTTAAAAACTCACCCCCATCCCCTTCCCGACCTCAGATCGCCCGTAATTTATTTTTTCTTTCATTTTTATAATATTCTCCTCCTTTTCCAATGGGTTTCATCCTACTATTATTTTTTTTGGTTTCAAAAATTATCGACCCTGGTCTATAAGCTGTGAAAAAGATAACGAAAATCTGAAAAAAAATATCTGACTAGTATTTTCCTACTCTATCATAATACTACTCAACCTACTGTTTTATTTTACTGCATGAATACTTTCCTATTTCTTATGTTTAGAAAAAACGCATTTTATTTTTTATGCTACAATTATTATTAACGTGTCTGGTTTGTATAATAACACAAACAACATACACAAAATTAAAACAGCTTCTCTATGTGAGAAGCTGCATAAGTCCTATTTGTTAAGTCCTGTCAATTTCATAATACACTTTTATTACTCGACAACACAACAAAACTATTAAAAAAAGCAGAATATATGTCTTACTAGCTGCGCACCGCAGTTTCACCTGCGTAGACCGGGATAAAAACCCTATGAGTTAATCCAGGGTATAAGCTATCTACATACCAAATTTCATCCAAATCGGTCGAGCCGTTTGAGAGTGAAGAAGTAACAAACATACACACTCACAAACTTTCACATTTATAATACTTGTACGAGTATTAGTAGGATCTAACACAAAATATTGTGCTGAGTGTGCTGGCACCGTTTTATACAGCTGTACTTTAAACCAAATTAACTTGTTTTCCTTCTAAGAACTCTATATCGAAAAGTTAAACGAGTTAATTAATATTCAAAATCAAATTGACCCCTTTAATGTAGCCGATTCATTTATCTGTGATGCGAATGATTGCTCATCTTATTTCTAAAATGGCTAAAAATTTTTCATCAAAACATACATAGTTAAAAATTTAATTTGCCTGCATTACTGCCAATACTTGTTCAAACTGGGGTAGACTGGGACTGTATTATTTTGACTGAATGCTGGCTACCATTCCTACTCATTGCGTACCAACAGTAACTCTTGATGGATATGATAGCTTCGCTTCTACGAACAATCGAACGCAAAATGAAGGAGTACTTGTGTACTTTAAACAAAACTTGGTTATTTCAGTTGAGGAACCTATAATATCCGATGCAAATTGTTTAATGCTTACACTGAATAACGACACACTAGCTTTTGCTATATTTAGAACTCCCGGATATAAAGATACTAATAACTTTTTTCAGTCACTCAACAATATACTATTGAAATACTGAGGGCCTAGTGTGAGTTTTTTAACGCACTCGAACGCGTTTGCGTAAACGTCTATTTGTACTAAAACTGTATAAGCGCCGCCTGGTGACAATAGCGGGTAACCTCTTTTTTTCTATACGATTTGACATAAGCGAACGTTTACGCAAACGCGTTCGAGCGCGTTAAAAAACTCACACTAGGCCCACTGAACAAAACAAAATGTCATACTGTTGGGTGACATTATTAACGTTAAGGAACGGTCCTAAATTACTTCCCTAGCTGACGCCTGATCTCGTGTAGTAGATTTCGAAAAGCTTCCGCCCCAGGCGAAATATTGACGTCTGTCGCGAAGGTAAGGGTGAATAATTTAATAGTGTGTGTTGTGTAACCGTGTTGGCTAATTTCGGCAGCAACATGTCATTGTTAACCGTTTCAAATGCTATCCGATAAAAGGAGATCGGAATTAGACCAAAACGCGACGATCAGCTACGAGTATTAACAGCTATCATATTATCGAGTCGTCAATGGTGTTTGGCGTGTCCACTCTGTGCTTGGAGTTTTTCGGCCAAGGTTGGATAAGCCAGTCACATGAGGGTCCATAACAGAGCAGCAAATCTGTGCTCGCAACCACCATGAGGAGCCAAGGAATGCGGTTGCAATCGCCTAGATGGCATTATGATAATTAAATTCAAATTCAAAGCATTTATTTGAAATAAACCATTTACAGGCACTTTTGAATTGTCAATAAGTTGGTCAGTCAGAAAAATGAAACTAATTGCACATTCCAAGGCGTAGATCTCTATGGAGAAGAACGTGCAAGAAACTCCATGGACACTCTTTTAAACCATGTTATATATTACAAAAATCCTGGTTACATATATTTTGTTGCTTCCGTTATATGAGAACAATGTTAAATATACAATTCATAAACAATAAAAAAAAATAAGCCAGTGGCAGTTGAGAGATGACCAGTGAGATGGTGGTCAAACGCGTCATCAAGAATAAAAAAAGTCTCAACTGACGCGTGGATCACCACCACTCAGCTAAATCATATTAAAGGAAACCGATTGACTCAAAAAAAAGCAGTTACATTAAATGCCATGCTTCGAAATTATACAACACTATAACTAATCATCAATATGCATAATTATTATGCACAAAAAATAAAAGCTTTACGAAATAAAAGGTCAAAAGGCGAATGGAAAACTACAAGTTATCAAAATACCACAGGTGACGGGTCTCAAAACTAGTTAGATCTATAACTAACAGTGATTTGCATACCGACTTGTTTGGTAAAAATAATAAAAAAAGTAGGGATGCTTAGTAGTTCAAATATCGATATGGCGCAAACTTATTGCATCCAAAAAACATATCTTCCACACCACCACCACCACCACACACACACCACCACATTAACAGCAATCATTTATCATGGTTTATGCTGTTCTGGCGTTTCCAATCTGTGCTTGTAGTTTTTCAGTCAAGGATAAGTGGATAAGCATAATTATCTGAGCTCGTAACCTTTTTTT
This sequence comes from Polia nebulosa, assembly GCA_951329385.1. NCBI lineage: Eukaryota > Metazoa > Arthropoda > Insecta > Lepidoptera > Noctuidae > Polia > Polia nebulosa. Next base: position 7,161,918 of record OX589613.1, on the reverse strand, counting down.
ACAAACTAAATAAACTTTTTCTTTCTTGCTTTCTAACCACCACGAGGAGCCAAGAAATGCGGTAGCTCTGGCCGCAATCAACTAGACGACATCATCATCATCGTCACTACCAAACACAAGTAATACGTAGACGAGTCGTTCCAGCACATTGAATATATTTTCGATAAAAATGGTTAGGGTGTTAAAGGATTACTAACAGAACCCGTTGCCACCATTATCAAGGTTTCAAAAATCCGAATGTACCTAAATATGAAACCCTTATATTATCACTCGTGGGTTTGTCTATCCGTCTATCACAACCAATTTGTTCCGAATCAACTGGCCCGATTTAGTTGAAAGTTACACAAGTGAATTTTTATGACTGAAACACGGACGAGTAACGTAAATAAATTAATTTGAAATATAGGGGTCACTTTTAGGGTGAAAATTGGAAAACTTAAAAATAAAGTTGTTCAAACTGTACCTTGCTACATATCAAATAGAAGGGTACATTTTGAGGGTCTCAAATATTTTTGGTTCAAATATTTAAAATGAATCTTTTAAAGTTTTGATGTACTCGTCTAAACAATAAACATAAACATTAAAGAAAAGGACATTTTTTTAGTACTTTTAATTAAAAAAGTAAAAAAATTAAAATCCTAGTAACGAGAGAATGTCTTGTGAGATACGTTCCCATTCTTCAGCAATGACTCTTTTTAGCTACCTGATGTTTTGTGGAGGAGGTTGCACTGATCTTACCCGTTTTAATCAACCAGACATGCTCAATTGGATTGAGGTTAGGACTTCGAGCAGGCCAATCTAAACGACGGATCCCAACTTCTTGCATATTATGCTTCCACGTCGCCAGAACAGTGAGCGCAAGCATTGTCGTCCATAACAATGGAATTCTTCTCCAAGAATAGTTAATGCGGGTTGTGCATGTGGAATTAGGACTTCCGTTATGTACCGGTGCACTTAATATTCTATTTTCTATAAAAACTAACTCAGTACGCTCCGTAGAATTAACTGCTGCCCAAAACATAACAGAGCCTTCGCCATAAGGAGTGATTTCTTTGAAACACACATCCACATAACGTTCCCCTGGTCTTTGCAGAACTCGCTGGCGACGATCCTCACCATATAAAGAGAGTATATCGTCAACGGAAAACAATACTTTGTTCCAGTCCTTGCAGTTCGAGCAAACTGAAGTCGGGCAACTCAGTGTTCACGGAGTTATTTAGGGCCCCGGGCTAGGCGGTAACCGCTGACATTGCAAGCGAAAAACCTTCTCCTTTTTTATTTTTGTGGGGTGGGAAATCATCCAATGACTTCTCCCGCTCTGGGTGGAGCGGGAGGGCGTGTCAGACTCTTACTGACTAAAACCCACCCCTGTTCCTCCCTGCCCTGAATGCCCAGGGGCGAGGTAACTCTTTCGAATTTATCCTTAACCCCCGGGAAGGCCATGGCTATCGGCCATAACTGACCCCGTCCTGTTTGCTGCGGACTTGCGTCAGGTGGAAGGTGAGGACGCCGTGGCGCCACTCCTTAAAGAGGGGCACTACCGCCGCAATGGTGGCGTGCCCAGCGCTGAGTTGCGACAGTCGCTCTCTCCATGTCACCATGAAATCCTGCCGGAGCACTGTCCGCCGAGCCGCGAGGTGTCGCGGCAGCGGAGTTTCGCCCCGGCGTTTCGCCTCCTCGCGCCACTCATACAGGTGCGCGAGGATTTTTGCCTCCAGATCCCATGGTGATAGTCCGGCAAGGAGGCTCGCAGCCTCACGGGAGACCGTGCGGTATCCTCTGATCATACGGATCGCCATGACCCTTTGGGACGCGTTCATCTGGCAAGCTGATCGCTGCCTCAATGAACGCGCCCACACCGGTGCCCCGTAAAGGTCCATGGACCGCACGATCCCCGCATAGAGCCTCCGGCAGGAGCCGTTTGCCCCCCCCATATTTGGCAAGAGCCGCCTCAAAGCGGCCCCGGCCTTGTCCAGTCTGGGAGCCAAACGTCGGAAGTGCTCGACGAAGTACCACCGGCTGTCGAGGACGAGTCCCAGGTACTTCATCGTCCCCTCGACGCCGATGTGAACCCCTCCTACCGTAATCTGGGAACCCACCGGTGGCGCGTTCCGAGGACCATGAAAACACATGGCCTCGGACTTGTGCAATGCCACCTTAATAAAAAAATTAAGTATATTGACTTGGCTCGCGAGGTTGTCGACATGTGGGATGTGGACTCAGCGATCATTGTACCGATAGTCGTGTCAGCCAATGGCTTAATAGCCACGAGCTTCGACCGACACCTCAGGAGGCTCTCGTTAGGCGGCTGGATAAACGGCTTGATTCAGAAAGCAGTACTTCTGGACACGGCTCGCATTGTCAGGTGGTTCCTCTCTCTGGAACCCTGACCGCCGGTAGCTTGGACCCTGTTCCCGATACCGGTGGGATACTATTTTTTATATTTTTATATGTATTTTTTTAATTTTTCATTAAAATATTTAAAAATATAATTTATATGTATTTACAAATGAATTAACAAGATAATAATAATAATAATCTATATATAATCCATCAGGCCCCTCGCGTCTCCTCAAGGAGACGCGACATTATGTTTTTGATTGTGTCTGCTAATGAGGGCCTTGACGGGCTTAGACTACAATACGGTCTGTAGTGTTAGTAACAAAATAGCTTACCCTACCCTATGTTAGTACTTACTTAACTAAAACCGATCGGGTCCTATTTGTGAGTGCCCACGCTAGCGACCTTACAGTGATTAGCATACTTGTTTGTTAAAAACAAGTTAAACAAAAGAAGACAGCATGATTTTTTTTTTTTTTTTTTTGGGGGGTTGGGAAATCATCCTATGACTCCTTCCGGTCTAGGGTGGAGCGGAAGGGCGTGTCAGACTCTTACTGACTAAAACCCACCCCTGTTCCTCCCTGCCTCGAGTGCCCAGGGGCGAGGTAACTCTTTCGAATTTATCCTCCACCCCCGGGCAGAAGACGGCATGCTTAGCCATTGAAATATAGATATTGATTTTAATATTATTGTTGGAGTCAGATGTTAAATTGAAGACATAATTATTGTATTTAACATTTTGTTACAGTGCTTTGATATCTTTATCTTACTAATTTGAGATGAAGCTAGTACTACCGTATATGAATATAGATTGGAATTGACAAATATATTTTATTAAAACTATGAGATTCAATACGAAAATAGAAGTTAGAAGAATGCATCAAGTATACCTAAAACTTATACAATTAGACGCCTAGGTCTTTTTTTTTTTGGGGTTGGGAAATCATCTAATAACTTCTGCCGCTCTGGGTGCAGCGGGAGGGCGTGTCAGACTCTTACTGACTAAAACCCACCCCTGTTCCTTCCCTGCCTGAGTGCCCAAGGGTGCGGTAACTCATTTTCAGAATTTATCCGCTACCCCTAGGCAAGCAGGCACCGGCCACGATGGGCCCCGTCAGTGGTGGCTGACATCTCTTTGAGGCGCGCGTGGAACACTACGCGCCGTCGTCGACTCACGGGCCTGGTGCTGATCGGACGGCGAGCTACCCACTGCTCGCTGCAGGTCCGGGTCTACGATGGCCGGAAATCGTCTCGCGACGTCCTACGCCCGGTACGCCCAGTACCTCTCCTGGACGCCTAAGTCCGATACACCCGTTATCTATAAAATTAGTTATTAAATATAAGACGCCTAGGTCTAATCTTATACTTAACTAGCTTTGCCCGCGACTTCGTCCGCGTATAAGTCGAAAATGGTTCTAATAGGATTTTTTTTAACGGTTTAAGAAAATTTATTTCGCTCAAAAAGAATACAATTATTCGCTCCTGTGAGGAAAAACACAATGATTAAGATAAGCAACATTTTCGCTTAGTACTTAAAACTACAATTATTTTTAAAATATTAAAAAATGGTAAAAACTTACATTTCATTCATTAATTTTAATCATGCGGTGCTTTAATAGCCTTTTAACGTTGGAAGTGATTTCGATTCCTTTATTACTTTAGGTAAAGAGTTATAGAGTTCAGCCCCCTCATATACGACAGTCCTTCTACCGTAATTTGTCCTCGGTGCTCTGGTGGTTCTACACCCCCTCCCGCTACCCCCCAAATTTCATCCCTTAATTCCACGGCAGTTTAAGTAAAGTCTTATCTACTATTCTTTTGTCTCATGATTGTTGCCATGACGGTCATGAGACATAACAGCAAATTCATCCTAATTGTTCGTCACATGACACACAATTTCTTTACGAATATCCATTGAGCGTTCTTGTGTGCCGTACAACAAATAAGAAAGCGTACGGAGAAGGCATGCGCCATACCCCGCTATTGGTACAATAGTAAAGTTTAGCATCAATGGGATTTCCCATTGATGCTAACCTAACCAACTCTGACCCCATTTTTAAGAATAGACACAGACAAATTTTGATGGCAGCAACGTAGAAGAAGACATCTACAAAATTGCAATTTTATAGGAGAGCATATTTACCTAGTAAAAAATTGTGACTATTTTGAGAGTAATTGTGGACTGATTAACATGAAATTTTCTATGGTGCATGAAAATAACTTTCTTTATTGATTTTATAAAATAATTAATCAGTGTATTGTTGTTTTACTGAAATAATGTAAATGTACTTTTTACTCTGAAAAATCTTCTACGTAGAAGAACACATGGGCCTGATATCCGTTTCTACGTTATCTAAAATATCAAATAACCAAGATACGAATCTCCAGTAATACATATCTGGATATTTAAAGAAAACCTAAGCAACATGCAATCAATGTTTCGCTTTTTTTAACCAAATTTTGTAGATGTCTCTAGTTACTTTAAATTTATCAATTTACACATTTCATTAAATGAGTTATCTACCACCAAACGTCATCTATTTATGTCAGTTAAATCATTTATTTAGTTCTCAAACCACGCGAAGTATAACATTTAAATAAAAATAAAAGGATTATTATTAAGAGAAAATAAAATGAATTTTTATTTTCTCCTTCTTCTTCGATTGACAGGTGACAGATGATTTTTTTTCGTTTCGTTGTATTTTTCGTTTCATTCAAAAGTGCGTTTCTACTGCGATATTTTTTCGAAACTGAGAGTAGATGTCTATATGTACGAGTACGTGCCAGATTTTTGTAATTATTTTGAATTTTGAAATAATTTTAAAACAGACTTGTAGAGAGGGTTTATCCGACGACGACGATGCTCCCGAAGTGACCGAGGTAGAGCTGAGATTGGCGGTGCGTAGGCTGAATGCCAAAAGCACCGCCGTAGGACCAGATGGCGTGCATGGCAAAGCCTTGGTCTTGGCCTTGCAGGAGGCTCTCGGGCCTCGACTCAGAGGGCTTTTAAGCGCATGCTTGGAGAGGGGCCAGTTTCCACTCCGTTGGAAGACGGGGAAGCTGGTCCTCATCAAGAAGCCGGGGCGCCCCGTGGACTCTCCGTCCGCTTACCGGCCCATCGTGCTGCTCGACGAGGTGGGCAAGCTCTTTAAAAGAGTAATTGCAGACCGCCTCGTCGGGCAGCTGACGCGGGTGGGGCCGGATCTGGCGGAGAGCCAGTACGGCTTCCGCAGGGGGCGCTCTACGGTGGACGCCATCATGCGCGTACGAGCCCTCACGACGGGGCTACAGTAGCCCGGGGTAGGGTCGTCTTGGCGGTGTCTCTGGACATCGCCAATGCCTTCAACACCCTGCCCTGGAGTTGCATAGTGGAGGCACTCCGGTATCACCGGGTGCCGCCCTACCTCCGTCGCGTAGTCGAGGCGTATTTGACGGACAGGGCCGTCATCTACCCCGGTCACCAGGGAGAATGGAACCGGCGAGAGATGTCGTGCAGTGTTCCGCAGGGATCGGTCCTGGGGCCGCCTCTGTGGAACATCGGGTACGACTGGGTCCTCCCTAGCGCCGTCAGCGTAGTATGCTACGCTGACGACACCCTGGTCCTGGCGCAGGGGTGGTCGCACGAGGCGGCGGCCAATATCATGACACGCGGGGTTGCGATAATTGTGGACAGGATCCGGCAACTGGGACTCGAGGTGGCATTGCACAAGTCCGAGGCCATGTGTTTTCATGGTCCTCGGAATGCGCCACCGGCGGGTTCCCAGATAACGGTAGAAGGGGTTCACATCGGCGTCGAGGGGACGATGAAGTACCTGGGACTCGTCCTCGACAGCCGGTGGAACTTCGTCGAGCATTTTCGACGTTTGGCTCCCAGACTGGACAGGGCCGGGGCTGCTTTAAGGCGGCTCCTACCCAATCTGAGGGGCCAAACGCCTCCTGCCGGAGCCTCTACGCGGGGATCATGCGGTCCATGGCCCTTTACGGAGAACCGGTGTGGGCGCGTTCGCTAAGGCAGCGATCGACTCGCCGTCTGAACGCGTCCCAAAGGGTCATGGCAATCCGTATGATCCGAGGATACCGTACGATCTCCTGCGAGGCGTCGAGCCTCCTTGCCAGATTATTGCCATGGGATCTGGAGGCAAAAATCCTCGCGAACCTCTATGAGGAGCGCGAGGAGGCGAAACGCCGGGGCGAAACTCCGCTGCCGCGACAACTCGCGGCTCGGCGGACAGAGCTCCGGCAAGATCTCATGGCGACATGGAGACAGCGATTGTCACAACCCCGCGCTGGGCACGCCACCATTGCGGCGGTAGTGCCCCTCTTTGAGGCTTGGCTGGAGAGGCCCCACGGCGCCCTCACCTTCCGCCTGACGCAGGTCCTCACCAGACACGGCTGTTTCGGGAGGTTCCTGTTTCGGATCAAGCGGGAGGTGACGCCCGGGTGTTTCCATTGCACGGATCGCCCAGAGGTCACGGTGGAGGTCTACCCCGCTTGGGCGGAGCCCCGCTGTGTCCTCGCGGATGCGATAGGCGGCAGCGACCGCTCGCGCCCTGCCCTGGTTCAGGCCATGGTACGGAGCGAGAGGGAGTGGGAAGCCGTCTCCTCTTTCTGCGAAGCAGTAATGCTCGCGAAGGCGGAGGCGGGACGCGTGAGAGTTCACCATCAACGGAGTCGCCCTCACGCCCTCAGCAGCAGCCGCCTCAGGAGACGCCTGGGACTTCCGGCGCTGCGATACGATCTCCGGCCACCGTAGATCCGGGCCTGCGGACGACGAGTAATGGGTAGCTCGACGTCCGATCAGCAACAGGCCCGAGAGTCGACGGCGCGTAGTGTTCCACGCGCGCCTCAAAGAGTTGCAAGAGACGGGGCCCGTCATGGCCGATGCCTGCCCGGGGGTTGAGGATAAATTCGAAACAGAGTTACCTCGCCCCTGGGCACTCAAAGGCAGGAAGGAACAGGGGTGGGTTTTAGTCAGTAAGAGTCTGACACGCCCTCCCGCTCCATCCAGAGCGGGAGAAGTCATAGGATGATTTCCCACACCACAAAAAAAAAAAGAGAGGGTGTATGTAAGCTATTTAAAAAAAAACATTTTGGCAAAAATGTATATGTCTGTCTTTACTTTGCTGCCATCGATTATTACAAACGTATAAAAATGCGAATAACAATACACATTAGATTCAACCATTTTTTTATAAAATCGGATTGAATTTTCAGACGTGTTAAATAATTTTTTTTTTATCAAAAGCACTAAGGAGTATTGACATCAACTTCGAAGCAAATCACCGCCAAAATTACTTTCTACCCTTTTTTAACCCCGTAAGGGGATGAATTTCAATAAAATACGAAACACGTCATCCATCAATTATGTTAAAAAAGGTTTGTGCAAAATTTGAAGTAGATTGGACCAAGGAATCACGTTGTCCCAAACAAACTTTTCTCCCCCTTTTAACCCCCTTAAGGGTAAATTTCGGAAAATCCTTTCTTATGGGCTGCCAACATCATACAATGAACATACCCTCCAAGTTTCAGGTCTCTACGATCAGCGGTTTAGGCTAAGCGTTGATCAGTCAGTTAGTCATTCAGGACAAAGCATTTTATATTCACATTAAATTCAACCTTTTTTGAATAAAATCGGATTGAGTTTTCAAACATGTGTCAAAATAAAATGTTATTTAAATCAAAAGCACTAAGGAGTACTTACATCAACTTCGAAGCAAATCACCGCTAAAATTCCTTCTACTCCTTTTTAACCTCGTTAGGGGATGAATTTCAATAAAATATGAAACACGTCTTCCATCAATTCTGTTAAAAAAGCTTTATGCAAAATTTGAAGTAAACCAAGAAATCACGTTATCCCATACAAACTTTGCTCCCCTTTTTCACCCCCTTAAGGATAGATTTTCGGAAAATCCTTTATTATCGGATGCATAAATCATACAAAGAACACTCCCTCCAAGTTTCAGGTCTCTACGATCAGAGGTTTAGGCTGTGCGTTGATCCATCAGTCAGTCATTCAGGACAAAGCATTTTATAGGTATGTATAGATAACTAATTTTATACATAACGGGTGTAAAAAGACAGTCTCTGAAGCCAAAAGCCACATATCCTACCCATTATTTGGATATTTTTTTTTTACTAGACCATACCTGTAATCCACTGGTTCTGGAAATATTGAAGGTCAAAGTCGCAATTTTATTTTTGTCTTTTTTTACGAAAATAAATTTCAAGTATTATTACTAAACTTTTTACACCCTGTATAATAATAGATATCTTCTTGACCCGTAGGTAGCTACGGGTAAATTTCGTGTCTTGTCGCATCGATGTCGACTAATTTGTAATTATAAATTAATATGTAATGAATAAACTTTCGACCCCTTTTTACGAAAATTACGCAAGACGGCGGAGAATGAAATGGCACAGTTACAGTTTATGGAGGAGTGCAAAAAACTAATATTTTATAAATGCATTAGAAATAAAATAATTTACGAAGAAAAAACATCACACACACTACCATACCTTTGACACGAAATAAATGTGAACCATGAACAAAAGGGTAGGATTTTTTGTATATGGTTCACAGTCAAGTCATGTCATATGTTTCTTGGTATAGTCTTTGACAATAGAACCCTAAATTATTTATTGTATTAATAAACATAATATGTAAATATTTAAGAATCGATAATTTTGTCTGTGTCTATGTATTGTTACAACCTTAGCTAAGCGGTCACATGTCAGCGGGACACATGTCATTACACAGCAGAACGCGCAGAACTGCGCATGCGACGTTCATCATGGCTGACAACGCCACCGGCGCATACAATTACAGTATAAATGACACCAGTGCATATCCCATCATTGAATACGATATCAGTGCAAACAGTACAAGTGCATACTACACTAGTGGATACAATACCAGTGCATTCAACATCAGTGTATTTAACATTGGTGCATTCAACATCAGTGCATATAACACCAGTGCATATAATACAAGTACAAGTATACAAGACAATAATGAAATCAGCGCAGAAACACAACTCATCTATCTTATTATCTCATGTGTTGCGCTTGTGCCGTCTCTGATTGCGTTTATATACGGAGTGACATCGTGGTGTATCATAGGGAAGTTTCGTAATTTCAAAAACTATGTGCTTTTAAACTTAATCTTTGCAGATGTCGTGCGTGTGCCATGTTTTGCGTCTTATACATATTTTGATGACGAGAGTGTTCTTATAACAATAATAAGTATCCTATTGCCGATGTGTACGTTATCATTCAATATTTGGTTTATTGTTTTGAGTTATATATTTTATAATGATTTTGTAAAGGTTTTCAGCATTCATATTCGTAGAAAGTACTTTAAAAGTACCCTCTTTGCCTGGGGGCTACCCTATATTATTGTAATACTACCCATGCCACTAAATATTTATCTTTTGGTTTATGACGTAATTTATTTTATGTTTCCAACAGTTAATTGTGTTATTTACTTAACAGTTTTATATTATCTGTTCCGCGGTAGTGACACGGGTTCGACCTCATCTACTAAAAAATGGCGTCGCTTCTACGTAGCCACGCTGATATTTGTACTCATTAATATTTTACCCTTAATGTATTTATCGAAATTCGTAAGACAACCGAATTATATCGTAGCAAGAATAGGTCTTTCTGGTGAAATATTTAATTTAATAACATTAGATTTGTATATAATTGTGGCGAAGAGTAATCGAGAATTATGGGCACAATATTTTAAAAGGAGATCTATTCGCTAGAAATGAAGTGATAATAACAACAACTACCTTGATCCAGTAAAATAAGAAATAAATATTGCTTGTTACTAGTTCCATGACCAGCTGACCATTATTTTTAAATTAACACATTATTTTTTGATATCGTTTTGGTTTTAGATTAAGAAGATAGAACTAAAATAAATATATTGTTACATGGAGCGATCTTTGATTTAACGTTTTACCTACCTTCACGTCCTACCCAATTCACACATACTCAATTACATTCATTACCCTTTAGAACACAAAAACTGAAATGACAATGAGCAGGCCACACTATCAGAAGCAAAATAGAGAAGTTGGCTAAAGACGTCACCGAATGGTACCTGAGAGAGGGGATGAGGAAAAGAGGAAGCGCTTAGGTGGGAAGATAATCTGAAGTCAACAGCTGGATGGAGAAAGAAAGCTCACGATCGTGAATTATTGAGGAGGCCTATGCTGGAAAGCAAAACTAACTTTGCATCAATGTTTAATGTTCAACATATTTACTGTAAAAATAGTTTAAAGTTTGTAAATAAAGGCTATAAGAACACCTATTGTCGCGTTACCGATAGGTAATGCGTCAAACGGGTTTAATAATTATTATTTAATAATAATAATTATTATTATTAATAATTATAATTTTTAATAATAATATTTTTTTGTCGCACGGCCTCATTGGTAGAGCGATATTATAAATGTGATTTGTAAGGATGAATGGATGGATACGTGTTTGTTACTCTTATACGCAAAAAAGACTGAGCGGATTTAGATGATACTTTACAGCGATATAGCTTATGCATCAGTATCACATACGCAGTAATTAATAAAGGGGGAAAGTATTAATTAAATGCAGGTGGACCCGCGGGTGACTGTTAATATTATGAAAGTTTGGTTTTTCGAAGGAGCCCTGTGACAGAAAACAGCTATTTATATTAAATGAGCTTACTTTACATGGAATTAGAGTTTTAAAATGAAAAAATAAGTTTTCTTTTAACCGGGGTGAGATGTATTGTAACAATAAAAAAATGTAACCACAATTATGAGGTTTGTAGTGACATCTAGCCGAGAATGAATGCACTCTTACAAAACCAAACGAATTCAGTTCACTAAAGGCGTCTAGCCTGAACTGAATTCGTTTGGTTTAGATGGCGCTTGGCTCGAGTACGTAAATCAATGTTAGTCGGAATTTGTGTAAACAATAAAAACAAACACAATAATAATTCCATCTATAAATAAAATATATTTGATTCTTAATAGAGTAGTTAACTTGAATTTATACTATTCATTTCATATCTGACAAGTCGGTGATATTGGAGAGCACGAAACGCTTTTTGTTTGGACCACGGGGTCTCATCTCGAACAAAGAAAATTTAGTTCAAATAAATCTCAATAGATGGCGTAACATGCATCGATTTCTTATTGAAGTTTAATTAATATTTTGAAAATAAATATGGTAAAATAATAAAATTAAATGACTATACGATGAACGATTACTGTCTGTTTTTCATTGGAGAAAATGATCTGAACAATGGAGACTATTTGAATATACTTGACAACTTAAAAAACTCGATGAAAAATGTCAACCACACAAACCTTATTATCTGTGCTCCGACTTACAAAACAGGTGCTCCAATCCACAATTATAAAATCGAGTTGTTTAATAACTTACTATGTTTAGACATAAAAAACAATCAATACGCATATTTTTTCGATAGCAATCGCACCCTTTCACTTGAAATGTTTTCCAGTACAGGAAAACTGAACAAATATGGATGGAGGAACATTTTTGAACAGATCATGTCCAACATTTTGATAGACTATAAATTGTTCTGTTCTCAAGACGATTTGACAAATTACGATATTCAAACGCTGCCATTCGCAAATAGCGTGATTGAAGACAAATCAACAAAAGCACAAGACCAGTTATTTCTTTTATAAGCACATGAACATTTTGCACCAAAACATCGCTGGCCTTCTTAACAAAACTGATATGTTGACGCTGCATATCCAAGAGCTGTACGATATACAAAATAAAAATTTAGATATAGATGTGTTGTGTATCACTGAACATTTCGTAACCTCAGGGCAAGAATCATTGATTAAAGTACCAAATTATAAACTAGCATCATGTTATTCAAGAAATAAGAAGCGAGGAGGAGCATGTATCCTTATTAAAGACAATTGCGAATGTAAAGAGCTACCTAACGCATCTATTAAGGGTGTATTTGAATATTGTGCAATAGAATTAAGACACTGGATTAATAGTTGTTTGTATTTATAGACCACCGAATACGTCCTGTATAAAGTTTTTTGATCATTTAGATACTTTATTAAAGAAATTGTGTACCAAAGCAAATAAAAAAATAGTATTATGTGGTGACTTCAACATCAACACACTAAAAAAAAATAACTATACATTGTCATTTGAAAATTTACTGTTGAATTATAATCTAAAGTTAGTTATTAATCAGCCCACTAGACCAAAAAGTGGCACATGTTTAGATAACTTTGCCCTTAAGTCCAAACAAAACTGTATGAGTGAATTAGTCGACTTCGGTTTATCGGACCATACAGCTCAAATTTTAAAAATTCCGGTTAATAAAACGTGTAAAATAAATTCCTGGCGAATTCAAAAGCGTAACTTATCCAGAGAAAATTTAATTTTATTTAAAAAGCACCTTCAATGCCTATCTTTTTCGGAAGTACTTGAAACAGATAACCCTAATGAGGCATATAATAATTTTATTGATCTCTTTCGTTTATTATATGACTTATGCTTCCCAATTCAATTTAAAAATGTAAAATCTGATAAAAAAATTAAATGGCTATCACGCGGAATTAGAATCTGTAGCAGAAAACAACGGAACATGCTATGGAAATACAGAAAAACACCTACAAGTGAGAATAAAAAAAAGTTTCAAAACTATGCACGGAAACTTAAAAAGATTGTAAAACTAACTCAAAAAGCCCAAAACAATTATTTGATAAATAGCTCAATAAACAAATCAAAAGCATCATGGCAAATAATTAATAATAATAGTAATTTAATCAAAGAACCAATTTTTCAAATTAATGTGGGAAACAAACTAGTTAAAGACCCTAGGCAGATTGCTGAATCATTTAATAACTTTTTTGTTGACCAAATACATGATGTATCCAGTTATTATACGGGCAATACAGCTGCGATTAACAAAACCCGAAAGTCTTTATTTATGCAGCCAGTAGTCCCTCAAGATATCACACGTGTGATTAAAAACTTAAAAAATAAAAAAAGTTTCGGATTTGACGGCATTTCAACCGTTGTAGTCAAATTTATCTCTGATATTATCGCAAAACCATTAAGCCATATAATAAATGTGTGTATAAGCTCAGGTATATTTCCTGATAAATTAAAGACTGTGATCATAAAACCTTTGCATAAAAAGAATGCCAAGGAAGACATGTCTAACTATAGACCAGTAGCTCTAATTTCAGTATTCTCTAAGATATTTGAAAAAATTATATACGAATCTATTTACAATTTTATAACTAAAAATAACATTTTATGTGAAGAACAAATGGGCTTTCGTAAAAATAAAAATGTCAACATGGCAATATTCCATCTCCTAAAAGTAATAATGAATAATATGGATAAGAAAAAAACTGTATGTGCAATATTCACAGACATGACAAAGGCATTCGACTGTGTAAAACATGACACTCTCTTAAATAAACTTAGTGATTATGGCATAAGAGGAATCGTACTTGACCTAATTAAGTCATATCTCAAGGATAGAAAACAATTCACTGAAATATCAAGAATCTGCACTAAAACTAAGCGTGAACTGAAATATCTATCCAGTTGTAGAGTAACAGAATTCAGAGTTCCACAGGGCAGTGTACTCGGTCCATTATTATTTCTACTCTACATTAATGACCTACCCCGTCAAATTAGTCAACCAATGACATTATTTGCTGATGACAGCACTGCTATAGTCGAAAGTATGAATGAGATGAACTACGAAGATAAAATAAACAACACACTTAAAACAATAATAGATTGGCTTAATAAAAATAATCTAGTTATAAATTTACAAAAAACTAAAGTCATGCATTTTTACCAGAGGTTACAGCCAAAAAAAGTAATTATTGAATATGATGGCCAAAACGTAGACACAACTTCAGTGACAAAATTTTTAGGAGTGCATATTGACAACAAATTGACATGGAAATCTCACGCTGCAAATTTGTGCCAAAAACTAAGTTAATCTTCATATGTACTCTTTAACCTCTCAAATAAAGTAAACATAGATACATTAGTGATAGCCTATCATGGATTAGTTGCTTCATTATTAAGATACGGTGTCATATTTTGGGGTAACTGCAGTGAGAGAGATAGAATATTTAGGGCCCAAAAACGATGCCTTAGATCAATGACAGGTCTTAAATCTACTGAAAGTTGCCAACCTGTATTTAAATCCCTGAAAATTATGACATTACCTTGTTTGTATATACTAGAAGTAGCCCTTTTCGTTGCATCAAACAAACACTTATTCACTTCAATGGTTGACATAAGAAAACGCACAGTACCATTAAGGTCCCAGTATAAAAACCAATTGTACACAGGTGGTCATCAAACAGCCTTATTAAGAAATAACATTCTTTCCATGGGACCGCTTATATATAATAAAACACCTGAAAATTTAAAAGGCCTACCTATAAATTCTTTAAAAAAACAATTAACAAAACTATTGCTGGAGAAATGCTATTACACAATTAGAGAATTTTTAAATGACAAAAGTCTGTAATAAAATGTTTTTGTTTGTAAAAATAAAATAAAAATACGTTATCTTTGGTCTCAATTTCGTATGTCTATGATTACTGTATTGACATTATTTTATACACCTATTATTGTTTTTTAATATTTGAATAACTATGTCGAATGCATATTTTGACATTACAGATATTGACATTACCTACACATTATGACATTTTCTATATTATCTATTATATAATTGTGATCGTAATATTTGACATTAAACATTTTGACATTAAGCTGATTGACAATACACAATAAGACATTGTATATTCTTCATTGTATGATAGCGCGAGATTTATATTTTATTCATCCATTTTTTTAGGTTGATCTGTACCTACCAATCAAATTATGACTATTGTTAATAATAATTATAATAATTGTAACTAATAAAATTCAATTGTAATATTTTGCATGCCGTAAGGCAAAATGTATCGGGACAATCCAGAAACCTTCCAACTTATATGTATACCTACATTATCAGCAAATAAATGATTTCTTTCTTTCTTTCTTTCTTTCTAAAAACTGTACTTTCTTATTTAATCAACTGTTCTAAGTATAAAATTGTGAAATAATTGGCTTATAATAAACTTAGACGATTATCGGAACGAATCCTTAGACATCTATATTTCTTGTACCAATAGATGGCGCTGTTTGAAGTTTTAGAGTTTATCCATTCGCCTCTTTAAAATTTAATAGTGACACATTTTGATACAGTAAAACTGATATGAAGTGCCAAAAATACTATAAAATAATTCCTCAATGTGTGGAGTTGCCCAAGCGTGTAAATAGCCGTGGGTCTCTGCGGAAGTAGGACAGTAAAGTACGACCAAGCACTTAGAGGGAATGCTGGCCCAAAATTGCCTATATTTGTCTGTATAACTTCAAGTTAGGAGTGGTCGGCAGCAGTCGGCGAATGTGGCCCTACTTACAATTTGTAAAACAAGTGGTACCTTACTTTCCGGGCTGTTCTCGATGTTGCACGTCGAATTGTCGAGTGGCCACTCGTTCTCTTCACACCAACACTCCTGATTATGGTTGTTCAGTAGTTAACGGACGCGGTAAATATGGGTTATTTATTATTCCCGGAGGATCCCCAACGTTTACGGGATTTACTCGGGATTTTAGCGTATTTGCGGGGACGATATTATTTTAAGACATTAGTCTGCGGTGAGATGCGCGCTGTGCCTCGCGGCGTTAGACACACAACTGACGTCAAACTGACGTGACGTCGATTGTTGCATTTTAAATTGTCTATAGCTCGTAAAGCGGCCACTCACGTCTGTCTGACAATTAAAGCGAGCCACACACGCGACGTGATACCAACCCACCCAACTTGCAGAGTGGCGGCAACTCGCCACACCATGCTCCCCGCCTTGAAAGGTCAGGAGCTTTCAAAAGCTGCTAATCTATGCGGAGCGAGTGAGGTTCAAGAAGCGGTGATGATATGTAAGCATTAACTTGTTGAAGAGCTTTGAGGGAAATCAAGCAGCAGTCCGAAACACCATCGCATTGATATAATGCTCGGGAAAAATAATTATCAGTGTCCTAAGAATGAATTGCGGTTCGACTTGACTATGGTAAGTCGAATAAACTAAATTACAACTATGTAATGGCGTACCATTGGAACGTATAATATGAACCCTAAACTAAATTAAACTAAATTATGTAGTAATAATAATCTATTGAGTTGGCAAAGGATACAACTTAATGACAGGACGTTTATACGTGCCTGACGCGGTTTTTATTGAAGCGACTCGAATTACACCATCCGATCCCGGAAAAACTTCCTCTATGATACCTAATGGCCAAGTCAATGGAGGTACGTTATCTTGACCCAAGAGAACGACAGTACCTATCTCTATAGGGCGATCGGGAGTGCACCACTTCTGGCGAACTTGCAGCGTGTGCAAGTACTCAATTCGCCATTTATTCCAGTAGGATAACACAAGTTGATCCAAGAGCCTTTTGCGGTTGTTTAGGTTTATGTTTTCTTCTGTCAATTCAGAAGAAGGCAAATACGTGAGTGGACTGGACATTAAAAAATGCGCGGGCGTGAGTACCTCCGGATGTGGGTCTGACGAAATGATACTAAGTGGTCGAGAGCTCAAAAGGCACTCAATTTGCACCAATACGGTCGAGAGTTCCTCGTAAGTGAGAAGTTGTTTACCTACGACTCCAAACAAGTGAGTTTTAACACTCTTAATATTCGACTCCCAAATACCTCCGAAGTGTGGAGCTCGCGGCGGTATTCTTGTCCACTCGATGCGTGATTTAAGAAGCTCATTTTTAATATCCGTTTGAACAGTTGAATTTAATAAAAAAGAATAAATATCATCCAATTGCGCCTTAGCGCCAACAAAATTGGTACCATTGTCTGAGTACATAACAGACACTGGACCGCGGCGAGAAATGAATCTCCCAAATGCGGATAGGAAAGCCTCAGATGTGAGATCCGAAACAAGCTCGATATGTATGGCTTCAGTCACCATGCATACGAACAAACATAAGCAAAGCTTCTGCGAACGCTGACCCCTACGTCGAATAGGTATATAAGCAAGCGGCCCGGCGAAATCCACACCGGTGTGTACAAAGGCTCTAGCATCACGGACGCGGTATCCAGGAAGTTCAGCCATTTTGGGTACTGGATGCTTAGGATTTAGACGGAAACAAGTATTACATTTCCGACAACGAGAACGTATAACCGTTCGGCCATCCAATATCCAAAACCGCTGCCTTATAATGGACATCAATAACCCTGGGCCCGTATGGCAGTACGTATTGTGATAGTGATCGATAATTAGATCGACTACGCGGTCGCGTTTAGGTGAAAGCGCGGGATGCTTGGCTTCATACGGTAAGTCAGATTTAGACAATCTGCCCCCAATACGTAAGATTCCGAAGCTATCAATGAAGACAGATAAACAGCGCAACTTCTTAGCTGGAAGTTCACCTGCTTTAATTAAATTTAAATCGCTCGCAAAATGTAAACTTTGAACTAATCGAACAATGAAATTTTCGGCGGTTTGAATGTTTTCAACAGAACTATGACTATGTAGTCCGTTTGTAAATTCAAGAATGTACATAAATACACGTAACAATTTATTCCATGAGCAAACACGGTCAGCTATAGTATCTAAAATACGCGGTTCAGTATTCGAAGTTTCTACAAGAAAAACCTTTGATTTAAACTCCGGCAATGTTTCACATTGAGCAGGAGCGAACTTTAAAGGCCACTCGCTCATGGGCTGATGGAGCCATGTGGGGCCGTTCCACCACAACGAGTGTCCTATCAAATCCGACGGCAGCATGCCGCGAGACAGACAATCGCTAGGATTCTCTTTCCCGGACACGTGACGGAAACAAGCGGCAGGTAAGTTTTCCTGTATTTGAGCAATGCGGTTGCTGACAAAAATAGACCATCTATGGGGAGATGAGTGGATCCACGAGAGAGCCATGGTGGAGTCCGAGAAAGCGTGGACACCCGTAATAGGTACACGAGCGGAAAGTTTTTCCTTGACTACGCGAACAAGTTTAGATAGAAGTAAAGCGGCGACAAGTTCTAATCGCGCTAGCGTTGTTATTTTAGCGGGGGAGACTTTGGACTTTGCACATAAGAGTCGGACAGTGATATCACCAGTAGGGTTGGTAATGTGTAAATAAATACAACAGCCATAACCAGTAAAGCTGGCGTCGCAAAAGGCTACGATGTTCACTACAGCTTCTCTAAAGACGCCAATGTGGCGAGGAACCTTTAGAGAAGAGAGTGAAGGAAAATCGCGCGTAAAAGCGGCAAACCGATTTGTGATAGATTCCGGTGGAACCTCATCCCATCCTACTTTAGGCTAACCAAAGTTCCTTGATTAATACCTTCGCGTACAGCACAACGGGTCCTACAAGGCCCAGTACGTCGAACAAGCGGGCAACTAGCGATAGAATCGCGCGCTTCGTGCATTTATCATCCACGGCGATTGTTGTCAAAGAAAAATAATCATCAGCGGGTTCCCAGGTTAATCCAAGGATTTTGAAATTATGGACATCATTATCCATGCCAGAAAAATTAACTGGTAAGCGGTGAGACTCTGGGAGAATCTCTAATAAAGCGGGTGAATTGGTAGCCCATTTGACTAAGTCAAAGGAACCTACCTTCATTAAATCAATTAAATCGCGGGATAGACGCATAGCTGTCTGTTCGTCCGAAACAGAGTAGACGTAGTCGTCCATGTAAAACTGAGTTTCTACCAATTTAGAAGCCTCAGGAAAGCGGTCGCTTTGCTCACACGCCAAGTTACGCAATGTGCGCATCGCTAAATAAGGACTAGGTTTTAGTCCGAAGGGAACGCGGTTAAAATGAAAGGTGCGAATAGGCTCACCTTTGCTAAAACGATACAAGATTCGTAAATATTTGCGGTGGTGCTCTCTTACACCGATACGTAAGAACATTTGTTTTATATCCGCTGTCATCGCGACAGGGAATGTACGAAAATCAAGCAATAACAAAAACAAGTCTGCTTGCAAATTAGGTCCGACATGCAAAATGTCATTGAGCGACAACCTCGAGTGAGTCATATAATCCGCGATAGTTTTATTATTATTCTCGCGTAGGGTCGTTAACGCAAACTTACGCTCAAGCGCAAGTGAGCGCCCAGGGGCGTAACCGTGCGAGCTACCTAGCCCGCCGGGTGAGCGCGCAAAAGGCAGATCGACAAAGTATCTGCCGTCTTCAAATAAGACTGAAGAATTAAAATTATTTTCACACTCTAATTCGTGCGGACCAATAACGGAACGCGGCGCGGCGCGGCGCGGCGGTGGCGGCGGGTGGAATTTCCTCTAGCTCAAAAAACTTATATAAATTTGACTCGACTTCAATGTCGGCCTGCGCGGTAAACGAAGATGCAATGTGTGTCACATCACTACTACAACAATCAATATCACCCATAAGTACATAACCGAAGCTAGTCAGTACAGCAGGGGGTGCGCGGGTACCTGTTTCGACCCTGTCTCCCAGGTAAATAAAGGGGAACAATTGTGCTCCAAGCACGAGATCTACCGTGCCCGGCACGTTCCAAAGCGGATCAGCGAGCTGCAAGTTATTAAGTATGACATGTTATCATTGTTATGTAATCTAATTAATTTCGCGGGAAGTCTATCTGTAATACAATCAACAACTAACGCTTGTATCGAAAACTTCGTATGAGGGTCAAACCGAGATTCTATGTTGAGATGAATAAAACCGTGTATTGGTTTCGATGACATTCCAACACCTTGTAAAAATGAATTGCGTAATTTAATTATGGGTAAGTTCAAACGTTTACAACAGTCCACAGTAATTAAATTATTTTGCGATCCGTTATCTAGTAGGCACCGAACCACCTCCTTATCTCTGATGTCGCTATAGTATGCATATAACTGCGCGGTCGCTAGCAAAATGGTTGACCCAGTTTTAACAGCTGTAGTGAGCGAAACAGATGTATCCTTAGTAGGCGCTTGCGGCTCGGGCGATAATGACTCATGTTTTTCTCGGAAATGTAAGAGAGAATGGTGGTTCTTCTTACAAATTTTACAAACGTTACGTGACCTACATTTAACCAAAGAATGGGATAGACTTAAACAGTTTATACAGCCACGTTTAGCTTTAATAAATTCAAAACGTGCAAGCGGTGTTCTAATATTTTTAAACAGCGGGCAATAGAACAGCTGATGTCGTACGTCATCCTTATCGCACAACGTACATTTGCCATTCGAAACCGGTTCATTACGCGACACGAATGACTTAGCGGTTTTATTTTTTGTTTGATGATTAACTGAACTAGACTTAGCGCGCGGTTCCGTCTGTAAATTATTACCGTATGAGCGTTGTAGTACCTTAACATATTCTTGCATGAATGTTATAAACTCAGCATAGGAAGGTAATTCTTTTTCACTCACACGTGATTCAAACTGTAAGACAGTTTGCGCGTCAACCTTTCTTAAACCACAGTGTAATAAAACAAAATCCAGTAAGTCTGGAATGTCTAACTGCTTCAAGGCTGCGACGGACGCTGAATATCGTTCCACAAAAGTATTGAGGCTCGCGGCATTTCCGGCGCATTGTTTAATGTCCAGTATATTATTGAGATAATGAATCCCTAAACTACGCTTATCTTGATACCTTTTTACGAGACTGTTCCACATAACGTTGTATGTATCACCTGTAGGAACAATGCCTGCGGTCAGTTTTAAGGCATCATGAGTCAACTTACTGATCAAGTACTGGACACGCTGCGAGTCAACCAGATCGGTATTTAAATGAACATTGCTTCGAAACATTTCATAAAATATGGGCCAATTTTCCGCTTTACCATCAAACGTTGGCAAATCTATGGGCGGTAATTTTATCCGAGTACCCACTTTGTGTTCCGATGTTTCGTTTTTCGAAAGTATGAGATTACGTTTATATTTAATATTAGAATATAAGTCTTCAATAGAATATAGACTCGAATAGTCTGGTGCGGTTTGGTCAATCTCGAATTGCAATTCATTCATTTGTTCTATTATTTCCTCAAATTTGTTATATTGCTCAGTAATTGTTTCTGACTGCGCTAGGAATGTCTCATTTGAACGTGAATCATAGTTCGAGATGTTTCTGGAATCATTATATAGGCGATTAACTCGCTCGAAAATCATTTGTTTTTTAGCGGTAAGCTGAGCCAATTTAGCTTCTTGCTTGCGGGACGCCATTTTGGGGGCACTAATAAAGTTATGTGCCTACCGTAATGACTTGTACTTTATTTGTACTGAATTTTACTGATGCCTATCCAGGCTCGAAAGGACCATCAAATGGAGATGTTCAGGCGTGATTACGGCCAAACACAAAGGGAATGCTGGCCCAAAATTGCCTATATTTGTCTGTATAACTTCAAGTTAGGAGTGGTCGGCAGCAGTCGGCGAATGTGGCCCTACTTACAATTTGTAAAACAAGTGGTACCTTACTTTCCGGGCTGTTCTCGATGTTGCACGTCGAATTGTCGAGTGGCCACTCGTTCTCTTCACACCAACACTCCTGATTATGGTTGTTCAGTAGTTAACGGACGCGGTAAATATGGGTTATTTATTATTCCCGGAGGATCCCCAACGTTTACGGGATTTACTCGGGATTTTAGCGTATTTGCGGGGACGATATTATTTTAAGACATTAGTCTGCGGTGAGATGCGCGCTGTGCCTCGCGGCGTTAGACACACAACTGACGTCAAACTGACGTGACGTCGATTGTTGCATTTTAAATTGTCTATAGCTCGTAAAGCCGGCCACTCACGTCTGTCTGACAAATTAAAGCGAGCCACACACGCGACGTGATACCAACCCCACCCAACTTGCAGAGTGGCGGCAACTCGCCACACCAATGTGTGAGAAAACATTGGTAAGACTTTAAGTAAATTCATTCAGCTTGCAAGCCGTCGCTGCTAACACCATCTAGCGCGGTGTAGAGGACGGGCCTGAATGAAGATCAAAAGTTACTTGTGCTTGACGAAAACCCGTAGTTACCGCGGCACCGTTTCTTTGTATGGGATGAGGCATCTGTACGCTAGTATTATATTATCTGTGGTTTGGACTAACAATTGTTTGGGTTAAAATAATACAATTTAGATAATATAAAAGCTACCTCTAAATATAAAAACTACATTCAAATAGAACAAGTTACTAAAAAAATAGAAATTTTGAGCTCTCATATATTTAATTCAAAAAAATATTAAAAATAACTTTTAAATGCAAGAAACGTTATAAAATAGTACATTAACCTCTGGTGCACTCAGTCAGTTCATCAAATCTCATTGACACCACTTCTCTACACTGCAAACACTGCACTTCACTGAAATGGATCTGTACTCCAAATTGTCAAGCACTGTGGAGGAGCTTTCTTTCACATTTGCCTCAAGAATGTCACAGTACGAGGAAGACTTGAAGAATGCCAGTGGTGAGGCTTCACAATTGCCAGCCTATCCAGGGACTTCACTGAGTTTAAAACCCTAGTTTGGAAAACGATGAGTTCGCTAAAGTCCCAGATGGAGTTGCTTGTGTTGGGGCTGGATAGGCATGAAATGACATCCCGTGCTAAGGTCCTTCTGCTGCATGGCCTGACTGAGGATAAGGAAGCTGATCCAAGCAAAAAATTCCTTAACATTTTGTCGGAGCGTTTGGAAGTGGTCAACGTCACCTCTAAAGACATAACAGCCTGTCACCGCCTTGGAAGCAACACCAGCAAACCTCGTCCCCTATTAGTTCGATTTGAAAGCCGTATCGTACGGAACGAGGTGTGGCGAAATAAAACCAAGCTGAAAGGCTCCGGTCTGACGCTTTCCGAGTTCCTGACTAAGCCTAGACACGAGATTTTTATGAATGCTCGGAAGCACTTCGGGATACATAAGTGTTGGACGTCTGACGGGAAGATTGTCATCCAGGTTTCCGAGGGATCGCGACGGAAGATTGAGTTTGCTTCGGAATATTGAGAACTTGTGGCTCAGTTTCCCGTTGCTGAACCCTCAGCCGTAACGTCGAAGCCAGTGCCCAATAAGAGAGCTCGCAAGACAGTAAAGTGATGAATCTTCATTGCGGGTCTTCCATTTCTCTATGAGTATAATTATAATAGGTACGGTACTTATAATTTTTATGTTGTATACTGTCGGTCACTCGACATTTTAAGTTTTTTTGTTGGTTTTTTGTTTATTTACATAATTATTTATGTCATTAATGTCAATTGACATGTTTGACATTTAAAATAATAATAATAATAATTATTAATTAATAATATATATATTAATAATATATATTATTAATTATAATTAATTATTAATTAATTCCTGTTACTGAAGGTAACAGGAACCTTCAGTAGCGCCATCAGGATGGAATTTGGTGTGGACAAATGTGCAGTCATGCATGTAAAGCGAGGGGAGATTATGGAATCCGTGGGAACTCAACTCTCGGATTCCATACACCTTAGATCCCTCTGCTCAACCGAAACCTACAAGTATTTGGGTATGTCGGAAGCGTTAGGCATCAATACTGCTGACGTGAAACAGTCGCTGAAGGAGCGCTTCTTTGGCCGCCTGAATAAAGTACTAAATAGTCTTTTATCAGGCGGGAACAAGGTGCGCGCCTTCAACGGTTGGGTCATGCCGGTGTTGATGTACTCTTTCGGCATACTCAAATGGACTCAGACGGAACTTGACGCCCTGGATAGGAGGGTCCGCACACTGCTGACCGCAAATCGGATGCATCACCCACGATCATCGGTGATGAGGCTGTATATCCCGCGGAAATGTGGGGGTCGTGGCTTCTTAAATGCTAAGACCCTACACAACCGCGAGGTATGCAGCCTTAGGGAATATTTCCTAGAAACCGACGTGGGTATGCATCGAGATGTGGTCGCTGTGGACAAGGGCCTCACCCCGCTCTCCTTGGCAAACGAGAACTGGCGCAAACTTAAAGTACTGGATACTAATGACCGCAGGGAAGTATGGCAGAGCAAGGAGCTTCACGGACGCTTTTACCGGGTCCTACATGGACCTGATGTAGACCTCTTAGCGTCCGTATCCTGGCTGCGCTTTGGTGACCTATTCGGGGAAACCGAAGGTTTTGTCTGTGCGATTATGGACGAAGTTATGATGACGAATAACTACCGGAAATATATTGTGAAGGACGGTACGGTTGACATCTGTCGGGCATGCCACCGACCCGGGGAATCAATCCGACACATTATTTCTGGTTGTTCTCGTCTAGCTAACGGAGACTATTTGCATAGACACAACCTTGTAGCCAGGATTATCCATCAGCAACTTGCTCTTAA
Organism: Polia nebulosa; assembly: GCA_951329385.1. Classification (NCBI taxonomy): domain Eukaryota; kingdom Metazoa; phylum Arthropoda; class Insecta; order Lepidoptera; family Noctuidae; genus Polia; species Polia nebulosa. The sequence continues at coordinate 7,137,196 of OX589613.1, read as the reverse complement.
ATACAATCTTGTGGAATCTGAAGTACCGTACTATAGGTATGAGCCCGACCCAGTTCTCGAAAATGGCAATATCACGTTGTATTGGGATCGATCTATCATCACTGATAGGACTATTGTTGCCAATAAGCCTGACATAGTGGTGATAGATCGACAAGAGCGTCGCACAATGATTGTTGATATAGCTGTCCCTCATGACGAGAACCTCGTGAAGGCTGAGAAAGATAAAAAAACAAAGTATCTTGATCTGGCTCGCGAGGTTGTTGACATGTGGGAGGTGGATACAGCAGTCATTGTGCCGATAGTCGTGACGGCCAATGGCTTAATAGCCAAGAGCCTCGACGAACACCTAAGGAGGCTCTCGTTGGGCAGCTGGATCAAGGGCTTGATCCAGAAGGCAGTACTCCTGGACACGGCGCGCATAGTTAGGAGGTTCCTCTCCCAGGAGCCCTGACCACCGGTAGCTTGGACCCTATCCCGATACCGGTGGGATACTATTTTTTATATTTTTAAATGTTTTTATATTTTGATATTTTAATATTTAAAAATGTAAATTGTATGTTTAAACTATAAAATAAATGGAATAATAATAATATTCCACAACTATCACACAACGCCATCTAGTCCCAAGTTAAGCAGAGCTTGTGTTATGGGTACTAGACAACTGATAAACATACTTATATATTTCTAAATACATACATATTATAGATAAATTACACCCAGACACAGAATATAAAATGTCCCGTGTTACTCAGTTTCGTTCGGAAACATATTAATGTGGATTTATTTTGTTTGGCCTACGGGCTTTTTATCTTTTTAGGAAATTAATTAAAACTAATGTAGCCGGTGAGTGCATCGAGGTTTGAGTGCTGAAATTAATTTTTGAAATTTGTTTTTTTTTTTTTGATATTTATTATTATTATTTAATTATGTCAGATAATCTCGTAGAAAATAGTTTTTTTTCATGCTCATCTTCTTGTGAGTCAGATCAGAGCTTTGCCAGTGCTTTTAGTGATGACAATTCTTTGAATCTTCGAGACTACGTTTCTTCAACATTTTCCAACTGTCGCAAATTTTTTAACGCTGTTCACATAAATGCTCAAAGCATTCCAGCTCATTACTCTGATTTGGTATCGTCCTTCGACTCAGAACTTTTCCACGCTGTCCTTGTATCTGAAACGTTTCTCAAGCCTGCTCTTCGTTCCACGCAGTATTCTCTGCCTGGATACAAAATTGTGCGAAATGACAGAACTGGCAAGGGATGTGGAGGGGTTGCCATTTATCTTCAAGGTGATATCAGCTATAAGATTGTTGACCCGTCTCCGAGTGCCTACTCAAAGTTTGCTGAACACCTATTCATTGAAATTAATTTTCACCATACAAAACTACTTTTAGGTGTCTATTATAGTCCCTCTTGCCAAATTGACTACTTTTCCTCCTTCGAAACTAAATTAGAAAATCTTTCATCACTATATGATCATACACTTATTCTCGGAGACTTCAATACTTGTTTGCTCAAGGGAGATTTACGCAGCCATAAACTCCAATCACTTGCCTCTTCTGTCAATATGCAATTACTTCCGCTAAATGCTACTCATAGGGCCCCTCACTGTACTCCTTCTCTCTTAGATCTAATTCTAGTTTCTGACCCTAACAAAGTAGCTACACACGGACAGCTTCCTGCTCCTTTTTGCTACCATGACCTCATTTACCTTTCCTATAAAATTCGACCTCCTAAACGCAAGGCCAAATTTCTCTTTCTTCGTAGTTTTAAAAACGTTGATTTGGAGCCTTTGAGGGCTGATGCGGGTGGTATTGACTGGGCTTCTGTGTTCACCAGCGAGGATATGGACTCTATGGTGTCAGTTTTCAGCAGAATTATGTTGGATTTGTATGATGCTCATGCTCCCCTTAAAAAGGTGAGAGTCAAACACCTTCCTGCACCATGGCTTTCCCCTGATGTAAAAAACCTGATGGCGAAGCGTGATAAGGCCAAGCGTCTATACAGGAAGTGGCCCACTGAGGAAAACTGGGACCTTTATAAGAAGATGCGAAATCGCTACAGTCGTTTGTGTAGGAATGCGAAAAGGCACCACATTCACAACTCAATTGATACCTTCAATCCAACACAAGTATGGCAATTTTTAAAGACTCTTGGTATTGGCAAAGGCTCTAGCAAGAGTTCTCTTGATAAAATGGACCTCAATGCACTTAATGCGCACTTTTCTACGTCACCAATTATACTGGATAACGATGTTAAATCTTCGACTCTTAATGATCTTTCCAATCTTACTTTGCCAGCAAATACTTCTCTCACTTTCCACCCAATTGCTGAGCTAGATATTAAGAAATGTTTCCAATCCATCTCCACTAAGGCGGTAGGTGACGATGGCCTACAGCTCCAAATGTTCCTACCTATTTTGAGTGAAATAGTTCCTGTCATCACCCACATTGTAAATTTTTCCCTCTTCAATAACTCCTTTCCTTCAGCGTGGAAGAGGGCTCACGTCCTACCGCTTCCTAAAGTTCAAAATCCTTCCTCACTATCCCAGTTCCGTCCAATATCCATTCTCCCAATCCTCTCCAAAGTTCTCGAGTGCGTTGTTCAGAAGCAACTGTCTTTTTATCTGTCCTCTAATGGCCTGCTGAGTCCTTACCAATCTGGTTTCAGACCTGGCCATAGCACCGTGACAACTTATGTCAAAATAACTGACGACATAAGACTGGCTATGGAAAACAAATGTTTGACAGTGTTGGTTTTACTGGACTTCAGCAGTGCCTTTAACTCAGTTGACTTTGACATCCTCTTAGGAATTCTTTCCTCCTTTAATGTTTCTGCGCCGGTAATTGAGTGGTTCAAATCTTATCTTCGGGGCCGCTCGCAGTCTGTTCGGTCTGATGAGGGTTCCTCTGAATGGTGTGATTTGGCTGCGGGTGTACCTCAGGGTGGCGTTCTCTCTCCTCTTCTTTTCTCAGTTTTTATAAACGCTATCACTAAGGTCCTAACTTCTAACTATCATCTCTATGCAGAGGACTTGCAGTTATACCGTCACTTTAAAGTGGGTCAACTCGCTGGGGCTGTGGATGCCATCAATGATGACCTTGAAAATATCAACAAGTGAGCTAAATCCTTTGGACTCTTACTGAACCCAACTAAGTCGCAAGCGCTCATTATTGGTGGCAGATACATGCTCAGCCTTTTAGATCACCAGTCTCTCCCGGCGGTAGTGTATGATTCGGTGCCCATATTGTACTCGAAAAGCGCTAAAAATCTAGGCGTCCATATGGACACTAACCTCTCTTGGGAAGTACATATTGCAGATGTTAGTAAGAGGGTCTTCTACTCTTTTCAGTCTCTTAAACGTCTCCAAAAATTCTTACCATTTCACACTAAGGTCACTCTTGCTCAATCTCTTCTCCTACCGCTAATAGACTAAGCGGATGTCTGTTTTCTAGATGCTACGGAGGTACTCCTAAATAAACTCGAGCGACTGCAGAACTTGTGCATCCGCTTCATTTTTGGCCTCCGCAAATACGACCATGTGTCGGAGTTTCGGACCAAATTGAGGTGGCTGACGATTCGGCGTCGGCGAGATACCCATACCCTATCTCTTCTCTATACTATCCTGCACAATCCTTTTTCTCCTCAATACCTTCGTGAACGGTTTGAGTACTTCATCTCGAGGGGTAAACCCTGTCGCACTGTCAATTCTCTTCTCCTTCGTACTCCGCGTCACACTTCCAGCCGCTATAATGGCTCCTTTTCTGTTACTGCAGTGCGTCTCTGGAACCCTCCCACACTCATTACGCGACAGTCCTTCTCTAGATGTCTTCAAGAAGAAAATCAAAGAGCACTTCCTTTCAAATTGACATAATATTAGTATATATTGGTATTTATTAGTATACGTACCGTATGGTGTCGGACGTAAAAGAATAGTACCATCCCATCACTTCCCGTGGGTGTCGTAAGAGGCGACTAAGGGAGCTTGAGACCTAGTGCATACTACTATAGCACCATGGGCCACCCGCGCGGTGGCGGGTAAACCACCAACAACAGCATTCCCAAGGAGGGTTGGCGTCAGGCAGGCGGCCGGCTATAAAACTTCTGCCAAAACCTTTTTGCAACATGGTCTGGAAAAATATGATGTGCGATAGGGGTAGGGCGTACCCCACAGGCGACGCGCAGGGGCAGCACCCGGCTCCTGTGGGAAATGGACAAGGGTTGTCGCACCAGAACGGGCGGGTGCGACGTAAGACGCAAGCTCGGAGAGTGAGAGAATTAAGATTGAGGTGTGCGAGCTGGAATTTAGGCACTATGACTGGAAAAGGAAGAGAGTTAGCAGATGTTTTAAAAAGGCGACGGATAAATATAGCGTGTTTGCAAGAAACGAAATGGAAGGGTGCAAAAGCAAGAGAATTAGGAGAAGGATATAAGTTTTATTACTGTGGAAGTGATGGCAAACGGAATGGTGTGGGCATAGTTTTGGATAGTGAGTTAAAAGAATGTGTGGTGGATGTTAAAAGAGTAAGTGATAGAGTGATAGCTATTAAAGTGGTTGTGGAGAGTATGATAGTAAATGTTATTAGTGCGTATGCACCCCAATCAGGATGTGAGGATAGTGTAAAAGAGAAGTTTTGGAAGGACTTCGATTGTGTGATGATGAATGTACAGGAGAGTGAAGAGGTGTTTGTGGGGGGTGATTTTAATGGGCATGTAGGAAGTCTGAAGTACGGTTATGAGAGAGTGCATGGTGGTTGGGGGTACGGAGACCGTAATACTGATGGCGAGACATTGCTGCAAGCTGCTTCGGCTTTTGACCTGGCAATAACTAACACCTGGTTCAAAAAGAAAGACGAACACCTGATCACTTACAAAAGTGGCCAGCACGCGACCCAAATTGACTTTTTCTTGGTGAAACGAAACAGTCTCAAAACAGTCAAAAACTGTAAAGTGTTGCCAGGCGAAGGCTTAGTCTCTCAACACAGGCTCATAATGATGGACGTAACAGTCAGTGTCTCGTCCAGTAGGAACAAAGAACGGCCCCCACCCAAAATCAGATGGCGTATGATAGAAAATGAGGAGTGTGCAAGTATGTTTAAGAGTCAAGTGGTAGATAAAATGATAGACATGAAGGATATGGAAGGAAAATCTGTGGATGAATGTTGGAAAGAGATGGCGGATTGTATAAGGCGAGTAGCAAAAGATGTGTTTGGAGAATCGCAAGGTAAAGGCATGATAGAAAAGGATACATGGTGGTGGAATGAAGATGTGCAAAAGATGCTAAAAGAAAAGAAAATTTCGTTTAAAGTATGGCAGAATGTAGAAACCGGAAATGATAATTTGAAAGAAGAGAAAAAGAAAATTTATAAAGAATGGAAGAGGAAGGCAAAAAAGGCAGTTGCAGTTTCCAGGGCTAAGGCGCAGGAAAAGTTATATGATTTACTGGACAGCCCTAGAGGCCAGAAGAAGCTCTACCGGATTACAAAATTAAGAGAAAGGAGAACGAGGGATATAATGCACATAAAATGTATGAAAGATGAACTCGGTAAAGTCTTGTCGAAAGATGACGAAATAAAAGAGCGATGGAAGGTTTATTTTGAAAAGTTGATGAACGAAGAGAATGAATGGAATGATGTGCTCAAAGAGGTACAAGTAAATATGGGTTTGGTGAGAGAAATTAGCATGGATGAAGTAAGAAGGGCAGTTCAATGTATGAAAAATGGAAAGGCCATGGGCCCTGATGACATACCAGTAGAAGTATGGAAGTGTTTAAAAGAGGATGGATGTATGTGGCTGACTTTATTCTTCAATAAGTTGTTGTATGAAGAAGTGATCCCACAAGAATGGTGCAATAGTTCGCTAGTGCCCATCTTCAAGAATAAAGGGGATGTACAGGACTGCAACAACTATCGAGGGATAAAGCTCATGTCACATACTATGAAAGTATGGGAGAAAGTGATAGAGAAAAGATTGCGAGAGGAGAGTGAGATTACCCCGAACCAGTTTGGGTTTATGCCAGGTCGAGGGACAATGGACGCCACCTTCGCTCTCCGTCAATTGTGCGAGAAGTACAGACGTGTGCACAAGAACTTGCACATGGTGTTCATTGATCTTGAGAAAGCGTATGATAGGGTACCTCGGGATGTGTTGTGGTGGGCCTTGAAAGAGAAAGGTTTGCCTGGGAAGTATGTTGAGTTGATTCGTGCTATGTACAGACAATCTAGTACCTACGTCCGGTCGGCTGCTGGCAACACCGATGAGTTCAGTGTGGCTGTAGGCTTGCATCAAGGGTCGGCTTTAAGTCCTTACCTCTTCCTGTTGATTATGGACGCTCTTACGTCGGAAATACAGGAGGAGGCACCCTGGTGCATGCTGTTTGCCGACGACATTGTTCTGGTCAGTGAAGATGGACCTGAGATCCAGAGCAGATTGGAGAAGTGGCAACAGAAGCTGGAGAAAGTTGGCTTGAAAATCAGCAGAACCAAAACTGAATACATGTTCTGCGATTTCGGCGGTCTCTCCAGTTCTGAAGCTGTAGTGCTAGATGGCGCGCTTCTCCCAGGCTGCTCCGATTTTCGGTATCTCGGTTCACTCGTGCAAAGCGATGGCGAAATAGATCGGACTGTTAAGCACAGAATTAACATTGGATGGATGAAATGGCGGCAGGTCACCGGGACTATCTGTGACTCCCGCATTCCCCTAAAACTTAAGGGGAAGATTTATAAAACAATGGTCAGACCTGCTGTCTTGTATGGTTCAGAATGTTGGGCCACAAAAGGGATGAATGAAAAGCAATTGCATGTAGCTGAGATGAGAATGCTAAGAGCGATGTGTGGTGTTACGCGCATGGATAGAATTAGGAATGAGTATATAAGAGGAAGTCTGAAAGTGGCACCGCTGACTGAAAAATTGTGTGGAAATCGGTTGTCGTGGTATGGGCATGTGATGCGGAGGAATGAAGAAAATGTCGTGAGGAAAGTCTTGTGTATGGATGTGGATGGCTATAAGAGTAGGGGAAGGCCAAAGAAAAGATGGTTGGACTGTGTGAAAGAGGATATGGGTAAAAAGGGGGTGACTACAGAGATGACGACTAATAGAGGAGTATGGAAGAAAAAGACATGTTGCGCCGACCCCAAATAAATTGGGATAAGGGCAGGAGAATGATGATTGGTATTTATTAGTATGTAGGTATAATATATATTTGAAATTATTTATGTAGATTTATATGTTTTGTGCACTGGATCCTACCCTCAAATGTGATCTCTCTCTATCACTCAAAGGTTTGCTGGGAGAAAACTTAACATTGAGTTAAGCTCGCCTTTGTACATGCATTATGTAACCACTAAGTACTATGTGAAATTTTTGGTGTACAATAAAGAATTAAGAGATTCTCTTAAGGATGATTCACGTTACACCGGGACGCTACCATCTATCCCGGCCGGGGCACCGCCGGGGCACGTCCACCGTGCGCCGGCTGGGCTAGTCATTCATGCTACACCGGGCTGTCACCGTGTCGTCACCGGGCCGTGCCCAAGCCCAAGCATGAATCACTTCATAAAAAAAGTGTCCCGGCCGGGGCACGGCTTGGGCACGTCCGGGCCTGGTGCACACGTTCATGTTACAACGTGTCGGGGCCGGACCGAGCCCTGGCCGGGAAACATACAACAATAGCCACTGACATTTCGACGCCAAAAACGCTATATTTATTCGTCTTCTTTTTAATATGTCCACTAACTCTCTGGCCCTTCCAGTCAAAGTCCCAACATTCCAACTTGCATACCTCAATCTCACTTCCCGAGCTAGCTTCATACGTTGCCCCCACCCGGGGTGGTGCAAAAACTCTATTCCATTTCCCACAGCGGCCGGTTGCTGCCCCTGCGCGTCACCTGTGGGGTACGCCCTAGCCCTATCGCACATTCCATTTATACCTAACATATTGCCAATGATTTGGCAAATGTTTTACGGTCGGCCGCCTGCCTGACACCAACCCTTTTTGGGAATGCGGTTGCTGATGGTTTACCCGCCACCATGCGGGTGACCTAAATTGCTGAAATAATCCACGGTCTAAAAATATCTTTATCGTGTATTATAAATATCGTGTACTATAATAACATCTTTCGCTTCTATGGCTAATCCACTGAGTTGAACTCCTCAAAGTTCTGAGTTGAGATTGAACTCGATAACTGACAAATGCTTGCACTGTCTGGAGAGGTCCACTCGAATTTGTGTGTAGCTTTCCTCAAAAGCTCATCCCAGACATAAATATACATGGTTCTCATATGAATTGACCAGTATATATTGTATGGATTTGAACACTTTAAAAGAGACTTCGACCTCTGAATTTGTTTCGGTGTTTCTTCTCAGGGTAGTCAGCTAAGAAACACCGGCCTAAAAAAAAATGTTGACGTATAAAAGTGTTGTTAAAACCTACTTACAAAAATAAAATCTACATATTATTTATCACTGAGAGTGGCCGCCGTGGCATTTATTTGGATTTGGAGGATTTTATCTCGACCGTTTTTAACCCTTGGAGTTTAACGGCGATGTCATTTTGTGTGCGTGTCTATGAGTGGTATCGAAACTCCTATTTAAAAGCGTTTATTTTTAACTTTTAGGTCAGGAGATCGCATTAACGGTCCTAAATTACTTCCCTAGCTAACGCCCGATTTTGTGTGGTAGATCTCGAAAAGCTTCCGCCCCAGTCGAAATATTGACGTCTGTCGAGCAGGTAATCGGCGAAAATTTTAAGTGTGTGGTGTGAAACCCGTGTTGGCTAATTTCAACAGCAGCAGCACGTGTCATTGTCATCTGTGGCAAATGCCTTCCGATAAAAGGAGGTCGGAAGTAGACCGATATTGCGACTACCAGCTACGAGGATTAACAGCTATCATTAATTAGTCATGCCGACTATGCTGTTTTGGCGTGTCCACTCTGTGCTTTGAGTTTTTCAGTCAAGGTTGGATAAGGAACTCACAGGAGGGCCCGTAACAGAGCAGCATAATATCTGAGCTTGTAAATACCATGAAGAGCCAAAAAATGCGGTCACTCTGGCCGCAATCAGCTAGATGGCATCATCATCAATATGTATAATTTATTATGCTGAAATATAAAATAAAAACATTACAAAATAAACATGCAAAACGCGAATGTAAAACTACAAGTTCTCAAAATACCACAGGTCTCGAAACTAGTTAGATAAGTTTAACAGTGATTTGCATACCTACTTGTTTGGTTAAAACAATAAACGTAGGGATTCTTAGTGGTTGAAATATCGATATGGCGCAAATAACCCGTAAGAAATTTAAATAATACTTTTTACATACAATAATCATAATTTGGTTGCGCTGAAATCGACTTATAGTTATATTATTGTCTTTTTTGTTGGCAAAACGAGTTGATGGATAGGGTTGGTGGTATGACTCCTGTCCCATGCCTTTCCTGCACAAACCTTTCATTCGTGTGTTAGCGGGACGGCTACAGCAAGTGTTATCCTCGCTCACTCTCTTCGCAACGTGTACTAGTGAAATCAAGATGGTGTCGAGTGTCAAACATAGCTTCGCGAGCGTAGGATGTGTTCCAAATCGAAGGGAATGAATGCGTGAAAATCGCGTACATGTCGTCGTGCAAGTCCTCCACCGCATCGCATCATCTAGACGTCGTTCTTAAATCGTCGTTCGAGTGGCTGTCGAAAGGATCGCAATAGTGAAAAGTCATCACCGCAGCTCAAAGATCCTGCGAGCAGTGGGTAGCTCGCCATCCGATCAGCACCAGATCCGTGAGTCGACGGCGCGTAGTGTTCCACGCGCGGCTCAAAGAGATGAGTGTCAGATGTGTGGAAAATGATGTAGAAGAAGATGGTTGCCGCTAAATTTGAGTAGCTAGCTCCCTGCCTATGTTAGTGAAGAAATGGTTAACCGCATTTATTGATAATGTCGGGTATTCCTTAATATAAGAAGCGAAACAGCTGATGAAGATTTTGTATTGGAATTCGTTATAGTTTTAATAGCGTCCCAGGTAGGAAATGTTTTATGCGTCTAGAAGTATGTTTATCTGAAATTGTCTTTTGAGGTTTTTAAGTAGTTTATTAATGTAATTTCTATATCTAATGTATGATAGTTTAAGTGTAACATTTGTGGAGTCCCTTTTTAGTGCTTTGTACATTCTATCTCGATTTCGAATACAGCGTATCCGACCCGGCGTGATCCACGGTTTAACATTCCTTTAACTTCGTGGTATTTTATAATTATTAGTGTTGTTTTTAACGATTTCCGATATTACACCAACCAAAAAACTGGCAGCAAAATTTGCGTCAAGTAAGTTTAGTGCCGGCGTAAAATCTACTTGAACTAAAGCGTAACGTATTGCACTGCAGTTAATTCTATTGCGATAGACTGGTGATATTAGCTTTTTATTTAAGAATATTGTAAAAAGTGTTGGACAGAGGTCAGTGATAAAACACTCAAGGACTAATGTGACAGAGTCAAGCTTAGACTTCAGCAAAACATGATTTAAACAGTTTTCACCTCTTGTTGGATTGAGATGCGTTGGCAAGAGACCGTAAGACGCTATCTTTTTCGTCTTTAACATTTTGTTACAGTGCTTTAATATCTATATCTTACTAAACCGAGATGAAGCTAATACTATCGCATATAAATACAGGGTATAAAAAGACACATCATAGAGCCGTTAACTACGCATACTGAACGTCTAACAAAGTAGTTTTGCGCAAAAATTATTGCTGGGAAACGACTTTGATTTTTAGGTATGAAAAAAAAAAACTATTTTTTATTGCGCGCAATGTAACGCAAACCTAGGCAAGTGGAGTTAAACAATGCCACTTCGCTCTAAGCAACGTAGGTACTTGTCAGATACGTTTGATATTCATTGCGGTTTTGTAACTGCAAATGCGTAATTTAGAAATTTCGAAAAAAAAAAAACGAAAATTCAGGTAATGTTTGTTAGGAAAAAGTTTAGTAATAATACTTTAAATTCATTTTCGAAAAAAAGTTGAAAAAAAATTGCGACTTTGACCTTCAATATCTCCAGAACCAGTGTATTCAGAACAGAGGTATGGTCTAGTGGAAAAAAATGATCCAAATAATGGGTAGATTATGTGGCTTTCGGCTTCGGGAACTGTCTTTTTACACCCGTTATACGAGTAGACTACACGGACTTTACAAATATTTATTAAAATGAGGAGATTAAATACGAAAATAGAAATTACGAGAATCCATAAATTGTATAACTTCTACAATTAGACGTCGGTACTTTCGCGTAAATTAAGTGTCTTGTCGCATAAATATCGACAATATTAATTAATATATGTCGATATTTAAGAATCGATAGTTTTGTCTGTGTCTATATATTGTTACATCCTTAGTTAAGCGGTGCGGATACATGTCATTGCACAACAGCGCGCGCTGAACTGCGCATGCGACGATCATCATGGCCGACAATGCCACCAGAGCATACAATAACAGTATAAATGACACCGGTGCATATCCTGTCAGTGAAGACGATAACATTGCATACAGCAGAAGTGCATACAATACTAGTGCATTCAACATCAGTGCATTAGACATCGTTGCATTCAACATCAGTGCATATAACACTAGTGCGTACAGTACAAGTGCAAGTTTGGACGACTATAATAAAATCATATCAAAAGCTGGGAACTTAACACTTGTTACGTTATGCGCTTTGCTTGTGCCGTCTCTGGCTGCGTTCATATACGGAGTGACATCGTGGTGTATATTAAAGAAGTTTCGTAATTTTAGAAACTATGTGCTTCTAAACTTAATCTTTACAAATGTCACGCGTACGTTATGCTTGGAAATTTATATGACTGGCGCTTTTAATCTTATAGAGAGGGTTTTTTCAATAATAATAAGTCTCATAAGTATGATAAGTATGCAATCATTCAATTATTGGTTAGTTGTGTTGACTTATATTTTTTATGTTGATTTTGTAAAGGTTTTCAGCATTGATATTCGTAGAAAGTACTTTAAGAGTACCCTCTTTGCCTGGGGCATTCCTTTTACTGTATTATTATACGTATTTTTTTTGTTATATTTTGAAAGCAGTGAACTGGCAGTAATAAATATATATTACGTAATTTATTTTATTCCTGCAATAGTTAATTGTGTTACTTATTTAACAGTTATATATTCTCTGTTCCGCGGTAGTGTCACGGGTTCAACCTCATCTACTAATAAATGGCGTCGCTTCTCCGTAGCCACGCTGCTATGTGTACTCATTAATATTCTAACCTTAATTTTTTTAATAAGAGTAAAATATGAGAATTATCTTGTATTAAAACTAGCTATTTCTTGTGAAATGCTTAATACACTAGCCTTAGATTTGTTTATAATTACACTGAAGGGTAATCGAGAATTATGGGCACAATATTGTAAAAAAAGATCAATTCGAACGTCACTAGAAATGAAGTGATAACAACAACATTTGCCTTGGTCCAGTAAAATAAGAAATAAATATTGCTTGTGACTAATTCTTTTAACCAGCTGTCCATTATTTTTTTTTTAGAATTAACATAATTATTATCTTTTGATATAACTAAAATATAATTTTAAATGGAGCGAATCTTTCATTTAATGTTGTACCTACCTTCACGTCCAACCCCATTCACAAATAGGTACTCATTTACATTCATTACCCCCTTTTTTTTGTGGGGTGGGATATCATCCATTGGTGACTCTTTGGCACACTAAGTACTCTGTTTTGCTTCTGATAGTGTGGCCTGTGCATTGCTATTTTTTTTTGTATGCTTATACAGTATGTATTGTAAAGGGTAATGAATGTACCCGGGCCTGCGGACGGCGAGCAGTGGGTAGCTTGCCGTCCGATCAGCATCAGGCCCGTGAGTAGACGGCACGTAGTGTTCTACGCGCGCTTCAAAGAGATGGTTGTCAGCCACCACTGACGGAGCCCATCATATCCGGTGCCTGCATGCCCAGGGATAGCGGATAAATTCGTAACAGAGTTACCGCTCCCCTGGGCACTCAGGCAAAGAAGGAACAGGGGTGGGTTTTAGTCTGTAAGAGTGTGACAAGCTCCCGCTCCACCCAGAGCGGGAGATGTCATTAGATGATTTCCCAACGTCCCAAAAAAAAAAGGGTTCCGTACCCGGAGGGTCCAAACGGAGCCTATTGTTGTCACTCACGTGTCCGTCTGTCCGTCGTCTGTAACAAAGTTTGTTACAAAGATTTATAACTTGCCATTGACCTATGAACTTGAAATTTGGTGATCATGTTCATTATTACGTATACTTAATTAACAAATACCATTATAAGTACGTGCCACTAAAGGTCTAGCGCCGCGGGGAACAGGCTATAAAATAGGATTACAGTTTTTGAATTTTGTAAGAGTTTTCCAAAACGGGTCTAAAATAGATGTAGCTGGTGTAGGACATGAAGAAGCAATGACAGGGTCTGAAGTGAGCGATTGCCTATTTTGGGGTTTGTTGCGCGTTCAGACCCCGCTTACCTTAAAAAAACCGTGTCTGGGTCCACAGAGGACACCTCTCTAGGATACCCAGAGATGTTAAAGGTTGACACGCACTGTCTTTCGGCACATCACTGTTGCCACTTTGCATTTAAAATATTTATGTACAAAGGTAATTTTACACTTATTTACTAATTAAATAAATTAAAAACAAAATAACAGAAAAACACTAGATAAAAACCACTTTAAAATGTCAACTCAACACTACACGACAACGACAACACACGAGCGGCGCAGTCACGCTGGCGATCTGGGGCATCCCGACGCCCATGATTTGGCAGCGGCGCCCTGGTAACCATTGCCGGGTGGCTTGAAGTCTTCAGCGACGCCTACACACTGCACTCACGATCAGCTGACTAGCAACATTGCGCTTCATAATGGCTTCTGAACAGTTGGTAACTGTACTAGTGCCCCGGGTATTTCCACTGCGCGGATCGCCCAGAGGACACGGTAGAGCATACGGTGGAGGTCTGCACCGCTTGGGCGCAGCACCGCCATGTCCTCGTGGATGGTTCGATAGGCGGCTGCGACCTCTCGCGCCCAGCCCTGGTTAAGGGCATAGTACGGAGCGAGAGGGAATGGGAAGCTTTCTTTTTTTCCACTATACAGGAACACGTGTTTGTGTGGGTGCGTTTACAAACAAGTATACTCACATACACAAGACACCCAGACCCGGAACAACTATCTGCAGATCATACAAATATTTGTTCCGCGCGGGAATCGAAACAGCGACACGCAGCGCAGCAGCCGAAGGCTCAACCACTGCGCCAACCGTGTCATCCCTGCCAGCAGTTTCCTCCTTCTGCAACAATGCTCGCGAAGAGGGAGGCGGCATGGGTGAAGGAGACTCAACAGCTGAACAGAGTCGCCCTCATGCCCTCAGCAGCAGCCGCCGCAGGAGACGCCAGGGGCTTCCGGCGCCGCGAGTCGATCTCCGGCTACCATAGACCCGGGCCTGCGGACGGCGAGTATTGGGTAGCTTGCCGTCCGATCAGTACCAGGCCCGAGAGTCGACGGCACGTAGTGTTCCACGTGCCCCTCAAAGAGTTGTCAGAAATAATGACGGAGCCTGTCATGGCCAATGCCTGCCCAGGGGTAGAGGATAAATTCGAAACAGAGTTACCTTGCCCCTGGGCACTCAGGGCAGGGAAGAAACAGGGATGGGTTTTGGTCAGTAAGAGTTTGACACGCCCTCCCGCTTCACTCATAGCGGGAGATGTCATTGGATGATTTCCCACGCCACAAAAAAAAAAAAACTGTACCAGTGCATAAACTCGACGTAGCTTCTTCCTCAGTTTTGTTAGGGGCAGGCTTTTTTGAAAATTAATTATTTGTTTTCCACCACAAAATTAAAACACCTGAAGTACCATTAAATTTTTTCTCTCAATGAATATTTTGCCGATGATGCTTCGCTCCCCCTTGAATTATTTCTCAGCAGGTATGAAGGGAAGATATTCGGGAGCCCGGGATTGTAGTTAATTGCTCGTAATTTATCAGAAAACTATTTTTATTTATTTATTCTTCACCACAAAATTAAATATAGTAGTATTTTATAAGTTTGTATACAGGGTGTAACGGAAAGGGGTGGTCATATTTTAAGAACTGCATCTGCCCATAGATATAAACAACTTTCATCAAGAAAATCTGAGGAAATTCTCAAAAAAATTTTTTGCCTCCCGTACAAATATTGATCAGCTGATAATAACTTTGTATGGAAAGTCCAATTTTTTTTTTGGGAATTTTCTTTTTTTCTTTGAGAAAGTTGTTCATATACATGGGCAGAACCGGTTCTTAGAATATGACCACACCTTTCCGTTACACCCTGTATGTAGAATTAAAAATTATTACTGAATAAATTGTTAAGTTTGTAATTGTCATAGAGAATGATGCATCCATCTTGTTGGAGACAGATATTTAATTGAAGACATTAATTCGTCTTAAACATTTTGTTACAGTGTTTTGATATTTTTATATTATTGAACCAAGATGAAGCCTAGTACTATCATACATATATAAATATAGATTACACGGACTTGACCAATATTTATCAAAATTTGGAGATTAAATACGAGAATAGAAATTATGAGAATGCATACATTTTATAACTTACCTACACGGTTTGATGTAGGTACAGTTGTTGATATCGCATCGATATCAACAATAATATTAATGAATATATGTATGACGAATGTTCAAGCTGCTGAGACAGCACCACGTGTCGCTGCTGATCCGTCATCTGTTGGTTCTCCATCGCGGGCGTGTACGTGCAGGTGTTTGAAAAATAATACTCGCAAAGTGACGCAATTTTACTTACAAATATTGTAACAAAACTTAACAATAAAAAGTACTGAGTACGATGAGATTATTAACATGGATTCAAACAAATCACAATAACTGTTCAACTTGAATATAGAGCCAATGGATTTAGTTTTGTTCTTCAATAAGTTGTTGCTGGACGAAGCCATACCTGATGAATGGTGCAACAGTTCGTTAGTACCCATTCTCAAGAACTAAAGGTGATGTGCTGGAGTGCAACTACGAGTACTATAGAGGAATAAAGATAGCATGGGAAAAAGTTATTGAAAAGCGGCTTAGAGAAGAGAGTGAAATCTCTTTTTTTATTGTTGTTGCACGAGTTTGACCACCGTCTCACCTGATGGTTGGCGATGATGTGGTCAAAGATGGAGCACGCTTGCCTAGAAGCAACCTATTCACTCTTGACTTGAAGACTCCCAGTTTGTAGCTATCAGGAAACACAGACTCCGGTAGGGAATTCCACTCCCTGGCTGTACGCACAATGAATGTGTTCTCAAAACGTTTTGAGCGTGTGGATGGGATGTTCACCATGTACCGGTGGCACATTGCCGTACGTCTTGTGGTCCGCTGATGGAACGGGCTTGTCGAAATCAAATTATGCAATTCCGTCGCACACTCCCCAAAATGTAACAGATAGAAAACCGACAGGCTAGCAACTCGACGTCTATGCTCAAAACTTTGGAGCTTCGACTAAACGAGCCTATCATTGGCGATGATCCTCCTGGCTTGTTTCTCAATTGTCTCAAGGGTATCAAGCTGGTATCTGGCAGATCCGTCCCAAAGATGTGAGCAGTACTCCATACACGATCGAACTTGCGCTTGATAAAGTTGGAGCAGCTGTTCCAGCGTGAAGTACCGCCTCACCCTTGCGAGGATCCCCAAAAAAATGAAGGGACCAAAATGAAGCGTAGATGTTAACGTAACATCAAGAAGATCTAGTTGGTCGGTTATCGCCACGGTT
The DNA here is from genome assembly GCA_951329385.1 of Polia nebulosa. Classification (NCBI taxonomy): domain Eukaryota; kingdom Metazoa; phylum Arthropoda; class Insecta; order Lepidoptera; family Noctuidae; genus Polia; species Polia nebulosa. The sequence goes on along the minus strand of OX589613.1, from coordinate 7,120,400 downwards.
ACACCTCGGAAAAATGGGGCCGCGTGAAATTGGCTCCTTTTAGCGGAGAAAAGATATGCCTGGGTCTTAGCAGCATTGGACTTGACCAGACTGACATCGCCCTATTCTGAGACAGCCTGTAAGGACAAGTTCAAGTGCCCAACCATAGCCTCTCGGAGAGACCGAACTTGAGACCCACTAGCTCGTGGGTCGGACACATATCTCTCGGCAACAGTGCTGTCGTCTGCATACCCAAAGGTACCGGGTTTTAGCAGATCGTTAATATGCAGCAATAACATTGTACCCGAGAGCACCGACCCCTGAGGAACACCGACATTAATAGCCAGCAGTCCGAACGAGCAGCCATCTATGACGACTCGGATAGACCGATCCCTCAGAAAATCTGCAATCCAATCATACAAACTGGCGAGCAGACCGAAGGAAGGAAGTTTGGTAATTAGGCTATCGTGCCAGACCCTGTCGAAGGCTTTAGAGCTGTCAAGGGAGACCGCAAGGACTTCCCCGTGTTTCTCGATGGCCTCACTCCAGATGTGAATGGCATACGCTAGAAGATCCCCAGTTGACCGATTTCGGCGGAAGCCGTATTTTTGGTCACTGAGGATATCGTTAGCTACTAGGTATGCCAGAAGCTTACCATTCTGTATACGTTGGGCCGTATGGGCCTATAATTTGCTGGGTCATCTCGACTACCCTTCATGGGCACGTGTTGCACGTTAGCTTGCTTCCAAGCCATCAGCACTTTTCCAGTCTCAAACGAAAGGTGAAATACGCGTGTCAAGATTGGAGACGATTCAGGCGCACAAGTCCTCAATACAATCGCCGGTATCCCGTCGGGGCCACTAGACTTGTTCACGTCTAGGTTACGTAGTACCCTACGAACATCCTTCTGATGAATGTTCGACATAATCGATTCGCATCCACAAAGAGAATCAGGGGGCTTCGCGCCGCCAGGATCCAGACGTGAAGATTCCACAAACAGAGAGGAAAACAAGTTCGCTTTCTCCTCAGCGAAATGGGCTAGTGACCCGTCGGGTTTCAACAGTGGAGGTAGTAAGGGGCGGCAGAAGCTAGATTCAACCGACTTAGCAAGGGACCAAAACGCCTTACTATCAGTTGGGTAAGAAGCTAGTTTTGTTTCCAATTCGACTATTGTGGTCAAACCGGGCCCTCCGCAACACCTTCTTGCAGGACTTGGCAGCCCTGTTGAAGACTCTCTTCTTCTGCCTCACGTCATTTGCTTTGCGCGTCCACGCGTCGACCCATGCCCCATGCGTAGGCCATGTGTTTAAACGCATCAACGCGATTGCACTCGGCACTAAACCGCCAGACATTGTTATGTCAGAGAACGGAATTTAGTACTCCAATCCCTGCCGCAACACATCCGTCACGGCGTCCGCACACGACGAAACATCAATCGAAGAAAAGCAAGTGGGCTGTCAAGGATAACATGCGAAGATAGATCGCATGCCATCCCAATCTGCTGACCTGTATCACCAAACCTGCCTGGTGCCTCTAGGGCTAGGATCGGGTGGGGAGTAGACGGATACAGACTTCACCAGACAGTGGTCGGAAGTACCTAATGGTGAAGAAATCGACACCGAGTAAGGGTGTGGATCTGTTGTCAGTAGAAGGTCCAAGCAATTGGCCGCCCCACCGAGTGTTTCTACGTTGACGTCGTGGTGGGGCTTATGGGTCTCCATGATCCTGGGGACTTCCGGCATGAGTGACTCACTTGTGCCGGAAGGCTCCAGAGGAGAGGCCTGACTAAGAGGAACACACCGGGGGTCGCGTCCATTGTCAGTCGATCATCGTCGACTGCCAGTGGATGCGACCCCCACCCAATCCTAAGCTTGGAGGCGTGGTTATGGGATGCGTACTGGAGGGATGTCCGGATGCTAGCGCCTCACAAGAGGGCCGCGCCGTTGGGAGACTTGAGCAAGCTGCTCGGGCCTCCTAACGGCGTGGAACCTGGGGGAATCTTCGTCGCTGCTCTCTGGTGCGCATCTGTTCATCAGATGCGAGCTTGAGAGTGGCGTCGAAACTGGGGGGGGGGGCCGTAAGGGCAGAGTGTGTGAGTGAGTGAGTGAATGAGAGAGAGTGATTGAGTGAGTTTGTGAGTGAGTGAGTGAGTGAATGAGAGAGAGTGACTGAGTGAGTGTGAGAGAGAGGGGGGTAGATAGGGAGGTAGAGAGAGGAGAGACAGGGACCACACCCTTAAAAGGAAAAACTATTATGGAACAAACAAGTAGCAATATTTTACCCCAGGGAGGTACCGGAGAATCCGCCACGCACGAAGCGTCAAGCCCCTCGTATTCTGGGGGGGGCAACTGCTGTTTGGAACATACCAATTATATTGAACCGAATCCTAAACACAACGAACCGTATCCACTTGTCGAGGTCCATTCCGACAACAAGAGCCGAGTAGGCTCCAGATCATCTCCTCCCTTTGAGGAGATGGTCAACTATAGCTTTAAGGCGCCCGACAAGCAAGGTCGGGTGAAGCAAGCACGAGTGAAGTCGGCAAAGAGGCGGGGAGTGGTGCGGCGTCGGAGTCCAACGCAACACCACTCCTCAGCGCTCTGGGCTCCGTTTGTAGCCTGGAGCGTGAGGAGGGGAGCGCTTCCGGAGGAGCCGTGAGTCAGGGCTCGCGGTTCTTCTGGAACCAGAAGCGCACCAAGTCAGGGGATGGCGGGGAGTCATCCTCCGATGTAAAGGTGATGGCCCCGCCTCCCAAGATCCCCACCAGTCAAAGGGGAGGAGGAGCGACGCGGCGGCCCAACAAACACACAAAGGCCGGCAGGAGAGCCGCCAGGCTCGCCCTGGAGGCGCGCCACCCCGCTGCGGTGGGGTCTCGTGCCTCGGTCTCCGGGTCCTTGGGTGGAGAGCCGGACGCCGCTAGCTCCAACTCGGAGCGAGCGGCCAGGCTTGCGGGGGTCGTGGAGGCCGCCATCAAGGATGTGGTGCAGAAGAGGCTGCCCACATCCAGAAGCAGGGCCACAACCGCGGCCACGGCCTCCATAGTGGCACCGGCAGAGGCGAGTTTCGGCGGGCCTCCGTCTGGATTGGACGAGACGTCCAAACTGCGGGCGGAGGTCGACCGCCTGACCGCTACTATGGAGCTTCTGGTTAAGGAGAACCAGAAGCTCCGGGCAGACCTGGCCGAGCTCCGACGAGGAGCTAGCCCTCGGAGGGGCGCGCAGGGGGAGCTCCAGCACTGGCCAAGTCAGCCCCTGCCCACCTCGGAGAACCAGGTTCTCGATCTGGTGCGGCAGGAGCTGGCTGCCTTCAACAGCCGGTTCTCCGTGCTGGAGGGCATCGTGCTGCGCCCCTCGCTGGCGGCGAGCCAGCCGGCGTTGAGCCGGCGGCAGCCGGGCTCATTTGCAGCCGCTGCGGCTGCTGCACCCAAGCAGGGTTCGGCGGGACGGGCTGACAGCGGGTCTGTGCTGAGACCCGCCGGTTCGGCCCCACCGAAGGTGCCAAAGGCACCGCCCATACTGGGTGGGGCGGCTGCACGGGCGACGAAAGCCCCGAAGGCCTGCCCCGACTTCCCAACCTCCTCCAGCCGAGGCTGCCGAATGGCAAGTGGCCGGGGAGAAAAAGAAGGCGGGAAAGGCGAAAAGGGCGGCCAAACGAAGAGAGAGGTGGAAGCGGCGCAAGGAGCGGGCCGCTGCGGCTAGGCTCCGCGCCCCGAAGACCGCGGCTGTAGTTATCACGCTACAGCCGGAAGCGGTCCAGAAGGGCGTGACCTACCGCAGCGTGCTCGCCAAAACCAAGGCGGCGGTGAGCCTCGAGGAGGTGGGGTGTGCCGACGGCGTCCGGGTGAAGGTCACCAAGACCGGAGCCCGAATGCTAGAGGTCCCCGGTGCCTCCAGCGGCCCAGCTGCTGACGCCCTGGCCGCGAAGATCAGGGTGTTGCTGGTCGTCGAGGCTCGAGTGTCCAGGCCCACCAAGAGCGCAGACATGCGCATCATGGGCCTGGACGACTCTGTGACGGAGGCAGAGGTGGTTGCCGCCGTCGTCAGGACTGGAGGGTGCCCTGCCGAGCAGGTAAGGGTAGGCGCTCTCCGTCCTGACATCATGGGGCTGCAAACCGTAACGGTGAGCTGCCCCGTGTCGGCGGTGAGAAAAATCGAGGGCCGAAGGCTCTTGGTGGGCTGGGTGTCTGCGCAGGTCAAGCTGCTGGAGCCCAGACCTCTGAGGTGCTTTCGCTGCCATGTGGGCGACCACGTGACAGCTAAGTGCACCTCGGAGGTGGATCGAGGGATCAACTGCTTCCGCTGCGGTCAGCCCGGTCACAAGGCCGGCTCATGCGATGCCGCGCCGCAGTGCGCAGCATGTGCGGCAGCTGGCAAGCCGGCCGATCACCGGGCTGGAAGCAGGACCTGCGCTCCACCCACCAAGACCAGGGCCAGGGGCAGGCCCTCTACCGCCGCCGCCACCACCGTCACCGCCGCAACCGCCGCCGTCGCCGCTTCCGCCGTTGCCGCCCCCACAGCCGTCGTCGCCGCCGCAAACATCGCGGTGGCGGGACCCTCACAGAGGGCTGGAGAGGAGGAGGCTGTAATGGAATGCCAATAACGGCCCCATTACGCCTCCTTCAGGCGAACATCAACCACTGCGCCCCTGCTCAGGACCTGTTGTTCCAGAGCATGGCGCAGTGGTCGATTAACATCGCCGTGGTCGCTGAGCCGTACTATGTCCCGCCCAGGAATGACTGGGTGGAGGACTTGGATGGCTCGGTGATCATCATTTCGTCGGCCGCCGCCGGTACCCCGACCCTTGAGGATGTCAAGAGAGGTCGGGGTTGCGTAGCAGCACGGTTCGGGGAGATAGTAGTGGTAGGGATGTACTTCTCCCCGAACCGAACTCTCGTCGAGTTCCACAACTCCCTCACGGAGTTGAGAGACGTCGTCGTCGGGTACCGTTCCCTCCCTGTGCTCGTCCTCGGGGACTTCAATGCCAAGAACTTGGCTTGGGGTTCCCGGTACACGGACACACGGGGGAGGATGGCGGAGGACTGGGCCCTGGAGACGGGCATGGTCAACCTGAACCGGGGTTCTGTCCCCACGTGTGTGCGGATGCAGGGTGAATCGGTGGTGGACATCTCGTTCGCCAGCCCCGCTCTGTCACCGCGTGTCGTCGACTGGCGCGTCATGGAGGGGGTGGAGACGTATTCCGATCATCGGTATATCCGGTTTGACGTCTCCGCCCAGACCTCGACCGCGCCGGTCCGCCAGACCCCGAGTGGTCCGCGTTGGTCGCTGAAGCAGCTGGACCGGGAGCTACTCCTGGAAGCCTCGATCGTGCAGGCCTGGGTGTCATCACCGGACAGGTCTGCCGAAATCAATCAAAAAAAAAAAAAAAAAAATGACGAGGTGGTGTGGTTCCAGGAGGCCATGTCCGAGATCTGTGACGTGGCAATGCCCCGGGTCCAGCCAGGATGTGCTCGGCGCCAGATGTACTGGTGGTCGCCGGCGCTTACGGCTTTACGCCAAGCGTGTATTGCACCGCGACACCGGTACACCAGGTACCGCAGGCGGCTCTGTAACCGCACGCCGGATACGGAAGCCATCGAGGCGGAGCTGTACGAGGGGTATAGCCCTCCGAGCGGAGATCAACCGGGCCAAAGAATTGGCCCGCGAGGAGTCGCTGGGGACTCTGAACAGAGACCCGTGGGGGCGCCCATACAAAGTGGTGCGGGATAAACTCTGCCCATGGGCGCCCCCACTGACGCAGAGTCTCCGGCCGCAGCTCGTGGAGGGCGTGGTGAGCGCTCTGTTCCCTTCGCGAGGGGAACATACTCTCCCGCCTATGGCTCCGCCTCCTCCTGTGGTGCCTGACGCGGACCAACCCGACAACGACGACGATGCTCCCGAAGTGACCGAGGTAGAGCTGAGAGCGGCGGTGCGTAGGCTGAATGCTAAAAGCACCGCCCCAGGACACGATGGCGTGCATGGAAAAGCCCTGGTCCTGGCATTGCAGGAGGCTCTCGGGCCTCGACTCAGAGGGCTTTTAAGCGCATGCTTGGAGAGGGGCCAGTTTCCACTCCGTTGGAAGACAGGGAAGCTGGTCCTCATCAAGAAGCCGGGGCGCCTCGCGGACTCTCCGTCCGCTTACCGGCCCATCGTGCTGCTCGACGAGGTGGGCAAGCTCTTTGAAAGAGTAATTGCAGACCGCCTCGTCGGGCAGATGGTGCGGGTGGGGCCGGATCTGGCGGAGAGCCAGTACGGCTTCCGCAGGGGGCGCTCTACAGTGGACGCCATCATGCGCGTACGAGTCCTCACGACGGGGGCTGCAGTAGCCCGGAGTAGGGTCGTCTTGGCGGTGTCTCTGGACATCGCCAATGCCTTCAACACCCTGCCCTGGAGTTGCATAGTGGAGGCACTCCGGTATCACCGGGTGCCGCCCTACCTCCGTCGCGTAGTCGAGGCGTATTTGACGGACAGGGCCGTCATCTACCCCGGTCACCAGGGAGAATGGAACCGACGAGAGATGTCGTGCGGTGTTCCACAGGGATCGGTCCTGGGGCTGCCTCTGTGGAACATCGGGTACGACTGGGTGCTGCGCGCCGACCTCCCTAGCGCCGTCAGCGTAATATGCTACGCTGACGACACCCTGGTCCTGGCGCAGGGGTGGTCGCACGAGGCGGCGGCCAACATAATGACACGCGGGGTTGCGATAATCGTGGACAGGATCCGGCAACTGGGACTCGAGGTGGCATTGTACAAGTCCGAGGCCATGTGTTTTCATGGTCCTCGGAACGCGCCACCGGCGGGTTCCCAGATATCGGTAGGAGGGGTTCACATCGGCGTCGAGGGGACGATGAAGTACCTGGGACTCGTCCTCGACAGCCGGTGGAACTTCGTCGAGCATTTTCGACGTTTGGCTCCCAGACTGGACAGGGCCGGGGCTGCTTTGAGGCGGCTCATGCCCAATCTGAGGGGGCCAAACGCCTCCTGCCGGAGGCTCTACGCGGGGATCGTGCGGCCCATGGCCCTTTACGGAGCACCGGTGTGGGCGCGTTCGCTAAGGCAGCGGACTACTCGCCGTCTGAACGCGTCCCAAAGGGTCATGGCGATCTGAATGATCCGAGGATACCGTACGATCTCCTGCGAGGCGGCGAGCCTCCTTGCCGGATTATCGCCATGGGATCTGGAGGCAAAAATCCTCGCGAACCTCTATGAGGAGCGCGAGGAGGCGAAACGCCAGGGCGAAACTCCGCTACCGCGACAACTCGCGGCTCGGCGGACAGAGCTCCGGCAGGATCTCATGGCGACATGGAGACAGCGATTGTCACAACCCCGCGCTGGGCACGCCACCATTGCGGCGGTAGTGCCCCTCTTTGAGGCTTGGCTGGAGAGACCTCACGGCGCCCTCACCTTCCGCCTGACGCAGGTCCTCACCGGACACGGCTGTTTCGGGAGATTCCTGTTTTGGATCAAGCGGGAGGTGACACCCGGGTGTTTCCATTGCACGGAGCGCCCAGAGGACACGGTGGAGCATACGGTGGAGGTTTGCCCCGCTTGGGCAGAGCACCGCCGTGTCCTCGTGGTTGCGATAGGCGGCAGCGACCTCTCGCGCCCTGCCCTGGTTCAGGCCATGGTACCGAGCGAGAGGGAATGGGAAGCCGTCTCTTCCTTCTGCGAAGCAGTAATGCTCGCGAAGGCGGAGGCGGGACGCGTGAGAGAGCACCAACAACGGAGTCGCCCTCACGCCCTCAGCAGCAGCCGCCTCAGCAGACGCCGGGGACTCCCGGCGCCGCGAGACGATCTCCGGCCACCGTAGACCCGGGCCTGCGGACTGCGAGTAATGGGTAGCTCGCCGTCCGATCAGTACCAGGCCCGAGAGTCGACGGCGCGTAGTGTTCCACGCGCGCCTCAAAGAGTTGTCAGCAAGAGACGGGGCCCGTCATGGCCGATGCCTGCCCGGGGGTTGAGGATAAATTCGAAACAGAGTTACCTCGCCCCTGGGCACTCAAAGGTAGGAAGGAACAGGGGTGGGTTTTAGTCAGTAAGAGTCTGACACGCCCTCCCGCTCCGCCTAGAGCGGGAGAAGTCATGGGATGATTTCCCACCCCACAAAAAAAAAAAACTTGAGAGGTGTCAAGGGACACCCGGATGGAACGAAGTTCCTTTCGATTAATTGGTGAAGGAATTGTAATATAATTTTATTTTTTTTAATTTATAATATTTTTTTTATTATTAACTACGCACACACGCACGCACGTAAGAAGTTATACTTCATCGTCTCATCTCATCGCAGCTCAGCTCAGCTCAGCTCAGCTCAGCTCAGATCAGCTAAGCTCAGCTCAGCTCAGCTCAGCACAGCTCAGCTCAGCTCAGCTAAGCTCAGCTTCTGCTTGCAAACTTTGTACCTACCCACCAAAAATACAAGAAGTTTTTATTAGATTGTTTTTCCAACACAATCTTTTTGGATGGACGGCCTCATTAGTGTCGTGACAACTTTTCGTAAGATTTTATTCCGTCTAGCCCCCTTTCACAACGCGCGATAAGGAACTTCGTTCCAAAAAAAAAAAAAGCAATTGGACGTGTGCGAATCAACATCGCCGCACTCTTGTTGGCCCCTGGACCAGCTGCGTGAGATTTAACGCTAGCGCTAGATTGCCCAGGCACATAACTTACCTACGCAACACAGAACATAGAACAAATAGTAAACATATCTGGAAATGTATTAAAAATATAACATATTCTTCGAAACAAAATGAGTCATTTTCAGGTTTATTACAAGTGCACTCGTCACAGCCGGCATCTGCTAACATAGCAAATAATTTCTTTGTTAATGTTGGAAAGTGTCTTGCAGAAAATAATCGTGGTCAATCGCCTTATCTAACAAGCAGTCCTATTACGGGCAGCTCCACTTTAACAAATTTTGCACTGCTAGATACTGACGTGACTTTTTTTTTTTGGGTAGAAAGTATCATCATGACTTTGAAAGACGACTGTGCAGTTGGTTGGAAAAACATATTGTAACGATTAAATAATATAGAAGCGGAGGTAGGTCCACGCGGGTAGAAGTGTCACACACACACACACACACTAAATTTTCTATTAAGGCCCTTCTCGCGGTCCAGTGGCGCCTGAGGGCGCCACTGGAATAAAAAATCGTAGCATAGCACTGAAAATAAATATTAAAAAATCCAACTTCACGTTTGTTACAAAGAGGATAAAGAATTTTTACGTTCTTAAAACAGGTCTCAAAATGTTTCGTATCCAAAGTAGTAGGCAAAAGTGTCAGAAACGGCCGTTTTTGGTTGTATGCTATGATTACTTATTCAATGAGGGCGCCACTGGGCCGCGAGAAGGGCCTTAATATTATGAGTGCATTGCAATTTCCGCATTCGTTACTTTCTAATCCAACTCTGATGACACGCTTTATGACTCTTATTACTCAGAATTATGTATTATTAAGGTAGAACGATGTGCTTACTGACACAGCTATAATAGAACAAAAAAAAAGGTACAGACTCAAGAAGTATACCATAGACCAACTTGATGTGTTTTCTTAATTACAAAGCTACTTTTATATTACCAGCAAAGATGGCACTAGTGTTTATATAATAATACAATGAAATAGGATTTCGATATAAATAATAACACCCCCACTATATCGAAATACATAACCAGAAAAATATATATATAGGTATAAAAACAAAACTAAATTTTAAGGAGTCCCAAAATCTCCATGAATTTATAATGTTTTGCTCTAGGCAAACCTTTTGTCAATAAATCAGCAGGCATCTCAGAAGTTCCTACATATTTAGTTTCAACAATCTCATTATCAATGGCTTCTTTTATAAAATTGTAACGTACATCTATATGTTTGGACCTCTTGTATGACTGATGACTATTGGCAAGCTTTAAAGCACTTTGGCTATCATTAAACAATATTACTTTATTACAAAATCCAACTATTTCTATTTCTAGTCTACGCAAATGTATGGCCTCTCGACACGCTTCCGATAAAGCCATGTATTCTGCTTCACAGCTACTCAACGCCACTGTGCGTTGTTTTCTACTCTCCCAGGAAATAGCAGACCCACTTTTCAAAAAACAAAAACCAGTATATGACCGTCTATCTGACGTGTCACTTGCCCAATCGGCGTCTACATAACCAACCAAATCTGCTGTTCCTTGGGAGTACTTCAAACAATAATGTTTAGTCTTATACAGGTATCTTAGCACTCTTTTAGCATAAGAAAAATGAACATCTGAATAGTAATTATTGAACTGAGATAAATAACTGACAGAATATGCTATGTCTGGCCTAGTCAACACTGCAAGGTACATTAAACACCCTATTAACCGTTGATATGGAATATTATCTTTACATACACTAGATTTTTCAATATTCAATTTACATTCAATAGGTGTTTCTGCTGTGTGACAGTCTGACATGTTAAACTTGTGCATCAATTGCTCTATATACTGTTCCTGATCAAGAGTAACAACACAGTTTTTTCTATCAACATTAACTCGCATGCCTAGGTATTGTTTGACATCACCAAGATTTTTGATTTTAAATTTAGCATTTAAAGCTTCAATTAACTTATCAGTTTCAGACTTCACATTTGAAAAAATAAGGAAATCGTCGACATAAAGACCAACTATTACCTTTCTATTATTTTGACAATCCTTTAAAAATACACAAGGCTCAACTTTACTCTTGACGTAACCTAAATTACATAAAGTTTCATTTACTCTATCATACCAGGCAAGAGAAGCCTGTTTTAGGCCATAAATAGCCTTTTTTAATCTAAGAACCTTGTTACAATTAACATTAGGAAAACATTCAGGTAACTGCATAAATATGGTCTCTTTTAAATGACCATTGAGAAATGCTGTAGTGACATCCAGGTGAGTAATGTCCATATTTAACTGTACACTCAATGCAAATAGATAACGCAAAGTTGAATGTCTTATAACAGGAGAAAAAGTCTCATAATAATCCACACCAGGTCTTTGTGTAAATCCCTTCGCAACTAATCGAGCACGATATCTCACTTGTTCGTCACAGTATTTCTTTTTAAGTACCCACTTGCACTTCACTACTGTACCTGCACTTGGAGCATCTACCAACTCCCATGCATCATTTTCACTAAAACACTCTAGTTCTTCCCTAATTGCACTTAACCACTGCTCTTTCTCCGGTCCTACCAATGCTTCCTGTACTGTCAGATCACCAGCATCGTTAGCATTGTCCCATGCCTTCACATTAGAATCAGCACACATGTTTAAATATCCATATCGCTCTGGTTTCCGCCGCAACCTGACAGGTTTTTTATCATGTTCCGATTCTCCTGATTCAGATGATGAAACACTTTCATCACTTTTAACTTTTTTTTTTCTTTCCTTTTTTTTGTTATACTTGTTACTAACATAGAAATATAAGATCTACTAACACTATCGATAAGGGTTAAGACTTAAGTTAGCAAAATCATATTGTTGTGTATGTCGTTAATTTGTGGCAAATAAATACTTTTTCTTTCTTCTTACTCACTGGGTATATATGTCACATCAGACTTGTCAATATAAGTTTCATCCACATTATCTTCCAAGTCTCCCGAAGATATACGTCCCCCACTGAACCAAGATTCTCTTCATTACATTCTTTGTTTTCTGTCACAGGTATAGATACTTCTTCCATTATAATAACGTCTCTACTGGTACTGACCTTTTTAGTGATGGGACAATAAACTCTATACCCTTTTATGTCTTCTGGGTAGCCCACTAGTATCTTTTTCTCTGACTTTTTGTCCCATTTTAGGCGCTTTTCCTTCGCCACATGCACCATCACACGACTGCCAAAAATTCTTAAATGACCTATGTCTGGCTTACGTCCTGACCAAATCTCATAAGGAGTTTTATCATTCAGCACTGGAAGAACAGTACGGTTATGCAGGTAGACAGCTGTGTTTGATGCTTCAGCCCAAAATTCTTTGCTCAGCTTGGCATCAAATAATAAACAATTTGCCTTCTCGACAATTGTACGATTAAAACGCTCCGCCAATCCATTTTGTTCTGGCGTGTAAGGATTCGACTTCTGGTGCAAAATGCCATTTCTCTTCAAATAATCATCAAAACTTCTGCTGCAAAATTCCTTTCCATTGTCACTACGAAGTGTTTTAATTTTCCTGTTCAACTGGTTCTCTACTTTGGCCTTATAATCCTGGAAATATTGAAATGCTTCACTTTTCTGCTTCATGAAATATATGTAGGTCATCCGACTGTAATCATCAATAAACAAAATGAAATACCTGGAACCACCAATCGAAGCATTTTCCATAGGACCACATACATCGCTGTGAATTATACCCAACAATTCACTACTTCTTGAACCAGCATGTCCAAAAGGAAGGCGTGACTGTTTGCCTTCACAACAAACAATACATGACAACTGGGAAATGTCACTTTTCTTCTCCAGTTCATTGCCACTCACTGCATCAGGCATCTTGTTTAAGTACATGCTATTTACATGGCCTAATCTGCGATGCCATGTATCCACAGATGCAAACATTGTAGCCAGTGTGCTTTCAGAAGTTCTCAATTTGTAAACACCATTTGTCAATGACGCCATGGCCACCAACTGCTCATTTCTGTTATAAATGTTACATCCACTGGTAGTAAACACAACTTGGTTACCATTTTTAACCAATTGACTGACAGATAATAAGTTTGTGGTTAACTTTGGCACACACAACACTCCTTTGACAATCACGTCGTATTCACTGTCGTCAGTAACCGTAGCAATTTGCACATCACCCGAGCACTTCACGCTGAGCTTTTCTTCGTTAGCAACCACAATTTCTTTAATAGAATATTCGGTTGAGACATTTTTAATCCAATTTTCGTTTGAGGTTAAGTGGGCGCTCGCTCCTGAGTCAACATAACAATCGTTTCTCGAAAAACTGCCATTCAAGAAAACTGCATTGAATGCGTTTGTCTGTTTACGTTCACTCGATTTAGTATTTGAAGAATCTTTGTCAACAGTACATTGATTCCGATAGTGTCCGATTTGTTTACATCTGTAACACCGCGGTATTTTCTTTGACTTTGACGTTTGCGAATGTCCGTTGTCTTTGTTTCCGCCATGACCAGTGCTGCCAACCTTGTTTTTTCTAAAGCTTGCAAATGCCCCGTTAGCGTCGCCGCCATTGTTTTCATCCAAATCCATCAACTTAGATTTAATGGCGTCGGTGGTGATGGCGATCCCCGAATGCTCAATCGCCATTATCATTGGTGCATATTTTTCGGTTAAACCAGCCAGCAAAAGACAGCCGATCCACTCATCACTAATTTGGAATCCCGTTCCACTTAGCTTTTGTCCTGTTTCCACTAGCTGTGTCACATAACTGGTCATAGAACTGCAATTTTCGAGACGAATCGAAATAAGATTTCTCAATAAACTGATGCGTCTAGTGAAACCGGAGTCGTCGAATAAAGCCTTGAGCTTGTTCCACAGCTCCAACGACGTTTTAACCTCCTTTATGTGCACGTACAAGCTCGAGTCGATAGTGAGAATCAATTTAGCCTTAGTCCTCGCATCATCAGCGGCTTCTGTGATCTTCCCGGTAACAGGTTTTATACAATGTTCCATGTTTTCCAAGATCAGAAAATTCTCCGCGGCGAAGCACCATTCCGTGTAATTTTCCCGCCCTTTCAGCTTCGGTACATTTACCAGATAGTTCGTCGACATGATATTTTAGGTTATCACTCGCGATCTACGCTAAAAAAAACTGAGCTAAAACTGAAAATTACGACTGTCCCTAATTACTAGCTAAATTGACACGCTGGGCTGGGCCCATAACCTATTATTAAGGTAGAACGATGTGCTTACTGACACAGCTTTATTAGAACAAAAAAAAAGGTACAGACTCAAGAAGTATACCATAGACCAACTTGATGTGTTTTCTTAATTACAAAGCTACTTTTATATTACCAGCAAAGATGGCACTAGTGTTTATATAATAATACAATGAAATAGGATTTCGATATAAATAATAACATTAAGGTATAATTTTTACTAAATCAGATGAAAATACTAATTTGGCGAAAGTATTTAAGTAGCGAGTTGGCAACGTGACTTTAATGTTTTGATGTTTATACCGATGTGGGTCGTTAACCTGACAGTGTTTCCTTATTATCAGATACATCATGTAGCAAATGTTAAAAATGAAAAATGATTTCCTGTGACTAAATTACTGGATATATTCAAATGATTTTTTGTATGTAGACTGAGAACGTCTTGAGGTATGCAAGGTTTAATTTAATGTCGTATTGTCATCACCACTCTGTACAAATAGAATGAAAAAAGCAACGAATAAAATAAAAGCCATGTGGAGTATAATAAATGAGAAACTAAATAAAGTAGTAAAACATGACAAAAGTAATATAACATTGCAAACGAACAATGACCTGGTAAGTGAACCGAAACAGATAGCCAATATTTTCAATAGTTTTTTTTGCATCCATCGGGGAAAAGGCTACTGGAGCGAAGGGATCCTCTGTGGTTAACCCTACAGAAAACACCACTTATTGTGTGTGCGAAAGAGATAAATCTAGTTTCGTTTGTTACTTCGCTTTCTTGAAGAAATTTGCTACTACTTTAGCTTAGTGTGTCGCCGCGGTCCTGTGAAGAGTCACGCGTCCTCGCTTTGTAGGAGCCGCTAACTTTCGTTCGCGCCGCGTCGCCCGCCTTTGATGTAGGTACTTCCCCGCCGCTCGTGTTTAAATTTGTAAATTCATTTACGACGGTATTAGTGCGAAATTGGACGCTTTATTTTGGTGACAGGACACGTAACATCTTAATAGGTATTTAGTTAAGGCGAGGCTAACCTAAACGCCGTAGGTATTTAACATATACCTCTGCCCCCGCAGGAAGTAGCGATACGTAAATTAAATGAATTAGTATAATTATGTTTGTCGTGGATTGATGACGTGATTAAACAATAACGTCACCGGAAACGCAAGCGGCGCTATACCGCTTTGACACGATCGTCGGTAGGAGGGAGGCAGCGAGGGCTGGAGGGAAGACCGAGCGGTGCGGCACTCTACCTCAGACAGCCTGGGCATACGCTCAGTACCAACGCACGTGTTTGTTTCGTAGACTTTGACAGTAAAAATAAGATTATAAACATCAAATCTATCATTCGATCAAGTACCCAACACCCACCTATCAAAAACTATGTCGGATCGCGATCAAGACCCGATGTGTCACATCTCGGCCACCCATGATGCGACATCAGAACTGGGATACACTCGAGCTGAAGAAACTGAAGAAATGTTGGAGAATGGAGCCATGACGTCACGGTGCGACGAGAATCTACTTCGCACGCTGCTGGCTACTCAAAATCAGAATATGATGTCCCTGATAGAAGCCATCAAGGGCCCGGCAGGTACCAAGCATATTTCTTTGCCTGAATTTGACCTGGGTAAGCCGGATGTAGACGCACGTGCCTGGTGTACTACAGCGGATCTGTGCCTATCGGAAGTACCGCTTCAAGGAAGTACCCTGATCGTGACCTTGAGCAAGGCTCTGAAAGGCAGTGCTTCACGTTGGCTGGCGCAAGTATCATTCGCGGGTATGACATAGTGCGACTTCAAAAGCTTGTTTTTGTCCCGTTATGACTGCGTGGACACACCAGCCGCTACTCTCGTCAAAATAATGAGTAGCAAGCCCAAGGAAGATGAATGCTATGCTGCGTACGCCGCCCGGATATAAATAAAAAATAAAAATTCGTTTATTTTCCACCACAAATATAGGAACAATTTAGACAGTATGTTGACAATTCAAGGGTGGACTGGAGCCTAAACTAGGGAGACCCTGTATTTCAGAACTCCAGGTCACTCGCCTACGGAAAAGGATTTGGACTACTGGATAAGCACAGAATCATGGGGTGGACAGGGATTGTATTTGTGAGAATAAGTATGAATGTGTGTGTATGTGTGTGTGTGTTTGTGTGTGTGTGTGTGTGTGTGTGTGTGAGAGTGTGTGTGTGTGGTTGTTGTCTACTCTCACATCACGCTGGCAAAACATGAGCACTGAGCAGATAGCCATATCCACTGTGCTTGCTCATATGGCGCAATTTGATGGGCGTATACAAAGACTGGCCTTTACTACCGAAGTAAGCAACAGAAACAAGCTGCAGTGTGAACTTCAAGCGTTTTCGTTTTTGAAAAGGAAAGCTTCGATGGGTAACTCAACCGATGCTGCTTCAGACATCAAGCGATCGAAGTTTCAGTCGACGGCGTTGAAATGTCACAACTGCGGTAAAATAGGTCACCGAACGCCTGATTGCCGTTCCAGAGGCGAAGTGAAAGGCAAGGGAACCATTGCTGCCACTTCAGCGTCAAGTTCTGCAGGACAAAAACAGCGTCCGGACATCATCTGTTTCCGATGCGGTAACGCCGGACATTTTGCTACGAAATGTCCACATAGCAACAGTGTGGGCGCCGGCGCGGCGGGAGGCTCAAGTAGCTCCGGTGCAGCGCCTACGTCAGCGGCGAACAACGAGAGGCGTGTTGAAGTTTGCTGTGTTAGCAATCCCAGCGGTACGTTAATAAACAGTGGTGAGTCATATCCGTTTTATTACGATTCTGGTGCCGAATGCTCTCTTATCAAAGATTGTGTTGCGTCAAAGCTTAGTGGCAAGCGCATAAATAACACAATTAATTTGACAAGTATCGGTCACGGTAGTGTGCAAAGCACCCTACAAATTTTATCTGAGGTTATGATTAACGATTTACGATTAGAGATATTATTTCATGTTGTTCCGAATCGTTGTCCCCTTCGCCCGTGACCGCGACCAAAGGCAGACGTGTGTCAATATTCCGAATACAAATTAATTAATTTTTACTCGTATCGCGTACGGGATTGTCACCTGTATATAAATACTACATGTGAACATATTCGCGTTCGCGACGTGCTAAATGTGCTGAAATTGTGATTTTCAAGCTCACTAGGTGTGCTACCGCGCGCCCCTAACTCCAACCACCTCACCTGCGCGATCTGAGAACACTCAACACATAATTGCTGTCCTACTCGCGCAGTGACTGCGTGCGCCGTGACTCACCATCTCTCCGGGCTCTTCACTTGTATCGAACGACGCGCATACGCCGGCACCGGACACCGCTACTAGTGTTATAAGGTATTCAAAGCGTCTCAGTAAACGAACAATAACATCATGCAGCGTACACCACCCAAATCGCCCGGCACATCCATAGCTAGTGACTCTGAGACCCTTCAGGTGCAGAAGCCGACTAGTTCACTGACCGGATCTGTCCCAAACCTTAACATCAGAGATGTTAATGTTACCTCACGCAACAAACGCAAACGTGAGGATGATCTGGTTGGATTTATGCAGGATATACGGGACTTACTGGAATCGTCTACTGCGCAGTCGGATATCAAATTTAAATCCCTACAGGACTCAATGAGTGAGATTATAGCACAGAACTCGGAGTTAAAAACATCCTTAGCTTTCGTCACTAAACAGTATGATGACTTAATAATAAAAATAGACGAAATCGACAGAGACCGAAACTCCAATCACGTCTACATTAACCAACTAGAAAATAAGGTTGAGAATCTAGAGCGTACTTTGTGTCTCACTAAAATCGAGATAAGAAATACGAGTATACCTAAGCAGGAAGGTGAGAGTAAAGAAGATCTGCACAGAATTGTATCTGAAACAGCCAAGGTGCTGGATATGCCTATACGACAACACGATATTAAGGATATCTTCCGTATAAATAAAAAAAGCGGGGGTTCGTCTATCATCGTGGACTGTGTCTCAGTGACTGTAAAGGAAAATATACTACACAAACTGCGCACGTTTAATCGCAATAATGCCAAAACTAAGTTAAACACATCCCATATTAATATACCAGGTGAATCAAAACCTATTTTCATATCAGAGAGTCTGACAATGAAGGGTCAGCGATTATTTTATCTGGCAAGGAAATTTGCGAGCGAAAATGGCTTCAAATTCTGTTGGACTTCGCTTGGAAAAGTATTTGTTCGGCAAAAAGAAGGAGATAAATACATACTTATAAAAAGCGAAGCTGATCTTAAACTTAAACTATCGCAATGACTATGTCTTGCTCATGTACTGCCTGTAATTTTACTATTTTTATTATTTTACCTGCTACTGCAATTTTTTTGTAAAACACATAAACATAAATCACTCGAACACACCCAACCAAAAACACTCAACATAACACAAACAAACATGGAAAATACGTTTTGTACATACAATACTATTTGTTCTATTCAGGGTATACCAAACATCAATTATCCAGCTCTGATGCTCACTTTCATTATAGTTTCTCGCACTCTAACATGCAATATAAATATATGTGCTCCTAATGGCTAACACAACCAATAATGTCTCAGCACAGATAGACAACTTTACGGTGGCATCATCTTATCACTGTGATACTCGTACGAACGCCTGTAATGAAATCTTGAAATCGTCTAACACGTCGCTAAGAATTATAACCCAAAATATCAGAAGCATCTATAAAAATTTAGACGGTTTCCAGGCACAATTGGCAAGGTTCTCCTACGATATGGACATCATAATTTTGACTGAGTGTTGGTTAAATGCTGAAAAGCCAATACCAACTATTGAAAATTACGTAACATACTCTATCGCAAAATGCCCTTATCAAAATGACGGTATTACGATATTTGTGAAAAGCAATCTCCAATGCACGGTAGAAGAACCAGACCCGATAGGAGCTAATTTTCTTCTGTTGAATGTTGACTCTAATACCTGTATAATAGCTTCCTATAGGTCGCCTTCCATATACAACACTGATAGCTTTCTTAACTCTCTCGAAAACATTTTAAGTAAATTAAAAGGGAAAAACATAATTCTGATAGGGGATATTAATATAGACATAAAACCCAATAATATTGATAGAAATAGTTCATCCTATCTAAATCTGACTGCAGAAATGGGTCTCCTACCAGGACATACTTTTCCTACGAGACTGCACAACTGCCTTGATCACGCCATGATTAGAACCACTACCTCTGTATCAGTCATAGTTATAGATTCCATAGTCAGCGACCATGCCTCCGTAATGTTATGTCTAGAGACCGTCTCCAATAAAAACAAGAATTATAAAAAAATATACAGTGTACAAATGGACTATGAGAGTGCTATTCAACAATTAAAAACAACAGATTTTACTTTTCTTACCCCAAATCATGACGCTAACGAGGCTGCAACAAGGTTTGTCGATTGTCTTACGTCCACGGTATCCCAACATTCAACCGTAACGAAGGTCTCTAACCGCAAAGTGGTCCTTAAGCCCTGGATCACACCTGGTCTCTTGAGGTGCGTCCGACACAGGGATAACCTTCACCGAAAAGTTCAGGCAGACCCAAAAAATGAAATTGTCAAGTTATCGTACAAAAGATATCGTAATCACTGTAACCTATTACTAAGGAAATTAAAAAACGCCCACGAAAGATCCGCTCTAAAATCTTCAAAGAACAACAAAGAAACATGGAGTATTATAAAATCCATTACCAACCAAACTGGGAATCGAAATTTAGCTGACAAACTTCTACCTGCCACTGAAGGTGAGGATGCGTCTAATGCCATTGAACATATAAACCATTATTTTTCGAATATTGGTAAACAATTGGCTGACAATATTATTTTAAAAAACCAACATTCTTCTTGGGCTCCTTACGTTAATGAGACACCCCCAGCGTGTAATTCTATGGTTCTCCTTCCTCCAGATGAGGCTGAAGTAGAAGCAGTCATTAACAACTTAAAAACTGACAGCGCTACAGGCTGTGACCTTATTCCGGTTAAACTTCTCAAGTTGGGTAAAAATGTTCTAGTCCCACCTATTACTGAACTGATTGAAATCTGCTTTACACAAGGGGTTTTTCCACGAACTTTTAAGAAATCCTTAATCACACCTGTTCACAAGGGGGGGAACCAAGACGATGTTTTTAAAATTTATAGACCAATCTCTGTTCTGCCAGCACTATCAAAAATATTGGAAAAACTATTGAACCGCAGACTCATGAATTACCTAGAGCGCTACAAAATAATATCGGACTCACAATTTGGCTTTAGGTCCGGGAAAAGTACCACAGATGCAGTTAACCAACTAGCTGATTACGTGACTGAGAAACTTGATGCAAAGCAAAAATGTCTGGGTGTTTTCTTTGACCTAGCCAAGGCATTTGACACCGTCTGTGTTCCGACCCTTGTGACCAAGTTAGAACATGCAGGAATCCGCGGAAGGGCTCTTAGCATATTTACAGACTTCCTCAATGACCGGACACAAAGAGTAAAGATTGGAGAAGTCATTAGCAACGAAGCTAAGGTTAATTATGGTGTGCCCCAGGGCAGTTGCCTATCTCCCAGCCTTTTCTTGATATATGTAAATGACTATGTCAGCAGTCGCTTAGTTACGGTAAAATTTTTAGCTATGCAGACGACACCGTACTAATATTTCACGGAGAGAGCTGGGAGGCGGCACGGGATGCTGCAGAGACAGGCTTGCGTAGAATAATTTACTGGCTGGAAGCTAATTTATTAAGTCTTAACATCTCGAAAACGTCATTCTTACAATTTACTTTCGCCAAAACCAAACCACCAGAAATAAGGATCAAAGCGCATTCCTGTGACGCCGCTAAAAATAGTAATCCTTGCTCATGTCTCCCAATCAAACAACAAAATACAGTGAAGTATCTGGGGGTGATTCTGGATGAGGGACTTAGTTGGCAGCGCCACATTGATCAAACCGCTTCCCGTGTTAGGAAACTAATATGGGCATTTAAAAAACTACGAGAAGTGGCTGACTTTAAGCTTCTACGGATTGTTTATCTAGCACTAGCACAGTCAATCGTGGGTTACTGTATTACGGCATGGGGAGGAGCTTGCAAAACCTACATGATACGCCTTGAGAGAGCCCAACGATCTCTGTTAAAAGTGATGACCTTCAGGCCGTACCGATTCCGCACAAAAAGTTTATATGAAAGTTGCGAAGTACTAACAGTGAGACAATTATATCTTCTCAATCTTACACTAAGACAACACGAAATCACACCAGTAAATCATGCAATGAAATATAAGAGAACTATCGGTAATGTATGTAGCACCATCAAATTTAAGACCGCATCCGCCCGACGGCAACGATTATATTTATCTACTTATATATATTACAAATTAAATAGCATTCTTAACATTAACCCACTTACAATATATAAAACTAAGATTAAACTAAATTCATGGCTTCAAACGTTGGACTACCTGCAGACAGAAAACTTAATAAAGGAACAGTACTGATGATGATTGAGCAATAAAATATAAAATGTAACTCTCTTATGTATATGTATGTATAACCCCAAACATAATACTCACACAAACATACAGACACACCCAAATCCACACACACACATACGCACCTATACACACGTACGCACACACACACACACACACACGCACACACACACACATACACACCACGCAATAGCAGGTTTGCATTAAATTTAGTTTTAAGTGATTTACTTGTTCGAATTATTGTATAAATTGTTAATTCTAAAGAACGGGAGAAGACACTGACTACTGTAACACAGGTCTCACCTAGCTCAGGAGTCAGGGTTTCAAACGAAAATGTATAACCTTTTTTTTATATCAATAAAACATTATTATTATTGTGGGAAAACGTGTAGTTTTTCTTAGCTCTAGGCTAGTTTTAAGCTACATTAACGGGCCAAGCCAAGTCAATGTAGCGTGAGTTGAGTACAATCTAAGGTGTAGGATTGATGTTATGAGGAAAAATTTCATTTTCTTCTATCTGCATGAACTTCCTCACTATTCTGCAGGTGTTTAGAATTGCTGCTTTCTGAAGTGTAACGTAAATTGAGTCTTTAAGGTCTATTTGTTTGAGGCTACTGTGGAGATGATTGGGTATAACACCTGTAGTGGAGATAACAATAGGTACTACGAACACTTTTTCTTGTCTCCAAATTCTAGTTACCTCTTCTTTAAGTTCAGCGTATTTACTGATTTTCTCACTTATTGTTTTTTGTAAGTTATGTGTGTTAGGAACTGCTATATCTATCAGGTAAGTGACTTTATTGACTTTATCTTGAAGAGTGATATCGGGTCTATTGTAGTGAACGGTCCTGTCGGTTAGTATGGCGCGGTCGTAAAAAAGTTTGTGGGTGTTATTTTCTAGAACCGATTGTGGTACATACTTATAATAGGGGGTGTTTGAATCTTGTATGAGTTTATATTTAAGGGCTAAGGTCTGATGAATAACATTTGCTACTTGATTATGTCTGTGAGTGTAATCTGTTTGTGTGAGTGTTGTGCATGCCCCTGTGATGTGTTGAATGGTCTCTGGCTGACTGTGACATTTGCGGAATTTGTCATTTGTCATAGTGGGGTCTTTTATAATGAATTTCCTGTAGTTTTTGGTGTTTATGATCTGATCCTGTATTGCAATAATAAATCCCTCGGTTTCTGGGAATAGATTTCCTATCTTAAGCCATTTATTAGAAGCTATCGTATCTATGTGAGACTGTTCTAGATCATGAGGGTGCCGTCCATGCAGCACTTTCTTTTTCCAATTTTCTAGCATTTGTTTTTGAGAGTCATTATAAATATCGTAGGTTGTATTAAGTTCATGTAGGTCAAGGGGGGTGTAGTTAGTATCGTTCAATACTACGGCTTTATGGATGTTACTTGTTTTTAATTTAGAGTGAAAGAACGTTCTTAGTTTGATTAATTGTTTCTGCCAAAGATGGTGGACGTCTATTAGTCCTCTCCCTCCGTTTTGTCTTTTAATAGTGAGTCTTTCTATTGCAGATTTTGGGTGTAAGTTATTGTGTTTATTATTATTATTTTTCGGTATTTATTTTTACACATATTATTTACATTTTTAAATATTTTAAAAGAAAACATATAAAAAACATTTAAAAATATAAAAAATAGTAGTCCACCGGTATCGGGAGCAGGGTCCAAGCTACCGGTGGTTAGGGCTCCAGAGACAGGAACTTCCTCACAATGCGAGCCGTATCAAGGAGTACTGCCTTCTGAATCAGGCCCTTGATCCAACCGCGCAACGACAGCTTCGACAGGTGGTCGTCGAGGCTTTTGGCCATCAGGCCATTGGCGGTAACGACTATCGGCACAATGACAGCCAAGTCCACATTCCACATATCGACAACCTCGTGTGCCAAGTCAAGATATTTAATTTGTTTCTCTTTCTCAGCTTTCACGAGGTTCTCGTCATGTGGGATGGTGACATCGATTATCATTGTGCGGCGCGCTAATCGGTCTATCACCACTATATCCGGCTTATTGGCAACAATAGTCCTGTCAGTGATGATAGACCGATCCCAGTACAACGTGACATGGTCATTTTCGAGAACTGGGTCGGGCACATATTTATAATACGGTACCTCAGAATCCACAAGTTTGTATTTTAAAGCAAGTTGCTGGTGGATAATCCTGGCCACTTGGTTATGTCTGTGCAAATACTCGCCGTTAGCCAGACGAGAACATCCAGAGATAATATGTCTAATGGACTCACCCGGACGGTGGCATGCCCGACACACGTCAACCGTCCCATCCTTCATAATATGCCTCCGGTAGTTGTTCGTCAAGATAACTTCGTCCATAATCGCACAGACAAAGCCTTCAGTTTCCCCGAAGAGGTCACCAAACCGTAGCCAGGCTACGGACGCCAGGCTATCTACATCAGGCCCATGAAGAGCCTGATAATAGCGCCCGTGAAGCTCCTTGCCTTTCCATACCTCCTTGCGGTCATCAGTAGTAAGTACTACAAGTTTGCGCCAGTCCTCTTTAGCCATGGACAACGGGGTGAGGCCCTTGTCCACTGCGACCACCTCTCGGTGCATCCCCACGTCGGATTCTAAAAAGTATTCTCTGAGGCTGCACACCTCGCGGTTGTGGAGAGTCTTAGCATTTAAAAAGCCTCGACCTCCACACTTCCGCGGGATGTACAGTCTCATCACCGACGAACGTGGGTGATGCATCCGGTTTGCGGTTAGCAGCGTACGGACCCTCCTGTCCAGGGCGTCGAGCTCAGTCTGAGTCCATTTGAGTATGCCGAAAGAGTACATCAAAACCGGCATGACCCAACCGTTGAAGGCGCGCACCTTATTTCCGCCCGACAAAAGGCTACTCAATACCTTTTTAAGGCGGCTAAAGAAGCGCTCCTTTAGCGATTACTTCATGTCAGTAACGTTAATGCCTAACGCTTCCGACATACCCAAATATTTGTATGTTTCGGTTGAGGAGAGAGATCTGAGGTGTATGGAATCCGAGAGTTGAATCCCTTCAGATTCCATAATCCCCCCTCGCTTTACATGCATGACTGCACATTTGTCCACACCAAATTCCATCCTGATAGCGCTACTGAAAGTTTCAGTTACCTTCAGTAACTCCATCAGTTGCAAGTTGTTGGGGGCAAAGAGTTTCAGATCATCCATGTAAAGAAGGTGAGATATGGCCTGACCACCTCTTCTCAACCGATAGCCCAGGCCTGAATCCTCCAGCAACGTGCTTAGAGGATTCAGGGCTAAGCAGAACCAAAGTGGACTCAAACTGTCGCCCTGAAATATTCCCCGTTTAATCCATATAGGCTCATCATTCCCCTGGATTAGTCGACATCCTGGATAGCGAAGGACCGTCTTCCATTGCCCCATACATGACCCAAGAAAGGTGCGTAGAGTTGCATCTATTTTGTACAACTCCAACACCCTCATGAGCCATGTATGTGGAACAGAGTCGTAGGCCTTCTTATAATCTATCCAGCATATCGACAAATCCTTGTGGGATCGACGAACCTGTTGGCTTATGGCCATGTCTATGAGGAGTAGCTCCTTAGTACCGCGGGACCCGTTCCTACATCCATTCTGAGAGGTAGACATAATTGTATTGCTCTCAATGTGTACATTAATTTTCGCTCTCAGGATGGATGTAAGAAGTTTATAGACCGTCGATAAACATGTAATCGGTCTATAATTCTTGGGTTCCGTGGGACTACCTGTCTTATGGAGCAGGTGGGTAACACCAGTTGTTAGAAACTGAGGCAGCGACCCAGACTCTAAGGATGCCTGGAATTGAGATGCCAGAAGCGCGTGTGAGCTACTATACCATTTAAGCCAGAAGTTATGCAGTCCGTCCGGTCCCGGAGATTTCCAGTTTGGTAACGGACGAACTGCTTTGGCTACATCGAATGGAGTGATGGTTACTTTTTCCATGTCTGGTATAGCTTCACACACGCGTTCGACATCACGCATCCAGCCACCCTCAGTGTGACAGACGGGCACCGACCAGATGTTGCACCAGAATGCATTCGTGGCGGCAGCATCGGGGCGGAGCACGTCAGTCACATTTTGTTCAGGTCGCTCCCAAGCTCTATAAACCCACCTCTCATCGCTCTGGAACATGCGGTTTTGCGAGTACCGGTCGACCCGACGCTTATACCGCCGAATACGATTGGCCCATGCACAAACCTTCTGCTTCAGGAAGTCAATGCGTTCCGTGACACGGGACATGTATTCTCGAGGACTGATTCCAGTCCCCGAAAATGCCCGCCTCACGAAGCGCATCACACGTGGTCTTGTATTGCCCTCCCTGAAGCAGTATAGTTTGCCAATGAGTGCTCTGGCCCCATCAATACGCCTCTCGATCCTACACTGCCAGGCCGGTACGGTAGGCTTTGGTCGAGTAGCTTCGTCACAATTTGGTAACTTTACATTCGCTAAACGACATGCCGCAACAGCCCCACAATACAGGATCGAGTGCGTATCAAAGAGGTCCTCGCTGCTCTCAAAAACATTCTTAAGCAGCGAGTCTAGAGCACACACTAGCGCCCTATTTTTTTTGTGCATAGGTAACCGTGATAAACGGGGTCTAAGTTGAGTCGGACTCGATCTATACTCGCGAAGCGCATCTTCCAGTGCGCTCCTCAGTCGATCGTTGCACTGGCTACTTACTGTGACAACCCTATCATCTGTCTCCTCATCAACATGATTGGACCGCGGCAGGTTTTTATGAGAAGCCGGTGGGATTTCTTCGGAAACCGGCGGTGCCGCAGTCTGTGTCGTAGTCGAGAAGATAAGGTTGCTCAGTACCTCTGAGCGCAGCCGATTATTATTATTATTATTATTATTAAGTTGTCTTAAAAATGATATTTTAGTTGGTCGCGAGATTTTAGATCAAGGATTTAACGTTAGTATGACGTCTGATAGCATTGTTTTGTGTCGTGATAAGGTTGTCAAGTTATGTGACGTTTCAAATAAGTTCGGTAACAATTATTCTAATAGCCAAATTGATTTTGACAAAGTTGATACAGACATTCCGCTAGAATTTCGTTCTCAGTTAATTGATCTTTTGTCAGGATATTCTTCTTCGTTTTCGGTTTCTAGATCCCGGGTAACAACAGGACAGTTGCAAATTAGGCTTATAGATCCTAGCCGTACAGTTAATCGTCGTCCTTATAGGCTTAGTGCTAGTGAACGTGAAGTTGTTACTTCTAAAGTTCGTGAACTAGAGGAAGCGGGTATTATTAGGCCGAGTTGTTCACCTTTTTCTAGCCCAGTGTTGCTTGTTAAGAAGAAAGATGGTTCAGATCGCATGTGTGTTGACTACAGGGAGCTGAACGACAACACCGTGTCGGATAGGTTTCCACTACCTTTGATTGAGGATCTTGTGTCTAGGTTAAATGGTGTTTAGTGGTTCACGTGCCTTGATATGCTGTCAGGGCGCACTGCATTTGTTACACCCGATGGACAGTGGGAATATTTGACCATGCCGTTTGGTTTAAAGAACGCGAGCTCCGTATCAGCGTGCAGTGATGAATGCCTTAGGTGACCTTGCTTATAGCTATGCTGATACATACGTCGACGACATTTTAATAATAGGAACATGTGTGGAAGAGAGTTTGGCTCGTCTTCGCACTGTACTCGATAAATTGACAAAAGCTGGTTTTTCTTTAAACTTTGCCAAGTGTTCATTTCTTAAACGACGGGTTGAATATTTAGGCATTGTTTTTGAGGATGGCCAAATCAGACCTAACCCAAATAAAATAGCAGCTTTGTCTAGGCTTCCCCCACCTAAAACCATCACTCACCTGAGACAGTTCATAGGGTTGGCCACTTATTTTAGACAATTTGTGCCACAGTTCTCAAAAACGATGGCTCCTCTGTTTCGTTTGACAAGTGGCAAGAATAGGTCCATTAGTTGGGAACCCTGTCATGAGGCCATTCGTCAGGAAATAATTTCTTACTTAACCAAAGAGCCAGTTCTAACGATATTTAATCCTGCGCACCCAATCGAGTTGCATACCGATGCCGGTGCTGAAGGATATGGCGCTATTTTTATTCAAAAGATTAATGGGAAACAGCATGTAGTTGCTTATTATAGTCGTCGTACGTCACCGGCTGAATCGAAGTTTCATTCATTCGAATTAGAAACGTTAGCGGTCTTTAACGCCATAAAGCATTTTCAACACTATTTATTAGGTCGTAGGTTTACCGTTGTGACAGACTGTAGTTCTGTAAAAGCCTCTAAAATAAAACTGACTTGTCTCCACGAGTTCGTCGTTGGTGGGCCTACATGCAATCATTTGAGTTTGATATTGTTTATCGTGAAGGCAGTAGGATGAGCCATGTGGACTTTCTTTTTAGAAATCCTATCCCAACGTCTAAAGAAACTTTCACACGTGTAGAATAAAAGCGTGTCGATTTAGCTGAGCTTTCTAGTAACTGGTTACAGGCTGAGCAGGAAAAGGACGAAGAAATTACTAAGATTGTGTCTGATCTTCTTAATGAAGTTTTTCCTGAAGAAACCCGCAAAACTTACGAAATTCGTAAAAGCATTCTATATCGCAAAATTCAGCGTAACGGTCGTACTCGTTGTTTGCCTATTGTACAGAGATCTCTTAGGTGGTCAGTAATAAATAACATCCATGAGACTGTCATGCATTTGGGTTGGGAGAAAACTCTCGAAAAAATGTACGAATACTATTGGTTTGAAGGTATGTCAAAATATGTTAGAAAATTTGTAGACAATTGTATCACTTGCAAAATATTTTTTGAAGTATCATTCATCATCATCATTTTTGAAGTGTCATTAATTGAAGTATTTGGTAAACTTAACATTGTTGTGTCAAAGAGATTGGTTTGATGATAAGTCACAAAGCGAACTTGAACGTTGTGGTTTTCGAAATGTAATTGTGACGATTAAAGAATATAGAAGTGGAGGTAGGTCCGCGCGGGTAGGTGTGGCACTAGACAGCTGTCACTCTTACTGAGCGGACGTACACCGGATGTACTACATAAAGACAACAAACTATTGTTTTATTACAACTATTGTTTTATTATTTATTTATTTATTTATTTTTTTTTTGGGGGGTGGGAAATCATCCTATGACTTCTTCCGCTCTAGGGTGGAGCGGAAGGGTGTGTCAGACTCTTATTGACAAAACCCACCCCTGTTCCTCCCTGCCTCGAGTGCCCGGGGGCGAGGTAACTCTTTCGAATTTATCCTCCACCCCCGGGCAGGCATCGGCCGTGGCAGGCCCCTTCCCTTGGCTGACAACTCTTTGAGGCGCGCGTGGAACACTACGCGCCGTCGACTCTCGGGCCTGGATCGGACGGCGAGTTACCCACTACTCGCCGTCCGCAGGCCCGGGTCTACGGTGGCCGGAGATCGTCTCGCGGCGTCCGAACCCCCTGGCGTCTCAGGCGGCGGTTGCGGCTGGGAGCGCTAGGGCGACTCGGCTGTGTTCGAGTCTCCCTAGCGTATGCCGCCTCCCTCTTCGCGAGCATTACTGCTTCGCAGAAGGAGGAGACGGCCTCCCATTCCCTCTCGCTCCGTACCATGGTCTGAACCAGGGCGCGGCGCGAGAGGTCGCTGCCGCCTATCGCATCCACGAGGACACGGCGGTGCTCTGCCCAAGCGGGGCAAACCTCCACCGTATGCTCCACCGTGTCCACTGGGCGATCCTCGCAATGGAAACACCCGGGGGTCACCTCCGCCTTGATCCGACACAGGTACTTACCGAAACAGCCGTGTCCGGTGAGCACCTGCGTCAGGCGGAAGGTGAGGGCGCCGTGACGCCTCTCCAGCCACTCCTCAAAGAGGGGCACTACCGCCTCGATGGTGGCGTGCCCAGCGCTGGGTTGCGACAGTCGCTCTCTCCATGTCACCATGAGATCCTGCCGGAGCTCGGTCCGCCGAGCCGCGATTGTCGCGGCAGCGGAGTTTCGCCCCGGCGTTTGGCCTCCTCGCGCCACACGTACAGATGCGCGAGGATTTTTGCCTCCAGATCCCACGGTGACAGTCCGGCAAGGAGGCTCGCCGCCTCACGGGAGATCGTGCGGTATCCTCGGATGATGCGGATCGCCATGACCCTCTGGGACGCGTTCATCAGGCGAGCTGATCGCTGCCTCAACGAACGTGCCCACACCGGTGCCCCGTAGAGGGCCATGGACCGCACGATCCCCGCGTAGAGCCTCCGGCAGGAGGCGTTTGGCCCCCTCAGATTGGGTAGGAGCCGCTTCAAGGCGGCCCCGGCCCTGTCCAATCTGGGAGCCAAACGTCGAAAATGTTCGACGAAGTTCCACCGGCTGTCGAGGACGAGTCCCAGGTACTTCATCGTACCCTCGACGCCGATGCGAACCCCTCCTACCGTGATCTGGGAACCCGCAGGTTGCGCGTTCCGAGGACCATGAAAACACATGGCCTCGGACTTGTGCAATGCCACCTCGAGTCGCAGTTGCCGGATCCTCCCTATGACTGTCGCAACCCCGTGTGTCATACGGTCGGCCGCCGCCTCGTGCGACCTCCCCTGCGCTAAGACCAGCGTGTCGTCAGCGTAGCACACTACGCTGACGCCAGTGGGGAGGTCGGCGCGCAGCACCCAGTCGTATCCGATGTTCCACAAGGGCGGCCCCAGGACCGATCCCTGTGGAACACCGCACGACATCTCTCGCCGGTTCCATACTCCCTGATGACCGGGGTAGATGACGGCTCTGTCCGTCAGATACGCCTCGACTACGCCTCGACTATGTTTACATGGTTGTGGGTTCCCTATGCGGCGTGCACTCCAGATGAGATGTACGAGTATGGGATTTAGTAGACCCCTGTGCGGCGTGCACTCCATATGAGATGTACGAGTATAGGATGTAGTGGACCCCTATGCGGTATGCACTCCAGATGAGATGTACGAGTATAGGATGTAGTAGACCCCTATGCGGCGTGCACTCTAGATGAGATGTACGAGTATAGAATTTAGTAGACCCCTATGCGGCGTGCACTCAAGATGAGATGTACGAGTATAGGATGTAGTAGACCCCTACGCAGCGAGGTGGAGAGAAAGAAGAAGCTTACTTGTCGCGGCCAGTGTGGGACGGCTCCGGTAGGATCTGGCATGCCGCTGTGTCCTGTAGTGCTGGCGGTGCAGCTATGCGTGTCTACTCTACGAAGTCGGGCCGTCGTCGAATACACACTGGTGAAGACCAGCTGGACCTTGAGAAGGTGCAGAAGTTGGAGGCGCGCATAACATCAATTTCAAGTCGTTCGTGGTGCGCTTTCCGCCTCACCGTTTGGTGACCTTCCTCAAGGAAGAGTTTTGACCGAAAGGTGAGCTATAGTTCAGATTTTAATAGACGTTGTCATTATTATGCAGTATGTGCTGCAGTTTCTGTTTAATAGACTCTTGTAACATGCTGCCATGTAGGTGAGTTGTAGTACAGTTTAGTTGACGCTTGTGTTGTGTGAAGACACGTAGGTGAAATGATAGTGAAGAATATGGTACATTAAATGTTCCTAAAGTTAGTGAATGGTATCATCACATTCTGCCAAGTATGGAGTACAAATATGTAAAGTACATATATTTATTAAAGGACAGAGATTATTAAGTTAGTATTAACATTATTGATTGCATTATCACAAATTAAAATTACAATTTGAGGTATGTCAGTTAAAAATAATTTCACAAACTCACACAATTTATTTAGGATGTCAAAGTATCACTCAAATAGTCGATTAAATTTTAATAACATTTATTACATAGTAAAGTCTACAGTTTAGTAGAGTCCTCAGTCAAGTGAAGTAGTCTTAAGTCAAATGAAGTAGAGTTGACATGTTTTTTTTTAAATATTGTGGTGCACACAGTCAAAAGCTTGCGTCATATTTAGATTTATTATTAGGTTTAAAAAAAAATAGCTTGATTACAAATAGTTACATGAGTAGGTATTTGTACAAATTTTATGATAAAAGAATTAATTTTTGTGAATAAATCATTACTTACTTAAGTTCTTTACATTTTGATTTCCATGTTTCTGGATTAAAAAAAAATAAAAAAAAATAATAATAAATAGCCTAGTAGTAAAAAAAGGAAAAACCACGTTAACATGTTTTAAAACACACTAAGCTTGATAACAAATAATTTGACCGACGTTTATCAACTTTTGTGAAAATAGTTTTGATTTTAGTGAGTAAACCATAATTTACTTGTTTGCTTTACATTTTTATTTGCATAAAGTCACAAATAACAATTGGTGTAACTGTTACTGAAGAGGTTAAGTTTGAAAACAAATAGTTACGTTAAGCTGTATATTAAATATGTAGTTAATTACGTGATCGAGCTTAGGATATTATTCAAACTTTATTTCTATCGATAGCATCTCGCTTGCGTAAATTAACCACTATAGTTTTTGTGTTCCGAGTTACGAGCAATGGATCAAAATACTGAATGCAATAGACAGCCTATACGTGTTGGAAAGGCTAGACATCTGTTGGAAATAGAGCGACTTCGCGTCCGTTTATGCAGGCTTGAAGGTGACAAGCGAAGTCAACGGGCCTCAGCATGTTTCCGGTCACGACCACGTGAATGATCTCCATCCAGGAAGTCTCAAAGTGGAAGGTGTGAGCAAGTCTACGGACGAGCCGGCTCAAGAGGATGTTCACCATGCAGAGAGCAACCCAGTTACCGTGTCTCCAGGAGTACACTTGCCAGGCACCGTTCAACACAAAGGGAACCCAGTGAACATCGGGAACCTCCTCGGCTACATGGCAAGTACCACGATACCAGAGAAGGACTCAATGAGTACGGAGAGAGTGGAACCGCTAGACGCAGCCCGGATGTTCAAAGCTGAGTGAACTTGATTTTTCTGTTTCCGATATTATGATTATGGGTGGGACGACAATATCACTGTTACAGTTCATCTGGCTATGCAAAAATTACGGGGTTATTCTATCCACTTGGCAAGATTGGCAAGTAAATAAATAGTGATAAATTTATTTAGCCAACAAAGTTAGTGTTACAATGAAATTGATTTGTATAATTATTAAATGTTTTTCCAAGTGAGCAATATTTCGGTCAAACATTGGAAAATACGTTAAATGTTGAGGTTTACTATTACGAAAAATTTTCTTTAAATCAATGGGATATAACTGGCAAACGGGCTGTAGATTGCGTACGTGGATGTTGATAGCGAAGTTGCAATGATCGGAGAGTATGTTGCTTATACATTATGACTAAAACATGGCGGGCTAACGTCTTCTATGAAAGTTTTCGGTCCGAAGGTAGTCGGTTCATTCGGAAATGTGACATTCAAAACGTTGAGGCCATACCAGGTCTTTGTAGTCGAAGACATGAGGTCTATGTTGCGGCTCACGAGGCAAATGATACAGAGAAACAGGTACCCGATAATGTTTCAGAATCTGATTAATAATAATGCTATGATGAAATCTCGGTAATATACTTTTAGCGCGTGGAGAGCGGTTTTTTTTGTAGAAGTTTGATGGTTGTTTGATTTTTGTTTATTAAAATAAATAACATTAATCAATATAGAAGAAATTTGAAGTAATAATAATTATCGCGACGACTATTCTAGGTGCGAATATATCGCAGGACCATAGAATCGTGACCGTTTCTAGATTTTCTGACTAGATAATTAGTAATTCTATAAGAATAAATCGCGGTACTTAGCTTTGTGACAATCGGTTTGTTTCACGGGATGGGTACTCTATACTCGTAAGTCTATCTGCGAATAAATCGCAGGGCTTATATTTTATTAATAGAGGGAGACTATGTGCGAATAAATCGTAGGGCTCCGCCCCGTGAACATTGTTTGTTCACGGGATAGATGGTTTTCAATATAAACCAAATGAAATCTTTTTATTGCATTCATGTGTTTTTACAATATATAAGTAAGTTCTAACATGAAACCCGGTTAGGGCACGAGAACATAATATAATGCAATCTTTATTACTGTAATTACTCATCATATTATCTTACGAGTTTATTATGGTCAATTTTATTTCGCTAATTGAACTACAATGTGTCAAATTAGAATGAATTATTAATCTTTGAACAAATTATTAGTATTGGAATAATTATGGTATTTTGTAAATTTTTAATTTATAATAATGATTTTATAATGCATGAAATGGTTTAGATATTAGGGAGTGTTCTGGATTTAATTTGTTACTTTTTATACTTTGGGATTGGTTTTATTATTACTTCAGATTAGGTAAATTTGCATTTATTTTACTAAATAGTAGTACAGGTTTTAGGTAACGATCGTTACAGAGTTACAGCCGTACGAGGTCTTAGTAGCCGAAAACATGAGCATAAAAATTCGGTAGCAGCAGATAAAATGCTACCCTATGTTCATGTTGTGGCTCCCGAGGTAAATGAAACTGAGGAACAGGCTTCCGAAGTTGATTCAGACTCTAATTAATAATGGGATGTCATGATCACCTCAATAATTATACTGAAGTGATTTTTGTTGTAACAGTTGATTGTTTTTATTTGCAAGTTTTGATTTTATTCACACAATAATTATAGAAGAAACTAATGATAGAATTCATAAAAATAAGTATCGAGATGACTAAAGTCGAAGTGCGAATAAATCGCCAAAACCTTAGCGTCGTGATCATTTTCAGATTTTCTAATTACATTATTGTTAAGTCTATGTGCGAGTCAATTGTAGGACTAAGCATGGTGATCATTGATTGGTTTATGGTATAGATAATAGTGAGTATATGGGCGAATAAATCGCAGGATTTAGCCTACTGACAATCGATTTGTTCACTGGATAGCTGTTTGGAGGTATGCAGAACAGTGTAAAGTCGAACAAACCTCCATTGAAAAGGGAGGATCCTCCGACCAGACGGGTGTTTGTGTCTGGTCCGGGAAACTGCCCAATACTTGATTTCGGGCGGTTGTATACGTTCAAATCGCGCGGAGAACTCTGCTTGCGCGATGTAGGAATTTTGCTGTTCTTGTTCGTATGTAGCATCATAGATGTCGCTACATCACTCCCCTCCGGAGATCGGAGATCGATTGTTCTCGATGAGTCGTTCATACGTGATGCTTGCCGGGCCAGTGGAAGGTTGGTTCCAGTGAGTAGGAACCAGCAGAGCCGCATAGTTCACGGTGATTCGGAACTGTCTGCGGTGATGCCCCAGTGAGTCGGGGTGTTGTTGCCCCATGTTGGGCGCGTTTGGCATGCTAGGCGCGTTGGGCGCGTTGGGCGTGCTGAGCGCGTTGGGCGTGCTGGGCACATTGGGCGTGCTGGGCGCGTTGGGCGTACTGGGCGCGTTGGGCGTGCTGGGCGCGTTGAGCGTGCTGAGCGCGTTGGGCGTGCTGGGCGCATTGGGCGTACTGGGCGCGTTGGGCGTGCTGGGCGCGTTGAGCGTGCTGAGCGCTTTGGGCGTGCTGGGCGCATTGGGCGTGCTGGGCGCGTAGGGCGTGCTGGGCGCGTTGGGCGTGCTGGGCGTGCTGGGCGCGTTGGGCGTGCTGGGCGCGTTGGGCGTGCTGGGCGCGTTGGGCGTGCTGGGCGCGTTGCGCCAAGATCGCTGATGAGGTTGAAGTTGATGAACGAGGCTGAGGATGCTGACCAGGAGTGCGCGTCCGCTGCATGCTGATGGTCAGGATACCCGTAGAAGCCGTTGGTACTGGCTGGCTGTATGACTCGTTGCTCAAGAGCTTTGAGGAAGTGATGATGATGACGTCACGCTGAAGTAGCTGCACGAAGGCTGCGCTGACGATCACGTCGGGGTCACCAATTTGGAGGATGCTTCGAGGGTTGCTATAAATGAAAGGCGAATGCGATACTGGTCAATAGGAATAGTGAGTCTATGTGCGAATAAATCGCAGGACTTGGCTTTTTGACAATCGATTGCATCACAGGATAGCTGAATAGTGAGTCCATGTGCGAATAAATCGCAGGACTTGGCTTTGTGACAATCGATTGCATCACAGGATAGCTGAATAGTGAGTCCATGTGCGAATAAATCGCAGGACTTGGCTTTGTGACAATCGATTGCATCACAGGATAGCTGAATAGTTCGTCCATGTGCGAATAAATCGCAGGACTTATAATTTATTAATAACGGGAGTCTATGTGCGAATAAATTGCAGGGCTCCATCCCGTAAATATTGTTTTGTACACGGGATAGTTTTCTTATTTATGAAATGATTAATGTAAAATGTACAATCTTAATTATTAGAAATTGATAAGACTTGTTATATATTCAATAAAAAGGCAATATAAGTTTGTTAAAATTCACATTTGTTTGTAAAACTGACTCAACAGGCAGAGTGTTAGGTTATCACCTGATACGTATATGAGGTCATACACGCTGTCAGGATGGTCGAGTGTTAGGTTTTCTTTTAATAACGCCTTGTACATTTTTTTATGAATTTAATTATTTATTTTTGCCACTTTAAAGTTGTGAATTGAGTGTTTTAGAATTTATTGGAATCTCACATGATGTAACATCCGGGAACGGTTGACGAATGGAGGGAGTCCCCTCCATTCGTTAGTTCGATGGTTGGGCAGTTGAGTGAGTTGGGGAGTCTGATCGTGGCGACGGAATACGACGGTTGTTTTTACCTAAGAGGATATTGGTTGATGTTAAGTGTGATGTACCTACTGAAGTAAACAATAAATGAACTATTTAAAAAGTGAAACCTGAGTGTTATTTCTATATCCAAGGGGTGATATTACAATACATACACTTTGTTTTAGTTTTTTCTACACTTTTACACACTATCTTGGAGTTAAGTGTTTTTTTGTTGACACTTTTAATTGAAATCTTCAGTTTACAGTTTTTCACTTATTATTTATTTTCTTTTAAAGATAACACTAACACTTCGTTTTTGCTTCGTTATTGGACCATTGTTTGTCGTTTTACGTTAAGTTTATGATAAATACAATAAATTTACAGAAAAAACACATAAAATTAAAACGGAGCTATAAACTCTAGTTTTCGAGGTCTACCCCAAAAAAAAAACAGCTGTACTTTAAATATTCTTGTGACCAAATTAACTTGTTTTCCTACTAACAACTCTGTATCGAAAAGTTAAACGAGTTAATTAATATTCAAAATCAAATTGACCCCTTTAATGTAGCCGATTCATTTATCTGTGATACGAATGATTGCTCATCTTATTTCTAAATTTTTTTATCAAAACATACATAGTTATAAATTTAATTTGCCTGCATTACGGCCAATACTTGTTCAAACTGGGGTAGACTGAGACTGTATTATTTTGACTGAATGCTGGCTACCATTCCTACACATTGCGTACCAACTCTTGATGGATATGATAGCTTCGCTTCTACGAACAATCAAATGAAGGAGTACTTGTGTACTTTAAACAAAACTTGGTTATTTCAGTTGAGGAACCTATAATATCCGATGCAAATTGTTTAATGCTTACACTGAATAACGACACAATAGCTTTTGCTATATTTAGACCTCCCGGATATAAAGATACTAATAACTTTCTTCAGTCACTCAACAATATACTATTGAAATACTGAACAAAACAAAATGTCATACTGTTGGGTGACATTATTAACGTTAAGGAACGGTCCTAAATTACTTCCCTAGCTGACGCCTGATGTCGTGTAGTAGATCTCGAAAAGCTTCCGCCCCAGGCGAAATATTGACGTCTGTCGCGCAATAGTGTGTGTTGTGTAACCGTGTTGGCTAATTTTGGCAGCAACACGTCATTGTTAACCGTTTCAAATGCCTTCCGATAAAAGGAGATCGGAATTAGACCAAAACGCGACGATCAGCTACGAGTATTAACAGCTATCATATTATCGAGTCGTCAATGGTGTTCTGGCGTGTCCACTCTGTGCTTGGAGTTTTTCGGCCAAGGTTGGATAAGCCAGTCACATGAGGGCCCATAACAGAGCAGCAAATCTGTGCGCGCAACCACCATGAGGAGCCAAGGAATGCGGTTGCAATCGCCTAGATGGCATTATGATAATCAAATTCAAATTCAAAGTATTTATTTGAAATAAACCATTACCTACAGGCGTGACGGCGGCATTCGTCCCATTGCCGTCGGGTGCACCTACAGGCGTATGGCAGCCAAAATTTGTTGCAAAATATACAGCAAATCACTGACCAACAAATTCCAGCCCCTACAACTTGGTTTTGGTTCCAGAGGGGGCTGTGAGGCTGCCGTACACGCCCTTTCCACCTTTCTAAATTCTGGTAAAGTTGAGGTCATCCTCAAGGTTGACGTTAAAAACGCCTTCAATTCAGTTAACAGGGATACTTTGTTGGCTGAAGGAAAAAAAGAGTTACCAGAAATTTTCGGCTTTTTGTGGCAATGCTATAGGCATCCATCAAAATTATTATATAAAGAAAACGTTTTGGAATCTACAGTCATTTTCAGCTTGGCTATTCACCCAATAATTCAACAACTAAATTCAAAATTTAACCTGTGGTATTTAGATGATGGAACACTAGGAGGTGACGTAGACACCGTTTTAGAAGATTTAAAATTCCTAAAGAACCAGTTTCAATCCATTGGCCTTGACCTTAACTACTCCAAATGTGAAATATTTCTTTGTGACAATACCGACAGACAATCGACCATACAGAAATTCAGTGCAATAGCTCCAGAGATCAAAATTTTAGAGAAAAGTTCATTACACCTCCTAGGTTCTCCAATATTGGAAGACAGTTTTTCTTCATTCATCGACGACAAAATTAAACGTTTTAACGATATTTCAGATAGACTTTCCAAAATTAATTTACATTCGGCGGTCACCCTCATCAGGTATTGCTGTTTCGGACCTAATTTCATATATTTTCTTCGCTCTTCCCTTTTATGGAAGCAGAAACATCTCTTGGACAAAATCGATCAAATTATTCGTTCCACTCTTACGTTCATCTTAAATGTGGCCCTGGATGACCGAGCATGGCTGCATGCCACGCTACCCATTCGCTTTGGTGGGCTCGGCATCCGCAAAATTTCTAGTGTAAGCCTACCGGCGTTCCTGTCTTCGGTCCACAGCACTCGACAGTTAACCACACGAATTTTAACCCCATCGCTAATTAACTGTGAGGTGCCGAGCTTGACCGATGCTGTGAACGCGTGGAAAGCGGCTTGCCCGAACACGGCGTTGCCCGAGAACCCATCTTCCCAGAGACAGTGGGATGAGCCGCTCTGCAGGTTGGTACGGAATAATCTCATTAATACGTCCACCAATACTGCTGAGCGTGCCCGCCTACTGACTGTGGGTGAGTGGGAGTCGGGCCTTTGGCTACAGGCACTACCGTCACCCAACATTGGTACTATGCTGAGTGACGCCACTTTCCGTATCGCTACATGTTTGCGTCTGGGTGCTCCGAGTGGAGCTCCACATCGTTGTCAATGCGGTGCAGCAGTCGACCGCCTCGGACACCATGGCCTATCCTGCGGTAGGAGTGCTGGTCGTATAGCACGGCACGCCAGCATTAATGACATCATCCGTCGGGCTCTTGTCACCGCCGGGGTGCCAGCTGTTTTAGAACCCAATGGCTTGGCACGTGACGATGGGAAGAGGCCAGACGGAATGACCATAATGCCTTGGAAGTTGGGTAGGCCTTTGGTGTGGGATGCAACTTGTGTCGACACCCTTGCGCCATCCCATCTTCTTAGCACGGCAGGCTGTGCTGGGGCGGCTGCTGCAGGTGCAGAAAACCTCAAACGGCGCAAATATAACAACCTTATTGGGAGTTACATGTTTGAGCCGTTTGGGGTTGAAACACTAGGGCCATGGGGTCCGAGTGCTCATCGAGTTTTCCGGCATATCAGCAAGCTGTTAGTCGACTCTTCACGTGACCAGAGGGCTGGGCTTTTCTTTGGCCAACGAATCAGCATTGCTATTCAACGTGGCAATGCTGCTAGCGTTCTGGGCACTTTTTCCATTGACAGCGATGTGGATGAATTTTTTGATGCCCAGTGAGTTGTTTTTTGATACGCATTTGTACATGTTAGGTATTATTGTTAGTTTGTATATATATCTTTTAAGTTATTTCTATTGTATTATATTCTAATTACTATAAACTAATACAATAAACCACTTTTGAATTGTCAATAAGTTGGTCAGTCAGAAAAATTAAACTAATTGCACATTCCAAGGCGTAGATCTCTATGGAGAAGAACGTGCAATAAACTCCATGGACACTCTTTTAAACCATGTTATATATTACAAAAATCCTGGTTACATTATGTTTTGTTGCTTCTATTATATGAGGACAATGTTAAATATACAATTCATAAACAATAAAAAAAAAATAAGCCAGTGGCAGTTGAGAGATGACCAGTGAGATGGTGGTCAAACGCGTCATCAAGAATAAAAAAAATTAAAAAAGTCTCAACTGACGCGTGGATCACCACCACTCAGCTCAACCATATTAAAGGAAACCGATTGACTAAAAAAAAAGCAGTTACATTAAATGCCATGCTTCGAAATTATACAACACTATAACTAATCATCAATAATATATGCATAATTATTATGCACAAAAAATAAAAGCTTTACGAAATAAAAGGTCAAAAGGCGAATGGAAAACTACAAGTTATCAAAATACCACAGGTGACGGGTCTCAAAACTAGTTAGATCTATAACTAACAGTGATTTGCATACCGACTTGTTTGGTAAAAATAATAAACGTACGATATGGCGCAAACTTATTGCATCCAATAAACATATCTTTATTTTATTTTTTGCGCGACCAGCTATGAGGATTAACAGCTATCATTTATCATGGTTTATGCTGTTCTGGCGTTTCCAATCTGTGCTTGTAGTTTTTCAGTCAAGGATAAGTGGATAAGCATAATTATCTGAGCTCGTAACCTTTTTTTTTTACAAACTAAATAAACTTTTTCTTTCTTGCTTTCTAACCACCACGAGGAGCCAAGAAATGCGGTAGCTCTGGCCGCAATCAACTAGACGACATCATCATCATCGTCACTACCAAACACAAGTAATACGTAGACGAGTCGTTCCAGCACATTGAATATACGAGTATTTTCGATAAAAATGGTTATGGTGTTAAAGGATTACTAACAGAACCCGTTGCCACCATTTTCAAGGTTTCAAAAATCCGAATGTACCTAAATATGGAACCCTTATATTATCACTCGTGGGTTTGTCTATCCGTCTATCACAGCCAATTTGTTCCGAATCAACTGGCCCGATTTAGTTGAAAGTTACACAAGTGAATTTTTATGACTGAAACACGGACGAGTAACGTAAATACCGCGTCCGGCGAACGCAGCAAGCAGAGGAATTTTACCATCTCAGCTAAAAAATCATAGTCTGTGGTGGCAGGGTCCTAGCACCTTGAAAACATTCGATGCAAAGGCATCTTCAAAACCAATCTCTTTTACAACAGACCAAGAACTTAAAACGAAATATAGTCAAGGTCACAAAACAAATACTTTAACAAAGCAGCATCTTACGACAGATTCAAATAGCATTATTGGGCAACTGTTGGATAAATACAGCTCCTTCAGTAAAATTGTCAAAATACTTGCGTGGTTATTACGCGCTACAAAAACAATGCCATTACATCATAACGCCACAACAATTAAACATAGTTCATTGCCGTCGTATCTCACATTACTTGAAATGCGAAACGCCAAGTTATTAATTGTTAAGCATGTACAAAGAACAGTATTTTTAGAAGATATAGAATACTTAAAAAAGCATGGTAAGCTAAACAACAAGAGTGATCTATTGAAACTAGATCCGTTCATCGATCGAGAAGGTATCCTTCGAGTAGGTGGTCGCCTAAGAAAGGCAGATATTGGGATGGAGATGAAACATCCAGCAATACTACCAAACAATAGCAGATTAACAACACTTTTTATTAACCAAGCTCATCTTCTAACTTACCATGGTGAGCCTCGTTTAACACTAGCAAACATCCGCCAGAAGTATTGGATAATCGGAGGTAATAGAGCAGTCAAGAAAGAAGTTAGAAACTGCGTTATTTGCAGAAAACATTCACCAAGAATGCAGCATCAATTGATGGGAGATCTGCCAGAATCCCGAAGCACACCCGCTCCCCCCTTCTATCATACCGGAGTAGATTATACCGGCTATGTTGAGGTAAAAAGCAATAAAGGACGCGGGATAAAAACAACAAAAGGCTACATAGCAATATTTGTGTGTATGGTGACCAGAGCTGTTCATCTGGAACTAGTGTCCGACTTAAGCAGCTCTGCGTTTTTAGCAGCACTACACCGAATGGCAGCCAGAAAAGGGGCTCCCTGTCACATATACAGTGACAATGGAAGTAACTTTGTTGGAGCGAACAGAGTTTTACAAGAGCAGTTTCACGATTTACAAAGCATGGTCAACAACAATTTATCAACAGAAATAACGGAGTTACAAATACAATGGCATTTTAATGCACCATCCTGGCCTAGTGCCGGTCAATTATGGGAAAGAGCCGTTAGAAGTGTGAAACATCACCTCAAAAGAGTGGTTGGCGAGCAGAAGCTAACTTTTGAGGAATATTCAACTATCTTAGCAAAACTGGAGTCATGTCTAAACTCTAGACCGCTGTGTGCGTTATCCGAAGATACAGATGATTTGGATGTACTAACTCCAGCTCATTTCCTAACTGGAAGGGCAGGAATATCAGTCATCGAAACAGAGCAAGACGCACGCACTAGGTGGACTCTATCAGCAAAAATTGCACATGACATCTGGAAAAAATGGAAAGCAGAATATTTAGCAGAACAGTCGGTGCGCCCTAAATGTATGAAAAATCAAAACAATATTGAAATAGGGTAACTAGTAACTATACAGGATGACAATCTCCCTCCAGGGAAGTGGATGATGGGCAGAGTAATAGAAGTCCACCCAGGACAGGACGGTCTCGTTCGTGTAGTATCTTTAAAAACAAAAAATGGTGTCATAAAACGACCTATTGTCAAAGTATCGATTCTACCGATTCCAACTAGCAAGCAGGAAGAGATGGAAAAAGGACAAGACCGGAACAAAGATGGCGTAAGAGAAGCAAAGATAAAAGCAAGCAAACCTAAATCATTGTTTACATCAATGGCAATGTCCTTGATATTTGCTATGTCATTGATAACAACGTCGCAAACAACAGAAATAATATCACCATTACCTAACAACATTTCGTTATATTTTGACTCAATCAATAACATGCAACTTGTAAGCGATAAATGGACCCTCGTTGTATAGTACAATATGTCTCCATACTGGGATGGCATGACAACAGCAACAAAGTTCCTGAACTATTTAGATCAAACATGCAACACCTTAACAGATACAAGCCGCTGCGGTATGCTACTACTCCAATTACATCACGAGTACTCGGAATTACAACATTACAACCGACTCCTACTGAATCAGCATTTTGACACGCACGCCAGACAGCGTCGCGGTCTTATCAATGGGATAGGCAGCATTGCAAACGCACTGTTCGGGGTATTAGACGAGAGTTTCGCCGAACAGTATAAAAAAGATATACAACTTATAAAACAAAATGAGCATCACCTAACAAACTTACTTAAAAATCAAACATCTATCGTTGAGGCTGAGTATAACGTGCTAAAACGGACTGAACAACATATACAACGGCAGCACAAAACCATCAACAAGCATTTAAATGAGCTAGATCGAGCAACCAATATAATTAAAGAAAACCTGGACAAGTTAAGCGATAGTCAGGATTTCACTCTGTCAGCACTAACAGCAGTCAATTTACTTCA
Source organism: Polia nebulosa (assembly GCA_951329385.1). Classification (NCBI taxonomy): domain Eukaryota; kingdom Metazoa; phylum Arthropoda; class Insecta; order Lepidoptera; family Noctuidae; genus Polia; species Polia nebulosa. The sequence continues at coordinate 7,077,306 of OX589613.1, read as the reverse complement.
CAATCTAAAAGGAATTCAGGATACTCTACTGGATACAATAACAGACGTTTATCATGGCAAATTCAACACTCATTTATTGACTCCTGATCAATTAAGAAATGAACTACAGTTGATATCTGGGCAGCTGACCAAAGACCAATCTACAGCATGCTGAGAGTAAAAGCAAGAGTAATGACAGACTATGTCATATTCAAAATAACATTTCCATTGTCTAGTAGAGACAGTTACAAGATTTATAAGATCCTCTGAGTTCCTCATCAAATCGGTACCAACATGCTTAATGTCATGCCGAAAACAGAGTTCGTAGCAATAAATTTGAGAAAGGATGCTTATGTAACAGTATCATTTACGGAGCTTCAGTTATGTCAGCATAATGAGCATTCATATTTATGTACAATCAACAAACCAATGAACTATCTTCCTATTGACGAGAAGTTCTGTAAAATCAACCACAACAACAATCAATGTGCAGTCAGCAAATCTCCGTGCAGCGATATGTGGATTGAACTGAGCAATCCATCTAAGTATTTATATTTTTGCTGCAACACTTACCCGGTCAGGATGCTACGCTGACGACATGCTAGTCTTAGCGCAGGGGTGGTCGCACGAGGCGGCGGCCGACCGTATGACACGCGGGGTTGCGACAGTCATAGAGAGGATCCGGCAACTGGGACTCGAGGTGGCATTGCACAAGTCCGAGGCCATGTGCTTTCATGGCTATCGGAACGAGCCACCGGCGGGTTCCCAGATCACGGTAGGAGGGGTTCGCATCGGCGTCGAGGGTACGATGAAGTACCTGGGACTCGTCCTCGACAGCCGGTGGCCCTTCGTCGAGCATTTTCGACGTTTGGCTCCCAGATTGGACAGGGCCGGGGCCGCCTTGAAGCGGCTCCTACCCAATCTGAAGGGGCCAAACGCCTCCTGCCGGAGGCTCTACGCGGGGATCGTGCGGTCCATGGCCCTCTACGGGGCACCGGTGTGGGCGCGTTCGCTGAGGCAGCGGTCAACGCGCCAGATGAACGCGGCCCAGAGGGTCATGGCCATCCGCATCATCCGGGGATACTGCACGGTCTCCCGTGAGGCAGCGAGCCTCCTTGCCGGACTGTCACCATGGGATCTGGAGGCAAAAATCCTCGCGCACCTGTATGAGTGGCGCGAGGAGGCTAAACGCCGGGGCGAAACTCCGCTGCCGCGACAACTCGCGGCTCGGCGGACAGAGCTCCGGCAGGAGAGAGGCGAGCAATGATTGTTGACATTACCGTCCCACATGACTAGAACCTCGTGAAAACCGAGAAAGATAAAAAAATCAAGTATATTGACTTGGCTCGCGAGGTTGTCGACATGTGGGATGTGGACTCAGCGATCATTGTACCGATAGTCGTGTCAGCCAACGGCTTAATAGCCACGAGCCTCGACCAACACCTCAGGAGGCTCTCGTTAGGAAGCTGGATCAAGGGCTTGATTCAGAAAGCAGTACTTCTGGACACGGCTCGCATTGTCAGGAGGTTCCTCTCTCTGGAGCCCTGACCGCCGGTAGCTTGGACCCTGTTCTCGATACCGGTGGGGTACTATTTTTTATATTTTATATGTATTTTTTTTCCTATTCATTGAAATATTTAAAAATATAATTTATTTGTATTTACAAATGAATTAACAAGATAATAATAATAATAATCTATATTTAATCCATCAGGCTCCAGCATCAGGCCCAGGATTTTTAATTGTGCCTGCTAATGAGGGGCTTGACGGGCTCAGACTACAATGCGGTCTGTAGTGTTAGTAACAAAATAGCTTACCCTATGTTAGTACCTACTTAACTAAAACTGATCGGGTCCTATGTGTGAGTACACACACTAGCGACCTTACAGTGGTTTGTATACTTGTTTGTTAAAAACAAGTTAAACAAAAGAAGACGGCATGCTTAGCCACTGAAATATAGATATTGATTTTAATATTAATGTTGGCGTCAGATGTTAAATTAAAGACATAATTATTGTATTTAACATTTTGTTACAGTGCTTTGATATCTTTATCTTACTAATTTGAGATGAAGCTAGTACTACCGTATATGAATATAGATTGGAATTGACAAATATATTTTATTAAAAGTATGAGATTCAATACGAAAATAGAAGTTAGAAGAATGCATCAAGTATAAAACTTATACAATTAGACGCCTAGGTCTTTTTTTTTTTTGGGGGTTGGGAAATCATCTAATGACTTCTCCCGCTGTGAGTGTAGCGGGAGGGCGTGTCAGACTCTTACTGACTAAAACCCACCCCTGTTCGTTCCCTGCCTGAGTGCGCACGAGTGCGGTAACTCATTTTCTGAATTTATCCGCTACCCCTAGGCAAGCAGGCACCGGCCACGATGGGCCCACGGTGGCTGACAACATCTCTTTGAGGCGCGCGTGGAACACTACGCGCCGTCGACTCACGGGACTAGTGCTGATCGGACGGCGAGCTACCCACTGTTCGCTGCAGGCCCGGGTCTACGGCGGCCGGAAATCGTCTCGCGACGTCCTACGCCCAGTACGCCCAGTACCTCTCCTGGACGCCTAGGTCTAATTTACACCCGTTATGTATAAAATTAGTTATTAAGTATAAGACGCCTAGGTCTAATCTTATACTTAAATAGCTTTGCCCGCGCCTTCGGCCGCGTATAAGTCGAAAATGGTTCTAATAGGATTTTTATTTGGTTTTTAATTTCGTTATAACTTATACATTATTATGTTCAAATGTTTGAATATTTAAACAATTATAACAATCTTTATTATAGTGTAGGGATTTAAAGGTTAAATAAAAATGAAAATAAAATATGTATTTTAAAAAAAGGGCAGGCTTCCGCAACTTTTTCTACATGGGGAGGGGTTTACACTTTCCCCCCTCTCTCTTCCTCCCTTTAAATCAACAAAAAAAATATGTAAACATAACCTCAAAATCCGATTTTTAAAAATTCATTAAAAAAAGAGGGTTTCCTCACTTTTTCCTTCATGGAGGGGGGAGAGGGGGAGGGGGGTTCTACACCCCCTTCCGCTACCCCCCCAAATTTCATCCCTCAATTCCACGGCAGTTTAAGTAAAGTCGTACCTACTCTTCTTTTGTCCCATGATTGTTGCCATGACGGTCATGAGACATAACAGCAAATTCATCCTAATTGTTCGTCACATGACACACAATTTCTTTAAAAATATCCATTGAGCGTTCTTGTGTGCCGTGCAACAAATAAGAAAGCGTACGGAGAAGGCATGCGCCATACCCCCCTATTGGTACAATAGGAAAGTTTAGCATCAATGGGATTTCCCATTAATGCTAACCTAACCAACTCTGACCCCATTTTTAGAAATAGACACAGACAAATTTCGATGGCAGTAACGTAGAAGAAGACATCTACAAAATTGCAATTTTACAGGAGAGCATATTTACCTAGTAAAAAATTGTGGCTATTTTGAGAGTAATTGTGGACTGATTAACATGAAATTTTCTATGGTGCATGAAAATAACTTTCTTTATTGATTTTATAAAATAATTAATCACTATATTGTTGTTTTACTGAAACAATGTAAATGTACTTTTTACTCTGCTGAACACAATGCTGATATCCGTTCCTACGTTATCTAAAATATTAAATAACCAAGATACGAATCTCCAGTAATACATATCTGGATGTTTAAAGAAAACCTAAGCAACATGCAATCAATATTTCGCTTTTTTAACCAAATTTTGTACATGTTTCTAGTTACTTTAAATTTATCAATTTACACATTTCATTAAATGAGTTATCTACCACCAAACGTCATCTATTTATGTCAGTTAAATCATTTATTTAGTTCTCAAACCACGCGAAGTATAAAATTTGAATAAAAATAAAAGGATTATTATTATGAGAAAATAAAAATTCACGATTGACAGGTGACAGATGATTTTAGAAAATTTTATTGACAGGTGACAGATGATTTTTGAAAATTTTATTGACAGGTGACAGATGATTTTTTTTTCGTTTCGTTGTATTTTTCGTTTCATTCAAAAGTGCGTTTCTACTGCGATATTTTTTCGAAACTGAGTGTAGATGTCTTTATGTACGTGCCAGATTTTTGCAATTATTTTGAATTTTGAAATAATTTTAAAACAGACTTGTAGAGAGGGTTTATGTAAGCTATTAAAAAAAATAAAAACATTTTGGCAAAAATGTAGATGTCCGTCTTTACTTTGCTGCCATCGATAATTATAAATGTAAAAAAAATGCGGAAAACAATACACATTAGATTCAACCATTTTTTAATAAAATCGGATTGAATTTTCAGACATGTGTTAAATATTTTTTTTATCAAAAGCACTAAGGAGTATTGACATCAACTTCGAAGCAAATCACCGCCAAAATTACTTTCTACCCTTTTTTAACCCCGTAAGGGGATGAATTTCAATAAAATACGAAACACGTCATCCATCAATTATGTTAAAAAAGGTTTGTGCAAAATTTGAAGTAGATTGGACCAAGGAATCACGTTGCCCCATACAAACTTTTCCCCCCCTTTTAACCCCCTTAAGGGTAAATTTCGGAAAATCCTTTCTTATGGGCTGCCAACATCATACAAAGAACATACCCTCCAAGTTTCAGGTCTCGACGATCAGCGGTTTAGGCTAAGCGTTGATCAGTCAGTTAGTCATTCAGGACAAAGCATTTTATATGCACATTAAATTAAACCTTTTTTGAATAAAATCGGATTGAGTTTTCAAACATGTGTCAAAATAAAATGTAATTTAAATCAAAAGCACTAAGGAGTACCTACATCAACTTCGAAGCAAATCACTGCTAAAATTACTTTCTACTCCTTTTTAACCCCGTTAGGGGATGAATTTCAATAAAATATGAAACACGTCTTCCATCAACTCTGTTAAAAAAGGTTTATGCAAAATTTGAAGTAAACCAAGAAATCACGTTGTCCCATACAAACTTTGCTCCCCTTTTTCACCCCCTTAAGGATAGATTTTCGGAAAATCCTTTCTTATCGGATGCCCATATCATACAAAGAACACACCCTCCAAGTTTCAGGTCTCTACGATCAGCCGTTTAGGCTGTGCGTTAATCCGTCAGTCAGTCATTCAGGACAAAGCATTTTATATGTATAGATAACTAATTTTATACATAACGGGTGTAAAAAGACAGTTTCCGAAGCCAAAAGCCACATATCCTACCCATTATTTGGAGAATTTTTTTTCCTCTAGACCATACCTGGAATCCACTGGTTCTGGAGATATTGAAGGTCAAAGTCGCATTTTTTTTTTTTTTTACTAAAATAAATTCCAAGTGTTATTACTAAACTTTTTACACCCTGTGTAATAATAGATATCTTCTTGACCCGTAGGTAGCTACGGGTAAATTTCGTGTCTTGTCGCATCGATGTCGACTAATTTGTAATTATAAATTAATATGTAATGGATAAACTTTCGACCCCTTTTTACGAAAATTACGCAAAATGGCGGAGAATGAAATGGCACAGTTACAGTTTATGGAGGAGTGCAAAAAACTAATATTTTATAAAATATGCGTTAGAAATAAAATAAATTACGAAGAAAAAACATCACACACACTACCTACTACCTTTGACACGTAATAAATGTGAATCATGAACAAAAGGGTAGGATTTTTTGTTTATGGTTCACAGTCATGTCAAGTCATGTCATATGTTTCTTGGTGTAGTGTCTGTGAGTGAAAGAGAAGGAAGCATTATGTCATCTCTAGCGCACGTGCGGTCGTAAAGCAGCTAGTCAGCTGTGAGCGGCGTGAGTGAGAGGGCACGCGCGTCTAAGAGCCGACAATACAAAGTGATATACTACATTTTGGCGACGAGGATTAACAGGACTAATGTGAGTTAACTTATTACTATAAAATTTCATGAAAAAAAAAAAGGAAAAAAAAAATAAGTATGGACGGTGTTTTGAGATTTGAGACTGGAATTGTTCAAACTAATTAAACACAGTACAAATTACGGTGAGGCCCCGTGAAGTAAGTACATTCTATTCGTGTAGTTATCAGATGTATCTAGTTACTTATGAGGCGAAACGACAAGGTGTGCTGTAGGTTATTGTTGTCAAGCGGGACGGTTGTTTACATTTCTCATTGCTAACTTAAATAAAAAATAAGTACCCACTTATGGTGTCGCTTATGCATGATTTATGTATAGAAGGAATATGTCATACCAATTAATGAATACATTTTAAAGTCATGTTTACAATTCCTGCCTGTGAACTACGGGGGCCGGGTTCGATTCCCTTACCGGTCGGCTCAGAATTGAATATATTTTTCAGATTATAAATATATACAAAATGCGTAAATACTGTTGAGTTGCATGATTGACTTCGTTATCTAGTACTAGACTAGACCAATATTAGATTATTGTATCAATTAATGATGCTCGTAGAAGAGAGAACATGAGTCTCCTCCGGTATGGACTGAATCACAGGTGACGCCTGTTACATAAGTTTTAATGTAATGATGTACAATATCAGCGTAATGAGTTGGACAGACATCTGTGTTAAGCTGTGATGTTACCAGATGATGCCTGGTAGTCCGGAAACAGGTGACGCCTGTAAGGACTTCGTAATGTAAGATGTTACCAGATGATGCTTGGTAGTCCGGAAACAGGTGACGCCTGTAAGGACTTCGTAATGTAAGATGTTACCAGATGATGCCTGGTAGTCCGGAAACAGGTGACGCCTGTAAGGACTTCGTAATGCAAGATGTTACCAGATGATGCCTGGTAGTCTGGAAACAGGTGACGCCTGTAAGGACTTCGTAATGCAAGATGTTACCAGATGATGCCTGGTAGTCCGGAAACAGGTGACGCCTGTAAGGACTTTGTAATGCAATTTAGTACAGGTGATGCCTGTAAGTACATGATGCGATGTGACATAAGTATGTCAGAGTGTGATACATGGAAGTTTTATACGGGTGATGCCCTTATTATGAAGTTTTGTGTACGGATAACTCCCGTTTACTGAAGTTTGAAGACAATTCAAACAACATTGTTAGTTTAACTTGGACTATGGTGTAAATGAATGCTGTATGAAATAAATAAAGAATGTGTCAGGTTGTTAAAAGGATGATGCCCATTTGGTGACCTAAATTAGCCATTCTTTAATTGTTTCATTGTCCACAGATTAAAATATGATGTCAAGTCTTACCTTAGAAAAATTTGAGTGCGATGGTGAAGCAGGATCTGTTGGAGCTAGATGGGAACGTTGGAAAAGGAGTTTATATATTTACCTGGAAGCTGCCGATGTTAATATTAGTTCTAAAAAACGCGCAAGTTTGTTACATTGGGGAGGACAAGAACTCCAAGAAATACTGTTTAATATACCGGATGGCTACGTTAAGGCGACTGAAGTAGATGATCGTGACATAGACGTATTTGAGGTAGCAATAAAGAAGTTAGATGAATATTTTGCACCTAAGCAAAATAAAAGGTATGAGAGACACATATTCAGACAATTGAAACAAGAAGAAAATGAGAAGTTTGAAAAATATTTAGTTCGACTAAGACAACAAGCTTTGAAATGCTAATTTACGGATGTGGATGACATGTTGATTGATCAGATAATTGAAAAGTGTTCGTCGGAAGAACTTAGGAAGAAATTACTTCGTGCAGGTGAAAAAATTACCTTAACTGAAGTAATAACCGAAGCAAATACCCTAGAGGTGGTGGAACGTCAATTAGGTGACTTCAGTCAAAAAGGAAAAGATCAAGCTGTTAATAAAATCAATACACAAGTGAAGGAAAAGACATTCATAAATAATAGTAAAAAGTCGTGTTTTCGATGTGGTAGCTGGAATCATCTAGCTTATGATGAGAAGTGCCCAGCTAAAGGAAAAATATGTAACAAATGCAAGAAGGTGGGGCATTTTCAAGCTCAGTGCAGAGGAACAAGCCTAAAACGAAGCAATGAAGATAACAAAGCGGAAAAGGCGGAGACGCGAAACGATCTAAGAAGTCGAGCCAAAAAGTTGAAAATTTAAAGCAAGCGAACGCAATTGAAGATAAAATTGACTATGTTTTTAATGTTCTCCATAACGATATACTCGCTTGTATAGTAGGTGGAACTCGGGTAGAGATGCTGATTGATTCAGGATGTCAACACAACTTAATAACAGATAAGACATGGTTTGAAATTAGAGAAAAAAATTTGAAGACAGGAAAAGAAGTAAAAAATCCAGGAAAAACATTTGTTGCCTATGGAAGTGAAATCCCTCTCAAGTTATTAACGTCTTTTAATGCAGATATCCGTGTGGGATCAAAAACGCAAAACGCCACCTTTTACGTAATAGACAAAGGGACCCGTAATTTGTTAGGCAAAACAACGGCAATAGCATTAGGCGTACTAAAACTTGGATTAGACATAAATCAAGTTGAGATGACACCTTTCCCTAAATTCAGAAAGATTCAAATACAAATACCAATTAATACTGAGGTAAAACCGGTCGCACAACCTTACAGACGAATACCGATTCCACTGGAAGAAAAAATCAATTCGAAAATAGACGAACTACTGCAAAAAGATATAATAGATAAAGTAGAAGGACCGTCTGAATGGATATCGCCGGTAGTACCGATTCTGAAAGCAGACGGGGATGTCCGTCTCTGTATTGATATGAGGCGTGCAAATTTGGCCATCAGGCGAGAAAATCACCCGCTGCCAACGATGGAACAGCTACTACCAAAGATCCAAAATGCTAAAATGTTTAGTAAATTAGATATAAAAGACGCATTCCATCAATTAGAGCTTGTACACGACTCAAGAGATATTACAACATTCATATCTGGTAAAGGATTATATCGTTTTAAGAGGTTAATGTTTGGAATCACCTGTGCGCCGGAAATGTTTCAGAAAACACTCGAAAGGGTGTTGATTGAATGCGAAGGGGTAGTCAATTTTATCGACGATATTTTAGTATATGGAAAGGACAAGCAAGAACATGACAAACGGTTACAAAAAGTAATAGAAACATTAAGGATGAATGACATCATGTTAAGAGAAGATAAATGTATCTACGGAACAACCAAAGTTCAATTTCTAGGACATGAGTTGTCAGATCAAGGAATTCGACCACTAGACAAATATGCATCGGCTATAAAAGATTTTAGGACCCCGATTAACATTTCGGAACTACAAAGCTTTTTAGGGCTTATTAACTATATTGGGAAATGGATTCCTAATATGGCCACCCTTACAGAACCATTGAAGCAATTGCTTCGTCGAAAATCAGCCAGAAATGCTGATATTAGGGATTCCTGGGGGAAAAGTCAACAAACAGCCTTTTGTGCTTTAAAGGCTGCATTGAGTGACATACAAAATTTAGGATATTACAATGTGGACGATAAAACGATGGTATTTGCAGACGCAAGCCCGGTCGGACTCGGAGCAATCTTAGTACAGACAAATGAAAGTGGTCCACGCATTATAGGGTTTGGAAACAAAACTCTCAGTGATTGTGAACGTCGGTATTGCCAAACTGAAAAGGAGGCTTTGGCACTGGTGTGGGCTGTGGAGCACTTTCACATGTTTCTGTACGGCAAGGAATTCGACTTAATTACCGACCATAAACCTCTTGAAGTCATATTCGGTCCGAAGTCCAAACCCTGTGCACGGATTGAGCGTTGGATACTGAGACTTCAATCTTATAAATATAATGTCATTTATCGTCCTGGAAAAAATAACATAGCCGATCCCTTGTCTAGATTATGTACCTATAACCACGTTAAGACTCAGAGAGATTACGTTCAGGATATTATTGACCATGCTAGACCAATAGCCGTATCACTAAAAGATATTGAAGAACATTCAAAGACTGACATTGGCATACAAAAAGTGAAACAGGGCGTATTTAACAAAAAGTGGGATGATGCAGTAAAGGGTTATAAGCTATTTGAGAACGAGCTATGTTTCTTTGGTGACATATTGTTAAGAGGGACCAAAATAGTTATCCCGACACAATTACGACGACTTGTTTTAGATGCTGCTCACGAGGGCCATCCAGGAATGGTCGCGATGAAGTTGAGACTTAGAGCGAAGGTTTGGTGGCCTAACTATGATAAGGACGTGGAAAATTTAGTACGGTCCTGTAAAGGATGCACACTGGTATCGGCACCAAATCTACCACATCCACTCAAGAGGAGGGAATTACCTTCCCAATCCTGGGTTGATATCGCCATAGACCTACTAGGTCCGTTACCAAGTGGTGATTACCTTTTGGTGGTGATCGATTACTATTCTAGGTACAAAGAGGTCAAAGCGTGTCGAGACATAAGCAGTAAGGAAATGATTCGCTTACTTAAAGAGATTTTTAGCCGTTTAGGACATCCGGTTTCCATAACTTCAGATAATGGCAAACAATTCATTAGTACAGAGTTCAAGACTTATTGCTATGAAAATGATATCAAACTATTTAATTCAATACCTTACTGGCCGCAACAGAATGGAGAGGTGGAGCGACAGAATAGGGATATCATTAAACGCCTCAAAATATGCCAAGTAGAGAGAAAAAGCTGGAAAGAAGCATTGACGGAGTATTTGACAATGTACAATAGCACCCCACATAGTGTGACTGGGAAAACACCGGCGGAGCTATTCTTTCAAAGGAAATTTAGGGACAAGATTCCGATGATAGATATTGCAGAACAAAGTTTTGGAGACATGGATGTAAGAGATAAAGACAGAGAACAAAAAGAAAAAGGGAGAGAGTATACTGATAAAAGACGAAGAGCACGTGATGTTGACTTACAAGTGGGAGATAAAGTGTATGTGAAGAATGCCAATAAAACGAATAAACTTAGTCTTAATTTTGATACAGCCACGCATACGGTTAAGTCAAGAAACGGGGGAGATGTGGAGGTACAGAACGACGAAACAGGACAGCAGTTAAGACGCAACATATTGCATTTAAAAAAAGTGGAGAGAGAATGGAAGCCCGTGAACAAAGAAATCGATGGACAGAATTTAGAAATGGCAGTAGAAGGAAGTTCAGAAGAGGAGATTGAAGATAATCAGGATTTAGAAAACCAGAATTAAGAAATATATAAAATTATATTTTATTTCCAATCGTTCCAATCATGTAATCTGAAGTTATGGTGATAATAAATTGATTAAGCAAGAATCTAAATAATTGTCTCATTAAACAAAAATAATAAAATAAGGAAGGGATGTAGTGTCTGTGAGTGAAAGAGAAGGAAGCATTATGTCATCTCTAGCGCACGTGCGGTCGTAAAGCAGCTAGTCAGCTGTGAGCGGCGTGAGTGAGAGGGCACGCGCGTCTAAGAGCCGACAATACAAAGTGATATACTACACTTGGTATAGTCTTTGACAATAGAACCTTAAATTATTTATTGTATTAATAAACATAATATGTAAATATTTAAGAATCGATAATTTTGTCTATGTCTATGTATTGTTACAACCTTAGCTAAGCGGTCACATGTCAGCGGGACACATGTCATTACACAGCAGAACGCGCAGAACTGCGCATGCGACGTTCATCATGGCTGACAACGCCACCGGCGCATACAATTACAGTATAAATGACACCAGTGCATATCCCATCACTGAATACGATATCAGTGCAAACAGTACAAGTGCATACTACACTAGTGGATACAATACCAGTGCATTCAACATGTGCAGCATGTGCATTGTATTTAAAATTGGTGCATTCAACATCAGCGCATATGATTCAAGTACAAGTTTACAAGACAATAATGAAATCAGCGCAGAAACACAACTCATCTATCTTATTATCTCATGTGTTGCGCTTGTGCCGTCTCTGATTGCGTTTATATACGGAGTGACATCGTGGTGTATCATAGGGAAGTTTCGTAATTTCAAAAACTATGTGCTTTTAAACTTAATCTTTGCAGATGTCGTGCGTGTGCCATGTTTTGCGTCTTATACATATTATGATGACGAGAGTGTTCTTATAACAATAATAAGTATCCTATTGCCGATGTGTACGTTATCATTCAATATTTGGTATGTTGTTTTGAGTTATATATTTTATAATGATTTTGTAAAGGTTTTCAGCATTCATATTCGTAGAAAGTACTTTAAAAGTACCCTCTTTGCCTGGGGGCTACCCTATATTATTGTAATACTACCCATGCCACTAAATACTTTTCTTTTGGTTTTTCACGTAATTTATTTTATGCTTCCAACAGTTAATTGTGTTATTTACTTAACAGTTTTATATTATCTGTTCCGCGGTAGTGACACGGGTTCGACCTCATCTACTAAAAAATGGCGTCGCTTCTACGTAGCCACGCTGATATTTGTACTCATTAATATTGTACCCTTAATCTTTTTATTAAAATTCGTAATACAACCGGATTATATCGTAGAAAGAATAGGTCTTTCTGGTGAAATATTTAATTTAATAACATTAGATTTGTATATAATTGTGGCGAAGAGTAATCGAGAATTATGGGCACAATATTTTAAAAGGAGATCTATTCGCTAGAAATGAAGTGATAATAACAACAACTACCTTGATCCAGTAAAATAAGAAATAAATATTGCTTGTTACTAGTTCCATGACCAGCTGACCATTATTTTTAAATTAACACATTATTTTTTGATATCGTTTTGGTTTTAGATTAAGAAGATAGAACTAAAATAAATATATTGTTACATGGAGCGATCTTTGATTTAACGTTTTACCTACCTTCACGTCCTACCCAATTCACACATACTCAATTACATTCATTACCCTTTAGAACACAAAAACTGAAATGACAATGAGCAGGCCACACTATCAGAAGCAAAATAGAGAAGTTGGCTAAAGACGTCACCGAATGGTACCTGAGAGAGGGGATGAGGAAAAGAGGAAGCGCTTAGGTGGGAAGATAATCTGAAGTCAACAGCTGGATGGAGGAAGAAAGCTCACGATCGTGAATTATTGAGGAGGCCTATGCTGGAAAGCAAAACTAACTTTGCATCAATGTTTAATGTTCAACATATTTACTGTAAAAATAGTTTAAAGTTTGTAAATAAAGGCTATAAGAACACCTATTGTCGCGTTACCGATAGGTAATGCGTCAAACGGGTTTAATAATTATTATTTAATAATAATAATAATTATTATTAATAATTATAATTTTTAATAATAATATTTTTTTGTCGCACGGCCTCATTGGTAGAGCGATATTATAAATGTGATTTGTAAGGATGAATGGATGGATACGTGTTTGTTACTCTTATACGCAAAAAAGACTGAGCGGATTTAGATGATACTTTACAGCGATATAGCTTATGCATCAGTATCACATACGCAGTAATTAATAAAGGGGGAAAGTATTAATTAAATGCAGGTGGACCCGCGGGTGACTGTTAATATTATGAAAGTTTGGTTTTTCGAAGGAGCCCTGTGACAGAAAACAGCTATTTATATTAAATGAGCTTACTTTACAAGGAATTAGAGTTTTAAAATGAAAAAATAAGTTTTCTTTTAACCGGGGTGAGATGTATTGTAACAATAAAAAAATGTAACCACAATTATGAGGTTTGTAGTGACATCTAGCCGAGAATGAATGCACTCTTACAAAACCAAACGAATTCAGTTCACTAAAGGCGTCTAGCCTGAACTGAATTCGTTTGGTTTAGATGGCGCTTGGCTCGAGTACGTAAATCAATGTTAGTCGGAATTTGTGTAAACAATAAAAACAAACACAATAATAATTCCATCTATAAATAAAATATATTTGATTCTTAATAGAGTAGTTAACTTGAATTTATACTATTCATTTCATATCTGACAAGTCGGTGATATTGGAGAGCACGAAACGCTTTTTGTTTGGACCACGGGGTCTCATCTCGAACAAAGAAAATTTAGTTCAAATAAATCTCAATAGATGGCGTAACATGCATCGATTTCTTATTGAAGTTTAATTAATATTTTGAAAATAAATATGGTAAAATAATAAAATTAAATGACTATACGATGAACGATTACTGTCTGTTTTTCATTGGAGAAAATGATCTGAACAATGGAGACTATTTGAATATACTTGACAACTTAAAAAACTCGATGAAAAATGTCAACCACACAAACCTTATTATCTGTGCTCCGACTTACAAAACAGGTGCTCCAATCCACAATTATAAAATCGAGTTGTTTAATAACTTACTATGTTTAGACATAAAAAACAATCAATACGCATATTTTTTCGATAGCAATCGCACCCTTTCACTTGAAATGTTTTCCAGTACAGGAAAACTGAACAAATATGGATGGAGGAACATTTTTGAACAGATCATGTCCAACATTTTGATAGACTATAAATTGTTCTGTTCTCAAGACGATTTGACAAATTACGATATTCAAACGCTGCCATTCGCAAATAGCGTGATTGAAGACAAATCAACAAAAGCACAAGACCAGTTATTTCTTTTATAAGCACATGAACATTTTGCACCAAAACATCGCTGGCCTTCTTAACAAAACTGATATGTTGACGCTGCATATCCAAGAGCTGTACGATATACAAAATAAAAATTTAGATATAGATGTGTTGTGTATCACTGAACATTTCGTAACCTCAGGGCAAGAATCATTGATTAAAGTACCAAATTATAAACTAGCATCATGTTATTCAAGAAATAAGAAGCGAGGAGGAGCATGTATCCTTATTAAAGACAATTGCGAATGTAAAGAGCTACCTAACGCATCTATTAAGGGTGTATTTGAATATTGTGCAATAGAATTAAGACACTGGATTAATAGTTGTTTGTATTTATAGACCACCGAATACGTCCTGTATAAAGTTTTTTGATCATTTAGATACTTTATTAAAGAAATTGTGTACCAAAGCAAATAAAAAAATAGTATTATGTGGTGACTTCAACATCAACACACTAAAAAAAAATAACTATACATTGTCATTTGAAAATTTACTGTTGAATTATAATCTAAAGTTAGTTATTAATCAGCCCACTAGACCAAAAAGTGGCACATGTTTAGATAACTTTGCCCTTAAGTCCAAACAAAACTGTATGAGTGAATTAGTCGACTTCGGTTTATCGGACCATACAGCTCAAATTTTAAAAATTCCGGTTAATAAAACGTGTAAAATAAATTCCTGGCGAATTCAAAAGCGTAACTTATCCAGAGAAAATTTAATTTTATTTAAAAAGCACCTTCAATGCCTATCTTTTTCGGAAGTACTTGAAACAGATAACCCTAATGAGGCATATAATAATTTTATTGATCTCTTTCGTTTATTATATGACTTATGCTTCCCAATTCAATTTAAAAATGTAAAATCTGATAAAAAAATTAAATGGCTATCACGCGGAATTAGAATCTGTAGCAGAAAACAACGGAACATGCTATGGAAATACAGAAAAACACCTACAAGTGAGAATAAAAAAAAGTTTCAAAACTATGCACGGAAACTTAAAAAGATTGTAAAACTAACTCAAAAAGCCCAAAACAATTATTTGATAAATAGCTCAATAAACAAATCAAAAGCATCATGGCAAATAATTAATAATAATAGTAATTTAATCAAAGAACCAATTTTTCAAATTAATGTGGGAAACAAACTAGTTAAAGACCCTAGGCAGATTGCTGAATCATTTAATAACTTTTTTGTTGACCAAATACATGATGTATCCAGTTATTATACGGGCAATACAGCTGCGATTAACAAAACCCGAAAGTCTTTATTTATGCAGCCAGTAGTCCCTCAAGATATCACACGTGTGATTAAAAACTTAAAAAATAAAAAAAGTTTCGGATTTGACGGCATTTCAACCGTTGTAGTCAAATTTATCTCTGATATTATCGCAAAACCATTAAGCCATATAATAAATGTGTGTATAAGCTCAGGTATATTTCCTGATAAATTAAAGACTGTGATCATAAAACCTTTGCATAAAAAGAATGCCAAGGAAGACATGTCTAACTATAGACCAGTAGCTCTAATTTCAGTATTCTCTAAGATATTTGAAAAAATTATATACGAATCTATTTACAATTTTATAACTAAAAATAACATTTTATGTGAAGAACAAAAGGGCTTTCGTAAAAATAAAAATGTCAACATGGCAATATTCCATCTCCTAAAAGTAATAATGAATAATATGGATAAGAAAAACCCTGTATGTGCAATATTCACAGACATGACAAAGGCATTCGACTGTGTAAAACATGACACTCTCTTAAATAAACTTAGTGATTATGGCATAAGAGGAATCGTACTTGACCTAATTAAGTCATATCTCAAGGATAGAAAACAATTCACTGAAATATCAAGAATCTGCACTAAAACTAAGCGTGAACTGAAATATCTATCCAGTTGTAGAGTAACAGAATTCAGAGTTCCACAGGGCAGTGTACTCGGTCCATTATTATTTCTACTCTACATTAATGACCTACCCCGTCAAATTAGTCAACCAATGACATTATTTGCTGATGACAGCACTGCTATAGTCGAAAGTATGAATGAGATGAACTACGAAGATAAAATAAACAACACACTTAAAACAATAATAGATTGGCTTAATAAAAATAATCTAGTTATAAATTTACAAAAAACTAAAGTCATGCATTTTTACCAGAGGTTACAGCCAAAAAAAGTAATTATTGAATATGATGGCCAAAACGTAGACACAACTTCAGTGACAAAATTTTTAGGAGTGCATATTGACAACAAATTGACATGGAAATCTCACGCTGCAAATTTGTGCCAAAAACTAAGTTAATCTTCATATGTACTCTTTAACCTCTCAAATAAAGTAAACATAGATACATTAGTGATAGCCTATCATGGATTAGTTGCTTCATTATTAAGATACGGTGTCATATTTTGGGGTAACTGCAGTGAGAGAGATAGAATATTTAGGGCCCAAAAACGATGCCTTAGATCAATGACAGGTCTTAAATCTACTGAAAGTTGCCAACCTGTATTTAAATCCCTGAAAATTATGACATTACCTTGTTTGTATATACTAGAAGTAGCCCTTTTCGTTGCATCAAACAAACACTTATTCACTTCAATGGTTGACATAAGAAAACGCACAGTACCATTAAGGTCCCAGTATAAAAACCAATTGTACACAGGTGGTCATCAAACAGCCTTATTAAGAAATAACATTCTTTCCATGGGACCGCTTATATATAATAAAACACCTGAAAATTTAAAAGGCCTACCTATAAATTCTTTAAAAAAACAATTAACAAAACTATTGCTGGAGAAATGCTATTACACAATTAGAGAATTTTTAAATGACAAAAGTCTGTAATAAAATGTTTTTGTTTGTAAAAATAAAATAAAAATACGTTATCTTTGGTCTCAATTTCGTATGTCTATGATTACTGTATTGACATTATTTTATACACCTATTATTGTTTTTTAATATTTGAATAACTATGTCGAATGCATATTTTGACATTACAGATATTGACATTACCTACACATTATGACATTTTCTATATTATCTATTATATAATTGTGATCGTAATATTTGACATTAAACATTTTGACATTAAGCTGATTGACAATACACAATAAGACATTGTATATTCTTCATTGTATGATAGCGCGAGATTTATATTTTATTCATCCATTTTTTTAGGTTGATCTGTACCTACCAATCAAATTATGACTATTGTTAATAATAATTATAATAATTGTAACTAATAAAATTCAATTGTAATATTTTGCATGCCGTAAGGCAAAATGTATCGGGACAATCCAGAAACCTTCCAACTTATATGTATACCTACATTATCAGCAAATAAATGATTTCTTTCTTTCTTTCTTTCTTTCTTTCTAAAAACTGTACTTTCTTATTTAATCAACTGTTCTAAGTATAAAATTGTGAAATAATTGGCTTATAATAAACTTAGACGATTATCGGAACGAATCCTTAGACATCTATATTTCTTGTACCAATAGATGGCGCTGTTTGAAGTTTTAGAGTTTATCCATTCGCCTCTTTAAAATTTAATAGTGACACATTTTGATACAGTAAAACTGATATGAAGTGCCAAAAATACTATAAAATAATTCCTCAATGTGTGAGAAAACATTGGTAAGACTTTAAGTAAATTCATTCAGCTTGCAAGCCGTCGCTGCTAACACCATCTAGCGCGGTGTAGAGGACGGGCCTGAATGAAGATCAAAAGTTACTTGTGCTTGACGAAAACCCGTAGTTACCGCGGCACCGTTTCTTTGTATGGGATGAGGCATCTGTACGCTAGTATTATATTATCTGTGGTTTGGACTAACAATTGTTTGGGTTAAAATAATACAATTTAGATAATATAAAAGCTACCTCTAAATATAAAAACTACATTCAAATAGAACAAGTTACTAAAAAAATAGAAATTTTGAGCTCTCATATATTTAATTCAAAAAAATATTAAAAATAACTTTTAAATGCAAGAAACGTTATAAAATAGTACATTAACCTCTGGTGCACTCAGTCAGTTCATCAAATCTCATTGACACCACTTCTCTACACTGCAAACACTGCACTTCACTGAAATGGATCTGTACTCCAAATTGTCAAGCACTGTGGAGGAGCTTTCTTTCACATTTGCCTCAAGAATGTCACAGTACGAGGAAGACTTGAAGAATGCCAGTGGTGAGGCTTCACAATTGCCAGCCTATCCAGGGACTTCACTGAGTTTAAAACCCTAGTTTGGAAAACGATGAGTTCGCTAAAGTCCCAGATGGAGTTGCTTGTGTTGGGGCTGGATAGGCATGAAATGACATCCCGTGCTAAGGTCCTTCTGCTGCATGGCCTGACTGAGGATAAGGAAGCTGATCCAAGCAAAAAATTCCTTAACATTTTGTCGGAGCGTTTGGAAGTGGTCAACGTCACCTCTAAAGACATAACAGCCTGTCACCGCCTTGGAAGCAACACCAGCAAACCTCGTCCCCTATTAGTTCGATTTGAAAGCCGTATCGTACGGAACGAGGTGTGGCGAAATAAAACCAAGCTGAAAGGCTCCGGTCTGACGCTTTCCGAGTTCCTGACTAAGCCTAGACACGAGATTTTTATGAATGCTCGGAAGCACTTCGGGATACATAAGTGTTGGACGTCTGACGGGAAGATTGTCATCCAGGTTTCCGAGGGATCGCGACGGAAGATTGAGTTTGCTTCGGAATATTGAGAACTTGTGGCTCAGTTTCCCGTTGCTGAACCCTCAGCCGTAACGTCGAAGCCAGTGCCCAATAAGAGAGCTCGCAAGACAGTAAAGTGATGAATCTTCATTGCGGGTCTTCCATTTCTCTATGAGTATAATTATAATAGGTACGGTACTTATAATTTTTATGTTGTATACTGTCGGTCACTCGACATTTTAAGTTTTTTTGTTGGTTTTTTGTTTATTTACATAATTATTTATGTCATTAATGTCAATTGACATGTTTGACATTTAAAATAATAATAATAATAATATTCCACAACTATCACACAACGCCATCTAGTCCCAAGTTAAGCAGAGCTTGTGTTATGGGTACTAGACAACTGATAAACATACTTATATATTTCTAAATACATACATATTATAGATAAATTACACCCAGACACAGAATATAAAATGTCCCGTGTTACTCAGTTTCGTTCGGAAACATATTAATGTGGATTTATTTTGTTTGGCCTACGGGCTTTTTATCTTTTTAGGAAATTAATTAAAACTAATGTAGCCGGTGAGTGCATCGAGGTTTGAGTGCTGAAATTAATTTTTGAAATTTGTTTTTTTTTTTTTGATATTTATTATTATTATTTAATTATGTCAGATAATCTCGTAGAAAATAGTTTTTTTTCATGCTCATCTTCTTGTGAGTCAGATCAGAGCTTTGCCAGTGCTTTTAGTGATGACAATTCTTTGAATCTTCGAGACTACGTTTCTTCAACATTTTCCAACTGTCGCAAATTTTTTAACGCTGTTCACATAAATGCTCAAAGCATTCCAGCTCATTACTCTGATTTGGTATCGTCCTTCGACTCAGAACTTTTCCACGCTGTCCTTGTATCTGAAACGTTTCTCAAGCCTGCTCTTCGTTCCACGCAGTATTCTCTGCCTGGATACAAAATTGTGCGAAATGACAGAACTGGCAAGGGATGTGGAGGGGTTGCCATTTATCTTCAAGGTGATATCAGCTATAAGATTGTTGACCCGTCTCCGAGTGCCTACTCAAAGTTTGCTGAACACCTATTCATTGAAATTAATTTTCACCATACAAAACTACTTTTAGGTGTCTATTATAGTCCCTCTTGCCAAATTGACTACTTTTCCTCCTTCGAAACTAAATTAGAAAATCTTTCATCACTATATGATCATACACTTATTCTCGGAGACTTCAATACTTGTTTGCTCAAGGGAGATTTACGCAGCCATAAACTCCAATCACTTGCCTCTTCTGTCAATATGCAATTACTTCCGCTAAATGCTACTCATAGGGCCCCTCACTGTACTCCTTCTCTCTTAGATCTAATTCTAGTTTCTGACCCTAACAAAGTAGCTACACACGGACAGCTTCCTGCTCCTTTTTGCTACCATGACCTCATTTACCTTTCCTATAAAATTCGACCTCCTAAACGCAAGGCCAAATTTCTCTTTCTTCGTAGTTTTAAAAACGTTGATTTGGAGCCTTTGAGGGCTGATGCGGGTGGTATTGACTGGGCTTCTGTGTTCACCAGCGAGGATATGGACTCTATGGTGTCAGTTTTCAGCAGAATTATGTTGGATTTGTATGATGCTCATGCTCCCCTTAAAAAGGTGAGAGTCAAACACCTTCCTGCACCATGGCTTTCCCCTGATGTAAAAAACCTGATGGCGAAGCGTGATAAGGCCAAGCGTCTATACAGGAAGTGGCCCACTGAGGAAAACTGGGACCTTTATAAGAAGATGCGAAATCGCTACAGTCGTTTGTGTAGGAATGCGAAAAGGCACCACATTCACAACTCAATTGATACCTTCAATCCAACACAAGTATGGCAATTTTTAAAGACTCTTGGTATTGGCAAAGGCTCTAGCAAGAGTTCTCTTGATAAAATGGACCTCAATGCACTTAATGCGCACTTTTCTACGTCACCAATTATACTGGATAACGATGTTAAATCTTCGACTCTTAATGATCTTTCCAATCTTACTTTGCCAGCAAATACTTCTCTCACTTTCCACCCAATTGCTGAGCTAGATATTAAGAAATGTTTCCAATCCATCTCCACTAAGGCGGTAGGTGACGATGGCCTACAGCTCCAAATGTTCCTACCTATTTTGAGTGAAATAGTTCCTGTCATCACCCACATTGTAAATTTTTCCCTCTTCAATAACTCCTTTCCTTCAGCGTGGAAGAGGGCTCACGTCCTACCGCTTCCTAAAGTTCAAAATCCTTCCTCACTATCCCAGTTCCGTCCAATATCCATTCTCCCAATCCTCTCCAAAGTTCTCGAGTGCGTTGTTCAGAAGCAACTGTCTTTTTATCTGTCCTCTAATGGCCTGCTGAGTCCTTACCAATCTGGTTTCAGACCTGGCCATAGCACCGTGACAACTTATGTCAAAATAACTGACGACATAAGACTGGCTATGGAAAACAAATGTTTGACAGTGTTGGTTTTACTGGACTTCAGCAGTGCCTTTAACTCAGTTGACTTTGACATCCTCTTAGGAATTCTTTCCTCCTTTAATGTTTCTGCGCCGGTAATTGAGTGGTTCAAATCTTATCTTCGGGGCCGCTCGCAGTCTGTTCGGTCTGATGAGGGTTCCTCTGAATGGTGTGATTTGGCTGCGGGTGTACCTCAGGGTGGCGTTCTCTCTCCTCTTCTTTTCTCAGTTTTTATAAACGCTATCACTAAGGTCCTAACTTCTAACTATCATCTCTATGCAGAGGACTTGCAGTTATACCGTCACTTTAAAGTGGGTCAACTCGCTGGGGCTGTGGATGCCATCAATGATGACCTTGAAAATATCAACAAGTGAGCTAAATCCTTTGGACTCTTACTGAACCCAACTAAGTCGCAAGCGCTCATTATTGGTGGCAGATACATGCTCAGCCTTTTAGATCACCAGTCTCTCCCGGCGGTAGTGTATGATTCGGTGCCCATATTGTACTCGAAAAGCGCTAAAAATCTAGGCGTCCATATGGACACTAACCTCTCTTGGGAAGTACATATTGCAGATGTTAGTAAGAGGGTCTTCTACTCTTTTCAGTCTCTTAAACGTCTCCAAAAATTCTTACGATTTCACACTAAGGTCACTCTTGCTCAATCTCTTCTCCTACCGCTAATAGACTAAGCGGATGTCTGTTTTCTAGATGCTACGGAGGTACTCCTAAATAAACTCGAGCGACTGCAGAACTTGTGCATCCGCTTCATTTTTGGCCTCCGCAAATACGACCATGTGTCGGAGTTTCGGACCAAATTGAGGTGGCTGACGATTCGGCGTCGGCGAGATACCCATACCCTATCTCTTCTCTATACTATCCTGCACAATCCTTTTTCTCCTCAATACCTTCGTGAACGGTTTGAGTACTTCATCTCGAGGGGTAAACCCTGTCGCACTGTCAATTCTCTTCTCCTTCGTACTCCGCGTCACACTTCCAGCCGCTATAATGGCTCCTTTTCTGTTACTGCAGTGCGTCTCTGGAACCCTCCCACACTCATTACGCGACAGTCCTTCTCTAGATGTCTTCAAGAAGAAAATCAAAGAGCACTTCCTTTCAAATTGACATAATATTAGTATATATTGGTATTTATTAGTATACGTACCGTATGGTGTCGGACGTAAAAGAATAGTACCATCCCATCACTTCCCGTGGGTGTCGTAAGAGGCGACTAAGGGAGCTTGAGACCTAGTGCATACTACTATAGCACCATGGGCCACCCGCGCGGTGGCGGGTAAACCACCAACAACAGCATTCCCAAGGAGGGTTGGCGTCAGGCAGGCGGCCGGCTATAAAACTTCTGCCAAAACCTTTTTGCAACATGGTCTGGAAAAATATGATGTGCGATAGGGGTAGGGCGTACCCCACAGGCGACGCGCAGGGGCAGCACCCGGCTCCTGTGGGAAATGGACAAGGGTTGTCGCACCAGAACGGGCGGGTGCGACGTAAGACGCAAGCTCGGAGAGTGAGAGAATTAAGATTGAGGTGTGCGAGCTGGAATTTAGGCACTATGACTGGAAAAGGAAGAGAGTTAGCAGATGTTTTAAAAAGGCGACGGATAAATATAGCGTGTTTGCAAGAAACGAAATGGAAGGGTGCAAAAGCAAGAGAATTAGGAGAAGGATATAAGTTTTATTACTGTGGAAGTGATGGCAAACGGAATGGTGTGGGCATAGTTTTGGATAGTGAGTTAAAAGAATGTGTGGTGGATGTTAAAAGAGTAAGTGATAGAGTGATAGCTATTAAAGTGGTTGTGGAGAGTATGATAGTAAATGTTATTAGTGCGTATGCACCCCAATCAGGATGTGAGGATAGTGTAAAAGAGAAGTTTTGGAAGGACTTCGATTGTGTGATGATGAATGTACAGGAGAGTGAAGAGGTGTTTGTGGGGGGTGATTTTAATGGGCATGTAGGAAGTCTGAAGTACGGTTATGAGAGAGTGCATGGTGGTTGGGGGTACGGAGACCGTAATACTGATGGCGAGACATTGCTGCAAGCTGCTTCGGCTTTTGACCTGGCAATAACTAACACCTGGTTCAAAAAGAAAGACGAACACCTGATCACTTACAAAAGTGGCCAGCACGCGACCCAAATTGACTTTTTCTTGGTGAAACGAAACAGTCTCAAAACAGTCAAAAACTGTAAAGTGTTGCCAGGCGAAGGCTTAGTCTCTCAACACAGGCTCATAATGATGGACGTAACAGTCAGTGTCTCGTCCAGTAGGAACAAAGAACGGCCCCCACCCAAAATCAGATGGCGTATGATAGAAAATGAGGAGTGTGCAAGTATGTTTAAGAGTCAAGTGGTAGATAAAATGATAGACATGAAGGATATGGAAGGAAAATCTGTGGATGAATGTTAAAGTCTTGTCGAAAGATGACGAAATAAAAGAGCGATGGAAGGTTTATTTTGAAAAGTTGATGAACGAAGAGAATGAATGGAATGATGTGCTCAAAGAGGTACAAGTAAATATGGGTTTGGTGAGAGAAATTAGCATGGATGAAGTAAGAAGGGCAGTTCAATGTATGAAAAATGGAAAGGCCATGGGCCCTGATGACATACCAGTAGAAGTATGGAAGTGTTTAAAAGAGGATGGATGTATGTGGCTGACTTTATTCTTCAATAAGTTGTTGTATGAAGAAGTGATCCCACAAGAATGGTGCAATAGTTCGCTAGTGCCCATCTTCAAGAATAAAGGGGATGTACAGGACTGCAACAACTATCGAGGGATAAAGCTCATGTCACATACTATGAAAGTATGGGAGAAAGTGATAGAGAAAAGATTGCGAGAGGAGAGTGAGATTACCCCGAACCAGTTTGGGTTTATGCCAGGTCGAGGGACAATGGACGCCACCTTCGCTCTCCGTCAATTGTGCGAGAAGTACAGACGTGTGCACAAGAACTTGCACATGGTGTTCATTGATCTTGAGAAAGCGTATGATAGGGTACCTCGGGATGTGTTGTGGTGGGCCTTGAAAGAGAAAGGTTTGCCTGGGAAGTATGTTGAGTTGATTCGTGCTATGTACAGACAATCTAGTACCTACGTCCGGTCGGCTGCTGGCAACACCGATGAGTTCAGTGTGGCTGTAGGCTTGCATCAAGGGTCGGCTTTAAGTCCTTACCTCTTCCTGTTGATTATGGACGCTCTTACGTCGGAAATACAGGAGGAGGCACCCTGGTGCATGCTGTTTGCCGACGACATTGTTCTGGTCAGTGAAGATGGACCTGAGATCCAGAGCAGATTGGAGAAGTGGCAACAGAAGCTGGAGAAAGTTGGCTTGAAAATCAGCAGAACCAAAACTGAATACATGTTCTGCGATTTCGGCGGTCTCTCCAGTTCTGAAGCTGTAGTGCTAGATGGCGCGCTTCTCCCAGGCTGCTCCGATTTTCGGTATCTCGGTTCACTCGTGCAAAGCGATGGCGAAATAGATCGGACTGTTAAGCACAGAATTAACATTGGATGGATGAAATGGCGGCAGGTCACCGGGACTATCTGTGACTCCCGCATTCCCCTAAAACTTAAGGGGAAGATTTATAAAACAATGGTCAGACCTGCTGTCTTGTATGGTTCAGAATGTTGGGCCACAAAAGGGATGAATGAAAAGCAATTGCATGTAGCTGAGATGAGAATGCTAAGAGCGATGTGTGGTGTTACGCGCATGGATAGAATTAGGAATGAGTATATAAGAGGAAGTCTGAAAGTGGCACCGCTGACTGAAAAATTGTGTGGAAATCGGTTGTCGTGGTATGGGCATGTGATGCGGAGGAATGAAGAAAATGTCGTGAGGAAAGTCTTGTGTATGGATGTGGATGGCTATAAGAGTAGGGGAAGGCCAAAGAAAAGATGGTTGGACTGTGTGAAAGAGGATATGGGTAAAAAGGGGGTGACTACAGAGATGACGACTAATAGAGGAGTATGGAAGAAAAAGACATGTTGCGCCGACCCCAAATAAATTGGGATAAGGGCAGGAGAATGATGATTGGTATTTATTAGTATGTAGGTATAATATATATTTGAAATTATTTATGTAGATTTATATGTTTTGTGCACTGGATCCTACCCTCAAATGTGATCTCTCTCTATCACTCAAAGGTTTGCTGGGAGAAAACTTAACATTGAGTTAAGCTCGCCTTTGTACATGCATTGTGTAACCACTAAGTACTATGTGAAATTTTTGGTGTACAATAAAGAATTAAGAGATTCTCTTAAGGATGATTCACGTTACACCGGGACGCTACCATCTATCCCGGCCGGGGCACCGCCGGGGCACGTCCACCGTGCGCCGGCTGGGCTAGTCATTCATGCTACACCGGGCTGTCACCGTGTCGTCACCGGGCCGTGCCCAAGCCCAAGCATGAATCACTTCATAAAAAAAGTGTCCCGGCCGGGGCACGGCTTGGGCACGTCCGGGCCTGGTGCACACGTTCATGTTACAACGTGTCGGGGCCGGACCGAGCCCTGGCCGGGAAACATACAACAATAGCCACTGACATTTCGACGCCAAAAACGCTATATTTATTCGTCTTCTTTTTAATATGTCCACTAACTCTCTGGCCCTTCCAGTCAAAGTCCCAACATTCCAACTTGCATACCTCAATCTCACTTCCCGAGCTAGCTTCATACGTTGCCCCCACCCGGGGTGGTGCAAAAACTCTATTCCATTTCCCACAGCGGCCGGTTGCTGCCCCTGCGCGTCACCTGTGGGGTACGCCCTAGCCCTATCGCACATTCCATTTATACCTAACATATTGCCAATGATTTGGCAAATGTTTTACGGTCGGCCGCCTGCCTGACACCAACCCTTTTTGGGAATGCGGTTGCTGATGGTTTATCCGCCACCATGCGGGTGACCTAAATTGCTGAAATAATCCACGGTCTAAAAATATCTTTATCGTGTATTATAAATATCGTGTACTATAATAACATCTTTCGCTTCTATGGCTAATCCACTGAGTTGAACTCCTCAAAGTTCTGAGTTGAGATTGAACTCGATAACTGACAAATGCTTGCACTGTCTGGAGAGGTCCACTCGAATTTGTGTGTAGCTTTCCTCAAAAGCTCATCCCAGACATAAATATACATGGTTCTCATATGAATTGACCAGTATATATTGTATGGATTTGAACACTTTAAAAGAGACTTCGACCTCTGAATTTGTTTCGGTGTTTCTTCTCAGGGTAGTCAGCTAAGAAACACCGGCCTAAAAAAAAATGTTGACGTATAAAAGTGTTGTTAAAACCTACTTACAAAAATAAAATCTACATATTATTTATCACTGAGAGTGGCCGCCGTGGCATTTATTTGGATTTGGAGGATTTTATCTCGACCGTTTTTAACCCTTGGAGTTTAACGGCGATGTCATTTTGTGTGCGTGTCTATGAGTGGTATCGAAACTCCTATTTAAAAGCGTTTATTTTTAACTTTTAGGTCAGGAGATCGCATTAACGGTCCTAAATTACTTCCCTAGCTAACGCCCGATTTTGTGTGGTAGATCTCGAAAAGCTTCCGCCCCAGTCGAAATATTGACGTCTGTCGAGCAGGTAATCGGCGAAAATTTTAAGTGTGTGGTGTGAAACCCGTGTTGGCTAATTTCAACAGCAGCAGCACGTGTCATTGTCATCTGTGGCAAATGCCTTCCGATAAAAGGAGGTCGGAAGTAGACCGATATTGCGACTACCAGCTACGAGGATTAACAGCTATCATTAATTAGTCATGCCGACTATGCTGTTTTGGCGTGTCCACTCTGTGCTTTGAGTTTTTCAGTCAAGGTTGGATAAGGAACTCACAGGAGGGCCCGTAACAGAGCAGCATAATATCTGAGCTTGTAAATACCATGAAGAGCCAAAAAATGCGGTCACTCTGGCCGCAATCAGCTAGATGGCATCATCATCAATATGTATAATTTATTATGCTGAAATATAAAATAAAAACATTACAAAATAAACATGCAAAACGCGAATGTAAAACTACAAGTTCTCAAAATACCACAGGTCTCGAAACTAGTTAGATAAGTTTAACAGTGATTTGCATACCTACTTGTTTGGTTAAAACAATAAACGTAGGGATTCTTAGTGGTTGAAATATCGATATGGCGCAAATAACCCGTAAGAAATTTAAATAATACTTTTTACATACAATAATCATAATTTGGTTGCGCTGAAATCGACTTATAGTTATATTATTGTCTTTTTTGTTGGCAAAACGAGTTGATGGATAGGGTTGGTGGTATGACTCCTGTCCCATGCCTTTCCTGCACAAACCTTTCATTCGTGTGTTAGCGGGACGGCTACAGCAAGTGTTATCCTCGCTCACTCTCTTCGCAACGTGTACTAGTGAAATCAAGATGGTGTCGAGTGTCAAACATAGCTTCGCGAGCGTAGGATGTGTTCCAAATCGAAGGGAATGAATGCGTGAAAATCGCGTACATGTCGTCGTGCAAGTCCTCCACCGCATCGCATCATCTAGACGTCGTTCTTAAATCGTCGTTCGAGTGGCTGTCGAAAGGATCGCAATAGTGAAAAGTCATCACCGCAGCTCAAAGATCCTGCGAGCAGTGGGTAGCTCGCCATCCGATCAGCACCAGACCCGTGAGTCGACGGCGCGTAGTGTTCCACGCGCGGCTCAAAGAGATGAGTGTCAGATGTGTGGAAAATGATGTAGAAGAAGATGGTTGCCGCTAAATTTGAGTAGCTAGCTCCCTGCCTATGTTAGTGAAGAAATGGTTAACCGCATTTATTGATAATGTCGGGTATTCCTTAATATAAGAAGCGAAACAGCTGATGAAGATTTTGTATTGGAATTCGTTATAGTTTTAATAGCGTCCCAGGTAGGAAATGTTTTATGCGTCTAGAAGTATGTTTTTCTGAAATTGTCTTTTGAGGTTTTTAAGTAGTTTATTAATGTAATTTCTATATCTAATGTATGATAGTTTAAGTGTAACATTTGTGGAGTCCCTTTTTAGTGCTTTGTACATTCTATCTCGATTTCGAATACAGCGTATCCGACCCGGCGTGATCCACGGTTTAACATTCCTTTAACTTCGTGGTATTTTATAATTATTAGTGTTGTTTTTAACGATTTCCGATATTACACCAACCAAAAAACTGGCAGCAAAATTTGCGTCAAGTAAGTTTAGTGCCGGCGTAAAATCTACTTGAACTAAAGCGTAACGTATTGCACTGCAGTTAATTCTATTGCGATAGACTGGTGATATTAGCTTTTTATTTAAGAATATTGTAAAAAGTGTTGGACAGAGGTCAGTGATAAAACACTCAAGGACTAATGTGACAGAGTCAAGCTTAGACTTCAGCAAAACATGATTTAAACAGTTTTCACCTCTTGTTGGATTGAGATGCGTTGGCAAGAGACCGTAAGACGCTATCTTTTTCGTCTTTAACATTTTGTTACAGTGCTTTAATATCTATATCTTACTAAACCGAGATGAAGCTAATACTATCGCATATAAATACAGGGTATAAAAAGACACATCATAGAGCCGTTAACTACGCATACTGAACGTCTAACAAAGTAGTTTTGCGCAAAAATTATTGCTGGGAAACGACTTTGATTTTTAGGTATGAAAAAAAAAAACTATTTTTTATTGCGCGCAATGTAACGCAAACCTAGGCAAGTGGAGTTAAACAATGCCACTTCGCTCTAAGCAACGTAGGTACTTGTCAGATACGTTTGATATTCATTGCGGTTTTGTAACTGCAAATGCGTAATTTAGAAATTTCGAAAAAAAAAAAACGAAAATTCAGGTAATGTTTGTTAGGAAAAAGTTTAGTAATAATACTTTAAATTCATTTTCGAAAAAAAGTTGAAAAAAAATTGCGACTTTGACCTTCAATATCTCCAGAACCAGTGTATTCAGAACAGAGGTATGGTCTAGTGGAAAAAAATGATCCAAATAATGGGTAGATTATGTGGCTTTCGGCTTCGGGAACTGTCTTTTTACACCCGTTATACGAGTAGACTACACGGACTTTACAAATATTTATTAAAATGAGGAGATTAAATACGAAAATAGAAATTACGAGAATCCATAAATTGTATAACTTCTACAATTAGACGTCGGTACTTTCGCGTAAATTAAGTGTCTTGTCGCATAAATATCGACAATATTAATTAATATATGTCGATATTTAAGAATCGATAGTTTTGTCTGTGTCTATATATTGTTACATCCTTAGTTAAGCGGTGCGGATACATGTCATTGCACAACAGCGCGCGCTGAACTGCGCATGCGACGATCATCATGGCCGACAATGCCACCAGAGCATACAATAACAGTATAAATGACACCGGTGCATATCCTGTCAGTGAAGACGATAACATTGCATACAGCAGAAGTGCATACAATACTAGTGCATTCAACATCAGTGCATTAGACATCGTTGCATTCAACATCAGTGCATATAACACTAGTGCGTACAGTACAAGTGCAAGTTTGGACGACTATAATAAAATCATATCAAAAGCTGGGAACTTAACACTTGTTACGTTATGCGCTTTGCTTGTGCCGTCTCTGGCTGCGTTCATATACGGAGTGACATCGTGGTGTATATTAAAGAAGTTTCGTAATTTTAGAAACTATGTGCTTCTAAACTTAATCTTTACAAATGTCACGCGTACGTTATGCTTGGAAATTTATATGACTGGCGCTTTTAATCTTATAGAGAGGGTTTTTTCAATAATAATAAGTCTCATAAGTATGATAAGTATGCAATCATTCAATTATTGGTTAGTTGTGTTGACTTATATTTTTTATGTTGATTTTGTAAAGGTTTTCAGCATTGATATTCGTAGAAAGTACTTTAAGAGTACCCTCTTTGCCTGGGGCATTCCTTTTACTGTATTATTATACGTATTTTTTTTGTTATATTTTGAAAGCAGTGAACTGGCAGTAATAAATATATATTACGTAATTTATTTTATTCCTGCAATAGTTAATTGTGTTACTTATTTAACAGTTATATATTCTCTGTTCCGCGGTAGTGTCACGGGTTCAACCTCATCTACTAATAAATGGCGTCGCTTCTCCGTAGCCACGCTGCTATGTGTACTCATTAATATTCTAACCTTAATTTTTTTAATAAGAGTAAAATATGAGAATTATCTTGTATTAAAACTAGCTATTTCTTGTGAAATGCTTAATACACTAGCCTTAGATTTGTTTATAATTACACTGAAGGGTAATCGAGAATTATGGGCACAATATTGTAAAAAAAGATCAATTCGAACGTCACTAGAAATGAAGTGATAACAACAACATTTGCCTTGGTCCAGTAAAATAAGAAATAAATATTGCTTGTGACTAATTCTTTTAACCAGCTGTCCATTATTTTTTTTTTAGAATTAACATAATTATTATCTTTTGATATAACTAAAATATAATTTTAAATGGAGCGAATCTTTCATTTAATGTTGTACCTACCTTCACGTCCAACCCCATTCACAAATAGGTACTCATTTACATTCATTACCCCCTTTTTTTTGTGGGGTGGGATATCATCCATTGGTGACTCTTTGGCACACTAAGTACTCTGTTTTGCTTCTGATAGTGTGGCCTGTGCATTGCTATTTTTTTTTGTATGCTTATACAGTATGTATTGTAAAGGGTAATGAATGTACCCGGGCCTGCGGACGGCGAGCAGTGGGTAGCTTGCCGTCCGATCAGCATCAGGCCCGTGAGTAGACGGCACGTAGTGTTCTACGCGCGCTTCAAAGAGATGGTTGTCAGCCACCACTGACGGAGCCCATCATATCCGGTGCCTGCATGCCCAGGGATAGCGGATAAATTCGTAACAGAGTTACCGCTCCCCTGGGCACTCAGGCAAAGAAGGAACAGGGGTGGGTTTTAGTCTGTAAGAGTCTGACAAGCTCCCGCTCCACCCAGAGCGGGAGATGTCATTAGATGATTTCCCAACGTCCCAAAAAAAAAAGGGTTCCGTACCCGGAGGGTCCAAACGGAGCCTATTGTTGTCACTCACGTGTCCGTCTGTCCGTCGTCTGTAACAAAGTTTGTTACAAAGATTTATAACTTGCCATTGACCTATGAACTTGAAATTTGGTGATCATGTTCATTATTACGTATACTTAATTAACAAATACCATTATAAGTACGTGCCACTAAAGGTCTAGCGCCGCGGGGAACAGGCTATAAAATAGGATTACAGTTTTTGAATTTTGTAAGAGTTTTCCAAAACGGGTCTAAAATAGATGTAGCTGGTGTAGGACATGAAGAAGCAATGACAGGGTCTGAAGTGAGCGATTGCCTATTTTGGGGTTTGTTGCGCGTTCAGACCCCGCTTACCTTAAAAAAACCGTGTCTGGGTCCACAGAGGACACCTCTCTAGGATACCCAGAGATGTTAAAGGTTGACACGCACTGTCTTTCGGCACATCACTGTTGCCACTTTGCATTTAAAATATTTATGTACAAAGGTAATTTTACACTTATTTACTAATTAAATAAATTAAAAACAAAATAACAGAAAAACACTAGATAAAAACCACTTTAAAATGTCAACTCAACACTACACGACAACGACAACACACGAGCGGCGCAGTCACGCTGGCGATCTGGGGCATCCCGACGCCCATGATTTGGCAGCGGCGCCCTGGTAACCATTGCCGGGTGGCTTGAAGTCTTCAGCGACGCCTACACACTGCACTCACGATCAGCTGACTAGCAACATTGCGCTTCATAATGGCTTCTGAACAGTTGGTAACTGTACTAGTGCCCCGGGTATTTCCACTGCGCGGATCGCCCAGAGGACACGGTAGAGCATACGGTGGAGGTCTGCACCGCTTGGGCGCAGCACCGCCATGTCCTCGTGGATGGTTCGATAGGCGGCTGCGACCTCTCGCGCCCAGCCCTGGTTAAGGGCATAGTACGGAGCGAGAGGGAATGGGAAGCTTTCTTTTTTTCCACTATACAGGAACACGTGTTTGTGTGGGTGCGTTTACAAACAAGTATACTCACATACACAAGACACCCAGACCCGGAACAACTATCTGCAGATCATACAAATATTTGTTCCGCGCGGGAATCGAAACAGCGACACGCAGCGCAGCAGCCGAAGGCTCAACCACTGCGCCAACCGTGTCATCCCTGCCAGCAGTTTCCTCCTTCTGCAACAATGCTCGCGAAGAGGGAGGCGGCATGGGTGAAGGAGACTCAACAGCTGAACAGAGTCGCCCTCATGCCCTCAGCAGCAGCCGCCGCAGGAGACGCCAGGGGCTTCCGGCGCCGCGAGTCGATCTCCGGCTACCATAGACCCGGGCCTGCGGACGGCGAGTATTGGGTAGCTTGCCGTCCGATCAGTACCAGGCCCGAGAGTCGACGGCACGTAGTGTTCCACGTGCCCCTCAAAGAGTTGTCAGAAATAATGACGGAGCCTGTCATGGCCAATGCCTGCCCAGGGGTAGAGGATAAATTCGAAACAGAGTTACCTTGCCCCTGGGCACTCAGGGCAGGGAAGAAACAGGGATGGGTTTTGGTCAGTAAGAGTTTGACACGCCCTCCCGCTTCACTCATAGCGGGAGATGTCATTGGATGATTTCCCACGCCACAAAAAAAAAAAAACTGTACCAGTGCATAAACTCGACGTAGCTTCTTCCTCAGTTTTGTTAGGGGCAGGCTTTTTTGAAAATTAATTATTTGTTTTCCACCACAAAATTAAAACACCTGAAGTACCATTAAATTTTTTCTCTCAATGAATATTTTGCCGATGATGCTTCGCTCCCCCTTGAATTATTTCTCAGCAGGTATGAAGGGAAGATATTCGGGAGCCCGGGATTGTAGTTAATTGCTCGTAATTTATCAGAAAACTATTTTTATTTATTTATTCTTCACCACAAAATTAAATATAGTAGTATTTTATAAGTTTGTATACAGGGTGTAACGGAAAGGGGTGGTCATATTTTAAGAACTGCATCTGCCCATAGATATAAACAACTTTCATCAAGAAAATCTGAGGCAATTCTCAAAAAAATTTTTTGCCTCCCGTACAAATATTGATCAGCTGATAATAACTTTGTATGGAAAGTCCAATTTTTTTTTTGGGAATTTTCTTTTTTTCTTTGAGAAAGTTGTTCATATACATGGGCAGAACCGGTTCTTAGAATATGACCACACCTTTCCGTTACACCCTGTATGTAGAATTAAAAATTATTACTGAATAAATTGTTAAGTTTGTAATTGTCATAGAGAATGATGCATCCATCTTGTTGGAGACAGATATTTAATTGAAGACATTAATTCGTCTTAAACATTTTGTTACAGTGTTTTGATATTTTTATATTATTGAACCAAGATGAAGCCTAGTACTATCATACATATATAAATATAGATTACACGGACTTGACCAATATTTATCAAAATTTGGAGATTAAATACGAGAATAGAAATTATGAGAATGCATACATTTTATAACTTACCTACACGGTTTGATGTAGGTACAGTTGTTGATATCGCATCGATATCAACAATAATATTAATGAATATATGTATGACGAATGTTCAAGCTGCTGAGACAGCACCACGTGTCGCTGCTGATCCGTCATCTGTTGGTTCTCCATCGCGGGCGTGTACGTGCAGGTGTTTGAAAAATAATACTCGCAAAGTGACGCAATTTTACTTACAAATATTGTAACAAAACTTAACAATAAAAAGTACTGAGTACGATGAGATTATTAACATGGATTCAAACAAATCACAATAACTGTTCAACTTGAATATAGAGCCAATGGATTTAGTTTTGTTCTTCAATAAGTTGTTGCTGGACGAAGCCATACCTGATGAATGGTGCAACAGTTCGTTAGTACCCATTCTCAAGAACTAAAGGTGATGTGCTGGAGTGCAACTACGAGTACTATAGAGGAATAAAGATAGCATGGGAAAAAGTTATTGAAAAGCGGCTTAGAGAAGAGAGTGAAATCTCTTTTTTTATTGTTGTTGCACGAGTTTGACCACCGTCTCACCTGATGGTTGGCGATGATGTGGTCAAAGATGGAGCACGCTTGCCTAGAAGCAACCTATTCACTCTTGACTTGAAGACTCCCAGTTTGTAGCTATCAGGAAACACAGACTCCGGTAGGGAATTCGACTCCCTGGCTGTACGCACAATGAATGTGTTCTCAAAACGTTTTGAGCGTGTGGATGGGATGTTCACCATGTACCGGTGGCACATTGCCGTACGTCTTGTGGTCCGCTGATGGAACGGGCTTGTCGAAATCAAATTATGCAATTCCGTCGCACACTCCCCAAAATGTAACAGATAGAAAACCGACAGGCTAGCAACTCGACGTCTATGCTCAAAACTTTGGAGCTTCGACTAAACGAGCCTATCATTGGCGATGATCCTCCTGGCTTGTTTCTCAATTGTCTCAAGGGTATCAAGCTGGTATCTGGCAGATCCGTCCCAAAGATGTGAGCAGTACTCCATACACGATCGAACTTGCGCTTGATAAAGTTGGAGCAGCTGTTCCAGCGTGAAGTACCGCCTCACCCTTGCGAGGATCCCCAAAAAAATGAAGGGACCAAAATGAAGCGTAGATGTTAACGTAACATCAAGAAGATCTAGTTGGTCGGTTATCGCCACGGTTACACCTCGGAAAAATGGGGCCGCGTGAAATTGGCTCCTTTTAGCGGAGAAAAGATATGCCTGGGTCTTAGCAGCATTGGACTTGACCAGACTGACATCGCCCTATTCTGAGACAGCCTGTAAGGACAAGTTCAAGTGCCCAACCATAGCCTCTCGGAGAGACCGAACTTGAGACCCACTAGCTCGTGGGTCGGACACATATCTCTCGGCAACAGTGCTGTCGTCTGCATACCCAAAGGTACCGGGTTTTAGCAGATCGTTAATATGCAGCAATAACATTGTACCCGAGAGCACCGACCCCTGAGGAACACCGACATTAATAGCCAGCAGTCCGAACGAGCAGCCATCTATGACGACTCGGATAGACCGATCCCTCAGAAAATCTGCAATCCAATCATACAAACTGGCGAGCAGACCGAAGGAAGGAAGTTTGGTAATTAGGCTATCGTGCCAGACCCTGTCGAAGGCTTTAGAGCTGTCAAGGGAGACCGCAAGGACTTCCCCGTGTTTCTCGATGGCCTCACTCCAGATGTGAATGGCATACGCTAGAAGATCCCCAGTTGACCGATTTCGGCGGAAGCCGTATTTTTGGTCACTGAGGATATCGTTAGCTACTAGGTATGCCAGAAGCTTACCATTCTGTATACGTTGGGCCGTATGGGCCTATAATTTGCTGGGTCATCTCGACTACCCTTCATGGGCACGTGTTGCACGTTAGCTTGCTTCCAAGCCATCAGCACTTTTCCAGTCTCAAACGAAAGGTGAAATACGCGTGTCAAGATTGGAGACGATTCAGGCGCACAAGTCCTCAATACAATCGCCGGTATCCCGTCGGGGCCACTAGACTTGTTCACGTCTAGGTTACGTAGTACCCTACGAACATCCTTCTGATGAATGTTCGACATAATCGATTCGCATCCACAAAGAGAATCAGGGGGCTTCGCGCCGCCAGGATCCAGACGTGAAGATTCCACAAACAGAGAGGAAAACAAGTTCGCTTTCTCCTCAGCGAAATGGGCTAGTGACCCGTCGGGTTTCAACAGTGGAGGTAGTAAGGGGCGGCAGAAGCTAGATTCAACCGACTTAGCAAGGGACCAAAACGCCTTACTATCAGTTGGGTAAGAAGCTAGTTTTGTTTCCAATTCGACTATTGTGGTCAAACCGGGCCCTCCGCAACACCTTCTTGCAGGACTTGGCAGCCCTGTTGAAGACTCTCTTCTTCTGCCTCACGTCATTTGCTTTGCGCGTCCACGCGTCGACCCATGCCCCATGCGTAGGCCATGTGTTTAAACGCATCAACGCGATTGCACTCGGCACTAAACCGCCAGACATTGTTATGTCAGAGAACGGAATTTAGTACTCCAATCCCTGCCGCAACACATCCGTCACGGCGTCCGCACACGACGAAACATCAATCGAAGAAAAGCAAGTGGGCTGTCAAGGATAACATGCGAAGATAGATCGCATGCCATCCCAATCTGCTGACCTGTATCACCAAACCTGCCTGGTGCCTCTAGGGCTAGGATCGGGTGGGGAGTAGACGGATACAGACTTCACCAGACAGTGGTCGGAAGTACCTAATGGTGAAGAAATCGACACCGAGTAAGGGTGTGGATCTGTTGTCAGTAGAAGGTCCAAGCAATTGGCCGCCCCACCGAGTGTTTCTACGTTGACGTCGTGGTGGGGCTTATGGGTCTCCATGATCCTGGGGACTTCCGGCATGAGTGACTCACTTGTGCCGGAAGGCTCCAGAGGAGAGGCCTGACTAAGAGGAACACACCGGGGGTCGCGTCCATTGTCAGTCGATCATCGTCGACTGCCAGTGGATGCGACCCCCACCCAATCCTAAGCTTGGAGGCGTGGTTATGGGATGCGTACTGGAGGGATGTCCGGATGCTAGCGCCTCACAAGAGGGCCGCGCCGTTGGGAGACTTGAGCAAGCTGCTCGGGCCTCCTAACGGCGTGGAACCTGGGGGAATCTTCGTCGCTGCTCTCTGGTGCGCATCTGTTCATCAGATGCGAGCTTGAGAGTGGCGTCGAAACTGGGGGGGGGGGCCGTAAGGGCAGAGTGTGTGAGTGAGTGAGTGAATGAGAGAGAGTGATTGAGTGAGTTTGTGAGTGAGTGAGTGAGTGAATGAGAGAGAGTGACTGAGTGAGTGTGAGAGAGAGGGGGGTAGATAGGGAGGTAGAGAGAGGAGAGACAGGGACCACACCCTTAAAAGGAAAAACTATTATGGAACAAACAAGTAGCAATATTTTACCCCAGGGAGGTACCGGAGAATCCGCCACGCACGAAGCGTCAAGCCCCTCGTATTCTGGGGGGGGCAACTGCTGTTTGGAACATACCAATTATATTGAACCGAATCCTAAACACAACGAACCGTATCCACTTGTCGAGGTCCATTCCGACAACAAGAGCCGAGTAGGCTCCAGATCATCTCCTCCCTTTGAGGAGATGGTCAACTATAGCTTTAAGGCGCCCGACAAGCAAGGTCGGGTGAAGCAAGCACGAGTGAAGTCGGCAAAGAGGCGGGGAGTGGTGCGGCGTCGGAGTCCAACGCAACACCACTCCTCAGCGCTCTGGGCTCCGTTTGTAGCCTGGAGCGTGAGGAGGGGAGCGCTTCCGGAGGAGCCGTGAGTCAGGGCTCGCGGTTCTTCTGGAACCAGAAGCGCTCCAAGTCAGGGGATGGCGGGGAGTCATCCTCCGATGTAGAGGTGATGGCCCCGCCTCCCAAGATCCCCACCAGTCAAAGGGGAGGAGGAGCGACGCGGCGGCCCAACAAACACACAAAGGCCGGCAGGAGAGCCGCCAGGCTCGCCCTGGAGGCGCGCCACCCCGCTGCGGTGGGGTCTCGTGCCTCGGTCTCCGGGTCCTTGGGTGGAGAGCCGGACGCCGCTAGCTCCAACTCGGAGCGAGCGGCCAGGCTTGCGGGGGTCGTGGAGGCCGCCATCAAGGATGTGGTGCAGAAGAGGCTGCCCACATCCAGAAGCAGGGCCACAACCGCGGCCACGGCCTCCATAGTGGCACCGGCAGAGGCGAGTTTCGGCGGGCCTCCGTCTGGATTGGACGAGACGTCCAAACTGCGGGCGGAGGTCGACCGCCTGACCGCTACTATGGAGCTTCTGGTTAAGGAGAACCAGAAGCTCCGGGCAGACCTGGCCGAGCTCCGACGAGGAGCTGGCCCTCGGAGGGGCGCGCAGGGGGAGCTCCAGCACTGGCCAAGTCAGCCCCTGCCCACCTCGGAGAACCAGGTTCTCGATCTGGTGCGGCAGGAGCTGGCTGCCTTCAACAGCCGGTTCTCCGTGCTGGAGGGCATCGTGCTGCGCCCCTCGCTGGCGGCGAGCCAGCCGGCGTTGAGCCGGCGGCAGCCGGGCTCATTTGCAGCCGCTGCGGCTGCTGCACCCAAGCAGGGTTCGGCGGGACGGGCTGACAGCGGGTCTGTGCTGAGACCCGCCGGTTCGGCCCCACCGAAGGTGCCAAAGGCACCGCCCATACTGGGTGGGGCGGCTGCACGGGCGACGAAAGCCCCGAAGGCCTGCCCCGACTTCCCAACCTCCTCCAGCCGAGGCTGCCGAATGGCAAGTGGCCGGGGAGAAAAAGAAGGCGGGAAAGGCGAAAAGGGCGGCCAAACGAAGAGAGAGGTGGAAGCGGCGCAAGGAGCGGGCCGCTGCGGCTAGGCTCCGCGCCCCGAAGACCGCGGCTGTAGTTATCACGCTACAGCCGGAAGCGGTCCAGAAGGGCGTGACCTACCGCAGCGTGCTCGCCAAAACCAAGGCGGCGGTGAGCCTCGAGGAGGTGGGGTGTGCCGACGGCGTCCGGGTGAAGGTCACCAAGACCGGAGCCCGAATGCTAGAGGTCCCCGGTGCCTCCAGCGGCCCAGCTGCTGACGCCCTGGCCGCGAAGATCAGGGTGTTGCTGGTCGTCGAGGCTCGAGTGTCCAGGCCCACCAAGAGCGCAGACATGCGCATCATGGGCCTGGACGACTCTGTGACGGAGGCAGAGGTGGTTGCCGCCGTCGTCAGGACTGGAGGGTGCCCTGCCGAGCAGGTAAGGGTAGGCGCTCTCCGTCCTGACATCATGGGGCTGCAAACCGTAACGGTGAGCTGCCCCGTGTCGGCGGTGAGAAAAATCGAGGGCCGAAGGCTCTTGGTGGGCTGGGTGTCTGCGCAGGTCAAGCTGCTGGAGCCCAGACCTCTGAGGTGCTTTCGCTGCCATGTGGGCGACCACGTGACAGCTAAGTGCACCTCGGAGGTGGATCGAGGGATCAACTGCTTCCGCTGCGGTCAGCCCGGTCACAAGGCCGGCTCATGCGATGCCGCGCCGCAGTGCGCAGCATGTGCGGCAGCTGGCAAGCCGGCCGATCACCGGGCTGGAAGCAGGACCTGCGCTCCACCCACCAAGACCAGGGCCAGGGGCAGGCCCTCTACCGCCGCCGCCACCACCGTCACCGCCGCAACCGCCGCCGTCGCCGCTTCCGCCGTTGCCGCCCCCACAGCCGTCGTCGCCGCCGCAAACATCGCGGTGGCGGGACCCTCACAGAGGGCTGGAGAGGAGGAGGCTGTAATGGAATGCCAATAACGGCCCCATTACGCCTCCTTCAGGCGAACATCAACCACTGCGCCCCTGCTCAGGACCTGTTGTTCCAGAGCATGGCGCAGTGGTCGATTAACATCGCCGTGGTCGCTGAGCCGTACTATGTCCCGCCCAGGAATGACTGGGTGGAGGACTTGGATGGCTCGGTGACCATCATTTCGTCGGCCGCCGCCGGTACCCCGACCCTTGAGGATGTCAAGAGAGGTCGGGGTTGCGTAGCAGCACGGTTCGGGGAGATAGTAGTGGTAGGGATGTACTTCTCCCCGAACCGAACTCTCGTCGAGTTCCACAACTCCCTCACGGAGTTGAGAGACGTCGTCGTCGGGTACCGTTCCCTCCCTGTGCTCGTCCTCGGGGACTTCAATGCCAAGAACTTGGCTTGGGGTTCCCGGTACACGGACACACGGGGGAGGATGGCGGAGGACTGGGCCCTGGAGACGGGCATGGTCAACCTGAACCGGGGTTCTGTCCCCACGTGTGTGCGGATGCAGGGTGAATCGGTGGTGGACATCTCGTTCGCCAGCCCCGCTCTGTCACCGCGTGTCGTCGACTGGCGCGTCATGGAGGGGGTGGAGACGTATTCCGATCATCGGTATATCCGGTTTGACGTCTCCGCCCAGACCTCGACCGCGCCGGTCCGCCAGACCCCGAGTGGTCCGCGTTGGTCGCTGAAGCAGCTGGACCGGGAGCTACTCCTGGAAGCCTCGATCGTGCAGGCCTGGGTGTCATCACCGGACAGGTCTGCCGAAATCAATCAAAAAAAAAAAAAAAAAAATGACGAGGTGGTGTGGTTCCAGGAGGCCATGTCCGAGATCTGTGACGTGGCAATGCCCCGGGTCCAGCCAGGATGTGCTCGGCGCCAGATGTACTGGTGGTCGCCGGCGCTTACGGCTTTACGCCAAGCGTGTATTGCACCGCGACACCGGTACACCAGGTACCGCAGGCGGCTCCGTAACCGCACGCCGGATACGGAAGCCATCGAGGCGGAGCTGTACGAGGGGTATAGAGCTGCGAGATTCGCCCTCCGAGCGGAGATCAACCGGGCCAAAGAATTGGCCCGCGAGGAGTCGCTGGGGACTCTGAACAGAGACCCGTGGGGGCGCCCATACAAAGTGGTGCGGGATAAACTCTGCCCATGGGCGCCCCCACTGACGCAGAGTCTCCGGCCGCAGCTCGTGGAGGGCGTGGTGAGCGCTCTGTTCCCTTCGCGAGGGGAACATACTCTCCCGCCTATGGCTCCGCCTCCTCCTGTGGTGCCTGACGCGGACCAACCCGACAACGACGACGATGCTCCCGAAGTGACCGAGGTAGAGCTGAGAGCGGCGGTGCGTAGGCTGAATGCTAAAAGCACCGCCCCAGGACACGATGGCGTGCATGGAAAAGCCCTGGTCCTGGCATTGCAGGAGGCTCTCGGGCCTCGACTCAGAGGGCTTTTAAGCGCATGCTTGGAGAGGGGCCAGTTTCCACTCCGTTGGAAGACAGGGAAGCTGGTCCTCATCAAGAAGCCGGGGCGCCTCGCGGACTCTCCGTCCGCTTACCGGCCCATCGTGCTGCTCGACGAGGTGGGCAAGCTCTTTGAAAGAGTAATTGCAGACCGCCTCGTCGGGCAGATGGTGCGGGTGGGGCCGGATCTGGCGGAGAGCCAGTACGGCTTCCGCAGGGGGCGCTCTACAGTGGACGCCATCATGCGCGTACGAGTCCTCACGACGGGGGCTGCAGTAGCCCGGAGTAGGGTCGTCTTGGCGGTGTCTCTGGACATCGCCAATGCCTTCAACACCCTGCCCTGGAGTTGCATAGTGGAGGCACTCCGGTATCACCGGGTGCCGCCCTACCTCCGTCGCGTAGTCGAGGCGTATTTGACGGACAGGGCCGTCATCTACCCCGGTCACCAGGGAGAATGGAACCGACGAGAGATGTCGTGCGGTGTTCCACAGGGATCGGTCCTGGGGCTGCCTCTGTGGAACATCGGGTACGACTGGGTGCTGCGCGCCGACCTCCCTAGCGCCGTCAGCGTAATATGCTACGCTGACGACACCCTGGTCCTGGCGCAGGGGTGGTCGCACGAGGCGGCGGCCAACATAATGACACGCGGGGTTGCGATAATCGTGGACAGGATCCGGCAACTGGGACTCGAGGTGGCATTGTACAAGTCCGAGGCCATGTGTTTTCATGGTCCTCGGAACGCGCCACCGGCGGGTTCCCAGATATCGGTAGGAGGGGTTCACATCGGCGTCGAGGGGACGATGAAGTACCTGGGACTCGTCCTCGACAGCCGGTGGAACTTCGTCGAGCATTTTCGACGTTTGGCTCCCAGACTGGACAGGGCCGGGGCTGCTT
Source organism: Polia nebulosa (assembly GCA_951329385.1). NCBI lineage: Eukaryota > Metazoa > Arthropoda > Insecta > Lepidoptera > Noctuidae > Polia > Polia nebulosa. The sequence goes on along the minus strand of OX589613.1, from coordinate 7,035,101 downwards.
TGAGGCGGCTCATGCCCAATCTGAGGGGGCCAAACGCCTCCTGCCGGAGGCTCTACGCGGGGATCGTGCGGCCCATGGCCCTTTACGGAGCACCGGTGTGGGCGCGTTCGCTAAGGCAGCGGACTACTCGCCGTCTGAACGCGTCCCAAAGGGTCATGGCGATCTGAATGATCCGAGGATACCGTACGATCTCCTGCGAGGCGGCGAGCCTCCTTGCCGGATTATCGCCATGGGATCTGGAGGCAAAAATCCTCGCGAACCTCTATGAGGAGCGCGAGGAGGCGAAACGCCAGGGCGAAACTCCGCTACCGCGACAACTCGCGGCTCGGCGGACAGAGCTCCGGCAGGATCTCATGGCGACATGGAGACAGCGATTGTCACAACCCCGCGCTGGGCACGCCACCATTGCGGCGGTAGTGCCCCTCTTTGAGGCTTGGCTGGAGAGACCTCACGGCGCCCTCACCTTCCGCCTGACGCAGGTCCTCACCGGACACGGCTGTTTCGGGAGATTCCTGTTTCGGATCAAGCGGGAGGTGACACCCGGGTGTTTCCATTGCACGGAGCGCCCAGAGGACACGGTGGAGCATACGGTGGAGGTTTGCCCCGCTTGGGCAGAGCACCGCCGTGTCCTCGTGGTTGCGATAGGCGGCAGCGACCTCTCGCGCCCTGCCCTGGTTCAGGCCATGGTACCGAGCGAGAGGGAATGGGAAGCCGTCTCTTCCTTCTGCGAAGCAGTAATGCTCGCGAAGGCGGAGGCGGGACGCGTGAGAGAGCACCAACAACGGAGTCGCCCTCACGCCCTCAGCAGCAGCCGCCTCAGCAGACGCCGGGGACTCCCGGCGCCGCGAGACGATCTCCGGCCACCGTAGACCCGGGCCTGCGGACTGCGAGTAATGGGTAGCTCGCCGTCCGATCAGTACCAGGCCCGAGAGTCGACGGCGCGTAGTGTTCCACGCGCGCCTCAAAGAGTTGTCAGCAAGAGACGGGGCCCGTCATGGCCGATGCCTGCCCGGGGGTTGAGGATAAATTCGAAACAGAGTTACCTCGCCCCTGGGCACTCAAAGGTAGGAAGGAACAGGGGTGGGTTTTAGTCAGTAAGAGTCTGACACGCCCTCCCGCTCCGCCTAGAGCGGGAGAAGTCATGGGATGATTTCCCACCCCACAAAAAAAAAAAAACTTGAGAGGTGTCAAGGGACACCCGGATGGAACGAAGTTCCTTTCGATTAATTGGTGAAGGAATTGTAATATAATTTTATTTTTTTTAATTTATAATATTTTTTTTATTATTAACTACGCACACACGCACGCACGTAAGAAGTTATACTTCATCATCTCATCTCATCGCAGCTCAGCTCAGCTCAGCTCAGCTCAGCTCAGATCAGCTAAGCTCAGCTCAGCTCAGCTCAGCTCAGCTCAGCTCAGCTCAGCACAGCTCAGCTCAGCTCAGCACAGCTCAGCTCAGCTCAGCTAAGCTCAGCTTCTGCTTGCAAACTTTGTACCTACCCACCAAAAATACAAGAAGTTTTTATTAGATTGTTTTTCCAACACAATCTTTTTGGATGGACGGCCTCATTAGTGTCGTGACAACTTTTCGTAAGATTTTATTCCGTCTAGCCCCCTTTCACAACGCGCGATAAGGAACAACGTTCCAAAAAAAAAAAAAGCAATTGGACGTGTGCGAATCAACATCGCCGCACTCTTGTTGGCCCCTGGACCAGCTGCGTGAGATTTAACGCTAGCGCTAGATTGCCCAGGCACATAACTTACCTACGCATCACAGAACATAGAACAAATAGTAAACATATCTGGAAATGTATTAAAAATATAACATATTCTTCGAAACAAAATGAGTCATTTTCAGGTTTATTACAAGTGCACTCGTCACAGCCGGCATCTGCTAACATAGCAAATAATTTCTTTGTTAATGTTGGAAAGTGTCTTGCAGAAAATAATCGTGGTCAATCGCCTTATCTAACAAGCAGTCCTATTACGGGCAGCTCCACTTTAACAAATTTTGCACTGCTAGATACTGACGTGACTTTTTTTTTTTGGGTAGAAAGTATCATCATGACTTTGAAAGACGACTGTGCAGTTGGTTGGAAAAACATATTGTAACGATTAAATAATATAGAAGCGGAGGTAGGTCCACGCGGGTAGAAGTGTCACACACACACACACACACTAAATTTTCTATTAAGGCCCTTCTCGCGGTCCAGTGGCGCCTGAGGGCGCCACTGGAATAAAAAATCGTAGCATAGCACTGAAAATAAATATTAAAAAATCCAACTTCACGTTTGTTACAAAGAGGATAAAGAATTTTTACGTTCTTAAAACAGGTCTCAAAATGTTTCGTATCCAAAGTAGTAGGCAAAAGTGTCAGAAACGGCCGTTTTTGGTTGTATGCTATGATTACTTATTCAATGAGGGCGCCACTGGGCCGCGAGAAGGGCCTTAATATTATGAGTGCATTGCAATTTCCGCATTCGTTACTTTCTAATCCAACTCTGATGACACGCTTTATGACTCTTATTACTCAGAATTATGTATTATTAAGGTAGAACGATGTGCTTACTGACACAGCTATAATAGAACAAAAAAAAAGGTACAGACTCAAGAAGTATACCATAGACCAACTTGATGTGTTTTCTTAATTACAAAGCTACTTTTATATTACCAGCAAAGATGGCACTAGTGTTTATATAATAATACAATGAAATAGGATTTCGATATAAATAATAACACCCCCACTATATCGAAATACATAACCAGAAAAATATATATATAGGTATAAAAACAAAACTAAATTTTAAGGAGTCCCAAAATCTCCATGAATTTATAATGTTTTGCTCTAGGCAAACCTTTTGTCAATAAATCAGCAGGCATCTCAGAAGTTCCTACATATTTAGTTTCAACAATCTCATTATCAATGGCTTCTTTTATAAAATTGTAACGTACATCTATATGTTTGGACCTCTTGTATGACTGATGACTATTGGCAAGCTTTAAAGCACTTTGGCTATCATTAAACAATATTACTTTATTACAAAATCCAACTATTTCTATTTCTAGTCTACGCAAATGTATGGCCTCTCGACACGCTTCCGATAAAGCCATGTATTCTGCTTCACAGCTACTCAACGCCACTGTGCGTTGTTTTCTACTCTCCCAGGAAATAGCAGACCCACTTTTCAAAAAACAAAAACCAGTATATGACCGTCTATCTGACGTGTCACTTGCCCAATCGGCGTCTACATAACCAACCAAATCTGCTGTTCCTTGGGAGTACTTCAAACAATAATGTTTAGTCTTATACAGGTATCTTAGCACTCTTTTAGCATAAGAAAAATGAACATCTGAATAGTAATTATTGAACTGAGATAAATAACTGACAGAATATGCTATGTCTGGCCTAGTCAACACTGCAAGGTACATTAAACACCCTATTAACCGTTGATATGGAATATTATCTTTACATACACTAGATTTTTCAATATTCAATTTACATTCAATAGGTGTTTCTGCTGTGTGACAGTCTGACATGTTAAACTTGTGCATCAATTGCTCTATATACTGTTCCTGATCAAGAGTAACAACACAGTTTTTTCTATCAACATTAACTCGCATGCCTAGGTATTGTTTGACATCACCAAGATTTTTGATTTTAAATTTAGCATTTAAAGCTTCAATTAACTTATCAGTTTCAGACTTCACATTTGAAAAAATAAGGAAATCGTCGACATAAAGACCAACTATTACCTTTCTATTATTTTGACAATCCTTTAAAAATACACAAGGCTCAACTTTACTCTTGACGTAACCTAAATTACATAAAGTTTCATTTACTCTATCATACCAGGCAAGAGAAGCCTGTTTTAGGCCATAAATAGCCTTTTTTAATCTAAGAACCTTGTTACAATTAACATTAGGAAAACATTCAGGTAACTGCATAAATATGGTCTCTTTTAAATGACCATTGAGAAATGCTGTAGTGACATCCAGGTGAGTAATGTCCATATTTAACTGTACACTCAATGCAAATAGATAACGCAAAGTTGAATGTCTTATAACAGGAGAAAAAGTCTCATAATAATCCACACCAGGTCTTTGTGTAAATCCCTTCGCAACTAATCGAGCACGATATCTCACTTGTTCGTCACAGTATTTCTTTTTAAGTACCCACTTGCACTTCACTACTGTACCTGCACTTGGAGCATCTACCAACTCCCATGCATCATTTTCACTAAAACACTCTAGTTCTTCCCTAATTGCACTTAACCACTGCTCTTTCTCCGGTCCTACCAATGCTTCCTGTACTGTCAGATCACCAGCATCGTTAGCATTGTCCCATGCCTTCACATTAGAATCAGCACACATGTTTAAATATCCATATCGCTCTGGTTTCCGCCGCAACCTGACAGGTTTTTTATCATGTTCCGATTCTCCTGATTCAGATGATGAAACACTTTCATACTCACTGGGTATATATGTCACATCAGACTTGTCAATATAAGTTTCATCCACATTATCTTCCAAGTCTCCCGAAGATATACGTCCCCCACTGAACCAAGATTCTCTTCATTACATTCTTTGTTTTCTGTCACAGGTATAGATACTTCTTCCATTATAATAACGTCTCTACTGGTACTGACCTTTTTAGTGATGGGACAATAAACTCTATACCCTTTTATGTCTTCTGGGTAGCCCACTAGTATCTTTTTCTCTGACTTTTTGTCCCATTTTAGGCGCTTTTCCTTCGCCACATGCACCATCACACGACTGCCAAAAATTCTTAAATGACCTATGTCTGGCTTACGTCCTGACCAAATCTCATAAGGAGTTTTATCATTCAGCACTGGAAGAACAGTACGGTTATGCAGGTAGACAGCTGTGTTTGATGCTTCAGCCCAAAATTCTTTGCTCAGCTTGGCATCAAATAATAAACAATTTGCCTTCTCGACAATTGTACGATTAAAACGCTCCGCCAATCCATTTTGTTCTGGCGTGTAAGGATTCGACTTCTGGTGCAAAATGCCATTTCTCTTCAAATAATCATCAAAACTTCTGCTGCAAAATTCCTTTCCATTGTCACTACGAAGTGTTTTAATTTTCCTGTTCAACTGGTTCTCTACTTTGGCCTTATAATCCTGGAAATATTGAAATGCTTCACTTTTCTGCTTCATGAAATATATGTAGGTCATCCGACTGTAATCATCAATAAACAAAATGAAATACCTGGAACCACCAATCGAAGCATTTTCCATAGGACCACATACATCGCTGTGAATTATACCCAACAATTCACTACTTCTTGAACCAGCATGTCCAAAAGGAAGGCGTGACTGTTTGCCTTCACAACAAACAATACATGACAACTGGGAAATGTCACTTTTCTTCTCCAGTTCATTGCCACTCACTGCATCAGGCATCTTGTTTAAGTACATGTTATTTACATGGCCTAATCTGCGATGCCATGTATCCACAGATGCAAACATTGTAGCCAGTGTGCTTTCAGAAGTTCTCAATTTGTAAACACCATTTGTCAATGACGCCATGGCCACCAACTGCTCATTTCTGTTATAAATGTTACATCCACTGGTAGTAAACACAACTTGGTTACCATTTTTAACCAATTGACTGACAGATAATAAGTTTGTGGTTAACTTTGGCACACACAACACTCCTTTGACAATCACGTCGTATTCACTGTCGTCAGTAACCGTAGCAATTTGCACATCACCCGAGCACTTCACGCTGAGCTTTTCTTCGTTAGCAACCACAATTTCTTTAATAGAATATTCGGTTGAGACATTTTTAATCCAATTTTCGTTTGAGGTTAAGTGGGCGCTCGCTCCTGAGTCAACATAACAATCGTTTCTCGAAAAACTGCCATTCAAGAAAACTGCATTGAATGCGTTTGTCTGTTTACGTTCACTCGATTTAGTATTTGAAGAATCTTTGTCAACAGTACATTGATTCCGATAGTGTCCGATTTGTTTACATTTGTAACACCGCGGTATTTTCTTTGACTTTGACGTTTGCGAATGTCCGTTGTCTTTGTTTCCGCCATGACCAGTGCTGCCAACCTTGTTTTTTCTAAAGCTTGCAAATGCCCCGTTAGCGTCGCCGCCATTGTTTTCATCCAAATCCATCAACTTAGATTTAATGGCGTCGGTGGTGATGGCGATCCCCGAATGCTCAATCGCCATTATCATTGGTGCATATTTTTCGGTTAAACCAGCCAGCAAAAGACAGCCGATCCACTCATCACTAATTTGGAATCCCGTTCCACTTAGCTTTTGTCCTGTTTCCACTAGCTGTGTCACATAACTGGTCATAGAACTGCAATTTTCGAGACGAATCGAAATAAGATTTCTCAATAAACTGATGCGTCTAGTGAAACCGGAGTCGTCGAATAAAGCCTTGAGCTTGTTCCACAGCTCCAACGACGTTTTAACCTCCTTTATGTGCACGTACAAGCTCGAGTCGATAGTGAGAATCAATTTAGCCTTAGTCCTCGCATCATCAGCGGCTTCTGTGATCTTCCCGGTAACAGGTTTTATACAATGTTCCATGTTTTCCAAGATCAGAAAATTCTCCGCGGCGAAGCACCATTCCGTGTAATTTTCCCGCCCTTTCAGCTTCGGTACATTTACCAGATAGTTCGTCGACATGATATTTTAGGTTATCACTCGCGATCTACGCTAAAAAAAACTGAGCTAAAACTGAAAATTACGACTGTCCCTAATTACTAGCTAAATTGACACGCTGGGCTGGGCCCATAACCTATTATTAAGGTAGAACGATGTGCTTACTGACACAGCTTTATTAGAACAAAAAAAAAGGTACAGACTCAAGAAGTATACCATAGACCAACTTGATGTGTTTTCTTAATTACAAAGCTACTTTTATATTACCAGCAAAGATGGCACTAGTGTTTATATAATAATACAATGAAATAGGATTTCGATATAAATAATAACATTAAGGTATAATTTTTACTAAATCAGATGAAAATACTAATTTGGCGAAAGTATTTAAGTAGCGAGTTGGCAACGTGACTTTAATGTTTTGATGTTTATACCGATGTGGGTCGTTAACCTGACAGTGTTTCCTTATTATCAGATACATCATGTAGCAAATGTTAAAAATGAAAAATGATTTCCTGTGACTAAATTACTGGATATATTCAAATGATTTTTTGTATGTAGACTGAGAACGTCTTGAGGTATGCAAGGTTTAATTTAATGTCGTATTGTCATCACCACTCTGTACAAATAGAATGAAAAAAGCAACGAATAAAATAAAAGCCATGTGGAGTATAATAAATGAGAAACTAAATAAAGTAGTAAAACATGACAAAAGTAATATAACATTGCAAACGAACAATGACCTGGTAAGTGAACCGAAACAGATAGCCAATATTTTCAATAGTTTTTTTTGCATCCATCGGGGAAAAGGCTACTGGAGCGAAGGGATCCTCTGTGGTTAACCCTACAGAAAACACCACTTATTGTGTGTGCGAAAGAGATAAATCTAGTTTCGTTTGTTACTTCGCTTTCTTGAAGAAATTTGCTACTACTTTAGCTTAGTGTGTCGCCGCGGTCCTGTGAAGAGTCACGCGTCCTCGCTTTGTAGGAGCCGCTAACTTTCGTTCGCGCCGCGTCGCCCGCCTTTGATGTAGGTACTTCCCCGCCGCTCGTGTTTAAATTTGTAAATTCATTTACGACGGTATTAGTGCGAAATTGGACGCTTTATTTTGGTGACAGGACACGTAACATCTTAATAGGTATTTAGTTAAGGCGAGGCTAACCTAAACGCCGTAGGTATTTAACGTATACCTCTGCCCCCGCAGGAAGTAGCGATACGTAAATTAAATGAATTAGTATAATTATGTTTGTCGTGGATTGATGACGTGATTAAACAATAACGTCACCGGAAACGCAAGCGGCGCTTATACCGCTTTGACACGATCGTCGGTAGGAGGGAGGCAGCGAGGGCTGGAGGGAAGACCGAGCGGTGCGGCACTCTACCTCAGACAGCCTGGGCATACGCTCAGTACCAACGCACGTGTTTGTTTCGTAGACTTTGACAGTAAAAATAAGATTATAAACATCAAATCTATCATTCGATCAAGTACCCAACACCCACCTATCAAAAACTATGTCGGATCGCGATCAAGACCCGATGTGTCACATCTCGGCCACCCATGATGCGACATCAGAACTGGGATACACTCGAGCTGAAGAAACTGAAGAAATGTTGGAGAATGGAGCCATGACGTCACGGTGCGACGAGAATCTACTTCGCACGCTGCTGGCTGCTCAAAATCAGAATATGATGTCCCTGATAGAAGCCATCAAGGGCCCGGCAGGTACCAAGCATATTTCTTTGCCTGAATTTGACCTGGGTAAGCCGGATGTAGACGCACGTGCCTGGTGTACTACAGCGGATCTGTGCCTATCGGAAGTACCGCTTCAAGGAAGTACCCTGATCGTGACCTTGAGCAAGGCTCTGAAAGGCAGTGCTTCACGTTGGCTGGCGCAAGTATCATTCGCGGGTATGACATAGTGCGACTTCAAAAGCTTGTTTTTGTCCCGTTATGACTGCGTGGACACACCAGCCGCTACTCTCGTCAAAATAATGAGTAGCAAGCCCAAGGAAGATGAATGCTATGCTGCGTACGCCGCCCGGATATAAATAAAAAATAAAAATTCGTTTATTTTCCACCACAAATATAGGAACAATTTAGACAGTATGTTGACAATTCAAGGGTGGACTGGAGCCTAAACTAGGGAGACCCTGTATTTCAGAACTCCAGGTCACTCGCCTACGGAAAAGGATTTGGACTACTGGATAAGCACAGAATCATGGGGTGGACAGGGATTGTATTTGTGAGAATAAGTATGAATGTGTGTGTATGTGTGTGTGTGTTTGTGTGTGTGTGTGTGTGTGTGTGTGTGAGAGTGTGTGTGTGTGGTTGTTGTCTACTCTCACATCACGCTGGCAAAACATGAGCACTGAGCAGATAGCCATATCCACTGTGCTTGCTCATATGGCGCAATTTGATGGGCGTATACAAAGACTGGCCTTTACTACCGAAGTAAGCAACAGAAACAAGCTGCAGTGTGAACTTCAAGCGTTTTCGTTTTTGAAAAGGAAAGCTTCGATGGGTAACTCAACCGATGCTGCTTCAGACATCAAGCGATCGAAGTTTCAGTCGACGGCGTTGAAATGTCACAACTGCGGTAAAATAGGTCACCGAACGCCTGATTGCCGTTCCAGAGGCGAAGTGAAAGGCAAGGGAACCATTGCTGCCACTTCAGCGTCAAGTTCTGCAGGACAAAAACAGCGTCCGGACATCATCTGTTTCCGATGCGGTAACGCCGGACATTTTGCTACGAAATGTCCACATAGCAACAGTGTGGGCGCCGGCGCGGCGGGAGGCTCACGTAGCTCCGGTGCAGCGCCTACGTCAGCGGCGAACAACGAGAGGCGTGTTGAAGTTTGCTGTGTTAGCAATCCCAGCGGTACGTTAATAAACAGTGGTGAGTCATATCCGTTTTATTACGATTCTGGTGCCGAATGCTCTCTTATCAAAGATTGTGTTGCGTCAAAGCTTAGTGGCAAGCGCATAAATAACACAATTAATTTGACAAGTATCGGTCACGGTAGTGTGCAAAGCACCCTACAAATTTTATCTGAGGTTATGATTAACGATTTACGATTAGAGATATTATTTCATGTTGTTCCGAATCGTTGTCCCCTTCGCCCGTGACCGCGACCAAAGGCAGACGTGTGTCAATATTCCGAATACAAATTAATTAATTTTTACTCGTATCGCGTACGGGATTGTCACCTGTATATAAATACTACATGTGAACATATTCGCGTTCGCGACGTGCTAAATGTGCTGAAATTGTGATTTTCAAGCTCACTAGGTGTGCTACCGCGCGCCCCTAACTCCAACCACCTCACCTGCGCGATCTGAGAACACTCAACACATAATTGCTGTCCTACTCGCGCAGTGACTGCGTGCGCCGTGACTCACCATCTCTCCGGGCTCTTCACTTGTATCGAACGACGCGCATACGCCGGCACCGGACACCGCTACTAGTGTTATAAGGTATTCAAAGCGTCTCAGTAAACGAACAATAACATCATGCAGCGTACACCACCCAAATCGCCCGGCACATCCATAGCTAGTGACTCTGAGACCCTTCAGGTGCAGAAGCCGACTAGTTCACTGACCGGATCTGTCCCAAACCTTAACATCAGAGATGTTAATGTTACCTCACGCAACAAACGCAAACGTGAGGATGATCTGGTTGGATTTATGCAGGATATACGGGACTTACTGGAATCGTCTACTGCGCAGTCGGATATCAAATTTAAATCCCTACAGGACTCAATGAGTGAGATTATAGCACAGAACTCGGAGTTAAAAACATCCTTAGCTTTCGTCACTAAACAGTATGATGACTTAATAATAAAAATAGACGAAATCGACAGAGACCGAAACTCCAATCACGTCTACATTAACCAACTAGAAAATAAGGTTGAGAATCTAGAGCGTACTTTGTGTCTCACTAAAATCGAGATAAGAAATACGAGTATACCTAAGCAGGAAGGTGAGAGTAAAGAAGATCTGCACAGAATTGTATCTGAAACAGCCAAGGTGCTGGATATGCCTATACGACAACACGATATTAAGGATATCTTCCGTATAAATAAAAAAAGCGGGGGTTCGTCTATCATCGTGGACTGTGTCTCAGTGACTGTAAAGGAAAATATACTACACAAACTGCGCACGTTTAATCGCAATAATGCCAAAACTAAGTTAAACACATCCCATATTAATATACCAGGTGAATCAAAACCTATTTTCATATCAGAGAGTCTGACAATGAAGGGTCAGCGATTATTTTATCTGGCAAGGAAATTTGCGAGCGAAAATGGCTTCAAATTCTGTTGGACTTCGCTTGGAAAAGTATTTGTTCGGCAAAAAGAAGGAGATAAATACATACTTATAAAAAGCGAAGCTGATCTTAAACTTAAACTATCGCAATGACTATGTCTTGCTCATGTACTGCCTGTAATTTTACTATTTTTATTATTTTACCTGCTACTGCAATTTTTTTGTAAAACACATAAACATAAATCACTCGAACACACCCAACCAAAAACACTCAACATAACACAAACAAACATGGAAAATACGTTTTGTACATACAATACTATTTGTTCTATTCAGGGTATACCAAACATCAATTATCCAGCTCTGATGCTCACTTTCATTATAGTTTCTCGCACTCTAACATGCAATATAAATATATGTGCTCCTAATGGCTAACACAACCAATAATGTCTCAGCACAGATAGACAACTTTACGGTGGCATCATCTTATCACTGTGATACTCGTACGAACGCCTGTAATGAAATCTTGAAATCGTCTAACACGTCGCTAAGAATTATAACCCAAAATATCAGAAGCATCTATAAAAATTTAGACGGTTTCCAGGCACAATTGGCAAGGTTCTCCTACGATATGGACATCATAATTTTGACTGAGTGTTGGTTAAATGCTGAAAAGCCAATACCAACTATTGAAAATTACGTAACATACTCTATCGCAAAATGCCCTTATCAAAATGACGGTATTACGATATTTGTGAAAAGCAATCTCCAATGCACGGTAGAAGAACCAGACCCGATAGGAGCTAATTTTCTTCTGTTGAATGTTGACTCTAATACCTGTATAATAGCTTCCTATAGGTCGCCTTCCATATACAACACTGATAGCTTTCTTAACTCTCTCGAAAACATTTTAAGTAAATTAAAAGGGAAAAACATAATTCTGATAGGGGATATTAATATAGACATAAAACCCAATAATATTGATAGAAATAGTTCATCCTATCTAAATCTGACTGCAGAAATGGGTCTCCTACCAGGACATACTTTTCCTACGAGACTGCACAACTGCCTTGATCACGCCATGATTAGAACCACTACCTCTGTATCAGTCATAGTTATAGATTCCATAGTCAGCGACCATGCCTCCGTAATGTTATGTCTAGAGACCGTCTCCAATAAAAACAAGAATTATAAAAAAATATACAGTGTACAAATGGACTATGAGAGTGCTATTCAACAATTAAAAACAACAGATTTTACTTTTCTCACCCCAAATCATGACGCTAACGAGGCTGCAACAAGGTTTGTCGATTGTCTTACGTCCACGGTATCCCAACATTCAACCGTAACGAAGGTCTCTAACCGCAAAGTGGTCCTTAAGCCCTGGATCACACCTGGTCTCTTGAGGTGCGTCCGACACAGGGATAACCTTCACCGAAAAGTTCAGGCAGACCCAAAAAATGAAATTGTCAAGTTATCGTACAAAAGATATCGTAATCACTGTAACCTATTACTAAGGAAATTAAAAAACGCCCACGAAAGATCCGCTCTAAAATCTTCAAAGAACAACAAAGAAACATGGAGTATTATAAAATCCATTACCAACCAAACTGGGAATCGAAATTTAGCTGACAAACTTCTACCTGCCACTGAAGGTGAGGATGCGTCTAATGCCATTGAACATATAAACCATTATTTTTCGAATATTGGTAAACAATTGGCTGACAATATTATTTTAAAAAACCAACATTCTTCTCGGGCTCCATACGTTAATGAGACACCCCCAGCGTGTAATTCTATGGTTCTCCTTCCTCCAGATGAGGCTGAAGTAGAAGCAGTCATTAACAACTTAAAAACTGACAGCGCTACAGGCTGTGACCTTATTCCGGTTAAACTTCTCAAGTTGGGTAAAAATGTTCTAGTCCCACCTATTACTGAACTGATTGAAATCTGCTTTACACAAGGGGTTTTTCCACGAACTTTTAAGAAATCCTTAATCACACCTGTTCACAAGGGGGGGAACCAGGACGATGTTTTTAAAATTTATAGACCAATCTCTGTTCTGCCAGCACTATCAAAAATATTGGAAAAACTATTGAACCGCAGACTCATGAAATACCTAGAGCGCTACAAAATAATATCGGACTCACAATTTGGCTTTAGGTCCGGGAAAAGTACCACAGATGCAGTTAACCAACTAGCTGATTACGTGACTGAGAAACTTGATGCAAAGCAAAAATGTCTGGGTGTTTTCTTGGACCTAGCCAAGGCATTTGACACCGTCTGTGTTCCGACCCTTGTGACCAAGTTAGAACATGCAGGAATCCGCGGAAGGGCTCTTAGCATATTTACAGACTTCCTCAATGACCGGACACAAAGAGTAAAGATTGGAGAAGTCATTAGCAACGAAGCTAAGGTTAATTATGGTGTGCCCCAGGGCAGTTGCCTATCTCCCAGCCTTTTCTTGATATATGTAAATGACCTATGTCAGCAGTCGCTTAGTTACGGTAAAATTTTTAGCTATGCAGACGACACCGTACTAATATTTCACGGAGAGAGCTGGGAGGCGGCACGGGATGCTGCAGAGACAGGCTTGCGTAGAATAATTTACTGGCTGGAAGCTAATTTATTAAGTCTTAACATCTCGAAAACGTCATTCTTACAATTTACTTTCGCCAAAACCAAACCACCAGAAATAAGGATCAAAGCGCATTCCTGTGACGCCGCTAAAAATAGTAATCCTTGCTCATGTCTCCCAATCAAACAACAAAATACAGTGAAGTATCTGGGGGTGATTCTGGATGAGGGACTTAGTTGGCAGCGCCACATTGATCAAACCGCTTCCCGTGTTAGGAAACTAATATGGGCATTTAAAAAACTACGAGAAGTGGCTGACTTTAAGCTTCTACGGATTGTTTATCTAGCACTAGCACAGTCAATCGTGGGTTACTGTATTACGGCATGGGGAGGAGCTTGCAAAACCTACATGATACGCCTTGAGAGAGCCCAACGATCTCTGTTAAAAGTGATGACCTTCAGGCCGTACCGATTCCGCACAAAAAGTTTATATGAAAGTTGCGAAGTACTAACAGTGAGACAATTATATCTTCTCAATCTTACACTAAGACAACACGAAATCACACCAGTAAATCATGCAATGAAATATAAGAGAACTATCCGTAATGTATGTAGCACCATCAAATTTAAGACCGCATCCGCCCGACGGCAACGATTATATTTATCTACTTATATATATTACAAATTAAATAGCATTCTTAACATTAACCCACTTACAATATATAAAACTAAGATTAAACTAAATTCATGGCTTCAAACGTTGGACTACCTGCAGACAGAAAACTTAATAAAGGTACAGTACTGATGATGATTGAGCAATAAAATATAAAATGTAACTCTCTTATGTATATGTATGTATAACCCCAAACATAATACTCACACAAACATACAGACACACCCAAATCCACACACACACATACGCACCTATACACACGTACGCACACACACACACACACACACGCACACACACACACACATACACACCACGCAATAGCAGGTTTGCATTAAATTTAGTTTTAAGTGATTTACTTGTTCGAATTATTGTATAAATTGTTAATTCTAAAGAACGGGAGAAGACACTGACTACTGTAACACAGGTCTCACCTAGCTCAGGAGTCAGGGTTTCAAACGAAAATGTATAACCTTTTTTTTATATCAATAAAACATTATTATTATTGTGGGAAAACGTGTAGTTTTTCTTAGCTCTAGGCTAGTTTTAAGCTACATTAACGGGCCAAGCCAAGTCAATGTAGCGTGAGTTGAGTACAATCTAAGGTGTAGGATTGATGTTATGAGGAAAAATTTCATTTTCTTCTATCTGCATGAACTTCCTCACTATTCTGCAGGTGTTTAGAATTGCTGCTTTCTGAAGTGTAACGTAAATTGAGTCTTTAAGGTCTATTTGTTTGAGGCTACTGTGGAGATGATTGGGTATAACACCTGTAGTGGAGATAACAATAGGTACTACGAACACTTTTTCTTGTCTCCAAATTCTAGTTACCTCTTCTTTAAGTTCAGCGTATTTACTGATTTTCTCACTTATTGTTTTTTGTAAGTTATGTGTGTTAGGAACTGCTATATCTATCAGGTAAGTGACTTTATTGACTTTATCTTGAAGAGTGATATCGGGTCTATTGTAGTGAACGGTCCTGTCGGTTAGTATGGCGCGGTCGTAAAAAAGTTTGTGGGTGTTATTTTCTAGAACCGATTGTGGTACATACTTATAATAGGGGGTGTTTGAATCTTGTATGAGTTTATATTTAAGGGCTAAGGTCTGATGAATAACATTTGCTACTTGATTATGTCTGTGAGTGTAATCTGTTTGTGTGAGTGTTGTGCATGCCCCTGTGATGTGTTGAATGGTCTCTGGCTGACTGTGACATTTGCGGAATTTGTCATTTGTCATAGTGGGGTCTTTTATAATGAATTTCCTGTAGTTTTTGGTGTTTATGATCTGATCCTGTATTGCAATAATAAATCCCTCGGTTTCTGGGAATAGATTTCCTATCTTAAGCCATTTATTAGAAGCTATCGTATCTATGTGAGACTGTTCTAGATCATGAGGGTGCCGTCCATGCAGCACTTTCTTTTTCCAATTTTCTAGCATTTGTTTTTGAGAGTCATTATAAATATCGTAGGTTGTATTAAGTTCATGTAGGTCAAGGGGGGTGTAGTTAGTATCGTTCAATACTACGGCTTTATGGATGTTACTTGTTTTTAATTTAGAGTGAAAGAACGTTCTTAGTTTGATTAATTGTTTCTGCCAAAGATGGTGGACGTCTATTAGTCCTCTCCCTCCGTTTTGTCTTTTAATAGTGAGTCTTTCTATTGCAGATTTTGGGTGTAAGTTATTGTGTTTATTATTATTATTTTTCGGTATTTATTTTTACACATATTATTTACATTTTTAAATATTTTAAAAGAAATCATATAAAAAACATTTAAAAATATAAAAAATAGTAGTCCACCGGTATCGGGAGCAGGGTCCAAGCTACCGGTGGTTAGGGCTCCAGAGACAGGAACTTCCTCACAATGCGAGCCGTATCAAGGAGTACTGCCTTCTGAATCAGGCCCTTGATCCAACCGCGCAACGACAGCTTCGACAGGTGGTCGTCGAGGCTTTTGGCCATCAGGCCATTGGCGGTAACGACTATCGGCACAATGACAGCCAAGTCCACATTCCACATATCGACAACCTCGTGTGCCAAGTCAAGATATTTAATTTGTTTCTCTTTCTCAGCTTTCACGAGGTTCTCGTCATGTGGGATGGTGACATCGATTATCATTGTGCGGCGCGCTAATCGGTCTATCACCACTATATCCGGCTTATTGGCAACAATAGTCCTGTCAGTGATGATAGACCGATCCCAGTACAACGTGACATGGTCATTTTCGAGAACTGGGTCGGGCACATATTTATAATACGGTACCTCAGAATCCACAAGTTTGTATTTTAAAGCAAGTTGCTGGTGGATAATCCTGGCCACTTGGTTATGTCTGTGCAAATACTCGCCGTTAGCCAGACGAGAACATCCAGAGATAATATGTCTAATGGACTCACCCGGACGGTGGCATGCCCGACACACGTCAACCGTCCCATCCTTCATAATATGCCTCCGGTAGTTGTTCGTCAAGATAACTTCGTCCATAATCGCACAGACAAAGCCTTCAGTTTCCCCGAAGAGGTCACCAAACCGTAGCCAGGCTACGGACGCCAGGCTATCTACATCAGGCCCATGAAGAGCCTGATAATAGCGCCCGTGAAGCTCCTTGCCTTTCCATACCTCCTTGCGGTCATCAGTAGTAAGTACTACAAGTTTGCGCCAGTCCTCTTTAGCCATGGACAACGGGGTGAGGCCCTTGTCCACTGCGACCACCTCTCGGTGCATCCCCACGTCGGATTCTAAAAAGTATTCTCTGAGGCTGCACACCTCGCGGTTGTGGAGAGTCTTAGCATTTAAAAAGCCTCGACCTCCACACTTCCGCGGGATGTACAGTCTCATCACCGACGAACGTGGGTGATGCATCCGGTTTGCGGTTAGCAGCGTACGGACCCTCCTGTCCAGGGCGTCGAGCTCAGTCTGAGTCCATTTGAGTATGCCGAAAGAGTACATCAAAACCGGCATGACCCAACCGTTGAAGGCGCGCACCTTATTTCCGCCCGACAAAAGGCTACTCAATACCTTTTTAAGGCGGCTAAAGAAGCGCTCCTTTAGCGATTGCTTCATGTCAGTAACGTTAATGCCTAACGCTTCCGACATACCCAAATATTTGTATGTTTCGGTTGAGGAGAGAGATCTGAGGTGTATGGAATCCGAGAGTTGAATCCCTTCAGATTCCATAATCCCCCCTCGCTTTACATGCATGACTGCACATTTGTCCACACCAAATTCCATCCTGATAGCGCTACTGAAAGTTTCAGTTACCTTCAGTAACTCCATCAGTTGCAAGTTGTTGGGGGCAAAGAGTTTCAGATCATCCATGTAAAGAAGGTGAGATATGGCCTGACCACCTCTTCTCAACCGATAGCCCAGGCCTGAATCCTCCAGCAACGTGCTTAGAGGATTCAGGGCTAAGCAGAACCAAAGTGGACTCAAACTGTCGCCCTGAAATATTCCCCGTTTAATCCATATAGGCTCATCATTCCCCTGGATTGGTCGACATCCTGGATAGCGAAGGACCGTCTTCCATTGCCCCATACATGACCCAAGAAAGGTGCGTAGAGTTGCATCTATTTTGTACAACTCCAACACCCTCATGAGCCATGTATGTGGAACAGAGTCGTAGGCCTTCTTATAATCTATCCAGCATATCGACAAATCCTTGTGGGATCGACGAACCTGTTGGCTTATGGCCATGTCTATGAGGAGTAGCTCCTTAGTACCGCGGGACCCGTTCCTACATCCATTCTGAGAGGTAGACATAATTGTATTGCTCTCAATGTGTACATTAATTTTCGCTCTCAGGATGGATGTAAGAAGTTTATAGACCGTCGATAAACATGTAATCGGTCTATAATTCTTGGGTTCCGTGGGACTACCTGTCTTATGGAGCAGGTGGGTAACACCAGTTGTTAGAAACTGAGGCAGCGACCCAGACTCTAAGGATGCCTGGAATTGAGATGCCAGAAGCGCGTGTGAGCTACTATACCATTTAAGCCAGAAGTTATGCAGTCCGTCCGGTCCCGGAGATTTCCAGTTTGGTAACGGACGAACTGCTTTGGCTACATCGAATGGAGTGATGGTTACTTTTTCCATGTCTGGTATAGCTTCACACACGCGTTCGACATCACGCATCCAGCCACCCTCAGTGTGA
This sequence comes from Polia nebulosa, assembly GCA_951329385.1. Lineage (NCBI taxonomy): Eukaryota > Metazoa > Arthropoda > Insecta > Lepidoptera > Noctuidae > Polia > Polia nebulosa. The sequence continues at coordinate 7,016,794 of OX589613.1, read as the reverse complement.
CAGACGGGCACCGACCAGATGTTGCACCAGAATGCATTCGTGGCGGCAGCATCGGGGCGGAGCACGTCAGTCACATTTTGTTCAGGTCGCTCCCAAGCTCTATAAACCCACCTCTCATCGCTCTGGAACATGCGGTTCTGCGAGTACCGGTCGACCCGACGCTTATACCGCCGAATACGATTGGCCCATGCACAAACCTTCTGCTTCAGGAAGTCAATGCGTTCCGTGACACGGGACATGTATTCTCGAGGACTGATTCCAGTCCCCGAAAATGCCCGCCTCACGAAGCGCATCACACGTGGTCTTGTATTGCCCTCCCTGAAGCAGTATAGTTTGCCAATGAGTGCTCTGGCCCCATCAATACGCCTCTCGATCCTACACTGCCAGGCCGGTACGGTAGGCTTTGGTCGAGTAGCTTCGTCACAATTTGGTAACTTTACATTCGCTAAACGACATGCCGCAACAGCCCCACAATACAGGATCGAGTGCGTATCAAAGAGGTCCTCGCTGCTCTCAAAAACATTCTTAAGCAGCGAGTCTAGAGCACACACTAGCGCCCTATTTTTTTTGTGCATAGGTAACCGTGATAAACGGGGTCTAAGTTGAGTCGGACTCGATCTATACTCGCGAAGCGCATCTTCCAGTGCGCTCCTCAGTCGATCGTTGCACTGGCTACTTACTGTGACAACCCTATCATCTGTCTCCTCATCAACATGATTGGACCGCGGCAGGTTTTTATGAGAAGCCGGTGGGATTTCTTCGGAAACCGGCGGTGCCGCAGTCTGTGTCGTAGTCGAGAAGATAAGGTTGCTCAGTACCTCTGAGCGCAGCCGATTATTATTATTATTATTATTATTATTAAGTTGTCTTAAAAATGATATTTTAGTTGGTCGCGAGATTTTAGATCAAGGATTTAACGTTAGTATGACGTCTGATAGCATTGTTTTGTGTCGTGATAAGGTTGTCAAGTTATGTGACGTTTCAAATAAGTTCGGTAACAATTATTCTAATAGCCAAATTGATTTTGACAAAGTTGATACAGACATTCCGCTAGAATTTCGTTCTCAGTTAATTGATCTTTTGTCAGGATATTCTTCTTCGTTTTCGGTTTCTAGATCCCGGGTAACAACAGGACAGTTGCAAATTAGGCTTATAGATCCTAGCCGTACAGTTAATCGTCGTCCTTATAGGCTTAGTGCTAGTGAACGTGAAGTTGTTACTTCTAAAGTTCGTGAACTAGAGGAAGCGGGTATTATTAGGCCGAGTTGTTCACCTTTTTCTAGCCCAGTGTTGCTTGTTAAGAAGAAAGATGGTTCAGATCGCATGTGTGTTGACTACAGGGAGCTGAACGACAACACCGTGTCGGATAGGTTTCCACTACCTTTGATTGAGGATCTTGTGTCTAGGTTAAATGGTGTTTAGTGGTTCACGTGCCTTGATATGCTGTCAGGGCGCACTGCATTTGTTACACCCGATGGACAGTGGGAATATTTGACCATGCCGTTTGGTTTAAAGAACGCGAGCTCCGTATCAGCGTGCAGTGATGAATGCCTTAGGTGACCTTGCTTATAGCTATGCTGTTACATACGTCGACGACATTTTAATAATAGGAACATGTGTGGAAGAGAGTTTGGCTCGTCTTCGCACTGTACTCGATAAATTGACAAAAGCTGGTTTTTCTTTAAACTTTGCCAAGTGTTCATTTCTTAAACGACGGGTTGAATATTTAGGCATTGTTTTTGAGGATGGCCAAATCAGACCTAACCCAAATAAAATAGCAGCTTTGTCTAGGCTTCCCCCACCTAAAACCATCACTCACCTGAGACAGTTCATAGGGTTGGCCACTTATTTTAGACAATTTGTGCCACAGTTCTCAAAAACGATGGCTCCTCTGTTTCGTTTGACAAGTGGCAAGAATAGGTCCATTAGTTGGGAACCCTGTCATGAGGCCATTCGTCAGGAAATAATTTCTTACTTAACCAAAGAGCCAGTTCTAACGATATTTAATCCTGCGCACCCAATCGAGTTGCATACCGATGCCGGTGCTGAAGGATATGGCGCTATTTTTATTCAAAAGATTAATGGGAAACAGCATGTAGTTGCTTATTATAGTCGTCGTACGTCACCGGCTGAATCGAAGTTTCATTCATTCGAATTAGAAACGTTAGCGGTCTTTAACGCCATAAAGCATTTTCAACACTATTTATTAGGTCGTAGGTTTACCGTTGTGACAGACTGTAGTTCTGTAAAAGCCTCTAAAATAAAACTGACTTGTCTCCACGAGTTCGTCGTTGGTGGGCCTACATGCAATCATTTGAGTTTGATATTGTTTATCGTGAAGGCAGTAGGATGAGCCATGTGGACTTTCTTTTTAGAAATCCTATCCCAACGTCTAAAGAAACTTTCACACGTGTAGAATAAAAGCGTGTCGATTTAGCTGAGCTTTCTAGTAACTGGTTACAGGCTGAGCAGGAAAAGGACGAAGAAATTACTAAGATTGTGTCTGATCTTCTTAATGAAGTTTTTCCTGAAGAAACCCGCAAAACTTACGAAATTCGTAAAAGCATTCTATATCGCAAAATTCAGCGTAACGGTCGTACTCGTTGTTTGCCTATTGTACAGAGATCTCTTAGGTGGTCAGTAATAAATAACATCCATGAGACTGTCATGCATTTGGGTTGGGAGAAAACTCTCGAAAAAATGTACGAATACTATTGGTTTGAAGGTATGTCAAAATATGTTAGAAAATTTGTAGACAATTGTATCACTTGCAAAATATTTTTTGAAGTATCATTCATCATCATCATTTTTGAAGTGTCATTGATTGAAGTATTTGGTAAACATAACATTGTTGTGTCAAAGAGATTGGTTTGATGATAAGTCACAAAGCGAACTTGAACGTTGTGGTTTTCGAAATGTAATTGTGACGATTAAAGAATATAGAAGTGGAGGTAGGTCCGCGCGGGTAGGTGTGGCACTAGACAGCTGTCACTCTTACTGAGCGGACGTACACCGGATGTACTACATAAAGACAACAAACTATTGTTTTATTACAACTATTGTTTTATTATTTATTATTTTTTTTTTTTTTTTTTTTGGGGGGTGGGAAATCATCCTATGACTTCTTCCGCTCTAGGGTGGAGCGGAAGGGTGTGTCAGACTCTTATTGACAAAACCCACCCCTGTTCCTCCCTGCCTCGAGTGCCCGGGGGCGAGGTAACTCTTTCGAATTTATCCTCCACCCCCGGGCAGGCATCGGCCGTGGCAGGCCCCTTCCCTTGGCTGACAACTCTTTGAGGCGCGCGTGGAACACTACGCGCCGTCGACTCTCGGGCCTGGATCGGACGGCGAGTTACCCACTACTCGCCGTCCGCAGGCCCGGGTCTACGGTGGCCGGAGATCGTCTCGCGGCGTCCGAACCCCCTGGCGTCTCAGGCGGCGGTTGCGGCTGGGAGCGCTAGGGCGACTCGGCTGTGTTCGAGTCTCCCTAGCGTATGCCGCCTCCCTCTTCGCGAGCATTACTGCTTCGCAGAAGGAGGAGACGGCCTCCCATTCCCTCTCGCTCCGTACCATGGTCTGAACCAGGGCGCGGCGCGAGAGGTCGCTGCCGCCTATCGCATCCACGAGGACACGGCGGTGCTCTGCCCAAGCGGGGCAAACCTCCACCGTATGCTCCACCGTGTCCACTGGGCGATCCTCGCAATGGAAACACCCGGGGGTCACCTCCGCCTTGATCCGACACAGGTACTTACCGAAACAGCCGTGTCCGGTGAGCACCTGCGTCAGGCGGAAGGTGAGGGCGCCGTGACGCCTCTCCAGCCACTCCTCAAAGAGGGGCACTACCGCCTCGATGGTGGCGTGCCCAGCGCTGGGTTGCGACAGTCGCTCTCTCCATGTCACCATGAGATCCTGCCGGAGCTCGGTCCGCCGAGCCGCGAGTTGTCGCGGCAGCGGAGTTTCGCCCCGGCGTTTGGCCTCCTCGCGCCACACGTACAGATGCGCGAGGATTTTTGCCTCCAGATCCCACGGTGACAGTCCGGCAAGGAGGCTCGCCGCCTCACGGGAGATCGTGCGGTATCCTCGGATGATGCGGATCGCCATGACCCTCTGGGACGCGTTCATCAGGCGAGCTGATCGCTGCCTCAACGAACGTGCCCACACCGGTGCCCCGTAGAGGGCCATGGACCGCACGATCCCCGCGTAGAGCCTCCGGCAGGAGGCGTTTGGCCCCCTCAGATTGGGTAGGAGCCGCTTCAAGGCGGCCCCGGCCCTGTCCAATCTGGGAGCCAAACGTCGAAAATGTTCGACGAAGTTCCACCGGCTGTCGAGGACGAGTCCCAGGTACTTCATCGTACCCTCGACGCCGATGCGAACCCCTCCTACCGTGATCTGGGAACCCGCAGGTTGCGCGTTCCGAGGACCATGAAAACACATGGCCTCGGACTTGTGCAATGCCACCTCGAGTCGCAGTTGCCGGATCCTCCCTATGACTGTCGCAACCCCGTGTGTCATACGGTCGGCCGCCGCCTCGTGCGACCTCCCCTGCGCTAAGACCAGCGTGTCGTCAGCGTAGCACACTACGCTGACGCCAGTGGGGAGGTCGGCGCGCAGCACCCAGTCGTATCCGATGTTCCACAAGGGCGGCCCCAGGACCGATCCCTGTGGAACACCGCACGACATCTCTCGCCGGTTCCATACTCCCTGATGACCGGGGTAGATGACGGCTCTGTCCGTCAGATACGCCTCGACTACGCCTCGACTATGTTTACATGGTTGTGGGTTCCCTATGCGGCGTGCACTCCAGATGAGATGTACGAGTATGGGATTTAGTAGACCCCTGTGCGGCGTGCACTCCATATGAGATGTACGAGTATAGGATGTAGTGGACCCCTATGCGGTATGCACTCCAGATGAGATGTACGAGTATAGGATGTAGTAGACCCCTATGCGGCGTGCACTCTAGATGAGATGTACGAGTATAGAATTTAGTAGACCCCTATGCGGCGTGCACTCAAGATGAGATGTACGAGTATAGGATGTAGTAGACCCCTACGCAGCGAGGTGGAGAGAAAGAAGAAGCTTACTTGTCGCGGCCAGTGTGGGACGGCTCCGGTAGGATCTGGCATGCCGCTGTGTCCTGTAGTGCTGGCGGTGCAGCTATGCGTGTCCACTCTACGAAGTCGGGCCGTCGTCGAATACACACTGGTGAAGACCAGCTGGACCTTGAGAAGGTGCAGAAGTTGGAGGCGCGCATAACATCAATTTCAAGTCGTTCGTGGTGCGCTTTCCGCCTCACCGTTTGGTGACCTTCCTCAAGGAAGAGTTTTGACCGAAAGGTGAGCTATAGTTCAGATTTTAATAGACGTTGTCATTATTATGCAGTATGTGCTGCAGTTTCTGTTTAATAGACTCTTGTAACATGCTGCCATGTAGGTGAGTTGTAGTACAGTTTAGTTGACGCTTGTGTTGTGTGAAGACACGTAGGTGAAATGATAGTGAAGAATATGGTACATTAAATGTTCCTAAAGTTAGTGAATGGTATCATCACATTCTGCCAAGTATGGAGTACAAATATGTAAAGTACATATATTTATTAAAGGACAGAGATTATTAAGTTAGTATTAACATTATTGATTGCATTATCACAAATTAAAATTACAATTTGAGGTATGTCAGTTAAAAATAATTTCACAAACTCACACAATTTATTTAGGATGTCAAAGTATCACTCAAATAGTCGATTAAATTTTAATAACATTTATTACATAGTAAAGTCTACAGTTTAGTAGAGTCCTCAGTCAAGTGAAGTAGTCTTAAGTCAAATGAAGTAGAGTTGACATGTTTTTTTTTAAATATTGTGGTGCACACAGTCAAAAGCTTGCGTCATATTTAGATTTATTATTAGGTTTAAAAAAAAATAGCTTGATTACAAATAGTTACATGAGTAGGTATTTGTACAAATTTTATGATAAAAGAATTAATTTTTGTGAATAAATCATTACTTACTTAAGTTCTTTACATTTTGATTTCCATGTTTCTGGATTAAAAAAAAATAAAAAAAAATAATAATAAATAGCCTAGTAGTAAAAAAAGGAAAAACCACGTTAACATGTTTTAAAACACACTAAGCTTGATAACAAATAATTTGACCGACGTTTATCAACTTTTGTGAAAATAGTTTTGATTTTAGTGAGTAAACCATAATTTACTTGTTTGCTTTACATTTTTATTTGCATAAAGTCACAAATAACAATTGGTGTAACTGTTACTGAAGAGGTTAAGTTTGAAAACAAATAGTTACGTTAAGCTGTATATTAAATATGTAGTTAATTACGTGATCGAGCTTAGGATATTATTCAAACTTTATTTCTATCGATAGCATCTCGCTTGCGTAAATTAACCACTATAGTTTTTGTGTTCCGAGTTACGAGCAATGGATCAAAATACTGAATGCAATAGACAGCCTATACGTGTTGGAAAGGCTAGACATCTGTTGGAAATAGAGCGACTTCGCGTCCGTTTATGCAGGCTTGAAGGTGACAAGCGAAGTCAACGGGCCTCAGCATGTTTCCGGTCACGACCACGTGAATGATCTCCATCCAGGAAGTCTCAAAGTGGAAGGTGTGAGCAAGTCTACGGACGAGCCGGCTCAAGAGGATGTTCACCATGCAGAGAGCAACCCAGTTACCGTGTCTCCAGGAGTACACTTGCCAGGCACCGTTCAACACAAAGGGAACCCAGTGAACATCGGGAACCTCCTCGGCTACATGGCAAGTACCACGATACCAGAGAAGGACTCAATGAGTACGGAGAGAGTGGAACCGCTAGACGCAGCCCGGATGTTCAAAGCTGAGTGAACTTGATTTTTCTGTTTCCGATATTATGATTATGGGTGGGACGACAATATCACTGTTACAGTTCATCTGGCTATGCAAAAATTACGGGGTTATTCTATCCACTTGGCAAGATTGGCAAGTAAATAAATAGTGATAAATTTATTTAGCCAACAAAGTTAGTGTTACAATGAAATTGATTTGTATAATTATTAAATGTTTTTCCAAGTGAGCAATATTTCGGTCAAACATTGGAAAATACGTTAAATGTTGAGGTTTACTATTACGAAAAATTTTCTTTAAATCAATGGGATATAACTGGCAAACGGGCTGTAGATTGCGTACGTGGATGTTGATAGCGAAGTTGCAATGATCGGAGAGTATGTTGCTTATACATTATGACTAAAACATGGCGGGCTAACGTCTTCTATGAAAGTTTTCGGTCCGAAGGTAGTCGGTTCATTCGGAAATGTGACATTCAAAACGTTGAGGCCATACCAGGTCTTTGTAGTCGAAGACATGAGGTCTATGTTGCGGCTCACGAGGCAAATGATACAGAGAAACAGGTACCCGATAATGTTTCAGAATCTGATTAATAATAATGCTATGATGAAATCTCGGTAATATACTTTTAGCGCGTGGAGAGCGGTTTTTTTTGTAGAAGTTTGATGGTTGTTTGATTTTTGTTTATTAAAATAAATAACATTAATCAATATAGAAGAAATTTGAAGTAATAATAATTATCGCGACGACTATTCTAGGTGCGAATATATCGCAGGACCATAGAATCGTGACCGTTTCTAGATTTTCTGACTAGATAATTAGTAATTCTATAAGAATAAATCGCGGTACTTAGCTTTGTGACAATCGGTTTGTTTCACGGGATGGGTACTATATACTTGTAAGTCTATCGGCGAATAAATCGCAGGGCTTATATTTTATTAATAGAGGGAGACTATGTGTGAATAAATCGTAGGGCTCCGCCCCGTGAACATTGTTTGTTCACGGGATAGATGGTTTTCAATATAAACCAAATGAAATCTTTTTATTGCATTCATGTGTTTTTACAATATATAAGTAAGTTCTAACATGAAACCCGGTTAGGGCACGAGAACATAATATAATGCAATCTTTATTACTGTAATTACTCATCATATTATCTTACGAGTTTATTATGGTCAATTTTATTATTAGCCCAGTGTTGCTTGTTAAGAAGAAAGATGGTTCAGATCGCATGTGTGTTGACTACAGGGAGCTGAACGACAACACCGTGTCGGATAGGTTTCCACTACCTTTGATTGAGGATCTTGTGTCTAGGTTAAATGGTGTTTAGTGGTTCACGTGCCTTGATATGCTGTCAGGGCGCACTGCATTTGTTACACCCGATGGACAGTGGGAATATTTGACCATGCCGTTTGGTTTAAAGAACGCGAGCTCCGTATCAGCGTGCAGTGATGAATGCCTTAGGTGACCTTGCTTATAGCTATGCTGTTACATACGTCGACGACATTTTAATAATAGGAACATGTGTGGAAGAGAGTTTGGCTCGTCTTCGCACTGTACTCGATAAATTGACAAAAGCTGGTTTTTCTTTAAACTTTGCCAAGTGTTCATTTCTTAAACGACGGGTTGAATATTTAGGCATTGTTTTTGAGGATGGCCAAATCAGACCTAACCCAAATAAAATAGCAGCTTTGTCTAGGCTTCCCCCACCTAAAACCATCACTCACCTGAGACAGTTCATAGGGTTGGCCACTTATTTTAGACAATTTGTGCCACAGTTCTCAAAAACGATGGCTCCTCTGTTTCGTTTGACAAGTGGCAAGAATAGGTCCATTAGTTGGGAACCCTGTCATGAGGCCATTCGTCAGGAAATAATTTCTTACTTAACCAAAGAGCCAGTTCTAACGATATTTAATCCTGCGCACCCAATCGAGTTGCATACCGATGCCGGTGCTGAAGGATATGGCGCTATTTTTATTCAAAAGATTAATGGGAAACAGCATGTAGTTGCTTATTATAGTCGTCGTACGTCACCGGCTGAATCGAAGTTTCATTCATTCGAATTAGAAACGTTAGCGGTCTTTAACGCCATAAAGCATTTTCAACACTATTTATTAGGTCGTAGGTTTACCGTTGTGACAGACTGTAGTTCTGTAAAAGCCTCTAAAATAAAACTGACTTGTCTCCACGAGTTCGTCGTTGGTGGGCCTACATGCAATCATTTGAGTTTGATATTGTTTATCGTGAAGGCAGTAGGATGAGCCATGTGGACTTTCTTTTTAGAAATCCTATCCCAACGTCTAAAGAAACTTTCACACGTGTAGAATAAAAGCGTGTCGATTTAGCTGAGCTTTCTAGTAACTGGTTACAGGCTGAGCAGGAAAAGGACGAAGAAATTACTAAGATTGTGTCTGATCTTCTTAATGAAGTTTTTCCTGAAGAAACCCGCAAAACTTACGAAATTCGTAAAAGCATTCTATATCGCAAAATTCAGCGTAACGGTCGTACTCGTTGTTTGCCTATTGTACAGAGATCTCTTAGGTGGTCAGTAATAAATAACATCCATGAGACTGTCATGCATTTGGGTTGGGAGAAAACTCTCGAAAAAATGTACGAATACTATTGGTTTGAAGGTATGTCAAAATATGTTAGAAAATTTGTAGACAATTGTATCACTTGCAAAATATTTTTTGAAGTATCATTCATCATCATCATTTTTGAAGTGTCATTGATTGAAGTATTTGGTAAACATAACATTGTTGTGTCAAAGAGATTGGTTTGATGATAAGTCACAAAGCGAACTTGAACGTTGTGGTTTTCGAAATGTAATTGTGACGATTAAAGAATATAGAAGTGGAGGTAGGTCCGCGCGGGTAGGTGTGGCACTAGACAGCTGTCACTCTTACTGAGCGGACGTACACCGGATGTACTACATAAAGACAACAAACTATTGTTTTATTACAACTATTGTTTTATTATTTATTATTTTTTTTTTTTTTTTTTTTGGGGGGTGGGAAATCATCCTATGACTTCTTCCGCTCTAGGGTGGAGCGGAAGGGTGTGTCAGACTCTTATTGACAAAACCCACCCCTGTTCCTCCCTGCCTCGAGTGCCCGGGGGCGAGGTAACTCTTTCGAATTTATCCTCCACCCCCGGGCAGGCATCGGCCGTGGCAGGCCCCTTCCCTTGGCTGACAACTCTTTGAGGCGCGCGTGGAACACTACGCGCCGTCGACTCTCGGGCCTGGATCGGACGGCGAGTTACCCACTACTCGCCGTCCGCAGGCCCGGGTCTACGGTGGCCGGAGATCGTCTCGCGGCGTCCGAACCCCCTGGCGTCTCAGGCGGCGGTTGCGGCTGGGAGCGCTAGGGCGACTCGGCTGTGTTCGAGTCTCCCTAGCGTATGCCGCCTCCCTCTTCGCGAGCATTACTGCTTCGCAGAAGGAGGAGACGGCCTCCCATTCCCTCTCGCTCCGTACCATGGTCTGAACCAGGGCGCGGCGCGAGAGGTCGCTGCCGCCTATCGCATCCACGAGGACACGGCGGTGCTCTGCCCAAGCGGGGCAAACCTCCACCGTATGCTCCACCGTGTCCACTGGGCGATCCTCGCAATGGAAACACCCGGGGGTCACCTCCGCCTTGATCCGACACAGGTACTTACCGAAACAGCCGTGTCCGGTGAGCACCTGCGTCAGGCGGAAGGTGAGGGCGCCGTGACGCCTCTCCAGCCACTCCTCAAAGAGGGGCACTACCGCCTCGATGGTGGCGTGCCCAGCGCTGGGTTGCGACAGTCGCTCTCTCCATGTCACCATGAGATCCTGCCGGAGCTCGGTCCGCCGAGCCGCGAGTTGTCGCGGCAGCGGAGTTTCGCCCCGGCGTTTGGCCTCCTCGCGCCACACGTACAGATGCGCGAGGATTTTTGCCTCCAGATCCCACGGTGACAGTCCGGCAAGGAGGCTCGCCGCCTCACGGGAGATCGTGCGGTATCCTCGGATGATGCGGATCGCCATGACCCTCTGGGACGCGTTCATCAGGCGAGCTGATCGCTGCCTCAACGAACGTGCCCACACCGGTGCCCCGTAGAGGGCCATGGACCGCACGATCCCCGCGTAGAGCCTCCGGCAGGAGGCGTTTGGCCCCCTCAGATTGGGTAGGAGCCGCTTCAAGGCGGCCCCGGCCCTGTCCAATCTGGGAGCCAAACGTCGAAAATGTTCGACGAAGTTCCACCGGCTGTCGAGGACGAGTCCCAGGTACTTCATCGTACCCTCGACGCCGATGCGAACCCCTCCTACCGTGATCTGGGAACCCGCAGGTTGCGCGTTCCGAGGACCATGAAAACACATGGCCTCGGACTTGTGCAATGCCACCTCGAGTCGCAGTTGCCGGATCCTCCCTATGACTGTCGCAACCCCGTGTGTCATACGGTCGGCCGCCGCCTCGTGCGACCTCCCCTGCGCTAAGACCAGCGTGTCGTCAGCGTAGCACACTACGCTGACGCCAGTGGGGAGGTCGGCGCGCAGCACCCAGTCGTATCCGATGTTCCACAAGGGCGGCCCCAGGACCGATCCCTGTGGAACACCGCACGACATCTCTCGCCGGTTCCATACTCCCTGATGACCGGGGTAGATGACGGCTCTGTCCGTCAGATACGCCTCGACTACGCCTCGACTATGTTTACATGGTTGTGGGTTCCCTATGCGGCGTGCACTCCAGATGAGATGTACGAGTATGGGATTTAGTAGACCCCTGTGCGGCGTGCACTCCATATGAGATGTACGAGTATAGGATGTAGTGGACCCCTATGCGGTATGCACTCCAGATGAGATGTACGAGTATAGGATGTAGTAGACCCCTATGCGGCGTGCACTCTAGATGAGATGTACGAGTATAGAATTTAGTAGACCCCTATGCGGCGTGCACTCAAGATGAGATGTACGAGTATAGGATGTAGTAGACCCCTACGCAGCGAGGTGGAGAGAAAGAAGAAGCTTACTTGTCGCGGCCAGTGTGGGACGGCTCCGGTAGGATCTGGCATGCCGCTGTGTCCTGTAGTGCTGGCGGTGCAGCTATGCGTGTCCACTCTACGAAGTCGGGCCGTCGTCGAATACACACTGGTGAAGACCAGCTGGACCTTGAGAAGGTGCAGAAGTTGGAGGCGCGCATAACATCAATTTCAAGTCGTTCGTGGTGCGCTTTCCGCCTCACCGTTTGGTGACCTTCCTCAAGGAAGAGTTTTGACCGAAAGGTGAGCTATAGTTCAGATTTTAATAGACGTTGTCATTATTATGCAGTATGTGCTGCAGTTTCTGTTTAATAGACTCTTGTAACATGCTGCCATGTAGGTGAGTTGTAGTACAGTTTAGTTGACGCTTGTGTTGTGTGAAGACACGTAGGTGAAATGATAGTGAAGAATATGGTACATTAAATGTTCCTAAAGTTAGTGAATGGTATCATCACATTCTGCCAAGTATGGAGTACAAATATGTAAAGTACATATATTTATTAAAGGACAGAGATTATTAAGTTAGTATTAACATTATTGATTGCATTATCACAAATTAAAATTACAATTTGAGGTATGTCAGTTAAAAATAATTTCACAAACTCACACAATTTATTTAGGATGTCAAAGTATCACTCAAATAGTCGATTAAATTTTAATAACATTTATTACATAGTAAAGTCTACAGTTTAGTAGAGTCCTCAGTCAAGTGAAGTAGTCTTAAGTCAAATGAAGTAGAGTTGACATGTTTTTTTTTAAATATTGTGGTGCACACAGTCAAAAGCTTGCGTCATATTTAGATTTATTATTAGGTTTAAAAAAAAATAGCTTGATTACAAATAGTTACATGAGTAGGTATTTGTACAAATTTTATGATAAAAGAATTAATTTTTGTGAATAAATCATTACTTACTTAAGTTCTTTACATTTTGATTTCCATGTTTCTGGATTAAAAAAAAATAAAAAAAAATAATAATAAATAGCCTAGTAGTAAAAAAAGGAAAAACCACGTTAACATGTTTTAAAACACACTAAGCTTGATAACAAATAATTTGACCGACGTTTATCAACTTTTGTGAAAATAGTTTTGATTTTAGTGAGTAAACCATAATTTACTTGTTTGCTTTACATTTTTATTTGCATAAAGTCACAAATAACAATTGGTGTAACTGTTACTGAAGAGGTTAAGTTTGAAAACAAATAGTTACGTTAAGCTGTATATTAAATATGTAGTTAATTACGTGATCGAGCTTAGGATATTATTCAAACTTTATTTCTATCGATAGCATCTCGCTTGCGTAAATTAACCACTATAGTTTTTGTGTTCCGAGTTACGAGCAATGGATCAAAATACTGAATGCAATAGACAGCCTATACGTGTTGGAAAGGCTAGACATCTGTTGGAAATAGAGCGACTTCGCGTCCGTTTATGCAGGCTTGAAGGTGACAAGCGAAGTCAACGGGCCTCAGCATGTTTCCGGTCACGACCACGTGAATGATCTCCATCCAGGAAGTCTCAAAGTGGAAGGTGTGAGCAAGTCTACGGACGAGCCGGCTCAAGAGGATGTTCACCATGCAGAGAGCAACCCAGTTACCGTGTCTCCAGGAGTACACTTGCCAGGCACCGTTCAACACAAAGGGAACCCAGTGAACATCGGGAACCTCCTCGGCTACATGGCAAGTACCACGATACCAGAGAAGGACTCAATGAGTACGGAGAGAGTGGAACCGCTAGACGCAGCCCGGATGTTCAAAGCTGAGTGAACTTGATTTTTCTGTTTCCGATATTATGATTATGGGTGGGACGACAATATCACTGTTACAGTTCATCTGGCTATGCAAAAATTACGGGGTTATTCTATCCACTTGGCAAGATTGGCAAGTAAATAAATAGTGATAAATTTATTTAGCCAACAAAGTTAGTGTTACAATGAAATTGATTTGTATAATTATTAAATGTTTTTCCAAGTGAGCAATATTTCGGTCAAACATTGGAAAATACGTTAAATGTTGAGGTTTACTATTACGAAAAATTTTCTTTAAATCAATGGGATATAACTGGCAAACGGGCTGTAGATTGCGTACGTGGATGTTGATAGCGAAGTTGCAATGATCGGAGAGTATGTTGCTTATACATTATGACTAAAACATGGCGGGCTAACGTCTTCTATGAAAGTTTTCGGTCCGAAGGTAGTCGGTTCATTCGGAAATGTGACATTCAAAACGTTGAGGCCATACCAGGTCTTTGTAGTCGAAGACATGAGGTCTATGTTGCGGCTCACGAGGCAAATGATACAGAGAAACAGGTACCCGATAATGTTTCAGAATCTGATTAATAATAATGCTATGATGAAATCTCGGTAATATACTTTTAGCGCGTGGAGAGCGGTTTTTTTTTGTAGAAGTTTGATGGTTGTTTGATTTTTGTTTATTAAAATAAATAACATTAATCAATATAGAAGAAATTTGAAGTAATAATAATTATCGCGACGACTATTCTAGGTGCGAATATATCGCAGGACCATAGAATCGTGACCGTTTCTAGATTTTCTGACTAGATAATTAGTAATTCTATAAGAATAAATCGCGGTACTTAGCTTTGTGACAATCGGTTTGTTTCACGGGATGGGTACTATATACTCGTAAGTCTATCTGCGAATAAATCGCAGGGCTTATATTTTATTAATAGAGGGAGACTATGTGCGAATAAATCGTAGGGCTCCGCCCCGTGAACATTGTTTGTTCACGGGATAGATGGTTTTCAATATAAACCAAATGAAATCTTTTTATTGCATTCATGTGTTTTTACAATATATAAGTAAGTTCTAACATGAAACCCGGTTAGGGCACGAGAACATAATATAATGCAATCTTTATTACTGTAATTACTCATCATATTATCTTACGAGTTTATTATGGTCAATTTTATTTCGCTAATTGAACTACAATGTGTCAAATTAGAATGAATTATTAATCTTTGAACAAATTATTAGTATTGGAATAATTATGGTATTTTGTAGATTTTTAATTTATAATAATGATTTTATAATGCATGAAATGGTTTAGATATTAGGGAGTGTTCTGGATTTAATTTGTTACTTTTTATACTTTGGGATTGGTTTTATTATTACTTCAGATTAGGTAAATTTGCATTTATTTTACTAAATAGTAGTACAGGTTTTAGGTAACGATCGTTACAGAGTTACAGCCGTACGAGGTCTTAGTAGCCGAAAACATGAGCATAAAAATTCGGTAGCAGCAGATAAAATGCTACCCTATGTTCATGTTGTGGCTCCCGAGGTAAATGAAACTGAGGAACAGGCTTCCTAAGTTGATTCAGACTCTAATTAATAATGGGATGTCATGATCACCTCAATAATTATACTGAAGTGATTTTTGTTGTAACAGTTGATTGTTTTTATTTGCAAGTTTTGATTTTATTCACACAATAATTATAGAAGAAACTAATGATAGAATTCATAAAAATAAGTATCGAGATGACTAAAGTCGAAGTGCGAATAAATCGCCAAAACCTTAGCGTCGTGATCATTTTCAGATTTTCTAATTACATTATTGTTAAGTCTATGTGCGAGTCAATTGTAGGACTAAGCATGGTGATCATTGATTGGTTTATGGTATAGATAATAGTGAGTATATGGGCGAATAAATCGCAGGATTTAGCCTACTGACAATCGATTTGTTCACTGGATAGCTGTTTGGAGGTATGCAGAACAGTGTAAAGTCGAACAAACCTCCATTGAAAAGGGAGGATCCTCCGACCAGACGGGTGTTTGTGTCTGGTCCGGGAAACTGCCCAATACTTGATTTCGGGCGGTTGTATACGTTCAAATCGCGCGGAGAACTCTGCTTGCGCGATGTAGGAATTTTGCTGTTCTTGTTCGTATGTAGCATCATAGATGTCGCTACATCACTCCCCTCCGGAGATCGGAGATCGATTGTTCTCGATGAGTCGTTCATACGTGATGCTTGCCGGGCCAGTGGAAGGTTGGTTCCAGTGAGTAGGAACCAGCAGAGCCGCATAGTTCACGGTGATTCGGAACTGTCTGCGGTGATGCCCCAGTGAGTCGGGGTGTTGTTGCCCCATGTTGGGCGCGTTTGGCATGCTAGGCGCGTTGGGCGCGTTGGGCGTGCTGAGCGCGTTGGGCGTGCTGGGCACATTGGGCGTGCTGGGCGCGTTGGGCGTACTGGGCGCGTTGGGCGTGCTGGGCGCGTTGAGCGTGCTGAGCGCGTTGGGCGTGCTGGGCGCATTGGGCGTACTGGGCGCGTTGGGCGTGCTGGGCGCGTTGAGCGTGCTGAGCGCTTTGGGCGTGCTGGGCGCATTGGGCGTGCTGGGCGCGTAGGGCGTGCTGGGCGCGTTGGGCGTGCTGGGCGTGCTGGGCGCGTTGGGCGTGCTGGGCGCGTTGGGCGTGCTGGGCGCGTTGGGCGTGCTGGGCGCGTTGCGCCAAGATCGCTGATGAGGTTGAAGTTGATGAACGAGGCTGAGGATGCTGACCAGGAGTGCGCGTCCGCTGCATGCTGATGGTCAGGATACCCGTAGAAGCCGTTGGTACTGGCTGGCTGTATGACTCGTTGCTCAAGAGCTTTGAGGAAGTGATGATGATGACGTCACGCTGAAGTAGCTGCACGAAGGCTGCGCTGACGATCACGTCGGGGTCACCAATTTGGAGGATGCTTCGAGGGTTGCTATAAATGAAAGGCGAATGCGATACTGGTCAATAGGAATAGTGAGTCTATGTGCGAATAAATCGCAGGACTTGGCTTTTTGACAATCGATTGCATCACAGGATAGCTGAATAGTGAGTCCATGTGCGAATAAATCGCAGGACTTGGCTTTGTGACAATCGATTGCATCACAGGATAGCTGAATAGTGAGTCCATGTGCGAATAAATCGCAGGACTTGGCTTTGTGACAATCGATTGCATCACAGGATAGCTGAATAGTTCGTCCATGTGCGAATAAATCGCAGGACTTATAATTTATTAATAACGGGAGTCTATGTGCGAATAAATTGCAGGGCTCCATCCCGTAAATATTGTTTTGTACACGGGATAGTTTTCTTATTTATGAAATGATTAATGTAAAATGTACAATCTTAATTATTAGAAATTGATAAGACTTGTTATATATTCAATAAAAAGGCAATATAAGTTTGTTAAAATTCACATTTGTTTGTAAAACTGACTCAACAGGCAGAGTGTTAGGTTATCACCTGATACGTATATGAGGTCATACACGCTGTCAGGATGGTCGAGTGTTAGGTTTTCTTTTAATAACGCCTTGTACATTTTTTTATGAATTTAATTATTTATTTTTGCCACTTTAAAGTTGTGAATTGAGTGTTTTAGAATTTATTGGAATCTCACATGATGTAACATCCGGGAACGGTTGACGAATGGAGGGAGTCCCCTCCATTCGTTAGTTCGATGGTTGGGCAGTTGAGTGAGTTGGGGAGTCTGATCGTGGCGACGGAATACGACGGTTGTTTTTACCTAAGAGGATATTGGTTGATGTTAAGTGTGATGTACCTACTGAAGTAAACAATAAATGAACTATTTAAAAAGTGAAACCTGAGTGTTATTTCTATATCCAAGGGGTGATATTACAATACATACACTTTGTTTTAGTTTTTTCTACACTTTTACACACTATCTTGGAGTTAAGTGTTTTTTTGTTGACACTTTTAATTGAAATCTTCAGTTTACAGTTTTTCACTTATTATTTATTTTCTTTTAAAGATAACACTAACACTTCGTTTTTGCTTCGTTATTGGACCATTGTTTGTCGTTTTACGTTAAGTTTATGATAAATACAATAAATTTACAGAAAAAACACATAAAATTAAAACGGAGCTATAAACTCTAGTTTTCGAGGTCTACCCCAAAAAAAAAACAGCTGTACTTTAAATATTCTTGTGACCAAATTAACTTGTTTTCCTACTAACAACTCTGTATCGAAAAGTTAAACGAGTTAATTAATATTCAAAATCAAATTGACCCCTTTAATGTAGCCGATTCATTTATCTGTGATACGAATGATTGCTCATCTTATTTCTAAATTTTTTTATCAAAACATACATAGTTATAAATTTAATTTGCCTGCATTACGGCCAATACTTGTTCAAACTGGGGTAGACTGAGACTGTATTATTTTGACTGAATGCTGGCTACCATTCCTACACATTGCGTACCAACTCTTGATGGATATGATAGCTTCGCTTCTACGAACAATCAAATGAAGGAGTACTTGTGTACTTTAAACAAAACTTGGTTATTTCAGTTGAGGAACCTATAATATCCGATGCAAATTGTTTAATGCTTACACTGAATAACGACACAATAGCTTTTGCTATATTTAGACCTCCCGGATATAAAGATACTAATAACTTTCTTCAGTCACTCAACAATATACTATTGAAATACTGAACAAAACAAAATGTCATACTGTTGGGTGACATTATTAACGTTAAGGAACGGTCCTAAATTACTTCCCTAGCTGACGCCTGATGTCGTGTAGTAGATCTCGAAAAGCTTCCGCCCCAGGCGAAATATTGACGTCTGTCGCGCAATAGTGTGTGTTGTGTAACCGTGTTGGCTAATTTTGGCAGCAACACGTCATTGTTAACCGTTTCAAATGCCTTCCGATAAAAGGAGATCGGAATTAGACCAAAACGCGACGATCAGCTACGAGTATTAACAGCTATCATATTATCGAGTCGTCAATGGTGTTCTGGCGTGTCCACTCTGTGCTTGGAGTTTTTCGGCCAAGGTTGGATAAGCCAGTCACATGAGGGCCCATAACAGAGCAGCAAATCTGTGCGCGCAACCACCATGAGGAGCCAAGGAATGCGGTTGCAATCGCCTAGATGGCATTATGATAATCAAATTCAAATTCAAAGTATTTATTTGAAATAAACCATTACCTACAGGCGTGACGGCGGCATTCGTCCCATTGCCGTCGGGTGCACCTACAGGCGTATGGCAGCCAAAATTTGTTGCAAAATATACAGCAAATCACTGACCAACAAATTCCAGCCCCTACAACTTGGTTTTGGTTCCAGAGGGGGCTGTGAGGCTGCCGTACACGCCCTTTCCACCTTTCTAAATTCTGGTAAAGTTGAGGTCATCCTCAAGGTTGACGTTAAAAACGCCTTCAATTCAGTTAACAGGGATACTTTGTTGGCTGAAGGAAAAAAAGAGTTACCAGAAATTTTCGGCTTTTTGTGGCAATGCTATAGGCATCCATCAAAATTATTATATAAAGAAAACGTTTTGGAATCTACAGTCATTTTCAGCTTGGCTATTCACCCAATAATTCAACAACTAAATTCAAAATTTAACCTGTGGTATTTAGATGATGGAACACTAGGAGGTGACGTAGACACCGTTTTAGAAGATTTAAAATTCCTAAAGAACCAGTTTCAATCCATTGGCCTTGACCTTAACTACTCCAAATGTGAAATATTTCTTTGTGACAATACCGACAGACAATCGACCATACAGAAATTCAGTGCAATAGCTCCAGAGATCAAAATTTTAGAGAAAAGTTCATTACACCTCCTAGGTTCTCCAATATTGGAAGACAGTTTTTCTTCATTCATCGACGACAAAATTAAACGTTTTAACGATATTTCAGATAGACTTTCCAAAATTAATTTACATTCGGCGGTCACCCTCATCAGGTATTGCTGTTTCGGACCTAATTTCATATATTTTCTTCGCTCTTCCCTTTTATGGAAGCAGAAACATCTCTTGGACAAAATCGATCAAATTATTCGTTCCACTCTTACGTTCATCTTAAATGTGGCCCTGGATGACCGAGCATGGCTGCATGCCACGCTACCCATTCGCTTTGGTGGGCTCGGCATCCGCAAAATTTCTAGTGTAAGCCTACCGGCGTTCCTGTCTTCGGTCCACAGCACTCGACAGTTAACCACACGAATTTTAACCCCATCGCTAATTAACTGTGAGGTGCCGAGCTTGACCGATGCTGTGAACGCGTGGAAAGCGGCTTGCCCGAACACGGCGTTGCCCGAGAACCCATCTTCCCAGAGACAGTGGGATGAGCCGCTCTGCAGGTTGGTACGGAATAATCTCATTAATACGTCCACCAATACTGCTGAGCGTGCCCGCCTACTGACTGTGGGTGAGTGGGAGTCGGGCCTTTGGCTACAGGCACTACCGTCACCCAACATTGGTACTATGCTGAGTGACGCCACTTTCCGTATCGCTACATGTTTGCGTCTGGGTGCTCCGAGTGGAGCTCCACATCGTTGTCAATGCGGTGCAGCAGTCGACCGCCTCGGACACCATGGCCTATCCTGCGGTAGGAGTGCTGGTCGTATAGCACGGCACGCCAGCATTAATGACATCATCCGTCGGGCTCTTGTCACCGCCGGGGTGCCAGCTGTTTTAGAACCCAATGGCTTGGCACGTGACGATGGGAAGAGGCCAGACGGAATGACCATAATGCCTTGGAAGTTGGGTAGGCCTTTGGTGTGGGATGCAACTTGTGTCGACACCCTTGCGCCATCCCATCTTCTTAGCACGGCAGGCTGTGCTGGGGCGGCTGCTGCAGGTGCAGAAAACCTCAAACGGCGCAAATATAACAACCTTATTGGGAGTTACATGTTTGAGCCGTTTGGGGTTGAAACACTAGGGCCATGGGGTCCGAGTGCTCATCGAGTTTTCCGGCATATCAGCAAGCTGTTAGTCGACTCTTCACGTGACCAGAGGGCTGGGCTTTTCTTTGGCCAACGAATCAGCATTGCTATTCAACGTGGCAATGCTGCTAGCGTTCTGGGCACTTTTTCCATTGACAGCGATGTGGATGAATTTTTTGATGCCCAGTGAGTTGTTTTTTGATACGCATTTGTACATGTTAGGTATTATTGTTAGTTTGTATATATATCTTTTAAGTTATTTCTATTGTATTATATTCTAATTACTATAAACTAATACAATAAACCACTTTTGAATTGTCAATAAGTTGGTCAGTCAGAAAAATTAAACTAATTGCACATTCCAAGGCGTAGATCTCTATGGAGAAGAACGTGCAAAAACTCCATGGACACTCTTTTAAACCATGTTATATATTACAAAAATCCTGGTTACATTATGTTTTGTTGCTTCTATTATATGAGAACAATGTTAAATATACAATTCATAAACAATAAAAAAAAAATAAGCCAGTGGCAGTTGAGAGATGACCAGTGAGATGGTGGTCAAACGCGTCATCAAGAATAAAAAAAATTAAAAAAGTCTCAACTGACGCGTGGATCACCACCACTCAGCTCAACCATATTAAAGGAAACCGATTGACTAAAAAAAAAGCAGTTACATTAAATGCCATGCTTCGAAATTATACAACACTATAACTAATCATCAATAATATATGCATAATTATTATGCACAAAAAATAAAAGCTTTACGAAATAAAAGGTCAAAAGGCGAATGGAAAACTACAAGTTATCAAAATACCACAGGTGACGGGTCTCAAAACTAGTTAGATCTATAACTAACAGTGATTTGCATACCGACTTGTTTGGTAAAAATAATAAACGTACGATATGGCGCAAACTTATTGCATCCAATAAACATATCTTTATTTTATTTTTTGCGCGACCAGCTATGAGGATTAACAGCTATCATTTATCATGGTTTATGCTGTTCTGGCGTTTCCAATCTGTGCTTGTAGTTTTTCAGTCAAGGATAAGTGGATAAGCATAATTATCTGAGCTCGTAACCTTTTTTTTTTACAAACTAAATAAACTTTTTCTTTCTTGCTTTCTAACCACCACGAGGAGCCAAGAAATGCGGTAGCTCTGGCCGCAATCAACTAGACGACATCATCATCATCGTCACTACCAAACACAAGTAATACGTAGACGAGTCGTTCCAGCACATTGAATATACGAGTATTTTCGATAAAAATGGTTATGGTGTTAAAGGATTACTAACAGAACCCGTTGCCACCATTTTCAAGGTTTCAAAAATCCGAATGTACCTAAATATGGAACCCTTATATTATCACTCGTGGGTTTGTCTATCCGTCTATCACAGCCAATTTGTTCCGAATCAACTGGCCCGATTTAGTTGAAAGTTACACAAGTGAATTTTTATGACTGAAACACGGACGAGTAACGTAAATACCGCGTCCGGCGAACGCAGCAAGCAGAGGAATTTTACCATCTCAGCTAAAAAATCATAGTCTGTGGTGGCAGGGTCCTAGCACCTTGAAAACATTCGATGCAAAGGCATCTTCAAAACCAATCTCTTTTACAACAGACCAAGAACTTAAAACGAAATATAGTCAAGGTCACAAAACAAATACTTTAACAAAGCAGCATCTTACGACAGATTCAAATAGCATTATTGGGCAACTGTTGGATAAATACAGCTCCTTCAGTAAAATTGTCAAAATACTTGCGTGGTTATTACGCGCTACAAAAACAATGCCATTACATCATAACGCCACAACAATTAAACATAGTTCATTGCCGTCGTATCTCACATTACTTGAAATGCGAAACGCCAAGTTATTAATTGTTAAGCATGTACAAAGAACAGTATTTTTAGAAGATATAGAATACTTAAAAAAGCATGGTAAGCTAAACAACAAGAGTGATCTATTGAAACTAGATCCGTTCATCGATCGAGAAGGTATCCTTCGAGTAGGTGGTCGCCTAAGAAAGGCAGATATTGGGATGGAGATGAAACATCCAGCAATACTACCAAACAATAGCAGATTAACAACACTTTTTATTAACCAAGCTCATCTTCTAACTTACCATGGTGAGCCTCGTTTAACACTAGCAAACATCCGCCAGAAGTATTGGATAATCGGAGGTAATAGAGCAGTCAAGAAAGAAGTTAGAAACTGCGTTATTTGCAGAAAACATTCACCAAGAATGCAGCATCAATTGATGGGAGATCTGCCAGAATCCCGAAGCACACCCGCTCCCCCCTTCTATCATACCGGAGTAGATTATACCGGCTATGTTGAGGTAAAAAGCAATAAAGGACGCGGGATAAAAACAACAAAAGGCTACATAGCAATATTTGTGTGTATGGTGACCAGAGCTGTTCATCTGGAACTAGTGTCCGACTTAAGCAGCTCTGCGTTTTTAGCAGCACTACACCGAATGGCAGCCAGAAAAGGGGCTCCCTGTCACATATACAGTGACAATGGAAGTAACTTTGTTGGAGCGAACAGAGTTTTACAAGAGCAGTTTCACGATTTACAAAGCATGGTCAACAACAATTTATCAACAGAAATAACGGAGTTACAAATACAATGGCATTTTAATGCACCATCCTGGCCTAGTGCCGGTCAATTATGGGAAAGAGCCGTTAGAAGTGTGAAACATCACCTCAAAAGAGTGGTTGGCGAGCAGAAGCTAACTTTTGAGGAATATTCAACTATCTTAGCAAAACTGGAGTCATGTCTAAACTCTAGACCGCTGTGTGCGTTATCCGAAGATACAGATGATTTGGATGTACTAACTCCAGCTCATTTCCTAACTGGAAGGGCAGGAATATCAGTCATCGAAACAGAGCAAGACGCACGCACTAGGTGGACTCTATCAGCAAAAATTGCACATGACATCTGGAAAAAATGGAAAGCAGAATATTTAGCAGAACAGTCGGTGCGCCCTAAATGTATGAAAAATCAAAACAATATTGAAATAGGGTAACTAGTAACTATACAGGATGACAATCTCCCTGCAGGGAAGTGGATGATGGGCAGAGTAATAGAAGTCCACCCAGGACAGGACGGTCTCGTTCGTGTAGTATCTTTAAAAACAAAAAATGGTGTCATAAAACGACCTATTGTCAAAGTATCGATTCTACCGATTCCAACTAGCAAGCAGGAAGAGATGGAAAAAGGACAAGACCGGAACAAAGATGGCGTAAGAGAAGCAAAGATAAAAGCAAGCAAACCTAAATCATTGTTTACATCAATGGCAATGTCCTTGATATTTGCTATGTCATTGATAACAACGTCGCAAACAACAGAAATAATATCACCATTACCTAACAATATTTCGTTATATTTTGACTCAATCAATAACATGCAACTTGTAAGCGATAAATGGACCCTCGTTGTATAGTACAATATGTCTCCATACTGGGATGGCATGACAACAGCAACAAAGTTCCTGAACTATTTAGATCAAACATGCAACACCTTAACAGATACAAGCCGCTGCGGTATGCTACTACTCCAATTACATCACGAGTACTCGGAATTACAACATTACAACCGACTCCTACTGAATCAGCATTTTGACACGCACGCCAGACAGCGTCGCGGTCTTATCAATGGGATAGGCAGCATTGCAAACGCACTGTTCGGGGTATTAGACGAGAGTTTCGCCGAACAGTATAAAAAAGATATACAACTTATAAAACAAAATGAGCATCACCTAACAAACTTACTTAAAAATCAAACATCTATCGTTGAGGCTGAGTATAACGTGCTAAAACGGACTGAACAACATATACAACGGCAGCACAAAACCATCAACAAGCATTTAAATGAGCTAGATCGAGCAACCAATATAATTAAAGAAAACCTGGACAAGTTAAGCGATAGTCAGGATTTCACTCTGTCAGCACTAACAGCAGTCAATTTACTTCACAATCTAAAAGGAATTCAGGATACTCTACTGGATACAATAACAGACGTTTATCATGGCAAATTCAACACTCATTTATTGACTCCTGATCAATTAAGAAATGAACTACAGTTGATATCTGGGCAGCTGACCAAAGACCAATCTACAGCATGCTGAGAGTAAAAGCAAGAGTAATGACAGACTATGTCATATTCAAAATAACATTTCCATTGTCTAGTAGAGACAGTTACAAGATTTATAAGATCCTCTGAGTTCCTCATCAAATCGGTACCAACATGCTTAATGTCATGCCGAAAACAGAGTTCGTAGCAATAAATTTGAGAAAGGATGCTTATGTAACAGTATCATTTACGGAGCTTCAGTTATGTCAGCATAATGAGCATTCATATTTATGTACAATCAACAAACCAATGAACTATCTTCCTATTGACGAGAAGTTCTGTAAAATCAACCACAACAACAATCAATGTGCAGTCAGCAAATCTCCGTGCAGCGATATGTGGATTGAACTGAGCAATCCATCTAAGTATTTATATTTTTGCTGCAACACTTACCCGGTCAGGATGCTACGCTGACGACATGCTAGTCTTAGCGCAGGGGTGGTCGCACGAGGCGGCGGCCGACCGTATGACACGCGGGGTTGCGACAGTCATAGAGAGGATCCGGCAACTGGGACTCGAGGTGGCATTGCACAAGTCCGAGGCCATGTGCTTTCATGGCTATCGGAACGAGCCACCGGCGGGTTCCCAGATCACGGAAGGAGGGGTTCGCATCGGCGTCGAGGGTACGATGAAGTACCTGGGACTCGTCCTCGACAGCCGGTGGCCCTTCGTCGAGCATTTTCGACGTTTGGCTCCCAGATTGGACAGGGCCGGGGCCGCCTTGAAGCGGCTCCTACCCAATCTGAAGGGGCCAAACGCCTCCTGCCGGAGGCTCTACGCGGGGATCGTGCGGTCCATGGCCCTCTACGGGGCACCGGTGTGGGCGCGTTCGTTGAGGCAGCGGTCAACGCGCCAGATGAACGCGGCCCAGAGGGTCATGGCCATCCGCATCATCCGGGGATACTGCACGGTCTCCCGTGAGGCAGCGAGCCTCCTTGCCGGACTGTCACCATGGGATCTGGAGGCAAAAATCCTCGCGCACCTGTATGAGTGGCGCGAGGAGGCTAAACGCCGGGGCGAAACTCCGCTGCCGCGACAACTCGCGGCTCGGCGGACAGAGCTCCGGCAGGAGAGAGGCGAGCAATGATTGTTGACATTACCGTCCCACATGACTAGAACCTCGTGAAAACCGAGAAAGATAAAAAAATCAAGTATATTGACTTGGCTCGCGAGGTTGTCGACATGTGGGATGTGGACTCAGCGATCATTGTACCGATAGTCGTGTCAGCCAACGGCTTAATAGCCACGAGCCTCGACCAACACCTCAGGAGGCTCTCGTTAGGAAGCTGGATCAAGGGCTTGATTCAGAAAGCAGTACTTCTGGACACGGCTCGCATTGTCAGGAGGTTCCTCTCTCTGGAGCCCTGACCGCCGGTAGCTTGGACCCTGTTCTCGATACCGGTGGGGTACTATTTTTTATATTTTATATGTATTTTTTTTCCTTTTCATTGAAATATTTAAAAATATAATTTATTTGTATTTACAAATGAATTAACGAGATAATAATAATAATAATCTATATTTAATCCATCAGGCTCCAGCATCAGGCCCAGGATTTTTAATTGTGCCTGCTAATGAGGGGCTTGACGGGCTCAGACTACAATGCGGTCTGTAGTGTTAGTAACAAAATAGCTTACCCTATGTTAGTACCTACTTAACTAAAACTGATCGGGTCCTATGTGTGAGTACACACACTAGCGACCTTACAGTGGTTTGTATACTTGTTTGTTAAAAACAAGTTAAACAAAAGAAGACGGCATGCTTAGCCACTGAAATATAGATATTGATTTTAATATTAATGTTGGCGTCAGATGTTAAATTAAAGACATAATTATTGTATTTAACATTTTGTTATAGTGCTTTGATATCTTTATCTTACTAATTTGAGATGAAGCTAGTACTACCGTATATGAATATAGATTGGAATTGACAAATATATTTTATTAAAAGTATGAGATTCAATACGAAAATAGAAGTTAGAAGAATGCATCAAGTATAAAACTTATACAATTAGACGCCTAGGTCTTTTTTTTTTTTGGGGGTTGGGAAATCATCTAATGACTTCTCCCGCTGTGAGTGTAGCGGGAGGGCGTGTCAGACTCTTACTGACTAAAACCCACCCCTGTTCGTTCCCTGCCTGAGTGCGCACGAGTGCGGTAACTCATTTTCTGAATTTATCCGCTACCCCTAGGCAAGCAGGCACCGGCCACGATGGGCCCACGGTGGCTGACAACATCTCTTTGAGGCGCGCGTGGAACACTACGCGCCGTCGACTCACGGGACTAGTGCTGATCGGACGGCGAGCTACCCACTGTTCGCTGCAGGCCCGGGTCTACGGCGGCCGGAAATCGTCTCGCGACGTCCTACGCCCAGTACGCCCAGTACCTCTCCTGGACGCCTAGGTCTAATTTACACCCGTTATGTATAAAATTAGTTATTAAGTATAAGACGCCTAGGTCTAATCTTATACTTAAATAGCTTTGCCCGCGCCTTCGTCCGCGTATAAGTCGAAAATGGTTCTAATAGGATTTTTATTTGGTTTTTAATTTCGTTATAACTTATACATTATTATGTTTAAATGTTTGAATATTTAAACAATTATAACAATCTTTATTATAGTGTAGGGATTTAAAGGTTAAATAAAAATGAAAATAAAATATGTATTTTAAAAAAAGGGCAGGCTTCCGCAACTTTTTCTACATGGGGAGGGGTTTACACTTTCCCCCCTCTCTCTTCCTCCCTTTAAATCAACAAAAAAAATATGTAAACATAACCTCAAAATCCGATTTTTAAAAATTCATTAAAAAAAGAGGGTTTCCTCACTTTTTCCTTCATGGAGGGGGGAGAGGGGGAGGGGGGTTCTACACCCCCTTCCGCTACCCCCCCAAATTTCATCCCTCAATTCCACGGCAGTTTAAGTAAAGTCGTACCTACTCTTCTTTTGTCC
The DNA here is from genome assembly GCA_951329385.1 of Polia nebulosa. NCBI lineage: Eukaryota > Metazoa > Arthropoda > Insecta > Lepidoptera > Noctuidae > Polia > Polia nebulosa. Next base: position 6,989,190 of record OX589613.1, on the reverse strand, counting down.
CATGATTGTTGCCATGACGGTCATGAGACATAACAGCAAATTCATCCTAATTGTTCGTCACATGACACACAATTTCTTTACAAATATCCATTGAGCGTTCTTGTGTGCCGTGCAACAAATAAGAAAGCGTACGGAGAAGGCATGCGCCATACCCCCCTATTGGTACAATAGGAAAGTTTAGCATCAATGGGATTTCCCATTAATGCTAACCTAACCAACTCTGACCCCATTTTTAGAAATAGACACAGACAAATTTCGATGGCAGTAACGTAGAAGAAGACATCTACAAAATTGCAATTTTACAGGAGAGCATATTTACCTAGTAAAAAATTGTGGCTATTTTGAGAGTAATTGTGGACTGATTAACATGAAATTTTCTATGGTGCATGAAAATAACTTTCTTTATTGATTTTATAAAATAATTAATCACTATATTGTTGTTTTACTGAAATAATGTAAATGTACTTTTTACTCTGAAAAACCTTCTACGTAGAAGAACACAATGCTGATATCCGTTCCTACGTTATCTAAAATATTAAATAACCAAGATACGAATCTCCAGTAATACATATCTGGATGTTTAAAGAAAACCTAAGCAACATGCAATCAATATTTCGCTTTTTTAACCAAATTTTGTACATGTTTCTAGTTACTTTAAATTTATCAATTTACACATTTCATTAAATGAGTTATCTACCACCAAACGTCATCTATTTATGTCAGTTAAATCATTTATTTAGTTCTCAAACCACGCGAAGTATAAAATTTGAATAAAAATAAAAGGATTATTATTATGAGAAAATAAAAATTCACGATTGACAGGTGACAGATGATTTTAGAAAATTTTATTGACAGGTGACAGATGATTTTTGAAAATTTTATTGACAGGTGACAGATGATTTTTTTTTCGTTTCGTTGTATTTTTCGTTTCATTCAAAAGTGCGTTTCTACTGCGATATTTTTTCGAAACTGAGTGTAGATGTCTTTATGTACGTGCCAGATTTTTGCAATTATTTTGAATTTTGAAATAATTTTAAAACAGACTTGTAGAGAGGGTTTATGTAAGCTATTAAAAAAAATAAAAACATTTTGGCAAAAATGTAGATGTCCGTCTTTACTTTGCTGCCATCGATAATTATAAATGTAAAAAAAATGCGGAAAACAATACACATTAGATTCAACCATTTTTTAATAAAATCGGATTGAATTTTCAGACATGTGTTAAATATTTTTTTTATCAAAAGCACTAAGGAGTATTGACATCAACTTCGAAGCAAATCACCGCCAAAATTACTTTCTACCCTTTTTTAACCCCGTAAGGGGATGAATTTCAATAAAATACGAAACACGTCATCCATCAATTATGTTAAAAAAGGTTTGTGCAAAATTTGAAGTAGATTGGACCAAGGAATCACGTTGCCCCATACAAACTTTTCCCCCCCTTTTAACCCCCTTAAGGGTAAATTTCGGAAAATCCTTTCTTATGGGCTGCCAACATCATACAAAGAACATACCCTCCAAGTTTCAGGTCTCGACGATCAGCGGTTTAGGCTAAGCGTTGATCAGTCAGTTAGTCATTCAGGACAAAGCATTTTATATGCACATTAAATTAAACCTTTTTTGAATAAAATCGGATTGAGTTTTCAAACATGTGTCAAAATAAAATGTAATTTAAATCAAAAGCACTAAGGAGTACCTACATCAACTTCGAAGCAAATCACTGCTAAAATTACTTTCTACTCCTTTTTAACCCCGTTAGGGGATGAATTTCAATAAAATATGAAACACGTCTTCCATCAACTCTGTTAAAAAAGGTTTATGCAAAATTTGAAGTAAACCAAGAAATCACGTTGTCCCATACAAACTTTGCTCCCCTTTTTCACCCCCTTAAGGATAGATTTTCGGAAAATCCTTTCTTATCGGATGCCCATATCATACAAAGAACACACCCTCCAAGTTTCAGGTCTCTACGATCAGCCGTTTAGGCTGTGCGTTAATCCGTCAGTCAGTCATTCAGGACAAAGCATTTTATATGTATAGATAACTAATTTTATACATAACGGGTGTAAAAAGACAGTTTCCGAAGCCAAAAGCCACATATCCTACCCATTATTTGGAGAATTTTTTTTCCTCTAGACCATACCTGGAATCCACTGGTTCTGGAGATATTGAAGGTCAAAGTCGCATTTTTTTTTTTTTTTACTAAAATAAATTCCAAGTGTTATTACTAAACTTTTTACACCCTGTGTAATAATAGATATCTTCTTGACCCGTAGGTAGCTACGGGTAAATTTCGTGTCTTGTCGCATCGATGTCGACTAATTCGTAATTATAAATTAATATGTAATGGATAAACTTTCGACCCCTTTTTACGAAAATTACGCAAAACGGCGGAGAATGAAATGGCACAGTTACAGTTTATGGAGGAGTGCAAAAAACTAATATTTTATAAAATATGCGTTAGAAATAAAATAAATTACGAAGAAAAAACATCACACACACTACCTACTACCTTTGACACGTAATAAATGTGAATCATGAACAAAAGGGTAGGATTTTTTGTTTATGGTTCACAGTCATGTCAAGTCATGTCATATGTTTCTTGGTGTAGTGTCTGTGAGTGAAAGAGAAGGAAGCATTATGTCATCTCTAGCGCACGTGCGGTCGTAAAGCAGCTAGTCAGCTGTGAGCGGCGTGAGTGAGAGGGCACGCGCGTCTAAGAGCCGACAATACAAAGTGATATACTACATTTTGGCGACGAGGATTAACAGGACTAATGTGAGTTAACTTATTATTATAAAATTTCATGAAAAAAAAAAAGGAAAAAAAAAATAAGTATGGACGGTGTTTTGAGATTTGAGACTGGAATTGTTCAAACTAATTAAACACAGTACAAATTACGGTGAGGCCCCGTGAAGTAAGTACATTCTATTCGTGTAGTTATCAGATGTATCTAGTTACTTATGAGGCGAAACGACAAGGTGTGCTGTAGGTTATTGTTGTCAAGCGGGACGGTTGTTTACATTTCTCATTGCTAACTTAAATAAAAAATAAGTACCCACTTATGGTGTCGCTTATGCATGATTTATGTATAGAAGGAATATGTCATACCAATTAATGAATACATTTTAAAGTCATGTTTACAATTCCTGCCTGTGAACTACGGGGGCCGGGTTCGATTCCCTTACCGGTCGGCTCAGAATTGAATATATTTTTCAGATTATAAATATATACAAAATGCGTAAATACTGTTGAGTTGCATGATTGACTTCGTTATCTAGTACTAGACTAGACCAATATTAGATTATTGTATCAATTAATGATGCTCGTAGAAGAGAGAACATGAGTCTCCTCCGGTATGGACTGAATCACAGGTGACGCCTGTTACATAAGTTTTAATGTAATGATGTACAATATCAGCGTAATGAGTTGGACAGACATCTGTGTTAAGCTGTGATGTTACCAGATGATGCCTGGTAGTCCGGAAACAGGTGACGCCTGTAAGGACTTCGTAATGTAAGATGTTACCAGATGATGCTTGGTAGTCCGGAAACAGGTGACGCCTGTAAGGACTTCGTAATGTAAGATGTTACCAGATGATGCCTGGTAGTCCGGAAACAGGTGACGCCTGTAAGGACTTCGTAATGCAAGATGTTACCAGATGATGCCTGGTAGTCTGGAAACAGGTGACGCCTGTAAGGACTTCGTAATGCAAGATGTTACCAGATGATGCCTGGTAGTCCGGAAACAGGTGACGCCTGTAAGGACTTTGTAATGCAATTTAGTACAGGTGATGCCTGTAAGTACATGATGCGATGTGACATAAGTATGTCAGAGTGTGATACATGGAAGTTTTATACGGGTGATGCCCTTATTATGAAGTTTTGTGTACGGATAACTCCCGTTTACTGAAGTTTGAAGACAATTCAAACAACATTGTTAGTTTAACTTGGACTATGGTGTAAATGAATGCGTATGAAATAAATAAAGAATGTGTCAGGTTGTTAAAAGGATGATGCCCATTTGGTGACCTAAATTAGCCATTCTTTAATTGTTTCATTGTCCACAGATTAAAATATGATGTCAAGTCTTACCTTAGAAAAATTTGAGTGCGATGGTGAAGCAGGATCTGTTGGAGCTAGATGGGAACGTTGGAAAAGGAGTTTATATATTTACCTGGAAGCTGCCGATGTTAATATTAGTTCTAAAAAACGCGCAAGTTTGTTACATTGGGGAGGACAAGAACTCCAAGAAATACTGTTTAATATACCGGATGGCTACGTTAAGGCGACTGAAGTAGATGATCGTGACATAGACGTATTTGAGGGAGCAATAAACAAGTTAGATGAATATTTTGCACCTAAGCAAAATAAACGGTATGAGAGACACATATTCAGACAATTGAAACAAGAAGAAAATGAGAAGTTTGAAAAATATTTAGTTCGACTAAGACAACAAGCTTTGAAATGCTAATTTACGGATGTGGATGACATTTTGATTGATCAGATAATTGAAAAGTGATCGTCGGAAGAACTTAGGAAGAAATTACTTCGTGCAGGTGAAAAAATTACCTTAACTGAAGTAATAACCGAAGCAAATACCCTAGAGGTGGTGGAACGTCAATTAGGTGACTTCAGTCAAAAAGGAAAAGATCAAGCTGTTAATAAAATCAATACACAAGTGAAGGAAAAGACATTCATAAATAATAGTAAAAAGTCGTGTTTTCGATGTGGTAGCTGGAATCATCTAGCTTATGATGAGAAGTGCCCAGCTAAAGGAAAAATATGTAACAAATGCAAGAAGGTGGGGCATTTTCAAGCTCAGTGCAGAGGAACAAGCCTAAAACGAAGCAATGAAGATAACAAAGCGGAAAAAGGCGGAGACGCGAAACGATCTAAGAAGTCGAGCCAAAAAGTTGAAAATTTAAAGCAAGCGAACGCAATTGAAGATAAAATTGACTATGTTTTTAATGTTCTCCATAACGATATACTCGCTTGTATAGTAGGTGGAACTCGGGTAGAGATGCTGATTGATTCAGGATGTCAACACAACTTAATAACAGATAAGACATGGTTTGAATTTAGAGAAAAAAATTTGAAGACAGGAAAAGAAGTAAAAAATCCAGGAAAAACATTTGTTGCCTATGGAAGTGAAATCCCTCTCAAGTTATTAACGTCTTTTAATGCAGATATCCGTGTGGGATCAAAAACGCAAAACGCCACCTTTTACGTAATAGACAAAGGGACCCGTAATTTGTTAGGCAAAACAACGGCAATAGCATTAGGCGTACTAAAACTTGGATTAGACATAAATCAAGTTGAGATGACACCTTTCCCAAAATTCAGAAACATTCAAATACAAATACCAATTAATACTGAGGTAAAACCGGTCGCACAACCTTACAGACGAATACCGATTCCACTGGAAGAAAAAATCAATTCGAAAATAGACGAACTACTGCAAAAAGATATAATAGAAAAAGTAGAAGGACCGTCTGAATGGATATCGCCGGTAGTACCGATTCTGAAAGCAGACGGGGATGTCCGTCTCTGTATTGATATGAGGCGTGCAAATTTGGCCATCAGGCGAGAAAATCACCCGCTGCCAACGATGGAACAGCTACTACCAAAGATCCAAAATGCTAAAATGTTTAGTAAATTAGATATAAAAGACGCATTCCATCAATTAGAGCTTGTACACGACTCAAGAGATATTACAACATTCATATCTGGTAAAGGATTATATCGTTTTAAGAGGTTAATGTTTGGAATCACCTGTGCGCCGGAAATGTTTCAGAAAACACTCGAAAGGGTGTTGATTGAATGCGAAGGGGTAGTCAATTTTATCGACGATATTTTAGTATATGGAAAGGACAAGCAAGAACATGACAAACGGTTACAAAAAGTAATAGAAACATTAAGGATGAATGACATCATGTTAAGAGAAGATAAATGTATCTACGGAACAACCAAAGTTCAATTTCTAGGACATGAGTTGTCAGATCAAGGAATTCGACCACTAGACAAATATGTATCGGCTATAAAAGATTTTAGGACCCCGATTAACATTTCGGAACTACAAAGCTTTTTAGGGCTTATTAACTATATTGGGAAATGGATTCCTAATATGGCCACCCTTACAGAACCATTGAAGCAATTGCTTCGTCGAAAATCAGCCAGAAATGCTGATATTAGGGATTCCTGGGGGAAAAGTCAACAAACAGCCTTTTGTGCTTTAAAGGCTGCATTGAGTGACATACAAAATTTGGGATATTACAATGTGGACGATAAAACGATGATATTTGCAGACGCAAGCCCGGTCGGACTCGGAGCAATCTTAGTACAGACAAATGAAAGTGGTCCACGCATTATAGGGTTTGGAAACAAAACTCTCAGTGATTGTGAACGTCGGTATTGCCAAACTGAAAAGGAGGCTTTGGCACTGGTGTGGGCTGTGGAGCACTTTCACATGTTTCTGTACGGCAAGGAATTCGACTTAATTACCGACCATAAACCTCTTGAAGTCATATTCGGTCCGAAGTCCAAACCCTGTGCAAGGATTGAGCGTTGGATACTGAGACTTCAATCTTATAAATATAATGTCATTTATCGTCCTGGAAAAAATAACATAGCCGATCCCTTGTCTAGATTATGTACCTATAACCACGTTAAGACTCAGAGAGATTACGTTCAGGATATTATTGACCATGCTAGACCAATAGCCGTATCACTAAAAGATATTGAAGAACATTCAGAGACTGACATTGGCATACAAAAAGTGAAACAGGGCGTATTTAACAAAAAAAAGTGGGATGATGCAGTAAAGGGTTATAAGCTATTTGAGAACGAGCTATGTTTCTTTGGTGACATATTGTTAAGAAGGACCAAAATAGTTATCCCGACACAATTACGACGACTTGTTTTAGATGCTGCTCACGAGGGCCATCCAGGAATGGTCGCGATGAAGTTGAGACTTAGAGCGAAGGTTTGGTGGCCTAACTATGATAAGGACGTGGAAAATTTAGTACGGTCCTGTAAAGGATGCACACTGGTATCGGCACCAAATCTACCACATCCACTCAAGAGGAGGGAATTACCTTCCCAATCCTGGGTTGATATCGCCATAGACCTACTAGGTCCGTTACCAAGTGGTGATTACCTTTTGGTGGTGATCGATTACTATTCTAGGTACAAAGAGGTCAAAGCGTGTCGAGACATAAGCAGTAAGGAAATGATTCGCTTACTTAAAGAGATTTTTAGCCGTTTAGGACATCCGGTTTCCATAACTTCAGATAATGGCAAACAATTCATTAGTACAGAGTTCAAGACTTATTGCTATGAAAATGATATCAAACTATTTAATTCAATACCTTACTGGCCGCAACAGAATGGAGAGGTGGAGCGACAGAATAGGGATATCATTAAACGCCTCAAAATATGCCAAGTAGAGAGAAAAAGCTGGAAAGAAGCATTGACGGAGTATTTGACAATGTACAATAGCACCCCACATAGTGTGACTGGGAAAACACCGGCGGAGCTATTCTTTCAAAGGAAATTTAGGGACAAGATTCCGATGATAGATATTGCAGAACAAAGTTTTGGAGACATGGATGTAAGAGATAAAGACAGAGAACAAAAAGAAAAAGGGAGAGAGTATACTGATAAAAGACGAAGAGCACGTGATGTTGACTTACAAGTGGGAGATAAAGTGTATGTGAAGAATGCCAATAAAACGAATAAACTTAGTCTTAATTTTGATACAGCCACGCATACGGTTAAGTCAAGAAACGGGGGAGATGTGGAGGTACAGAACGACGAAACAGGACAGCAGTTAAGACGCAACATATTGCATTTAAAAAAAGTGGAGAGAGAATGGAAGCCCGTGAACAAAGAAATCGATGGACAGAATTTAGAAATGGCAGTAGAAGGAAGTTCAGAAGAGGAGATTGAAGATAATCAGGATTTAGAAAACCAGAATTAAGAAATATATAAAATTATATTTTATTTCCAATCGTTCCAATCATGTAATCTGAAGTTATGGTGATAATAAATTGATTAAGCAAGAATCTAAATAATTGTCTCATTAAACAAAAATAATAAAATAAGGAAGGGATGTAGTGTCTGTGAGTGAAAGAGAAGGAAGCATTATGTCATCTCTAGCGCACGTGCGGTCGTAAAGCAGCTAGTCAGCTGTGAGCGGCGTGAGTGAGAGGGCACGCGCGTCTAAGAGCCGACAATACAAAGTGATATACTACACTTGGTATAGTCTTTGACAATAGAACCTTAAATTATTTATTGTATTAATAAACATAATATGTAAATATTTAAGAATCGATAATTTTGTCTATGTCTATGTATTGTTACAACCTTAGCTAAGCGGTCACATGTCAGCGGGACACATGTCATTACACAGCAGAACGCGCAGAACTGCGCATGCGACGTTCATCATGGCTGACAACGCCACCGGCGCATACAATTACAGTATAAATGACACCAGTGCATATCCCATCACTGAATACGATATCAGTGCAAACAGTACAAGTGCATACTACACTAGTGGATACAATACCAGTGCATTCAACATGTGCAGCATGTGCATTGTATTTAAAATTGGTGCATTCAACATCAGCGCATATGATTCAAGTACAAGTTTACAAGACAATAATGAAATCAGCGCAGAAACACAACTCATCTATCTTATTATCTCATGTGTTGCGCTTGTGCCGTCTCTGATTGCGTTTATATACGGAGTGACATCGTGGTGTATCATAGGGAAGTTTCGTAATTTCAAAAACTATGTGCTTTTAAACTTAATCTTTGCAGATGTCGTGCGTGTGCCATGTTTTGCGTCTTATACATATTATGATGACGAGAGTGTTCTTATAACAATAATAAGTATCCTATTGCCGATGTGTACGTTATCATTCAATATTTGGTATGTTGTTTTGAGTTATATATTTTATAATGATTTTGTAAAGGTTTTCAGCATTCATATTCGTAGAAAGTACTTTAAAAGTACCCTCTTTGCCTGGGGGCTACCCTATATTATTGTAATACTACCCATGCCACTAAATACTTTTCTTTTGGTTTTTCACGTAATTTATTTTATGCTTCCAACAGTTAATTGTGTTATTTACTTAACAGTTTTATATTATCTGTTCCGCGGTAGTGACACGAGTTCGACCTCATCTACTAAAAAATGGCGTCGCTTCTACGTAGCCACGCTGATATTTGTACTCATTAATATTGTACCCTTAATCTTTTTATTAAAATTCGTAATACAACCGGATTATATCGTAGAAAGAATAGGTCTTTCTGGTGAAATATTTAATTTAATAACATTAGATTTGTATATAATTGTGGCGAAGAGTAATCGAGAATTATGGGCACAATATTTTAAAAGGAGATCTATTCGCTAGAAATGAAGTGATAATAACAACAACTGCCTAGATCCAGTAAAATAAGAAATGAATATTGCTTGTTACTGGTTCCATAACCAGCTGACCATTATTTTTAAATTAAAACATTATTTTTTGATATCGTTTTGGTTTTAGATAAAGAAGATAGAACTAAAATAAATATAATGTTACATGGAGCGATCTTTGATTTAACGTTGTACCTACCTTCACGTCCTACCCAATTCACACATACTCAATTACATTCATTACCTACCCTTTAGAACACAGGCCACACTATCAGAAGCAAAATAGAGAAGTTGGCTAAAGACGTCACCGAATGGTACCTGAGAGAGGGGATGAGGAAAAGAGGAAGCGCTTAGGTGGGAAGATGATCTGAAGTCAACAGCAGGATGGAGAAAGAAAGCTCACGATCGTGAATTATTGGGGAGGCCTATGCTGGAAAGCAAAACTAACTTTGTATCAATGTTTAACGTTCAACATATTTACTGTAAAAATAGTTTAAAGTATGTAAATAAAGGGTATAAGAACACCTATTGTCGCGTTACCGATAGGTAACGCGTCAAACGGGTTTAATAATAATTATTTAATAATAATATTTTTTTGTCGCACGGCCTCATTGGTAGAGTGATACTTATTATAAATGTGATTTGTAAGTATGAATGGATGGATAGGTGTTTGTTACTCTTATACGCAAAAAAAGACTGAGCGGATTTAGATGATACTTTACAGCGATATAGCTTATGCATCAGTATTACATTGCGGGTTGACCCGCGGGTGACTGTTAATATTATGAAAGTTTGGTTTTTCGAAGGAGCCCTGTGACAGAAAACAGCTATTTATATTAAATGAGCTTACTTTACATGGAATTAGAGTTTTAAAATGAAAAAATAAGTTTTTTTTTTAACCGGGGTGAGATGTATTGTAACAATAAAAAAATGTAACCACAATTATGAGGTTTGTAGTGACATCTAGCCGAGAATGAATGCACTCTTACAAAACCAAACGAATTCAGTTCACTAAAGGCGTCTAGCCTGAACTGAATTCGTTTGGTTTAGATGGCGCTTGGCTCGAGTACGTAAATCAATGTTAGTCGGAATTTGTGTAAACAATAAAAACAAACACAATAATAATTCCATCTATAAATAAAATATATTTGATTCTTAATAGAGTAGTTAACTTGAATTTATACTATTCATTTCATATCTGACAAGTCGGTGATATTGGAGAGCACGAAACGCTTTTTGTTTGGACCACGGGGTCTCATCTCGAACAAAGAAAATTTAGTTCAAATAAATCTCAATAGATGGCGTAACATGCATCGATTTCTTATTGAAGTTTAATTAATATTTTGAAAATAAATATGGTAAAAACTGTACTTTCTTATTTAATTAACTGTTCTAAGTATAAAATTGTGAAATAATTGGCTATTAATAAACTTAGACGATTATCGGAACGAATCCTTAGACATCTATATTTCTTGTACCAATAGATGGCGCTGTTTGAAGTTTTAGAGTTTATCCATTCGCCTCTTTAAAATTTAATAGTGACACATTTTGATACAGTAAAACTGATATGAAGTGCCAAAAATACTATAAAATAATTCCTCAATGTGTGAGAAAACATTGGTAAGACTAAGTAAATTCATTCAGCTTGCAAGCCGTCGCTGCTATAGTGTGGCCATTAGTGCTGTGCACTCCCTGAGGTATGCGCGCGGCGAGACGGTGGGGAGAATCGGCTGCTGCGCTCTGTCAGTGCGCCGTCAACGCTCGTGACGGCAGGTAGTGTCATCTGTATCGGACTGTCTATGTCAGACGCACATGAGATAAATATTCAATGGGTCGTGCGTTATCTCGTGATATGAAGACTGTCTTTTTTAAGGTGGCTGAATATTTTAAGAAAAGAAAAGCAGACAAAGAAAGCTTTGAATTTAAAAATGATGTGAATATTGCCAAAATCGTTGCGGAGGCTACGGGGTACAGCAAAAGAACCGTGCATAATGTGATTTCTGCGGGTTATTTATCAATTGAAAATTCAAGTCAATTAAAATTTCAATCGCAAAAAAAACCAAAGGTTCTAAAGAAAAAACACGATGTGGATGATTTTGACCTTGGAGTTATCAGAAGAAAAATTCATCAGTTTTACGAAGTTGAAAAAAAAATACCAAGTGTCCGTAAGTTACTATCAAGTTTGAGACAGGATGGCATATTGAATTGTGGACGGGAATATTTAAGACAGCTTTTACACAAAATGGGCTACCGTTTCAAAAAATGCAAATCAAAGAGACATCTCCTTATAGAGCAGCCTAATATTACAGTGTGGCGGAAAAAATATCTTACACAAATCAGAAATTACAGAACGCAAAACCGCAACATATATTTTCTTGATGAAACATACATCAACGCCAGTCACCAGGCCAGCAAATGTTGGCAATCATCGTCAGAACCCGGAATTCATGCTGATATTGGGAAAGGACGGCGATTGGTAATTCTCCACGCTGGGTGTCGAAATGGCTTAGTGGATGATGCATTGACTATATTCAAGTCAAATGCTAGAACCGGTGACTATCATGGTGATATGAGCGGACCTACTTTTTATATGTGGATAGATGAAACGTTAAAAGATAAGTTGCTGCCGAATTCTGTGGTTGTAATGGACAACGCGTCTTACCACAGCGTTCAGGTTGAGAAGAAACCAACTATATCAAGCCTCAAAAGTGAAATGCAGAATTGGTTGCTACGCCATAATGTAGAATTTTCAGCAACCATGATAAAGGCTCAACTGCTAATTCTTATCAAAAATACACAAAAAGAACCCGAGTATAGAATTGACGAACTCCTGAAAGCCAGGGAACACACTGTTCTGCGTTTACCTCCGTATCATCCAGATTTAAATCCAATTGAGTTGGTCTGGGCTGATATTAAAAACAACATAGCCCAAAACTATATTAATTCTTCTTTACGAAAAGATAATCTTACTGGATAAATTGTTTTCGGAATTCACGGCGGAGAAATGGCAGAGATGCGACGATCATGTCCAGAAAAATGAAAATGATTACTGGAGTCGCGATAGTAGGTTCGATAATGTTATCGATTCATTCATAATAAATTTGCAAGACTCTGATTCAAGTTCCGGTGGCGAAGTGGAAGATGAAGATGATGACGAAATGGAAGATGAAGTTGAAACAGAATCTATGTCAGAATAACTTTCGTTAGTGTATATAATTGTTTGTAAATATAAAAAATGTTCAATAAAACAAGTCCTGCTTTGAATTATAAGTTTAGTTCCTATTTATCACCAGTACATTTTTAATAAAATATGAGTATATTTGGGTTAAATTTTAATCAACTAAGTAAGTATAATATATTACAGATAGATAGCCTCCGCCCCGCCACAAGTCTTGCCTTAGAAATGCAAATTAATATCGTAAGATCTGTCCGACATGTATCGATCTCATGTGAACTCATGCACTTTTTTCTTTGCCTCACACCTCGCCGCGCATACCTCAGGAAGTGCACAGCACTAATGGCCACACTTATAACACCATCTAGCGCGGTGTAGAGGACGGGCCTGAATGAAGATCAAAAGTTACTTGTGCTTGACGAAAACCCGTAGTTACCGCGGCACCGTTTCTTTGTATGGGATGAGGCATCTGTACGCTAGTATTATATTATCTGTGGTTTGGACTAACAATTGTTTGGGTTAAATAATACAATTTAGATAATATAAAAAACCACCTCTAAATATAAAAACTACATTCAAATAGAAGAAGTTAATAAAACAATAGAAATTTTGAGCTCTCATATATTTAATTCAAAAAAATATTAAAAATAACTTTTAAATGCAAGAAACGTTATAAAATAGTATATTAACCTCTGGTGCACTCAGTCAGTTCATCAAATCGCCTTGACACCACTTCTCTACACTGCAAACACTGCACTTCACTGAAATGGATCTGTACTCCAAATTGTCAAGCACTGTGGAGGAGCTTTCTTTCACATTTGCCTCAAGAATGTCCCAGTACGAGAAAGACTTGAAGAATGCCAGTGGTGAGGCTTCACAATTACCAGCCTATCCAGGGACTTCACTGAGTTTAAAACCCTAGTTTGGAAAACGATGAGTTCGCTAAAGTCCCAGATGGAGTTGCTTGTGTTGGGGCTGGATAGGCATGAAATGACATCCCGTGCTAAGGTCCTTCTGCTGCATGGTCTGACTGAGGGTAAGGAAGCTGATCCAAGCAAAAAATTCCTTAACATTTTGTCGGAGCGTTTGGAAGTGGTCAACGTCACCTCTAAAGACATAACAGCCTGTCACCGCCTTGGAAGCAACACCAGCAAACCTCGTCCCCTATTAGTTCGATTTGAAAGCCGTATCGTACGGAACGAGGTGTGGCGAAATAAAACCAAGCTGAAAGGCTCCGGTCTGACGCTTTCCGAGTTCCTGACTAAGCCTAGACACGAGAATTTTATGAATGCTCGGAAGCACTTCGGGATACATAAGTGTTGGACGTCTGACGGGAAGATTGTCATCCAGGTTTCCGAGGGATCGCGACGGAAGATTGAGTTTGCTTCGGAATATTGAGAACTTGTGGCTCAGTTTCCCGTTGCTGAACCCTCAGCCGTGACGTCGAAGCCAGTACCCGATAAGAGAGCTCGCAAGACAGTAAAGTGATGAATCTTCATTGCGGGTCTTCCATTTCTCTATGAGTATAATTATAATAGGTACGGTATTTATAATTTTTATGTTGTTTAGTGTCGGTCACTCGACATTTTAATTTTTTTTGTTGGTTTTTTGTTCTATTCTATTCTATTCTATTTTTCTCTTTGGCAATCGTGCCGATGTCGACAATTCTGCCAATGTCAGATGTGCTATGAGAAAACGTGTGCATGGAGAGGAGAGAAAAAAAGGAATATAAATTAAAAAATGTGATAGAACTCTATTTGCTAAATTACAAATTGTATTTATGTGAAACTTGCTGACGAGTATTAGTAGAAAACTGAAACAAACATATAAAAATATTGTTACTAAAATAATGTACATAAACTTATCAAAAGCCATACAAAAATCATCACAATTTGATGTCATTGACACGAATAAAAAGCATCAAAGCCTCAAAGAGCTTTGGGGAAGAATGGGTTAGTAGGGAAGGAAAGTTAATGGGGACAGGGATCTTTAATTTTGGGAGATGGCTATACAGATCAAGGGTTGGGTTATTTTTGGAGCAATTAAAGAAGATGTGCTCCAAAGTACCTTCGTCCAACCCACATTCGCAAAGCGATGAATCTCTGACCCGGATTTTGTGAAGGAAAACCGGAGAGCAACAATGGCCTATACGGACACGACAGAGAGTAGAAATTACTTTCTTAGATATTTTTTTATAGGGATAAAACCAAGGCTTGGGTATAACATAAGGCTGGATTGCGTGATGAAAAGCACCTTTCCGTTTACTTGACATTTGCCAGTGCACTTGCCATGAACTTAGCAAGCTCTTTTTTGGAAGGCTTAGCAAATCGTAGCCCTGACAATGAAAATGCTTAAGGTCTGCGGCTTGGGACGTTACAGCATCCTTAGCAAGAGCATCAACATATTCGTTTCCTCTTATGCCACAATGACTTGGAATCCAAACCAAGTGCACGGTTTTGTGATTCTTGACACAAGAGAAAAGAGACTTTTTGATTTGGAGTAGAATAGGACTGTGCAGTTTACTCTTAAGAGGATTCTGCTCCAAAGCTTGCAAGCAACTAAGTGAGTCTGAAAAGATGACACCAAAACTTATGCTATGAGCTTCTATAAATAAACACGCTTCTAAAATGGCCACGCATTCACCAGTAAACACTGATGATTGTACAGGGCATTTAAATTTTAAAACAATTTTGGAGTTTTGGTAGTAAACCGCAGCACCAGTGCAACTTGAATCTGATAATTTGGAGGCGTCCGTGAAAAATCTTTCGTAATTGTACCAACGCTCACCAACCGCCGCATTGAAAATAGAGTCCGCTGAAGGGGACCTTTTTGATATCCCAATATTGTAGAAAATATCAGGTTTATAGCATATAAACCTGATATATTCATAGTCAAAACTGAAAATAGGAAGTTTCGGAAACTGAACAATGGGGGAATCTAAGTTTTTATTAACGCGGAAAGCTTCTATGACCAAAGGGATTTCTTTATGGTTCCAATAATTGGAACTTCGGCATGCAACCTCCAAGTCGTCAATTATTTGAACAAGAGGATGAGAGGATTTGGTAATGACTCTAGCCCAAAATCTCGATGCTAGGTACTGCCTTCTCAGGGCCAACGGTGGTTCTGCGCACTCTACTTGTAGGGCATTAATTGGTGAGGACTTCATACAGCCTGATACGATCCGTAAACACTTAGCCTGAATTCTATCCAATTTAGCCAAAGCACCTTTGTTGCAGGGAATTAGAAGGAAAGAACCGTAGTCCAGAACGCTCCGGATTAAGGCATTGTATACCAGTTTCATGGTGTAGGGATGTGAACCCCACCAGACACCAGCGAGCACTTTTAGTACTGGGATAGCTCTCTCACATCTATTAACCAAATACTTTAGGTGATGTAAGCCGCTCAATTTGGAATCTAAAATGACGCCTAAAAATTTTACTTTTGAAGAAACCGGTATACAATGTCCTTGGATGCCCACTGAAATTTGTGGGATCTGCTTCCTGTTGGAAAAAACGACTACAGCACTTTTGGGGGCAGACAAACTCAAACCGTGGACGTTTAGCCATTGGTTTAGAGAGTCCAGGGATACGCAGAGGGATGATGCAGCGTCGCTAATCGAGTTGTTTGTGACATATAAAGCCAAGTCGTCAGCATATTGAAGAATCTGACAATCGTCATTGAGGCAAGAACCGATGTCAGCTGTATATAAATTATACAGTAAGGGACTAAGGACAGAGCCTTGTGGTAAGCCCTTCCATGACGTCCTCACGTCAAATTCTTCACCTGGGACTCTCAAAACCAAAGATCTAGACATAAGCAAACTACATATGCATTTTATCATTAAATCCGGGATTCACAGCAGTTGCAATTTTTGCCTGAGAATGGGAAGAAGGACATTATCATAAGCAGAGGAAATGTCTAAAAAGGCAGCGACTACGGATTCTTTTTTTGAAAATGCAGAACGTATATCTGAGACCAGAATCCCAACGCTATCCATGGTACTAAGTCCCTTTCTAAACCCGAATTGAGACCTAGGTAGTAAGTCTCGGGATTCTACTATGAATTCTAGTCTGTTCTTTATGAGGTGTTCTAAAATTTTTGCTAGGGCTGATGACAAGGCGATTGGTCTGAAGCTGTTTGGGTCATCAGCGTGCTTACCAGGTTTTAAAATAGGTATGATGATTTGGGTTTTCCACTGTTCGGGGACCCAGCCATTAGTGTAACAGAAATTTAAAATGTCTAAAAAATATTTTTTTGTTTTTTGCCCTGCATGTGACATAAAGGAATAGACAATACCGTCTATACCGGGGGCAGAGTCATGAACATGTTTTAAGACTGAGTCAAGCTCCTGTATAGTAAATGGTGCATCAAATGGGTCTTCTGAAGAAATGAGAGATGGCTGATTATGTTCTGTTACCGATGGTACATATGGAGGAGCCACTCTATCAAAGAACTGTTCAGCAATCTCACGGGGGATGGGAGAGGAAATTGAAGGCGAGCAACCAGATCTAAAACGGTTAATCTTCCTCCATACAACTGATAAAGGAGTGGAGGGGGACAGGGAACCGCAAAAGTCAGCCCATCCTGCACGTTTCTTTCTTCGCAGCAATCTTTTAGATTTAGCAAGAGCCCTATTGAATGCTATTAGGTTATCACTGACCATAGCCTCATTGTAAACCTTTTCAGCATCATTTCTTTCCCTTATGGCTGTTGTGCATTCCTGATCCCACCAGGGTGGAGGGGGAATCTTCCCACGTGTTGAGTTTTTAACAGGAAAGCATGAGTCCGCACTAGCTGTTATGGCAGAAATGAGGTTATCATAGCAACTTGACACATGTAGTGGACCACCAAGAGAATCAAAATCACAGGAAACTAAATTTGGAAGAGAATCAATTTTGTCCTCCAATATTGAGGAATAATTTAGCCAATCCGGTTTAGACAAATTATACCTCAAGAGAGGAGGGTTCGCTTTTTCCAGATATGTTTTTTCGGCCAAAGATATTATAATTGGATAGTGGTCACTGCCATGTGACAAGCTGGTACATTCCCAATGACATGCCGCTGCGATATCCATTGTGCAAAAGGTGAGATCAACACAGCTCTTATGCTGACCAGGAAGAGATCTACGCGTTGAACAACCGTTGTTTAAAATACACAGATTAAGATCATCTAAGACTTCAACTAAACCTAACCCAAAAGAGTCGCATCGTTCAGAGCCCCACCTAAAGTGATGGCAGTTGAAGTCCCCCATAACAAGAGCGGGGCCTTCTATATTTTTTAATGTATCTTTAATGATCGGAAGAAAGCTTCGATGAGGGTGAGCAATATAAATAGACAGGATGGTTATTCCCTCTACTCTACTAGCCACTATGTTAATCTCATCACCTAGAGGAGGTAACGATACCGCCACAAGTGGGACCCGATTGTTCACGCAGAGAGCCGACCCGCCATAGCCGTCAGATCGGTCGCATCTAAGGGTATTGAAGGAAGGTACACGGAAACTAAGACTCGGATCTAGCCAAGTCTCAGACAAGGAACAAGCTAGAGGTTTGAATTTATTCAGAAGGAATGTGAGCTCGTGCTTCTTAAACCACACGCTCCTCACATTCCATTGAAGGAACACAGTTCTAGCCATTATTATAGGATGAAAGAAAGTTAATAAGTGATGAAGCAACGTTGGACGGTAAATGTGATTTTTCGGTTGAAGACATTAAAGATAACAGGAGTTTGCTAAGAAGTTCAATTATTGAAGACAGACTTTCAGGAGATTCTATTAATTGGCTATTGAAAGCACAGCCATTAGGCTGGGAAGATTGAGGGGTGCTAGTGAGCTCCTGTTGAGCAGTTCTATCATAAGAGGGGGACAGGGAAGTATGGGTCTTAGGCTTAAGAAACACGGTTTTGCGATATGACTGAGTCTGTGACTTAGCAATGTCAGCATAGCTACGAGAAGAAATGGGAACAGTTTTACTTGCTTCTGAATAAGAGATTACTTTCTCAGCCATGATAGTTTTTATAGTTTTCTGTCTGCTATACTCCGGGCAGGCCCTGCTATTTGCAAAGTGGCCACCAGAGCACAACACACAGAATGCTTCGCTCTCAGCAATGCTACAACCATCACCGGGGTGATCATTGCCACACTTGCTGCAACGGGGTTTGGAACGACAGAGAGATTCTACATGGCCAAATCGGCAACACTTGCGGCATTGAATAGTGGGGAAGATATATTGTTCAACGGTTAAAGAGGTATAAAAACAGAAAATTCGTTTTGGTAAAACTTGGCCATCAAATGTGATGACACAAGTCTCTGTGGGCCTGTATTCAGTTAGACCATCTTTATTAACCTTCCTGTTCAACCGCCTAACTTTTATAATTGGACCACAGCCTACAGGAACTTTTAAAAACGTCAAGACTTCCTCTTCTGAAAAATCAGTAGGAATGCCACTTGCAACCCCCATTCGGGTTATATTATAAGATGGAATTATAGCCTCATACAAATTTGACCCTAAATTATTATTTGAGATGAAAGCGTTTGCATCCTGAGGGGATGCAAACTCAACCGATACGCGATTTCTACCAACTCGTTTGACTGCAGTAATATTGGATATGTACTGATTTGCCAAAAAGCGCCCAAACGTAACTGGGTGTAGGGTGGTTCCAGAATTAGGTTGAGCTTCCTGACGGGAAACATGGACGATAAAAGGGCCTCTATCTGTAGCTGAATACCTAACACGGCCTATATGAGTTCTTGGTTGTTTGGTAGGGCGATTGGATACATCCTCTTCATTGCCGGGTCGTTTACGCATATTAGTTTGAGGAAGGATTTGGGACTCCAGATTACAGTCTACATCTGCAAACTGGCTTAATGGATTGAGAGAGGGAGTTAGGTTAGACGGAGAAAAACCGGATAAGGGGGTAGTAGGGATATCATCAGGAGGGTCTGGAGGCTTATTTCTATCCATGTTCATATTGTTTAAGGATAATGGCGGCCAAAGCCGCGAGACAAAAAAGAAAAAAACAAACAACTAACCTGATAGCAGGTAATAACGAGACAACACAGAAACAAACACAATGACAAGAAATACGTGTGTAGGGGCGTGTCGGGAAACTTTTAGAATAAAGTCCGTTTCATATAGTAAAAAGTTTAATCAATGTTCACAAAAAGTTCTCAAAAAAAGGTTCTTAAAAATTATCAAAATGTAAAATAAAAGTAGGTAGATAAAACTATAGGTACGCGATTAGCGCGAGTGTCCGTTCCCACCGATGTTAGGATGGAAAAAGCCCAGGGAATCGTCGTTACCGTGGGAAGCGCTACTCATGGAATTTGATGCTTCGCGCTTGTTTGCAAGTGTGCTGAGCCAGCATCATGGCATCGTAACACCTCCCCTGCCAGACAAGCAACTATTTGGTGACCTTGACGCCAAAAGTTGCGGCTCTTCTTTCATCTTTCGTTAATTCGGTGTTAGTTTGTGTGGTAATGTTAATTCTCCCAGCTCGACGGCGACGAATGATATAGATGATGCTCAGTGCACATGTACCAAACAATATAAGTATGTAGAATGGAATTGTCGTATGGTAGATTCCGATAGTGTCCAGTGTTTCGACTTTAATTTCATCTTGTGAAGTGATTTGGTTCTGTATTTTCCGAAGGCTGGTTAAATCTGTAGTCTTTAGAGTGAAACTCCGTGTCTTTACTGGTGTTTCATAATGTGGTAGAGCCATGAGTTCTAATGGTTTTCCGACTAATTTATTGTCTAGGTTTATTATACTAAGTTCGGGGGTTTTAATCTTGCAGCCTTGAGGGACGTTGACCATAAAACTGCCTGTAACATTTCAAATCGCTCTTTACCGCAGGATAGTTGAACTTTCGTACTATTGGGGAACGTAATGATGTAGTGATAGCTATCCAACTCAATCAGAGCCTCCTTAGTCAGAGAGATAGGCGTGGGTTTGCACGTTCCATCTATCGCCTGAGATTGTATAAGTTTTTGAATACAGTCTGACCTTGACGAGATCCGGTGGACGATTTTCTGCTCGCATATGTGCCAGGAACTGACCTTCGGGCATTCAGCCTCCATATACACATATTCCTGAGAATTGGATGCTATATAAGGTGCAGTTGGTACTATAATTAGGCTGTCCTTATTTGGAACGGGACATAATTCATATAACTGATATTCTATGCTAAACGTAATAGGAAACTTTAGGACTATTACAACTGTCGACTCTGTAAAGTATGAAGCTAGGCTAAGAATTTCGTAATAATCTCTGATGTCGACGTCAATTATTTGATCAGATCTATAAGTGCGTTTTAATTGGTTTATGATATTTCTTACATCTTTAACAGAAAGTATTGAATGATGAACTGATTTATTTCTACCAAATGCCAATATATTTTCTATTCTGTCAATTTCGCTCAAAAGTTCTTGAACATTTTCGCTTAATATTGCAAAAAGTTGTACAAGATGAACGTAGTGAATGATTCGCTCATTATCATTAGTCATATTCATGACAAAAGTAAGAGCTCTTTCCAATTTAACTTGATTTAATGAAATATTCCGGATAATTTGATTCTGCTGTATCGTCATCTCTTTATATAAGGTAATTGCTTGTTCAATGATTGCGACAAAATTTTATCATTTTTATTCAAGGTTCGTAATGCATTTTCAAATTTCAAGGCGTCTTCATTGTCCAAATTACCAGAAATACTTTTGATAATTGTGCCTAAAGGATTAATCAGACCTCTTTTAGTTCTAGATGGCCTTAAGGTATCTAATTGCATTAAAACTTTATCTAACTTTGCATATAGGTGCCTAGTTTGATATTTAAAGAGAGAGCTGTATGTATGGGATAGTTTAAAAGTAGTATCTGTAAGTTGGGATTTTATGACGTTCACATGTGACTCGATTTCTTGAAGGTTAGGAAACAATGATACGAAAACTATCATTTTTTCGGTGGTCTTTTCAACCTAGATTTTGCTACCGGGCCACGACTTTTGCGGTGTAAATATGTATAGGTAAATTTTTAACGACCTTGTCCTGAGTAAAACGAGGTGCCAATTTTTGCCTACTTGCCATTGGATTACGTATGTGAACTATTTGATTTTGTTCACAATCTAAAACTGGTTCCCTATCGACATTACGTCGAGTCATTATGTCTTGGCGACTGGATAATGCAGAATCATGAATAATTTTATAAACTGTTTCCATTTGACCACGATGTTCTTGAATGTAAGTTTGAAGATGTCGGTCCGTCATATTTAAACTGATAGGATTTCGAGGGTCGAAGTGACCAGAAATAACATCAAATGGCCTACACTTGGTTAGACTATGGATGGAATTATTATAAGCAATTAATGCGTACGGTATAAGATTTCGATTGGGTTCATTTTTGTGCTGCATTTTTAGTAACCGTAAGTGTTCTAAAAGCGTATTATGGAAACGTTCAATTAAACCATTCTCATTAGATGCATATGCACTAGTCATATGATGTTTTATATTATGCAAACGGAGAAATTCTGATATGACTTGATTGCTAAATTCGGTGCCTTGATCGGTTGTTAGATTTAAAGGGAAACCGTGATGAGTACTAAAGTGTAAAAGTGCTTTTAATATATTGGGTGAGGTACAATCGGGTAAAAGATAGGCTTGCGCGTACTTAGAAAATGAGTCTATAATAGTTAAATATTTGTCATGGTCAACAGTTAGAAGATCCGCGTGTGCTAATTCAAACGGTTTAGTTGGTGGGGGAACAATTCTGAACTGTGGGCGTATTGGGTTGCGGTCATATTTTGCGCATCTGCATATGCTACATTCGTTAATAAATTTTGTAATTTCGGTTTTCATTTTAGGCCAAAAATAACGTTCTGATAATGAAAGATAGGTTTCCGTAATTCCACGATGATTAGTCTGGCCTTCATGATATTTCTTTATTATATCTAATTGGTTCGAAAGGTCATTAACATTGGTTACCTCATGTTTAACTAGAACTAAGTTCACAGATGAACTTTCAAAAGTTTGTTGCAAGATTGGTATTATATCGAGCATTTTTTCGATGGGGCTTACTAGAATAGCAGTACGGATTTTTGGATCAATGTGAGATTTTATGATGTTTATAACATTAGTTTGCAAATTATGTTCGCTAATTTCTACTGAAGTTCTTTGCATAGACTGAAAAGGTTCGGTTATTAATGGTCTAGTTTTAGAATTACCGCTTATTATTTTGATTACCAGTTGTCTCTTAAATTTATTTAAAGGTTCATCTGATATCGGAATATCTAGAACGGGATTTTCTGCGCTAGTGTGTTAGAAGTATTAGGTGCTTGTTCGTAAAAATTATATAGATTTTTCTTCGTGGGTAGTGATTTATTTCTTTTTTGTAAATAGAGAACATTTAATTCCTCTTGGGCAAAACCAAGGGCACTTTCGAGAGATGAAGGTCGCATGCACCTTACCCTAGAACCTAGCGGTTCATCTAAACCTCTCAAGAATGTCTGCAAGGCTAAGTTTTTATAAAGAGTTCTTTTTGCTTCCACAGTGGTTCCTACAGATTCATGCAACTCGATATACGTTATTATAGTACACAACAAATGTTGAACTTTTTCGTAGTATACTTGTATAGTATCATTGCCTTGAACTAAAAGAGATAGATCGGTATATAACGAAGTTTCGTCCCTGTGATCTGAAAAGCTATTAATTAACGTGGTTCTTATGCCCTGCCAATCACTAGGAATTCCATTAGTTGACAAAGTACGTGCGGCAGTACCAGTTATCTTGTTTAAAATTCCATTAATCAGAGCCAAATTCGAGAGTCTACTTCCTGGTTCCGTACTGACATAAGTGAGCACTAACTCGTCGCATAAATTTAAAAATCTGGTCAAAACATTAGGATTACCATTAAACTCTGGAACTAATCTAAGAGATTTATAAATCTTATCAGTTAAGTCTGACGAAGCCATCTGACTCGTCTGACTCAAAGATGGTTGTGAACTATGGTTTTGTTCAGTCATAGTTTCTAAATCTAAGTCGCTTAAAAGTTCAAGGTTACGATTGGCGTCACTTCGGGTTATCCGAAGTTGAGCTCGCCTACTAGGACTAAGGTCCCTTTTACTACGTGGGTGAAAAATCTTGAAAAATTATAGTACACTGCGTAAAAAATATAGCATACAATTATTAAGAATATATGTAATTCACTTACATTTGTACTATTGCTGGCGAGCGTCGATCCATCGATTTTTGGAAGTCTCGATGTCCGCAACAGCAGCTTTCCCGACTGGCCTCCAAAGGTTCTTCGCCTGGACGGTAGACGCGGCGATGCCCGATTTTTGGGTGATTCGCACAACGACAACACTTTCAAAGTCCTTGACGACTTCCGACTGCGCCAAATACGTGTGTAGGGGCGTGTCGGGAAACTTTTAGAATAAAGTCCGTTTCATATAGTAAAAAGTTTAATCAATGTTCACAAAAAGTTCTCAAAAAAAGGTTCTTAAAAATTATCAAAATGTAAAATAAAAGTAGGTAGATAAAACTATAGGTACGCGATTAGCGCGAGTGTCCGTTCCCACCGATGTTAGGATGGAAAAAGCCCAGGGAATCGTCGTTACCGTGGGAAGCGCTACTCATGGAATTTGATGCTTCGCGCTTGTTTGCAAGTGTGCTGAGCCAGCATCATGGCATCGTAACACAAGTCACAATAGACACAACAAACACAATAACAAGTCACAATAAACACAATATCATATATAAAACAGCCCAAATTCGGACACACGTATAACCCAAAAGCACACTGTGGCGAGAATGTGGTTTTTTGTTTATTTACATAATTACTTATGTCATTAATATCAATTGACATGTTTGACATTTAAAATGTCCCGTGTACTACTCAGTTTCGTTCGGAAACATATTAATGTGAATTTATTTTGTTTGGCCTACGGGCTTTTTATCTTTTTAGGAAATTAATTAAAACAAATGTAGCCGGTGAGTGCATCGAGGTTTGAGTGCTGAAATTAATTTTTGAAATTACAATTTTTTTTGATATTTATTATTATTTATGCCAGATAATCTCGTAGAAAATAGTTTTTTTTCATGCTAATCTTCTTGTGAGTCAGATCAGAGCTTCGCCAGTGCTTTTAGTGATGACAATTCTCTGAATCTTCGAGACTACGTTTCTTCAACATTTTCCAACTGTCGCAAATTTTTTAACGCTGTTCACATAAATGCTCAAAGCATTCCAGCTCATTACTCTGATTTGGTATCGTCCTTCGACTCAGAACTTTTCCACGCTGTCCTTGTATGTGAAACGTTTCTCAAGCCTGCTCTTCGTTCCACGCAGTATTCTCTGCCTGGATACAAAATTGTGCGAAATGACAGAACTGGCAAGGGATGTGGAGGGGTTGCCATTTATCTTCGTGGTGATATCAGCTATAAGATTGTTGACCAGTCTCCGAGTGCCTACTCAAAGTTTGCTGAACACCTATTCATTGAAATTAATTTTCATCATACAAAACTACTTTTAGTTGTCTATTATAGTCCCTCTTGCCAAATTGACTACTTTTCCTCCTTCGAAACTAAATTAGAAAATCTTTCATCACTATATGATCATACACTTATTCTCGGAGACTTCAATACTTGCTTGCTCAAGGGAGATTCACGCAGCCGTAAACTCCAATCACTTACCTCTTCTGTCAATATGCAATTACTTCCACTAAATGCTCCTCACTGTACTCCTTCTCTCTTAGATCTAATTCTAGTTTCTGACCCTAACAAAGTAGCCACACATGGACAGCATCCTGCTCCTTTTTGCTACCATGACCTCATTTACCTTTCCTATAAAATTCGACCTCCTAAACGCAAGGCCAAATTTCTCTTTCTTCATAGTTTTAAAAACGTTGATTTGGAGCCTTTGAGGGCTGATGCGGGTGGGATTGACTGGGCTTCTGTGTTCACCAGCGAGGATATGGACTCTATGGTGTCAGTTTTCAGCAGAATTATGTTGGATTTGTATGATGCTCATGCTCCCCTTAAAAAGGTGAGAGTCAAACACCTTCCTGCACCATGGCTTTCCCCTGATGTAAAAAACCTGATGGCGAAGCGTGATAAGGCCAAGCGTCTATACAGGAAGCGGCCCACTGAAGAAAACTGGGACCTTTATAAGAAGATGCGAAATCGCTGCAGTCGTTTGTGTAGGAATGCGAAAAGGCTCCACATTCACAACTCAATTGATACCTTCAATCCAACACAAGTATGGCAATTTTTAAAGACTCTTGGTATTGGCAAAGCCTCTAGCAAGAGTTCTCTTGATAAAATGGACCTCAATGCACTTAATGCGCACTTTTCTACGTCACCAATTATACTCGATAACGATGTTAAATCTTCGACTCTTAATGATCTTTCTAATCTTCCTTTGCCAGCAAATACTTCTTTCACTTTCCACTCAATTGCTGAGCTAGATATTAAGAAATGTTTCCAATCCATCTCCACTAAGGCGGTAGGTGACGATGGCCTACAGCTCCAAATGTTCCTACCTATTTTGAGTGAAATAGTTCCTGTCATCACCCACATTGTAAATTTTTCCCTCTTCAATAACTCCTTTCCTTTAGCGTGGAAGAGGGCTCACGTCCTACCGCTTCCTAAAGATCAAAATCCTTCCTCACTATCCCAGTTCCGTCCTATATCCATTCTCCTAATCCTCTCCAAAGTTCTCGAGAGCGTTGTTCAGAAGCAACTGTCTTTTTATCTGTCCTCTAATGGCCTGCTGAGTCCTTACCAATCTGGTTTCAGACCGGGCCATAGCACCGTGACAACTCTTGTCAAAATAACTGACGGCATAAGACTGGCTATGGAAAACAAATGTTTGACAGTGTTGGTTTTACTGGACTTCAGCAGTGCCTTTAACTCAGTTGACTTTGACATCTTCTTAGGAATTCTTTCCTCCCTTAATGTCTCTGCGCCGGTAATTGAGTGGTTCAAATCTTATCTTCGGGGCCGCTCGCAGTCTGTTCGGTCTGATGAGGGTTCCTCTGAATGGTGTGATTTGGCTGCGGGTGTACCTCAGGGTGGCGTTCTCTCTCCTCTTCTTTTCTCAGTTTTTATAAACGCTATCACTAAGGTCCTAACTTCTAACTATCATCTCTATGCAGAGGACTTGCAGTTATACCGTCACTTTAAAGTGGGTCAACTCGCTGGGGCTGTGGATGCCATCAATGATGACCTTGAAAATATCAACAAGTGAGCTAAATCCTTTGGACTCTTACTGAACCCAACTAAGTCGCAAGCGCTCATTATTGGTGGCAGATACATGCTCAGCCTTTTAGATCACCAGTCTCTCCCGGCGGTAGTGTATGATTCGGTGCCCATATTGTACTCGAAAAGCGCTAAAAATCTAGGCGTCCATATGGACACTAACCTCTCTTGGGAAGTACATATTGCAGATGTTAGTAAGAGGGTCTTCTACTCTTTTCAGTCTCTTAAACGTCTCCAAAAATTGTTACCATTTCACACTAAGGTCACTCTTGCTCAATCTCTTCTCCTACCGCTAATAGACTATGCGGATGTCTGTTTTCTAGATGCTACGGAGGTACTCCTAAATACACTCGAGCGACTGCAGAACTTGTGCATCCGCTTCATTTTTGGCCTCCGCAAATACGACCATGTGTCGGAGTTTCGGACCAAATTGAGGTGGCTGACGATTCGGCGTCGGCGAGATACCCATACCCTATCTCTTCTCTATACTATCCTGCACAATCCTTTTTCTCCTCAATACCTTCGTGAACGGTTTGAGTACTTCATCCCGAGAGGTAAACCCTGTCGCACTGTCAATTCTCTTCTCCTTCGTACTCCGCGTCACACTTCCAGCCGCTATAATGGCTCCTTTTCTGTTACTGCAGTGCGTCTCTGGAACCCTCCCACACTCATTACGCGACAGTCCTTCTCTAGATGTCTTCAAGAAGAAAATCAAAGAGCACTTCCTTTCAAATTGACATATTATATATATTGGTATTTATTAGTATGTAGGTATAATATATATTTGGAATTATTTATGTAGGTTTATATGTTTTATGCACTGGATCCTACCCTCAAATGTGATCTCTCTCTATCACTCAAAGGTTTGCTGGGAGAAAACTCAACATTGAGTTAAGCTCGCCTTTGTACATGCATTGTGTAACCACTAAGTACTATGTGAAATTTTTGGTGTACAATAAAGAATTAAGAGATTCTCTTAAGGATGATTCACGTTACACTGGGTCGCTACCATGTGTCCCGGCCGGGGCACCGTCGGGGCACGTCCACCGTGCGCCGGCTGGGCTAGTCATTCATGCTACACCGGGCTGTCACCGTGTCGTCACCGGGCCGTGCCCAAGCCCAAGCATGAATCACTTCTTAAAAAAAGTGTCCCGGCCGGGGCACGGCCGGGGCACGTCAGGGCCTGGTGCACACGTTCATGTTACAACGTGTCGGGGCCGGACCGAGCCCCGGCCGGGAAACATACAACAATAGGCACTGACATTTCGACGCCAAAAACGCTATATTTATTCGTCTTCTTTTTAATATGTCCGCTAACTCTCTGGCCCTTCCAGTCATAGTCCCAACATTCCAACTTGCATACCTCAATCTCACTTCCCGAGCTAGCTTCATACGTTGCCCCCGCCCGGGGTGGTGCAAAAACTCTATTCCATTTCCCACAGCGGCCGGTTGCTGCCCCTGCGCGTCACCTGTGGGGTACGCCCTAGCACTATCGCACATTCCATTTATACCTAACATATTGCTAATGATTTGGCAAATGTTTTACGGTCGGCCGCCTGCCTGACACCAACCCTTTTTGGGAATGCGGTTGCTGATGGTTTACCCGCCACCATGCGGGTGACCTAAATTACTGAAATAATCCACGGTCTAAAAATATCTTTATCGTGTATTATAAATATCGTGTACTATAATAATATCTTTCTATGGCTAATCCACTGAGTTGAACTCCTCAAAGTTCTGAGTTGAGATTGAACTCGATAACTGACAAATAATAATAATAATAATAATAAAGCTGGCAACACCAACAACGTCAGACGTGTCATAAAATTGTCCAATCCAGATTTCGATTTTAATATATTATTTAAAGTATTTTCAAGCTCACAACCAAAATTAAATTAATTACCATTTTGTCAAGAACCGACAAAAATTAATTATGAAAAACTACCACCTCTACACCGAAAAACTAAAAACTATAGAAATGACAGCTAAGCTGTCATAAACAAGGAACAAAAAATGAACAAATAATCGAAAAATTGGACAACACGTCCTAAATGTTGACGAGAGCAGCAGCTCGCCGTGCACGCCCACCACCTCCGGCCTCGTCGCTCAGCTCCGCCTCGCCGCCGCCGGAACCCAGCCCCATCGTGAGTGCTGTGACACCGGCCGTGGCAGTTGCGTCGAGCTCCAGCGACGAGTTCTTCTCGCCGCCGACGACACCACCACCTGCGCGTCGACGGGGAGGACGCCGGCCGCCGAGCGGCTTAGGACCTCGAGGCCCACCGGCCTCTGATAGGGTCCCAGCTCCCGGCGGAAGTGTGCAGCGCATGAGATGGACGGAATCCATCAATGAAAACGTCATGCGCTCATACTATGGGGCTACAGAGGGAGGTAACAACCTGACCGCGTACCGTGTTCGGATGCTCTCTTTGTTCCAGGTGCTTGAGCCAGCCGTCAACGTTTCAGCCCAACGACTGTCGGATCAGGTGCGGGTCATCCTGCGTAATCATATGTTGGATGATACTGTACTTGATCGCCTCCGAGCTGAAATGGGTAGCCATGTTATTGCCCCTCCGTCGCAGACTGTGTTACCAGTTGTGGTACCACCGTCCAACCATGCTCCCAGTCACGCTGACGAGGAGTGTAATGACATGGTTACAAACGTAAGTACCCACTACAATGGTGAATTGAGGAGTGCTTTGGAGTGTGCTATTCGGGAATATCGCAGCATGCCGCTCGAGCTTAGGCCACGCTTACCTCGTTTGCCCATGCATAACAAGAATAAGGCGCTGGTGGCTGCTCTGGATTCGCAGTTGTCCAATTATTTTGATGACTGCGAAGACCTCACCGATACACACTCGATGCTGTACTGCGCGGCTGTAGCGGCATGTCGTGTAGCTCACGTCAAATTTCCTAATGACAGAGCTACACGACCGAAGCCAGCCGTACCGGCTTGGCAGTTTAGGATCGAGCGTCGTATTGGTGGGGCCAGAGCACTCATAGGCAAACTAATCTGCTTCAGGGAGGGCAACACTCACCCAAGAGTGATGCGCTTTGTGAGACGGGCGTTTTCGGGGACTGATGTCAGCTCCCGAGACTATATGTCCCGTGTCACAGAGCGCATCGACTTCCTGAAGCAGAAAGTATATGCATGGGCAAACCGTATTCGCAGGTATAAGCGGCGAGTGGAGCGATACACCCAGAATCGCACATTCCGAAGTAATGAAAGGTGGGTGTATAGGGATTGGGAGCGACCGGACCAAGGTGTGACTAATACGCACCTGCCGGATGATGACGCCATATACTCGTTCTGGCGCAGCATCTGGTCGGTGCCTGTCTGTCATACCGAGGGCGATTGGATTCGGGATGTTGAGCGCGCGTGCGATCCAATACCAGAAATGGGGGCAATTATCATCAGCCCCCAAGATATAGCTCGTGCAGTCCATCCGTTAGCTAACTGGAAATCTCCAGGTCCGGACGGGCTGCACAACTTCTGGATAAAATGTTTTACGAGGTCGCATACCCGCTTGGCATCTCAGATCCAGTCTGCCTTAGAGTCAGGGTCGCTG
This sequence comes from Polia nebulosa, assembly GCA_951329385.1. Lineage (NCBI taxonomy): Eukaryota > Metazoa > Arthropoda > Insecta > Lepidoptera > Noctuidae > Polia > Polia nebulosa. The sequence goes on along the minus strand of OX589613.1, from coordinate 6,958,786 downwards.
CCCCAATTTCTAACTACAGGAATAACCCACCTGCTCCATAAATCAGGTAGTACTGCGGAACCTAAAAATTATAGACCGATCACGTGTTTACCGACGGTCTATAAGGTTCTTACATCCATTTTGAGAGCTAAGATTAACACACATATAGATAGTAACTGTATCATGTCGGCCTCTCAAAATGGATGTAGGAATGGGTCCCGCGGTACTAAGGAGCTTCTCCTCATAGATATGACCATTAGCCAACAGGTTCGACGTTTCCGAAAGGATCTGTCGACATGTTGGATAGACTATAAGAAGGCCTATGACTCAGTTCTTCAAACATGGCTCATGAGGGTGCTAGAATTGTATAAAGTTGATGCAACGCTACGCACCTTCATGATGTCATGTATGGGGCAATGGAGGACGGTCCTTCGCTATCCAGGATGTTGACAAATCCAGAGGAATAGCGAACCGATAAGGATCGAGCGGGGTATATTCCAGGGTGACAGTTTGAGTCCGCTTTGGTTTTGCCTAGCTTTGAATCCTCTAAGCACACTGCTGGAGAATTCAGGGCTAGGCTATCGGTTGAAGAGAGGTGGTCAGGTTATATCTCACCTCCTTTACATGGATGACTTGAAACTTTTTGCCCCCAGCAACCTGCAACTGATGGAGCTACTGAAGGTAACTAAAACCTTTAGTAGTGCCATCAGGATGGAGTTTGGTGTAGACAAATGTGCGGTAATGCATGTAAAGCGAGGGGAGATTGTGGAATCCGTGGGTACTCAACTCTCGGATTCCATAAACCTGAGATCCCTCTCTCCAACCGAAACCTATAAGTATTTGGGTATGTCGGAAGCGTTAGGTATCATTGTTACTGACATGAAGCAATCGTTGAAGGAGCGCTTCTTTGGCCGCCTGAAGAAGGTATTTAATAGCCTTCTATCGGGCGGAAACAAGGTGCGCGCCTTCAACGGTTGGGTCATGCCGGTATTGATGTACTCTTTCGGCGTACTCAAATGGACCCAAACAGAACTTGACGCCCTAGATAGGCGTGTCCGTACACTGCTGACTGCATTTCGAATGCATCACCCACGTTCGTCGGTGATGAGACTGTATATCCCGCGGAAGTGTGGAGGCCGAGGCTTTTTAAATGCTCCATAACCCATTCATTCATAACCCTCCACAACCGCGAGGTATGCAGTCTAAGGGAATATTTCCTAGCTACTGACGTGGGTATGCATCGAGATGTAGTGGCAGTGGACAAGGGCCTTACTCCACTCTCCTTGGCTAACGAGAACTGGCGCAAACCTCTAGTGCTTGACACTAACGATCGCAGAGAAGTATGGCAGAGTAAGGAACTTCACGGACGCTTTTTCCGGGCACTACATGGGCCCGATGTAGACCAGTTAGCGTCCGTAGCCTGGCTGCGTGTCGGTGACCTCTTTGGGGAAACCGAAGGTTTTGTCTGTGCAATTATGGACGAAGTTATCATGACGAAAAATTACCGGAGATTTATTGTGAAGGACGGCACGGTTGACATATGTCGGGCATGTCATCGTCCGGGAGAATCAATCCGCCACATAATCTCTGGTTGTTCTCGTCTAGCTAACGGTGAGTACTTGCATAGGCACAACCTTGTAGCCAGGATTATCCATCAGCAACTTGCTCTGAAGTACTCTCTTGTGGAATCGGAAGTGCCGTACTACAGATATGCGCCCGACCCAGTTCTCGATAATGGTCATATCTCATTGTACTGGGATCGGTCCATCATCACTGACAGGACTATTTTAGCCAATAAGCCTGATATAGTGGTGGTGGACCGAATCGAGAGGCGTGCAATGATTGTTGACATTACCGTCCCACATGACGAGAACCTCGTGAAAGCCGAGAAAGATAAACAAATCAAGTATATTGACTTGGCTCGCGAGGTTGTCGACATGTGGGATGTGGACTCAGCGATCATTGTACCGATAGTCGTGTCAGCCAATGGCTTAATAGCCACGAGCCTCGACCAACACCTCAGGAGGCTCTCGTTAGGCGGCTGGATCAAGGGCTTGATTCAGAAAGCAGTACTTCTGGACACGGCTCGCATTGTCAGGCGGTTTCTCTCTCTGGAGCCCTGACCGCCGGTAGCTTGGACCCTGTTCCCGATACCGGTGGGATACTATTTTTTATATTTTTAAATGTTTTTTATATATTCTTTTTTAAGAAATATTTAAAAATGTATTTAATATGTTAAAAAGATAAATAAACAAATAATAATAATAACCAACTATGGCAACCCACTGGCAACACATGTCATATTTTTTCTATTCCACTTTAAAATCATAAAATCCGTATTTTTTCACCCAAAACTGGAATCAATTGTACCAAACAAGAAGCCCATACAAGAAATATTATAGCAAAACCTTCAAATACTCAAACAAACCAAATAATAATCAAAAAAGAAGAATATTTATGCAGGATCGCAGTATGACGTCTGTCAATGGCGACGTACATTATGTAAACAGAATGATGGAAAAATGGAATAAATAAAATTAAATGTTGACCAGAGCAGCTGCCCGTAGCGCACGCCTTCCACCCCCGGACTCGCTGCTCAGCTCCGCCTCGCCGCCGCCGGTCCTCGGATCACCAGTGTCACCGGCGGCTGCAGCCGCGTCGAGCTCGAGCGACGAGTATTTCTCCCCGCCGACGTCGCCAACACCTGTACGTCGGCAGGGGAGAGGCCGGCCACCGAACAGCCTGGGACTTAGGGGCCAACCGGCCCCGAGCCGGGTCCCCGCTGCCGGTGGTTGTGTGCAGCGCATGAAATGGACTCAGTCCATGAACGAGAACGTCATGCGCGCATATTATGGGTCTACAGAGGGGGAACTAACCTCACTGCGTACCGTGTCAGGATGCTGTCTCTGTTCCAGGAACTAGAACCAACCGTCGACGTCACGGCGCAACGATTGTCGGATCAGGTGCGGGTCATCCAACGTAATCGCAGGTTGGACGATGCTGTACTTGATAGGCTGCGCTCAGAGGTACTGAGCAACCTTATCATCTCAACCCCGACACAGACAGGGGTACAAGCACCCGCTAGGGGCGCAATTCCACCGCGTCCCAATCATATAAATGATGAGGCAGATGATAGGGTTGTTACGGTAAGTAGCCAGTGCAACGATCGACTGAGGAGCGCACTGCAGGATGCGCTTCGCGAGTATAGGTTCACTCCGACCGAACTTAGACCCCGTTTACCACGTTTACCCATGCACAAAAAAAATAGGGCGTTGGTGTGTGCTTTGGACTCGCTGCTTAAAAACATCTTTGAAAGCAGCGAGAACCTCGTTGATACGCACTCAATCTTGTATTGCGGGGCTGTTGCGGCATGTCGTTTGGCCAACGTGAAGTTTCCGATTAGCGACGGAGATATTCGGCCAAAGCCTGCTGTACCAGCCTGGCAATGCAGGATCGAGAGGCGTATCGATGGGGCCAGGGTACTCATCGGCAAACTAATCTGCTTCAGGGAGGGCAATACACGTCCACGTGTGATGCGCTTTGTGAGGCGGGCGTTCTCGGGGACTGAAATCAACCCTCGAGAATACATGTCCCGAGTCACAGAGCGCATCGACTTCCTGAAGCAGAAAGTTTGTACATGGGCAAACCGTATTCGGCGGTATAAGCGGCGAGTTGACCGGTACTCGCAGAATCGCATGTTCCAGAGCGATGAGAGGTGGGTTTATAGAGCTTGGGAGCGACCTGAACAAAATGTGACGGATGGGTGCCGCCCGGATGATGTTGCCACGAGTACATTCTGGCGCAGCATTTGGTCGGTGCTCGTCTGTCACACTGAGGGTGGCTGGATGCGTGATCTCGAGCGTGTGTGCGAAGCTATACCAGAAATGGAGAAAATAGACATCAGCCCATTAGATGTAGCCAGAGCAGTCCGTCCGTTACCGAATTGGAAGTCTCCAGGACCGGACGGGCTGCATAACTTCTGGCTAAAGTGGTATAGCAGCTCACACGCGCTTCTAGCATCTCAGTTCCAGTCATCCTTAGAGTCTGGGTCGCTGCCTGAGTTCCTAACAACTGGTGTAACCCACCTGCTCCATAAAACAGGTAGTCCCGCGGAACCTAAGAATTATAGATCGATAACGTGTTTGTCGACGGTCTATAAACTTCTTACATCCATCCTGAGAGCGAAAATTAATCGGCACATTGACAGTAATTCAATTATGTCTGCCTCTCAGAATGGATGTAGGAACGGGTCCCGCGGTACTAAGGAGCTACTCCTCATAGACATGGCCATAAGCCAGCAGGTTCGTCGATCCCACAAGGATTTGTCGACATGCTGGATAGATTATAAGAAGGCCTACGACTCTGTTCCACATACATGGCTCATGAGGGTGTTAGAGTTGTACAAAATAGATGCAACTCTGCGCACCTTCCTTGGGTTATGTATGGGGCAATGGAAGACAGTCCTTCGCTATCCAGGATGTCGACCAATCCAGGGGAGTGATGAACCTATATGGATTAAACGGGGAATATTTCAGGGCGACAGTTTGAGTCCTCTTTGGTTCTGCTTGGCCCTGAATCCTCTAAGCACATTGCTGGAGGACTCGGGGCTGGGCTATCGGTTGAGAAGAGGTGGTCAAGCCATATCTCACCTTCTTTACATGGATGACCTGAAACTCTTTGCCCCCAACAATTTGCGACTGATGGAGTTACTGAAGGTAACTGAAACTTTCAGTAGCGCGATCAGGATGGAATTTGGTGTGGACAAATGTGCAGTCATGCATGTAAAGCGAGGGGAGATTATGGAATCCGAAGGGATCCAACTCTCGGATTTCATACACCTTAGATCCCTCTCCTCGACCGAAACATACAAATATTTGGGTATGTCGGAAGCGTTAGGCATTAATGTTACTGACATGAAACAATCGCTGAAGGAGCGCTTCTTTGGCCGCCTGAAAAAGGTATTGAACAGCCTTTTGTCGGGCGGGAATAAGGTGCGCGCCTTCAACGGTTGGGTCATGCCGGTTTTGATGTACTCTTTCGGCATACTCAAATGGACTCAGACCGAACTCGACGCCCTGGATAGGAGGGTCCGTACGCTGCTGACCGCAAACCGGATGCATCACCCACGTTCATCGGTGATGAGACTGTACATCCCGCGGAAGTGTGGAGGTCGAGGCTTTTTAAACGCTAAGACTCTCCACAACCGCGAGGTGTGCAGTCTAAGAGAATAATTTCTAGAAACCGACGTGGGTATGCACCGAGATGTTGTCTCAGTGGACAAGGGACTCACCCCGTTGTCCATGGCAAAAGAGAACTGGCGCAAACCTGTAGTACTCACTACTGATGACCGCAAGGAGATATGGAAAGGCAAGGAGCTTCACGGGCGCTTTTATCGGGCAATTCATGGGCCTGATGTAGATTTCTTGGCGTCCGTGGCCTGGCTACGTTTCAGCGACCTCTTCGGGGAAACTGAAGGTTTTGTCTGTGCGATTATGGACGAAGTTATCTTGACGAATAACTACCGGAGACATATTATGAAGGATGGGACGGTTGACGTGTGTCGGGCATGCCATCGTCCGGGTGAGTCCATCAGACATATTATCTCTGGTTGTTCTCGTCTTGCTAACAGCGAGTATTTGCACAGGCATAACCAAGTGGCCAGGATTATTCACCAGCAACTTGCTTTGAAATACAAACTTGTGGATTCTGAGGTGCCGTATTACAAATATGTACCCGACCCAGTTCTCGAAAATGACCATGTCACGTTGTACTGGGATCGGTCTATCATCACTGACAGGACTATTGTTGCAAATAAGCCTGATATAGTGGTGATAGACCGATTAGCGCGCCGCACAATGATAATCGATGTCACCATCCCACATGACGAGAACCTCGTGAAAGCTGAGAAAGAGAAACAAATGAAATATCTTGATTTAGCACACGAGGTTGTAGATATGTGGAATGTGGACTCGGCTGTCATTGTGCCGATAGTCGTTACCGCCAACGGCCTGATAGCCAAAAGCCTCGACGACCACCTGTCGAAGCTGTCGTTGCATGGTTGGATCAAGGGCCTGATACAGAAGGCAGTACTCCTCGATACGGCTCGCATTGTGAGGAGGTTCCTGTCTCTGGAGCCCTAACCACCGGTAGCTTGGACCCTGCTCCCGACACCGGCGGACTACTATTTTTTATAATTTTAAATGTTTTTTTTTTCTTTTTTATATGATTTGTAAGAAATATTTAAAATTATAATTTATATATGTATAGAAAATTAATAAACGACATAATAATAATATTCCACAACTATCACACAACGCCATCTAGTCCCAAGCTAAGCAGAGCTTGTGTTATGGGTACTAGACAACTGATAAACATACTTATATATTTCTAAATACATACATATTATAGATAAATTACACCCAGACACAGAACAAATGATCGTGCTCCTACACAAACATTTGTCCGGGGTGGGAATCGAACCCACGACCTCCGGCATAGCAGTCAGGGTCACTAACCACTAGACCTACAGGCCAGTCAAAATGCTTGCACTGTCTGGAGAGGTCCACTCGAATTTGTGTGTAGCTTTCCTCAAAAGCTCATCCCAGACATAAATGTACATGGTTCTCATATGAATTGACCAGTACATATTGTATGGATTTGAACACTTTAAAAGAGACTTCGACCTCTGAATTTGTTTCGGTGTTTCTTCTCAGGGCAGTCAGCTAAGAAACAACGGCCTAAAAAAAATGTTGACGTGTAAAAATGTTGTTAAAACCTACTTACAAAAATAAAATCTACATATTATTTATCACTGAGAGTGGCCGCCGTGGCCTTTATTTGGATTTGGAGGATTTTATCTGGACCGTTTTTAACCCTTGGAGTTTAACGGCGATGTCATTTTGTGTGCGTGTCTATGAGTGGTATCGAAACTCCTATTTAACAAAACGCGAATGTAAAACTACAAGTTCTCAAAATACCACAGGTCTCGAAACTAGTTAGATAAGTTTAACAGTGATTTGCATACCTACTTGTTTGGTTAAAACAATAAACGTAGGGATTCTTAGTGGTTGAAATATCGATATGGCGCAAATAACCCGTAAGAAATTTAAATAATACTTTTTACATACAATAATCATAATTTGGTTGCGCTGAAATCGACGTATAGTTACATTATTGTCTTTTTTGTTGGCAAAACGAGTTGATGGATAGGGTTGGTGGTATGACTCCTGTCCCATGCCTTTCCTGCACAAACCTTTCATTTGCGTGTTAGCGGGACGGCTACAGCAAGTGTTATCCTCGCTCACTCTCTTCGCAACGTGTACTAGTGAAATCAAGATGGTGTCGAGTGTCAAACATACAAGTAGCTTCGCGCGCGTAGGATGTGTTCCAAATCGAAGGGAATGAATGCGTGAAAATCGCGTACATGTCGTCGTGTAAGTCCTCCACCGCATCGCATCATCTAGACGTCGTTCTTAAATCGTCGTTCGAGTGGCTGTCGAAAGGAACGCAATCGTGAAAAGTCATCACCGCAGCTCAAAGATCCTGCGAGCAGTGGGTAGCTCGCCATCCGATCAGCACCAGACCCGTGAGTCGACGGCGCGTAGTATTTCACGCGCGGCTCAAAGAGATGAGTGTCAGATATGTGGAAAATGATGTAAAAGAAGATGGTTGCCGCTAAATTTGAGTAGCTAGGTCCCTGCCTATGTTAGTGAAGAAATGGTTAACCGCATTTATTGATAATGTCGGGTATTCCTTAATATAAGAAGCGAAACAGCTGATGAAGATTTTGTATTGGAATTCGTTATAGTTTTAATAGCGTCCCAGGTAGGAAATGTTTTATGCGTCTAGAAGTATGTTTATCTGAAATTGTCTTTTGAGGTTTTTAAGTAGTTTATTAATGTAATTTCTATATCTAATGTATGATAGTTTAAGTGTAACATTTGTGGAGTCCCTTTTTAGTGCTTTGTGCATTCTATCTCGATTTCGAATACAGCGTATCCGGCCCGGGCGTGATCCACGGTTTAACATTCCCTTAACTTCGTGGTATTTTATAATTATTAGTGTTGTTTTTAACTATTTCCGATATTACACCAACCAAAAAACTGGCAGCAAAATTTGCGTCAAGTAAGTTTAGTACCGGCGTAAAATCTACTTGAACTAAAGCGTAACGTATTGCACTGCAGTTAATTCTATTGCGATAGACTGGTGATATTAGCTTTTTATTTAAGAATATTGTAAAAAGTGTTGGACAGAGGTCAGTGATAAAACACTCAAGGACTAATGTGACAGAGTCAAGCTTAGACTTCAGCAAAACATGATTTAAACAGTTTTCACCTCTTATTGGATTGAGATGCGTTGGCAAGAGACCGTAAGACGCTATCTTTTTCGTCTTTAACATTTTGTTACAGTGCTTTAATATCTATATCTTACTAAACCGAGATGAAGCTAATACTATCGCATATAAATACAGAGTATATAAAGACACATCATAGAGCCGTTAACTACGCATACTGAACGTCTAACAAAGTAGTTTTGCGCAAAAATTATTGCTGGAAAACGACTTTTATTTTTAGGTATGAAAAAAAAAACTATTTTTTATTGCGCGCAATGTAACGCAAACCTAGGCAAGTGGAGTTAAACAATGCCACTTCGCTCTAAACAACGTAGGTACTTGTCAGATACGTTTGATATTCATTGCGTTTTTGTAACTGCAAATGCGTAATTTAGAAATTTCGAAAAAAAAAAAACGAAAATTCAGGTACTTAATGTTTGTTAGGAAAAAGTTTAGTAATAATACTTTAAATTCATTTTCGTAAAAAAGTTGAAAAAAAATTGCGACTTTGACCTTCAATATCTCCAGAACCAGTGTATTCAGAACAGAGGTATGATCTAGTGGAAAAAAATGATCCAAATAATGGGTACATTATGTGGCTTTCGGCTTCGGAAACTGTCTTTTTACACCCGTTATAGATTACACGGACTTTACAAATATTTATTAAAATGAGGAGACTAAATACGAACATAGAAATTACGAGAATCCATAAATTGTATAACTTCTACAATTAGACGTTGGTACTTTCGCGTAAATTAAGTGTCTTGTCGCATAAATATCGACAAATATTAATTATTATATGTCGATATTTAAGAATCGATAGTTTTGTCTGTGTCTATATATTGTTACATCCTTAGTTAAGCGGTGCGGATACATGTCATTGCACAACAGCGCGCGCTGAACTGCGCATGCGACGATCATCATGGCCGACAATGCCACCAGAGCATACAATAACAGTATAAATGACACCAGTGCATATCCTGTCAGTGAAGACGATAACATTGCATACAGCAGAAGTGCATACAATACTAGTGCATTCAACATCAGTGCATATAACACTAGTGCGTACAGTACAAGTGCAAGTTTGGACGACTATAATAAAAACATATCAAAAATTGGGAGCATACCACTTGTTACGTTATGCGCTTTGCTTGTGCCGTCTCTGGCTGCGTTCATATACGGAGTGACATCGTGGTGTATATTAAAGAAGTTTCGTAATTTTAAAAACTATGTGCTTCTAAACTTAATCTTTACAAATGTCACGCGTACGTTATGCGTGGAAATTTATATGACTGGCGCTTTTAATCTTATAGAGAGGGTTTTTACAATAATAATATGTCTCCTAGGTATGATAAGTATGCAATCATTCAATTATTGGTTAGTTGTGTTGACTTATATTTTTTATGTTGATTTTGTAAAGGTTTTCAGCATTGATATTCGTAGAAAGTACTTTAAGAGTACCCTCTTTGCCTGGGGCATTCCTTTTACTGTATTATTATACGTATTTTTTTTGTTATATTTTGAAAGCAGTGAACTGGCAGTAATAAATATATATTACGTAATTTATTTTATTCCTGCAATAGTTAATTGTGTTACTTATTTAACAGTTATATATTCTCTGTTCCGCGGTAGTGTCACGGGTTCAACCTCATCTACTAATAAATGGCGTCGCTTCTCCGTAGCCACGCTGCTATGTGTACTCATTAATATTCTAACCTTAATTTTTTTAATAAGAGTAAAATATGAGAATTATCTCGTATTACAACTAGCTATTTCTTTTGAAATGCTTAATACACTAGCCTTAGATTTGTTTATAATTACACTGAAGAGTAATCGAGAATTATGGGCACAATATTGTAAAAAAAGATCAATTCGAACGTCACTAGAAATGAAGTGATAACAACAACATTTGCCTTGGTCCAGTAAAATAAGAAATAAATATTGCTTGTGACTAATTCTTTTAACCAGCTGTCCATTATTTTTTTATTTAGAATTAACATAATTATTATCTTTTGATATAACTAAAATATAATTTTAAATGGAGCGAATCTTTCATTTAATGTTGTACCTACCTTCACGTCCAACCCCATTCACAAATACGAGTAGGTACTCATTTACATTCATTACCCTTTTTTTTTGTGGGGTGGGATATCATCCATTGGTGACTCTTTGGCACACTAAGTACTCTGTTTTGCTTTTGGTAGTGTGGCCTGTGCATTGCTATTTTTTTTTGAATGCATACACAGTATGTATTGTAAAGGGTAATGAATGTACCCGGGCCTGCGGACGGCAAGCAGTGGGTAGCTCGCCGGGTATTTTAAAATTAAAAAGAAATTGTAAATTATATTCTCCTAACATTATATTGCATTCAACAAATCAAGACATGATGTCAAAACATGTGTCTATTCTTCCAAACTTCGATATTATTAATGATAATTGTTATAATAATTTGCAATAATATGTTCCTTAAATTTGGATTTATTAAATTAATTAACTGTGTCACAATTATCTAAAAACTCGTGACTACGTGCCTTACTGCCATCAAATTTAGTTAGCATCCTTTCAGCCATTTCTAACGAAATATAGGTAACTGTTTGTGCTTGTAGATACACTAGGATGAGACATGATTAAATTGATTTTTAAATTTTCACAACTGTTAGATGATTCCGTACAGGAAATATCCTTTATTTAAACGGTGTTGGTAAAATTTCGGTGTACTCACAGTAAAATTGCTTGAATATACCCTGTTGACATTATGAAGTTACTCGATGCGATGACGTGAAGTTTGGACGGCGTAAACGGTCGAGTAATGTTCTCCAAACCGTTGAGGATACGTCTCGTTCAAATTTAATATGAATTTTAACGATTTGAATATCGCAAGTCATAAAATTTACAAAATAAATGATTTATTGGAAGAAATAGATAATGATAATATATTTCATAAAGTTAAGAACAATACTTATTTTTTATTCATCTTTTTATCTATTGTTAAGTTTATAATAATGTATTAACTTTATAAATTAGGAAGATATTTGATAACAAGGAAATTCTTCTGCACTCCACAAACTAGATTATTAGCTCTAGAGGATTCCAGAAATTGTTGCGGAAGAATAACTAATTGTATAACTCTTAATTTAACTAGAAATACTAATAATGATAATACTGATATTTAGATGGAGGAAATTCAGTTGCCATCTCAAGAAAACACTCCTTTGAGACGTTCAACAAGAATAGCTCAAATAAAATGTCAATAGGTAATTTAAATTTTCTTTTCATGTGAATATTTTTTGTCAAATTATTCCCATTTTAAGGGGGGAGGTGTAAAGGACTCTACTATCTTGTTGTTTACGATTCCCAAGAGAAAGTATAGTTAATGATAGAGTTATCTTCTTTTATCTAATGTGTATACTAATTTGTCTAATATGTGTACTAACATTAAGTTATTCATACTAAGTATAACGATGTTATTATCTATAATACAGTTAGTTAATGTTGTTTGTTAGTTAATGAATGTACAAGGGTCGTGGTACTATCTACCCCTCCTTAAGTAATGATTTACGAGTATGTATAAATAGTCACCACCGCTCTTCCTAAAGTCAGTTCAGCACAGTTCAGTACAGTACAGTACAGTTGAAGTCGAAGCAAGAGTTCAGTCGCATTGTTGCGAGCTGTCAGTTATAAGTTATAATTAAGTTCACAATTTGGTTATGTTCTAGTTATCCTAAACTTGTAACCTAATCCTAACATTGACATAGAGTAAACCTCAGTTTCTAATACAACCGTGTCTCAATCAAGTGTCTCCCACACACCCAATCCTCAACGCCACCGCTCGGGCCATTACACAGTCATCCATGGCTTAACGGTACGTTTGCTGTTGGGAATTATCTTTATAATGGTGCTGTGATTAATAGATTCTGTTAATTTGTTAACTAGTGTGTTAGTTAATTGGTCCGGGCCACTGACACACATGACAGCAGCTCTGCTATTTTATTTTCTTTTAGATGTTTTAATGCCTGTTCAAAATCGATGGATGAGGTAGTTTTATTTGCAGTTAGTTTGGGTTTTAGCTTTGATAATGATAGAAAGGTAGTGAAATGATCGGTGATGGTTGTACGAGTATGTAGTATAGCGATTGATGTAAATACCTGTTTTTTGTTTATTTTAATCATAAAATGGTCTAAACAGTTTGATTCACGTGTAGGTAGAGTATGACCAGGCAGTATGCCGTGTAGTGATAACATATTTAGGTAATTTACTCTATTTCTATATTCATGCGATGGCTCAAATTCTTTAGTTTTAATATTAATGTTAATATCGCCCGCAATAATGATACTTTGATGTCGAGTTAAAGTATTCAGATGTGAATTGAGCGAATCTATAAAACAGTCTGTATTCTTGTTAGATGGGGAGCGGTACATGCAGAGAACAACGAAATTAAGTATTTGCAACTGAATGCAGGATGCCTGAGCCAAAACTATGTCTTTTATTTTGGGTTTTAGTGTTTTTTTTTACGTAAACCACTACACCATCATTTTGATTTAGTTGTCTTACTGTAGAAAAGGAAAGATAGCTATTTACTTGTGGTATGGGTTTATTTGGGTGTAGCCTACATTCTGTTAAAATTATGATGTCTGTTTCAAAGGAGAATGACAAAAATCGGCTCGAATCATGTAGCGTCCGACAGACTTTCTGTAATTATGATCATTCATATGAAAATACAGTAAGAATTATACATTATAAATAAAATCTGTAGAACCACACCGTTTAAATGTATATTTAAATAGTTATTTATTCGATCAACAAATCATCTGCCACAATTTCAATTAGAAATGTTACCAATACCAAAAAAAAAAATATCGATACGAAATTGCACTTGCAAATCGATTAAAATAATATCATTACGAAGCTACGAAAGTGAAATTATTACTTAGATGTCGTAATTCGTAGCTCTTATAATAATATTGCCCTTAATTATATTTTTGAATATATATATTAAACAGTAATAATTAAAAATAGTTAAATTCGATTATCGATAACGTCTAGAATAGTTTAATCTAACAATGTTATTATTGTGTGCTGGCAGCACTTGATGTCATTGTCAAAAAGTTTTACTTCTCCCGCGTATTATCACGAACGACGAAGTTTTTCCGTGTTTATTTTTGAGTTTTGAGTTGTTTTATTGCTGTTTCCGGACTCCGATTTTTCTACCACTTACGATTACCTTGGCTGTTGAAACTGAACCTGTATTACTCGCTGACCTGGCTCGCCCAACTGAAAATCTGAACCTGCCTACTTGTTGATCTGGCTTATCTCACACGGATATCTGAACCTTTAGTTTACTAACCATGATTCGCTGCATCAATTGTGGTGTAAATGCCTTTCGGATGCGACGATACTTGTTAGAAACTGAGACTCAAGAGATTCAGCAACTGGTCCAGTACCAAAATGCTCTTTCTGAAGTAAGTGATATATTAGTTAATGTTTTATCTTGAATATTGTAATAACAACATGATGTTACAAACAAAATAATAAGCCCCGCCCGATTGATGGCAATAGGGTTGCCCCCTATTACATGGGACTTAAATACATAACAGGCGAAATGTGGGTGTACTTTCGGGGATTACAGGCGGGATGTTGTATGTAAAGAATAAACAAAAACAAGCTACTGAGCTAATAAAAAAACCGGTATCAACTTAACCCTTTGTTTGTAGCTCATTATTCAACGTTCTAACACAATCTTTTTTTTTACAGTTACCAAGAGATAGTGTTTTGTGTCATGCTTGTTGGTTGCTACTACATCAATCAGTTGCAACACCAGGATCTGGTACTGATACTGTTGGACAAAGGAACTTATGTGTACACTGTGGAAGATCTTTGTATCGGTCAAGAGTCCATACATTATCAAGTAATACGGAAAGAGAAGCACGTATAAGAGCTGTTGTTGTAGAGAGGATTTTGCCACGCTCGGTATGTATTCATGCTAATATTTTATCAAAATGCTTTAAAATGATAAGCAAATCTTTTATTATCTCCAACTTATATTTATTTTTGCTCCAAAACAATATCATTAATTACACTGTATTTTTTTTTAAAACATGATTGTATTCCCTGCACGGTAAATGGTGTGGCGAGTTGCCGCCACTCTGCAAGTTGGATGGGGTGTGGTATCACGACGTGTGTGTCCTGCTTTAGCTTGTGAGGCAGGTGTGTAGCCGGCTTTACGGGAACCATAGGCAATTTAAAATGCAGCAATCGACGTCACTTCAGTGCGCCTTTCGCCGCGAGGCAGAACGCATTGTTGGCAGAAGTCCCTAGATTATCTCAAATGCATAGAGGGTCAACTGCATTAGCTGCATTATTATTGAAATTAAGAAATGGAGATTCGAATGAGCGAATTGCTAGTTTATTCCAAATGCCTCGCAGTACTTTGGAGAATTTAATGTCTAAAGCAAAGCAAGAGAGTTACTTCAACAAGATTTTGTGCCAATGCATTTAGGGATAAGTCATATGACGAGGGCAGATATTGCAAACAGAAATCTTTTAATCCATAATGGTCTTTTTGGAGGTACAGATACGAATAGGGAGAGACTACCAATTGTCATTGTTGATGGCACTTATATATATTGCCAAAAATGCTCAAATTATAAATATCAGAAAGATACATACTCTCTGCATAAGTATAGGAACCCTGTTAAGCCATTTTTGTTTGTGTGTTGTGATGGGTATATTGTGGAGGCTCTTGGTCCCTATCCAGCAACTACATCAGATGCTGAAATTATAAAAATGAATTTATAAATGAATCTCAACCGCTGAGGCAGTATTTTCGAGACAATGATGTTTTTATTCTGGATAGGGGATTTAGAGATGCAGTACCAGTTCTAGAAAATAGTAACTATAATGTTCATATGCCACTTTCGTTAGAAGAGAATGAAACACAGTTGTCAACGTTAGCAGCAAATAAATCAAGGGCAGTAACCATGTGCCGCTGGTCAGTGGAAACAGTAAATGGTATATTTAAAGAGCAGTTTAAAATATTCCGCCATGAATTGTTTAATAGAGCATCTTCACATTTGATGGTAGACTTTTCTGTTGCTGCTGCGTTGATAAACCGGTTTCATTGTCGTTAGACAGACTGATGCTGATGCTGTACAGATTCTAGAAATAGTAAATCAAAAAATGTATCAAAATAATGTTTTAGCTGATTTTATAAATAATAATAATTTTAATAGAAGGAGAGCTCACTACACAAACATAAATGTTGATTCACAAAATATAAATAACTTCCCTCAACTCACACAGGCAGATTTGATATTAATTGCTTGTGGTACTTACCACATAAAACAAGCACGGTCTTATTACGGCGAACATATTCGGAACAATGGTTCCTATATTATTGAAGAAGCTCATCTTAGCCACATACGGGATGAATTGTCACTCTCTCAAAATCACTGGCTCCTTAGAGGTAAAATTCAAAGCAGACATATAAGTCGAAAAATATATTATGTTTATATCATAATTAATAATAATAAAAATAATAATAATAATCGTATTGGTGGGGCCAGAGCAAACTAATCTGTTTCAGGGAGGGCAACACTCGCCCAAGAGTGATGCGCTTTATGAGACGGGCGTTTTCGGGGACTGATGTCAGCTCCCGAGACTATATGTCCCGTGTCACAGAGCGCATCGACTTCCTGAAGCAGAAAGTATATGCATGGGCAAACCGTATTCGCAGGTATAAGCGGCGAGTGGAACGATACACCCAGAATCGCACATTCCGAAGTAATGAAAGGTGGGTGTATAGGGATTGGGAGCGACCGGACCAAGGTGTGACTAATACGCACCTGCCGGATGATGATGCCATATACTCGTTCTGGCGCAGCATCTGGTCGGTGCCTGTCTGTCATACCGAGGGCGATTGGATTCGGGATGTTGAGCGCGCGTGCGATCCAATACCAGAAATGGGGGCAATTATCATCAGCCCCCAAGATGTAGCTCGTGCAGTCCGTCCGTTAGCTAACTGGAAATCTCCAGGGCCGGACGGGCTGCACAACTTCTGGATAAAATGGTTAACAAGGTCGCATACCCGCTTGGCATTTCAGATCCAGTCTGCCTTAGAGTCAGGGTCGCTACCCCAATTTCTAACTACAGGAATAACCCACCTGCTCCATAAATCACGTAGTACTGCGGAACCTAAAAATTATAGACCGATCACGTGCTTACCGAAGGTCTATAAGGTTCTTACATCCATTTTGAGAGCTAAGATTAATACACATATTATAAATAGTAACTGTATCATGTCTGCCTCTCAAAATGGATGTAGGAATGGGTCCCGCGGTACTAAGGAGCTTCTCCTCATAGATATGACCATTAGCCAACAGGTTCGACGCTTCCGAAAGGATCTGTCGACATGTTGGATAGACTATAAGAAGGCCTATGACTCAGTTCCTCATACATGGCTCATGAGGGTGTTAGAATTGTAATAATAATAATAATAATAACAAATTTATTGCATAAAGAAGGAGATTGTAGTACATAGGGCATACACAATGTTATACATATAAGTTTGTACCTACCATGTCAATCACAATCTGGTGGGTGAAGTTCTGCTTTCCTAGCTAGGTTATGGAATAACCTGTATTAAGGAATAACAGTCCCTGTCCCTTACATAGAGTTACAATAGAGTAGTACAATTTTTATTACCTAAAATTGTTTTTTTTTTTTTACTACAATAATGATTATAATTGAAAAGGTGCGTGTGTGTATAAGTGATAAGTGATTGTATGTCTGTAAATGGTATGTGTGTGTGTGTGTGTGTTCGTGTGTGCGTGTGTGATAGAGTGAAAGAGAGAGTGTTTGTTTGATTTGGTTGAAGTCGTGTGAGGTAAAATGTAATCTGCCACTATCATTATCACTTACATACTGAGATAAATTTCTGTTTCATCATAGTTTTTATTTTGAAGAAATGAACGCAGAATCTTTTTACACTTAAATAATCTTAGATAATCCGTATATCATGCAGATATTGTTAAGTTTATTGTACAGAGACGGACCTAAGTAGAAACAAAATCTACTTGCAAATGAAGTGCGTACTTGTGGAAGAGTGCAAATTAAGTCTTTCCTACGCTTTGTTACTATTTTGTAAGGGGTTTTACGGTGCTGAAGGAGAACTGCTTGAAGGATGAAGTGTTGTCGAACGTTAAGAACATTACAACTACTATACAATAGATCAGTAGGGAACATGATAGGTCTTGAAGTAGCTACTTTAAGTACCGCTCTGTGTGCGGTCTCGAGTGGTTTTAGTATAGTTTTCGCAGCACCACCCCAGCATGTGATACAATATGTAAGAATAGATAAGCACAGGGAAAAATAAACTACACGTATTATGTTTGGGTTCGCGATACTTCGGAGGGTTTTAAATATGTAAATTAACCTGCGGACTCTACCGGTGAGTTTGTTAATTTGAGTTTTAAAATTAAGGTTTTTGTCTATATAAACTCCTAAGTATTTGATATGATCAACTGCATTTAGGGATGGGCAGAGGCAAGAGCCATTTCCTTGTAGACACCTGTATTTGTGGGCTTTAATTGATACAGGAAATCTTGGTTGGGTGGTTGGACTAATTGAGTAGGTGATAAAGTTAGTTTTGGAGGTATTTAGTGTTAGTGAGTGAGAAAAGAGCCAATTTAGGGTTTTGTTGAAACCAGACTGTGCAAAGTGCTCAAGTTCCGACCAGGTGTCAGCAACAAAAGTTATAGCAGTGTCATCTGCAAAACTCACTATCTTAGCATTTGTAATTTTCAGGTTGCATAGGTCGTTTATAAAAACTAGAAAAAGCGTCGGGCTCAAAATGCTTCCTTGGGGTACTCCGTAGTAGATGGGAAGCTCTTCGCTTTTATTGGTATCTATGCTAACGATTTGTGTGCGATCCGAGAGATAGTTACGGAAAAGATCTAATTGCAAGCCTCTGACACCAATCCTTTCCAGTTTTAGTAAGAGCATAGAAATTGGAACGGTGTCAAAGGCTTTCGCAAGATCTATAAATATAGTTAAAACCCTTTTATTTTTGTCTAAATTATTTACTATATTGTTAAGCAAATCTTGTACTGCGTCAGTGGTAGATTTGCCTTTACGAAAGCCAAATTGCTGCGATGATATTAGATGATAATGTTCAAGGTAATTAACTAGCCTTTTATTGATGAGGCGTTCAAGAACCTTTGAAATGGCACTCAGAACAGCTATTGGGCGATAATTACTGGGCTCCTTGCCATCCCCTCCCTTAAAAGCTGGATGAATTATTGCCTTTTTAAGGGATGTAGGAAAGATACCAGTATCAAAGCACAGATTAAAGATATGGCTTAAGATAGGTGCCAGGGTATTTGTGTATTTTTTCAGAAAATAAGGCGTAATGCCATCCCAACCAGAAGCAGCATTTGACCGTAACGATTTAATGACAGTAATAATTTCTTCGGGATCTACACGGTCCAGAACAAAAGAAGAAGCCGATGAGGGATTGTGTATATCTTGTATAAATTGTATAAAGTTGATGCAACGCTACGCGCCTTCATGATGTCATGTATGAGGCAATGGAGGACGGTCCTTCGCTATCCAGGATGTCGACAAATCCAGAGGAATAGCGAACCGATAAGGATCGAGCGGGGTATATTCCAGGGTGATAGTTTGAGTCCGCTTTGGTTTTGCCTAGCTTTGAATCCTCTAAGCACACTGCTGGAGAATTCAGGGCTAGGCTATCGGTTGAAGAGAGGTGGTCAGGTTATATCTCACCTCCTTTACATGGATGACTTGAAACTCTTTGCCCCCAACAATCTGCAACTGATGGAGCTACTGAAGGTAACTGAAACCTTCAGTAGTGCCATCAGGATGGAGTTTGGTGTAGACAAATGTGCGGTCATGCATGTAAAGCGAGGGGAGATTGTGGAACCCGTGGGAACTCAACTCTCGGATTTCATAAACCTGAGATCCCTCTCTCCAACCGAAACCTATAAGTATTTGGGTATGTCGGAAGCGTTAGGTATCATTATTACTGACATGAAGCAATCGTTGAAGGAGCGCTTCTTTGGCCGCCTGAAGAAGGTATTTAATAGCCTTCTATCAGGCGGAAATAAGGTGCGCGCCTTCAACGGTTGGGTCATGCCGGTATTGATGTACTCTTTCGGCGTACTCAAATGGACTCAAACAGAACTTGACGCCCTGGATAGGCGTGTCCGTACACTGCTGACTGCATTTCGAATGCAACACCCACGTTCGTCGGTGATGAGACTGTATATCCCGCGGAAGTGTGGAGGCCGAGGCTTTTTAAATGTTAAGACCCTCCACAACCGCGAGGTATGCAGTCTAAGGGAATATTTCCTAGCTGCTGACGTGGGTATGCATCGAGATGTAGTGGCAGTGGACAAGGGCCTTACTCCACTCTCCTTGGCTAACGAGAACTGGCGCAAACCTCTAGTGCTTGACACTAACGATCGCAGAGAAGTATGGCAGAGTAAGGAACTTCACGGACGCTTTTTCCGGGCCGTACATGGGCGCGATGTAGACCAACTAGCGTCCGTAGCCTGGCTGCATGTCGGTAACCTCTTTGGGGAAACCGAAGGTTTTGTCTGTGCAATTATGGACGAAGTTATCATGACGAAAAACTACCGGAGATTTATTGTGAAGGACGGCACGGTTGACATATGTCGGGCATGTCATCGTCCGGAAGAATCAATCCGCCACATAATCTCTGGTTGTTCTCGTCTAGCTAACGGTGAATACTTGCATAGGCACAACCTTGTAGCCAGGATTATCCATCAGCAACTTGCTCTGAAGTACTCTCTTGTGGAATCGGAAGTGCCGTACTACAGATATGCGCCCGACCCAGTTCTCGATAATGGTCATATCTCACTGTACTGGGATCGGTCCATCATCACTGACAGGACTATTGTAGCCAATAGCCAGTTTGTTACAGAAGTTTCTGTACCTAGTAAAAGTTATCTTTAGTGTTTCATTATTTGGTGACACCCTAATTTTTCCATGAAGGTTGTCTCTGTGTCGAATGCAACAAAGGAGACCTGGAGTGATCCAGGGCTTTACAGTTGTTTTACGGTTGGGTACTTTCTCAGATTTAGAATTAATTTCAATCACTTTTTTAATCGAGTTGACCATGGTTTCAGCCGCTTCGTCGGGATCTTGTGTGTTGTAAACATGACTAAAGTCAACTTGCCTTAAGTCCGCAATCAACTGGTCATGATTAATTCGTACCACTGTTTTTTTTGCAGGTTGTTTGAAACTCTTTTTGGCAAGAAACAATAGTACTGTATCATGGTCAGTTAATGCGGAGTGCGCCACTAGTGTTGAGGCTGGGTATTGTGTTTTTAGAATGTAATGATCGAGACACGAGTTGAGTCGTGTGGGCAGGGTATGTGAAGGCAATAGGCCATGAGATGCTAATAAGTTTAGATAGTTACGTTTGTTTGAATCACGGCATTGATCATTAATATTTATATTTATATCACCAGTGATTATGATGTTATTATAGTATGCGATACTAGTTAAAGTCATGTTTAAGGAATTAGGAAAGTTGGAAATGTCTTTGTAGCTTGGAGGGCGGTAAATTGCTAGTAGTATAGTGTTGTGGTCTACTTTTATCAGGAGACAATTTGCATCTGAAAATGATGGTTCTTGTACAGAAACGTTAAGGTATGTATGTACAGACTGTTGTCAGCATTACCTGACCCACCCTAAAATCAAACGACTTTGGACCCTCTGCATGTAACATTAAGGTTTATTTAATTTATATGAGCTTATCAGACAACTGCTCGAGGATTTGATGAACAAATACAATAATAATATAGACACGCAAATTTGATCTTTAAAACGTTAGCATTAGGTTATATTTTATAACTATTTGTTATAATATGATAAGTGTAATAGCTTATTTTAATAAATGAGTTTAAGTAATTCTAGTCTCGTGGTCTGTGTGTAAGACTGTGAAAAACGAGGCTCGAGATCAAATCCTGCGACAAAGATATTGTTTTGCTTTCAATATAAAATTTATATTTCAAAACTATTTCTTGTATTATTGTAAAGAACTACAGATTAGACATAAACTTTTTAAAATGGTAATATTTTCACATAACTTGTAATAAGTGGGTAGTTGAAAAATAAATATTCGTCTTCATTATAAAGCTGGTATTCAAATGCTACTATGGAGTGATTATTTAAAATACAAAATAATTTGCACGAGGAGATGGCTGCTCGTGCTGTGCAAGAATAAACTTTATGATAGTATACTATATGGTTCAAATTTTTTTGAATATTGCGTCTAGCGTAATGCTAGACGCAATATTCAAAAAACTAAGATCAAATTTCAATGCGGCTTATAAGAGTTGTGTTGGTCTTGTGGTCACTAAGGTAGTGCGATATTCATCGTTGTCTACGTTCGAAACCAAGTTTAACCTAAATTTAGATATTATATTACACTTTTTTACAATTTTTTAATAGACGACGTAGGGTATTGTCTTTTTAAACGGGCAGTTTGTATAGAAATAAAACTAAAAAATTGCAAGTTTAAAATGTTTATTATTCCATTAAAACACCTAAGTAAGATAAAGTAAGTAAATGCTCATATATTTCCAAATTAATATACTTTTTATATTAGTATGCCATATAAACATTAAAAAAGGCATGCATATGCTTCAAAGTTTGTTATCGAGAAAATGAATTCATCTGTGAAATGCTTTACAAATTTATAGCTGCCTATATGTAGTGAATAAACATGTTATTTAAACAGAAAAAATCTGTTTATAACAATAACATCACCACATAATCTGCAACATTTTAATGGTTGAACAATCAATCCATTGAGCATTTACTAGCATGGTGTGTTTAAATATACCTACTAGATGAACTAGTAGCGGAGTGGTGCACCGTCCCCTGCTATAACTTGTTGTAAGCGGCTACGCATACTGCGCACCATGTTCCAACACAAATCTTTGCCTCTCATGTGCTCCCAAGTCGATGTCACGACCTCAGCCAAGTTGTGTTTGTTTCGCACTTCCGTTGTGTCCCAATTTAAAACCATTTGACCCCATAGATTTTCTATAGGGTTCAAATCAGGACTTTTAGATGGCCAATTAATAACTGTCACACCTTCTTGAGCAGCTAACCATTCCCGCACAATGCCTGCACGATGGATGGAGCAGTTATCATACATGAAATAAATATGTGACGTTGGATAGGCAATTCGCACAGTCGGCAGCATGACGTCACGCAGAATCTCCAAATACAAACTGCTATTAAACCTACCACCAACTTCCACCAATTCACCAGGTCCCATGGACGACATCCAGCCCCAGTAGCCCAGGGTTATTCTACCGCTGGTTCTACAAGGTAGCAAGCACTTCTCGTTGTAACGTTCTCCTTTCCTCCGCCATAAGATTTTACGTTCATCTTATATTATAGGTTTATAATTCTTTATCCCAGCAACGTGTAAATGCCTTCTCACTGTTTCCACTGAAATATTGTGGTTTATTGCGGTTGCACGAATGGGCAAAAATGGATTTTCAACGTGGCTTGAAACAATAGCCCGGTGACGTTCGAATTCGGGACTATACTTAATGGCTTTTGCTCCTGGACGAATCCGCTGAATATTTCCATTGTCTCCATAACGTCTTAGCCATAGCCTGACCGTATTTCTCTAAAACAAAAATAAACATTTTTGGAACCGTGTATGTAACTTGTAAGGAGTGAATGTAATGGTAAAATAGCCAACTACGCGTTCATTCATCACAATCAATAAAATAAAATAGGTATAAAAAAACACTTACTGCTATATTAAGTCGGCGACCAATCTCTCTAATTCCAACATTCTGCTCATGTAAAAATATTATTTTATGTTTGGTAGGTATAGTCGTCAAGTTGCGACATGATGCTATATTACAGCAAATTGCTTAAAAATACTTAACGAGTTAAACGATTTACAAATGTGTGTGCGCAATCACTGCTATTAGGCGTAGTGTAAACTTTGTTACTTAGATGAATTTATGATCTACCTCACAACCAACCATTCTTGGTAAATATAAATTCTGTGAACTTAAAGTTTTTTAAATTACCCACCCGTTTACAAGATAAGTTATTAGGTGAAAATCATATTGGTCGTTCTTTAATATTGCAAGCAATATTGTAGAAATGAAAACAAATTAAAAAAGAAACTGATGTATAGGTGGACTGTGTTTTCGAACCCACATGCTGTTCGTCGTCAATCCAGCATCAAACCGCTAAGCCACAAGAACTTGTTGGGAATACACGAAATTAAAGATTGGGTTGTAATTATGTAGTGTGACTTAAAAGCTTTTCAACTTTAATGTTAACGAGATAATGATTAAAATAGCTTAACAAAAACATATATAGTGCCGGTAGCTCCGACTTTGTTGGGTGGGTTTACCTTAAAGTTACGTGTTAAAGATCAAATTTGCGTGTCTGTGTTATTATTGTATTTTTGTTCATCGAGTGCTCGAGCACTTGTCTGATAAGCTCATATAAATTAAATAAACCTTAATGTTACATGCAGAGGGTCCAAAGTCGTTTGATTTTAGGGTGGGTCAGGTAATGCTGACAACAGTCTGTACATAGACTACTACTCCTTCATTTTGTGTAATATTTTTCTTGGAAGAGAAAGAGTTGTTACCTATCAAGTCAGGGATAGTGTGAGTGTTGGGCAGCCAACATTCAGTTAGGGTAATAATATCCCAAGCTATTTTAGTCCTAGCTAGTATCGTGTGGAGGCCAGATATATTTTTTGAGATACTTCTGATATTTTGATTAAGAACTTTGAGCGAGTTATTGGGTATAATATTGGATGGAATACAATTGTCAAGATCACATGTGGTTGAGTCTGACACAGAGATGGAATCTATATTAGAGCAGTTATTTTGTATATTATCGAATGTTAAAAAATAATTTATTCTTCATTACATTTAAAAATATTAGTGTTAAAGATAAACTGTTATTCTTTGCTTTAAGCGCCAGGTAGGCGCTGTTACTGGCATAGGTAGGTAAGTTATTAATTTTATATGATCCTGTATTAACTTGGTAGGTACAAGCAATCATTATGAGAGTTAGGTGTGTAGTGTAGATGCGTGTGTGAATATGTTTGTGTATGGTCAAGGTGTGTATGTAGTTTGTATATATGTTTCTAAGATATCTAGCGCACTTTAATATTTGCGTAGCAAGGTTTAGATGAAGAAGAATTTTGCTATTAGTTTTACAAAGGCGTTCAATATCTAAGGAAAATCGTATAACCGATAAGTAAACGTGTGATATACATTTTGTTATTATAATATAATGTTGTATGTAGGTGGGTATGAGTTTAGTGTTAGTAGTGGTTAATAACATTAATATTAAATTAAATCGATACAAGATTTTAGAAATATTTTTAGAAACTAGACGAAGACATAAAGTAAGGTAAACTAGTCATTTTTGCTTGCGGAGTTTTGTTAGATCATCTTCGGATTTAATTAGTCGGCTCGGCATACCTTGTTTTTCTCGCACATATACTTTGCCATTGGCGGTCCAACATTGCTCGTAGTTGCTACTTCGTATAAACTCTCGTGCGAGGTAGTGGAGACGTTTACCCATGGCGGTTAGGACTTCAGATATGTATAGCGGACTCTTAGGACCTTTTTCTTGCAGATGGCTACTGTTGAGACGGTTTTCCTTATTGTTTTTATTGTAGTTTTTTGTTGACAATAAGAACTGATCTTTAAATGCAGGTGACGTGAATTCTACAATAACGGTGCCTGGTGACTCTGTTTTATTCTTCAGACGGAAGATATTTTTTATATCCGAACTTGAAACGGAATGGTTAATGACATTGCCGAGTTTCTGAATTGATTCTGTAAGGGTTTCACGGGTTTCGAATTTTGTAGGTTGAATATTTTTTATTTCAATCGTTCCTGCTTTCATATTTCTTTCGAGAAAGTCTACTTTTTGTTCTAAGTTTTTTATTTCTTTTTGGTTGATGTCACACTTAGAGTGAAGATTTTTTATCTCCTTCAGGGCGTCATCGTATTTCGCGGACAGGAATATCATATCTTTTTTAATGTCGTCATTTTGTAGCCTAATTTCTGTGTTTTGAGCACTAATAATAGAATTTTGGGATCTAATGTCATCGAGAGCAGCTTGTAAGGCATCTATTTTTCCGTTGTTGCTCGATTGTTTTCCCACTAAGTCAGAAATCATGGCCTTCATCTCTTTCATCATGGCATGGCATGGCATTAATAATAATTAAACTGGGAGAGAGGCAATTGACAAATATTGTTGTAATTGCTTAGTTGGGCGAAGGACCGTAGGTTACTGTGCACATACAATGACAATATTATGGTATCTCGGTTGGGCACGACATCAAACTAATATAACCCCTCCAGCCCAGTTTTTAGATGATTTATTAATTAAATATGGTGATGTACTGTTTGATGAATAATACATTGTTAAAAAGTAAACCCACATGGGATTTTTTTTATACATTCTAAAATAATCTAAGTAAGAATGCTATGTATTATGTATATTTTTTACTATAAAACATTTATATGTTTTTAGGAGCGGATAATGTGGCAAAAGTCATTAATTTAATTAGTCATTTATCAGTCTACTTCATGTCATCGTTAAAATCAGAAGTATTAAGTGATCAACTTTAAAGAACTATAACTTTTTTTGGTGTACATCTACAAAAAAAATAATTATACTATCAAACTCTTTAATTATTTTCCTTTTTAATGGTATATAATTCATCTTTGTCGGTTCGGGCCTAGTCTTGTAGGAAACTTTAGCATTCTCCTTTATGTCTTGCAAAAAAATTATAGTCTCAAGTACTTTAAAAACAAATGAGCTACATGAGTCAATTTATTAACTTGTGTCGTTTGGCACAGCAGCAGTCATTCCCAAGCGAATACAAAATACTCGCCAACGGCCATCCATTAAAACCTAAATCTAAACTTTTATCATTAACTCCTTTTTATTGCTCCAACGATAAATTAATTCGAGTAGGCGGTCGTATTGATTCCTCAAACTATCATCATGATAAAAAAAACATCCTGTGTTGCTTGACGCATCTCATCATCTCACGAAATTAATATTTCAATATGTATCCATATGTATGTTTTTGCACATGTAGAATCCATTCTGAATTTGTCCGTTGTTTATTTATTTATTTTATCTTCTTTGCCTCACCCCTAGTCACTTTCTTATTGGCTAGCCCCTCACTGCTCTTCCATCATCTGCCTTTGAAGACCGTAATTCTAACAATCTACAACGCTACCAACGAATACAGCAAATCTATTAACACTTTTGGCGTCGGTGGCAGCGTGAATATATCGCTGACTTACAGCAACGTAGCAAGTGGAGAACCGATTAGTCAAGCCTGAACATCGGTGATTTGGTCCTTCTGAAGGAAGATAATACGCCGCTTCTGTGTTGGAGACTGGGACGAGTGCAGGAATTGTTCCCTGGATCAGACGGAGTATCTCGAGTTGCTGATGTGAACACACAACGGGGAGTTTTACGACGTCCTTTAGTTCGCCTCTGCCTTCCTCAGATGAAAAAAGGTTTGCAAACTGAAGATTTCAATGGCGGGAGGATGTTGGCGCCTAGTGCTACATTCATAGCAACAAGCTTCACTCATATGATACGTAGTAAATAGTTATCGAGGGTACTTTTTTTTTCTTAGTATCTTCAAGGTATCCCACATTACTTTTTATATTATTCTCCCTTATTCCGTGTCTTATAACGGCATAAACGGCGAGCATATAGTATGAGCTATCCTATTATATTATTATAGTCTTTGGTATGAGAAAGTGTTTTGGCGAGATTTTTAACCGACGAAAAAAAGGAGGAGGTTCTCAATTCGACCGTATATATATATATTTTTTTTTTGTTTTTTTTTTTGTGTATGATCAGCCCTCACTTCGTCATTTATGAACCGATCTTGATGGTTCTTTTTCTGTTAGATAGAAGATACCTCAAGGGTGGTCCCATATCAAGGAAATCAGGATCTGATAATGGAATCCAGACAAAATTGAGAGAAAACCTCAAAAATTGTGGGCACGTTTAGCGTTTCTATATGTATGTTCGGCCCTCACTCCGTTATTTAGAAACTGATTTTGATAATTCTTTTTTTATTAGATAGGGTAAACCTCAAGGTTGGTCCCATGTCAAGGAGATCAGGATTTGATCATGTTATCCGGATAAAATTGAGAGAAAACTTCGAATATTGGGCACAAATATTGTTTCTGTTTACTTTTCATAACTTAATCAGGTATTTGCATTTAGGAATCATCACATCATGAAACTGAGCTGATGATGGAAACCATACCTTTCCTAAATAATAGAAGTTAGATATAAAAACTGGTTTTAGTGACAAATACCACTTAATATGCTTTGAAGAAAAGACGTCTTTACAATATTGGAGGTAACCTCAATTGGTCAATATCCTGGGAACTTCATGGAAGGATGGTTACATCATCTCAGCTCAGTGGCAAGGGGAATGATGAAGGATTAGAAATTAGCCTCAAAGTGTTAAAAGATGATGCGAGGCACAAAAAATCATAAAAAAAAACTTTTTAACAAAAAAATTAACCGAAGAAAAAGAACTAAAAAGCAAAAAATAAATAAACATTTTTAGTCTTGAGTATTGAGCTTATTTACCTACATAAAATATCAAATTTTATGGAAACTAATTTTGAGTCGGCGCCAATTAATAAAATGATTAATTACCTATATATTATATAGCAAATTAATCATTTTATTAATTGGTGACTAAAATAATATTTTGAGTCGGCGCCAATTAATAAAATGATTAATTACCTATATATTCGTCGGTGGATTTTTTTGTTAAAAAGTTTTCTCGAGTGAAGTTCAGTGGCTGTTTTAATTATTCGCTTATTGATTCCTGGTGGATATTGTGATGTAAAATTGGTATAGTTTTGTGTCTCAAGTGTCTACGCAACTAGATAATATGTGAAATCATTGAAACAGGCGCGATCTCGGTAAAATGGAGATGAGAATTTTATTGTAGTATTTACTACCTTAGCGAAGTTTGCCGAGAAGGCTGACTCGACACATTTGTTGCCAAATACTGCAAGAAACATTAGAATGTGCTAAATCTTTATTCTAATGGAAAGAAACAAATAAAAATACACTACTGATGATTAGGCAGCATGGTCTCTGACCATTGCCTGTTGTAAGAGGAACAAAAAAAAGAAGTCTTTGGTATGAGCGAACTTCAACGTATATGAGACGTTCCCAAGGCGACAAACAAAAACAAGCAGTATTGCCAAAATATCATTTTCACAAAATATTGCCAGAGTAATTTCTTTAATTTCAAACTAGTAGTAATTATTAATTAATAAATAATTATTTCATCTTTATATAATATTATTCATGCAAGTCCAACATGTAGTTAACAACTATGTGGGATGGTTAGATTTGTTTGTTGTCCAAAAAGCCTAGGGAAGCACTTTTCAAAATATTTTAGTTATTATTTTCTACCGAGTATCTGTTGGTTTCATAAAGTGGTAATTCTGGTGATTCAAAATATTTTCTTCCATAGATAAAGCCGCACCGGATATGAGTTTAATCAAATAAAAGTTCATTAAAATAAATAATTAAAACTAAAGTTGCACATGTAAAAGTAATAATGAATAATAAAAAAAATACTAATAATTTGACTAAGTTTTGCAGTCAAATGTCTAGTTGCTTCCTATAACGTTAAGGTAAAAACTCGCCAATGTTTTTTACTTACAAATATTGTAATAACACATAGCACTAAAAAACACTGAGTGATCCACTCCGCCGCCATGACACTCACAATTTTTTTTAAATAGTTTTTATTCATGACCACAGATACAAGTCTTTCAGTTGGATACATAGTTAGATACAGGATATTTTTTATCCCATTAGAATGCAGATTTAACACATTCTTATGCTTTTTGCAGTATTTGACAACAAATGTGTCGAGTCAGCTTTCTCGGCAAGTTTCGCTGAGGTAGTCAATATTACAATAACATTCTCAGCTTAATTTTACCGAGATCGCCCCTGTTCCAATGATTCCACAATTATTATCCAGTTCCGTAGACACTTGAGACACAAAACTACACAAATTTTACATCACAATTAACCAGTAGGAATCAATAAGTCAATAATTAAAACAGCCACTGAATTTCACTCGAAAAAATCCCGCCAAATACTCTGACACTCACAACCCCATTCGGTGTTACCCGCTCTAAATTAAAAGTACTAATAAGAAAATAAATTCCAAATCACAGAGTAAAAATAATCGATTCAAATTTTAAAAAATCCTACAATGCTACAATGACAAAAATGCTATCACAGCAAAAAGCTGGCCCATCCAACTTAGCCTCCTATGCGTTTTGCTTGTGCCGTCTCTGATTGCGTTCCTATACGGAGTGACATCATGGTGTATCATAAAGAAGTTTCGTAATTTCAAAAACTATGTGCTTCTAAACTTAATCTTTGCAAATATCGTGCGTTTATTATGTATGGCATCTTATTATTTTAATATAGATGAGAATGAATCTCTTGTAACAATAATAGCTCTCCTCTTTTCGATATGTGCGTTAGCATTTAATTTTTGGTTAGTTGTGTTGGGTTATATTTTTTATATTGATTTTGTAAAGGTTTTCAGCATTGATATTCGTAGAAAGTACTTAAAAAGTACCCTCTTTGCCTGGGGCCTACCTTTTTTAGTAATATCCATAAATATTTTAATATTTATTGGAATAAATGAGTCGAATCCATTGAGAGCATATTATCTTTATGGTGTTATATATTTCGTAATTTATTTTATCCCTCCAACAGTTAATTGTATTACCTATTTAACAGTTTTATATTCTCTGTTCCGCGGTAGTGTCACGGGTTCGACCTCATTTACTAACAAATGGCGTCGCTTGTACGTAGCCACACTTATATTTGTACTCATTAATATTTTAACCTTAATCTATTTAATAAGAGTAACCTATGAGAATTATGTCGCATTAAGGATAGCTAATTCCGCTGAAATATTTAATATGCTGGCATTAAATATTTTTATAATTATAGGGAAGAGTAATCGAGAAATATGGGGATATTATTTTAAAAGGAGATCGATTCGAACGTCGCTAGAAATGAATTGATAACAACAACAATGCTCCCCTAGAGTGCAGTCCTGGACTAGATCTGTTCGCTGATGAATGGAAAAAGATACTGTCTGAATGTCTGACGTTTTGCGAGAAGATTGAGTGAAAGGCTTAAGTATGTATAATATTGTGCAATTGTAATATTTTATTTTATTCTTAATGTGTTTT
This sequence comes from Polia nebulosa, assembly GCA_951329385.1. Lineage (NCBI taxonomy): Eukaryota > Metazoa > Arthropoda > Insecta > Lepidoptera > Noctuidae > Polia > Polia nebulosa. Next base: position 6,928,123 of record OX589613.1, on the reverse strand, counting down.
ATACAACTTGTATTCTGATTTTAATTGGTAATGTGTATGATCAGTGTAATTGGCATTTTGTCATTCTGGTAAAATTAATAAATAATAACAACTGTCTTGGTCCAGTAAAATAAGAAATAAATATCTATTAACCAGTTGTCCATTATTTTGTTTTTTAGAATTAACATATTATCTTTGATACCGTATCGTTTTAGTTAAGAAGATAGAACTAAAATATAATTTTAAATGGATCGCATTTTTGATTTAATGTTGTACTTACCTTTACGTCCAACCCAGTTCACATATAATACTCAATTACATTCATTACCATTTACAATACACATTGTGTATGCATTCACAAAAAAAAAATCTAAAATGGCAATGGGCAGGTTACACTATCAGAAGCAAAATAGAGAAGTGGGCCAAAGACGTCACCGTATGGTACTCGAGACACCATGAAGAAAAGAGGAAGACCAACGCATGGGAGGATGATCTGAGATCAATAGCGGGATGGGGGAGGAAAGCTCACGATCGTGAATATTATGGAAGGGTCTGGGGAAGTCTATGCTGGAAAGCAAAACAAACTGCGATTAACAAAATACATCTGATTTGGATGCATTTTTATTGCAATAGCGAATTGCACTTGTTAAGCAACACGGGAAAAAGAAATAGAGAGATGATAAACAGATTAAGTTCACCGTACGATGGCGTTCTCTAAATGAACAAGAATCAATTATAATGAATGGAATTTTCAGGTTGCAACAGAAGTGACAAATAGTTTTTTTAACCGACTTCCAAAAGGAGGAGGTTCTCAATTCGTCTGTTTTTTTTATTTTTTTGTGTGTTTGTTACGCGATTTCTCCGTCAGTTGTGAACCAATTTTCAAAATTCTTTTTTTATCTGAAAGAATACTGCCGTCGTAAGAAAAAAGGGCACAACTAACATTTTTGTCAAAATTGAGTTATATACATATTTAGAATCAGAAAAAAAAGGCACATCTACTCAATTTTTTATAGAATTTTATCTTCAAGGAATTCGGAGATACAGTAGGCTCAAAAGGCACAAATGAGACTAATATTCATGTTTTATAGAATGAAAAGGCACATTTATTTACCATTATATTGAAAAGGCACAAATACGTAGATGTGACTATTACTTCATACAGATTTTTACTAAAAACTACTTTGTAAAGGCACACTTACAACATAACATAAAGAAAAGGCTCAAATGCCAGATGTGCTGTCTACTTAATTAATGATCCATGCATGGCTCAATTAATTTACGTATAAAAGGCACAAATAACCAGTTGTGCCTTTTCTTTAAATTATTTACAATTAGGGGTGAGGAAAGGAGGGCAGGGTTTGATTGAAACGCGCCAGTAATTGTGCCCGACGTGTCTCGACGAGTCCACGCTTGTCTGTGCTGCGCTGGTAAGATTAAGTTTTTGTTACATTTGCGTGTTTTTATTATATTAAACTTCTTTTGTGACACATTAATATGAATATAATAATGTATTAGTATTTATTGGCTACATTTTTGAGTGATTAATTGCAATTTAGTTAAAAAATATAACGAAATTTTTAGTAGGTATCTACCTAATCACTACATAGTATAAAACAAAGGCGCCTATTTCCCTTTGTACGCTTAAATCTTTAAAACTACGCAACGAATTTTGATGGGGTTTTTTTTTAATAGATAGAGTGATTGAAGAGGAAGGTTCATATGTATAATAACATCCATTAAATAGTGGGCATTGCACCCGTGCGAAGCCGGGGCGGGTCGTTAGTCGTAAATAATTTAGAAAAAGCGCAATAATTGTTACTGGATTTATACTACCAGGTCATTTTTATCAAAAACTTAATTCTTTTTTCAGCTTTCAGAACCATCGCTAGAAAAACTGTTTTCAAATAAAAACAACCGCATTGCACAATAGTAAAGAAGATGATTATTCAAGATTTTTTTGATTTTGAAGACTGCTCCTCAACATTCAAATTGAAAAATTCCAACCCTCGAGCTTATTTGAATGGTATTGCCGAGGCTAATTTTCGCAGGGGATTCCATTTATTATTTTACAAAAATAGCCATGGCACTGATGAGTATTTTGAATTAGATTTCCTTAGGTTAAAAGATCTTAAACAAGGTATTCCAGCACCACGCCAAAAACTTACTCCGAGGGGCATCACGAGTGAAAGGAAATCCGCTATACTCACTAAACTTGGACCACTTATGCCTGCTAATCGAAGGCATTTTTGGGAAAGCTTACCCGTAAATGACCGCTCAGCTGATCTAACTCATATTTATGAAGACTGATTGTTTTATTAATTTACTCATTTTGACTGAAGTTCTAGTTATAAGTGCCTTGATGATTGTGATAACTTACCTAATTACTTAACATAATAATGTACCTAAGGTTTTTTATTTTTCAAATAGTTTTTTTTTGTTTATTCTTATTTTGATAATTTTAATGTTGCTCAAAGGACATGGCTAGAATTGTTCAAAAAGGTGATAACCTTAAAAATGTTAAAACATTATTATAAAACTTCTACTAGTAGCTGATTAAATATCCTTTTTTTTAAAAAAAAAAAAGAAACTAATACCTAAGTTCCTTGATGAAGGTTTTTCCTTTAATTTTTGAATTAGTTTGTGTTTATTCCTATTTTGATAATTTTAATGTTGTTTGTAGGGCATGGCCAGAATGATTGTAATTGTGATAACCTTAAAAGTGCCATATTTAACAAACATTCTTATAAGACTTTTAGAAGTTGATTTAATATGACTGACTGTGATTTAAAAAAAAAAACAAATAAGTTTCTTGAAGACTGGTAATTTCAGTTAACTAGTGTAATTTTTTTAAAGTTGTGAGACGATAATTCTTGTTACCTTTTTAAAATAAAAAATGTATAATTATTTCCTAATTGTTTTATTACCTGTTTCTTTTTGTATAGTTATTAAAATGAAAAGGCACATTTTAATAAATATGCCTTTTCATTGTAATATTTCATATTTTTTCCCCAAAATGTCAGAATGAAAAGTCGCAATTGGTTAGTTATGCCCTTTATTCGTAATATTAATAACATTAGTTAATTTTTTTTGTTGCTTTGAAAGGGAAAATGTTGATTATTTAATAAATAGTAATAAAATAATAACTTACATTTCATCAGTTGTATAAGAATCGTGATAATGAATTTATTTTAATTCATCTATTTTCGAAAAATAATGTGTAAGTCAATATTTTTCGCCAAAAACCAATAAAAACTTTAAAGTCAATTTTCTCCATATTTATAAAATGTTAGTTGTGCCTTTTTTCATTATGACGGCAGAATATACTCCTGAGGTGGTCCCACATAAATTTTATTGAAATTTCTTTAGCGCTTTTTGAGAAACTGAACAAAAACGGAAAATACGTGTACCTCGATGACATTTTCGTGTTCTCCAAATGTTTAAATTATATTGGGGTTTTTAGTTCTGGGGTATAACAAGTAAAAAGTGAAAAATAAAAATCTTTTTTACAAAAAAAAACAACCGACTTCCAAAAAAAATACACAAAAAATAAATAAATAACTTTAATTTCGGAAGTCGGTGTCAAATAACGAAGAAGTAAAATATACAAACACCGACTACCGAAATTAAAGTTATTTATTTATTTTTTGTGTATTTTTTTTTGGAAGTCGGTTGTTTTTTTTGTAAAAAAGTTTTTTTTACACAACCTGTTGTAGATAGTGCACATATAGGTATTGCTGGCCACTGTAGTACCTTTAGATGTATTCGAGTGATGATGACGATAGTATACACATATTGCTGTCGGCGATAGTACCTGTATTATTAAACATGTGTTGTCAACGATAGTACCTTTATTACCATCCAAGTAGTGACGATGATAACCCACATATATTGTTGACACATACCTATATATTGTTATACAAGGAGACACATAAAATAAAACAATGTAGTAGTCAGGAAATGGTTCAATGATAAATTGAAAATAGGCACATAAAACACAACAATATAGTAATTTAGAAGTTACATAAACAACACAGTAATCAAGAAAACTTTTTTGCAAAAAAAACAACCGACTTCCAAAAAAAAATACACTAAAAAATTAATAAATAACTTTAATTTCGGAAGTCGGTGTTTGTATTTTACTTCTTCGTTATTTGACACCGACTTCCGAAATTAAAGTTATTTATTAATTTTTTAGTGTATTTTTTTGTTTTGGAAGTCTGTTGTTTTTTTTGCAAAAAGTTTTTTATTTTTTACTTTTTAGTTGTTATAACTCAGAACTAAAAACTCCAATATAATGGAACGTGGAATTTAAACATTTGGAGAACACCAAAACGTCGTCGAGGTACACGTATTTTCCGTTTTTGTTCAATTTCTAAAAAGCGCTGAATCAATTTGACGACACGGTTGGCGCAGTGGTTGAGCGTTCGGCTGCTGCGCTGCGTGTCGCGGGTTCGATCCCCGCACGGAACAAATATTTGTATGACCTACAGATAGTTGTTCCGGGTCTGGGTGTCTTGTGTATGTGAGTATTCATGTTTGTGAACGCACCCACGATACAGGAGTAATTCCTAGTGTGGGGCAACGTTTTTTAAAAAAAAAAAAAAACAATAAAATTTATGCGGGACCACCTCGGGAGTATTTTCTTTCAGACAAAAAAAAAAATTGAGAATTGGTTCACAACTGACGGAGAAATCGCGTAACATACATACAAAAAAAAAAAAAAAACATACAGACGAATTGAGAACCTCCTCCTTTTGGAAGTCGGTTAAAAATAGGTACACAAAACACAACAACATAGCAATCAAGTGAACACAAAAATATAACAAGACAATAAAAGTGATTTGCTGGCGGGATATACCTCAGAAGAGCTGCCAGAGGGGCTTTTGGAGTATTTTACTTCTTCAAGTTTACGCTTGTACTGCTGAATTCAAACTGTTCTGCATTGAAAATCTCTCCCTAATTTATACTCAATTTTTTAGCTGGCCAGCGATCCTTTTTTCTCACCCCCGATTACATTTTTAAAATGATTTCTTACATACAAAAGCCTTGAGCTGGCGCGTCTCTATTTTTCTAAAAGTACCTTTTACATGCTTTCATATGACATATGTATCATAACTGTACGATGTCACATGGCGCGGGCACGCGACGACAAAGTTGTGCACGTATAAATACGACCCCGTACCCCACTTTGCCACTACAAAACCCCTTGCAGCGCCACCAACTTGGTTTCGTCCTGACAAGAGTGTCGCTTTTGATAACGCCGAATAGGCGGAATGCCTAGCCGCCAGTCTAGAGTCACAATGCTCTCCCAGCTCTCAACCAGTAGACCAGGCCCACCTAGACATGGTGGATGCTGAGGTCGAAAGGAGAGCTTCCTTCCCTCCGGTCGAAGATACTGATGACCCACTCCCCCCGTCACTCCCGACGAGGTAGATGACGTCATCAAGAAGCTTCAACCCAGAAAAGCCCGCGGCTCTGATGGCATATCCAATAGAGCCATTCAACTCTTTCCAGCCCAACTTATTATGCTTTTGACCGCCATCTTCAATGGCGCCCTAAGTAATAATATGTTCCCCCAAGCGTGGAAACAGGCCACTGTCATTGGTATTCCAAAACCAGGCAAGCCCAAGTCTGACCCCACTAGCTACCGCCCCATTAGTTTACTCAATGTCCTCGGCAAGATTTACGAGAAGCTTATTTATAAGCGGCTCAAAGATTTTGCTGAGGCTTAAGAGTCTCATTCCCAACGAGCAATTCGGATTCCGCTCCGAACACTCGTGCGTCCAACAAGTATACCGTATGGTCGAGCATATGAGCGCTGGGTTCCAGCGTAAATATGCGACCGGTGTCTTGTACTTCGATATAGCGAAAGCATTCGACAAAGTCTGGCACAACGGCTTAATCTTTAAGTTGTACCAACTAGGAGTGCCAGATCGTCTCGTACTCATCTTGCGTGACTACCTGTCGAATCGCACCTTTCGCTATCGCGTAGAGGGCGCTCTATCCTCGCCCCACCCCATAAGATCTGGTGTCCCTCAAGGCTCCGTGGTAGCCCCCCTAGCCTTCACGCTGTTCACCAGCGATGTCCCAAAACCCAAAAAGGCCCAGTTAGCATTATTCGCTGACGACACGGCCATCTTCTACACGGGTCGCTCACCCGCTCAGATAGGTCTCAATCTCCAAACCTACACTACCCAGATGGGCCAGTGGTTCCGGAAATGGAGAATTGAGGTCAACCCTGAGAAAAGTCAGGCAGTCCTCTATTGTAGACCGCGTCATACGGTTAGACCCCCTCGTCCGATTACCATGTACGGCAAGCCGATCCCTTGGGAGAAGCAGGCCAAGTACTTAGGCGTAATCCTAGACCAGCATCTCTCCTTTGCCGAGCACATAAGGCAGGCTCGCTCGCGGGCCGCCTTTGCTCAAGGTAGACTCCATTTCCTCCTAAACGGTAAAAGCAAACTGTCACTCAAGTGTAAATTGCGTACCTACACCTCGGTCATCAGACCAATCACGACCTATGCTTGTCCAGTGTTCGCACATGCCAAGCCCCGTCACCTCCACAAGATGTCGACATTGCAGCACCGCTTTCTCCGCAAGGTAGTGGATGCCCCCTACTTTCTGAGGAATGAGGAACTGCATGTTGACCTCAAAATCCCCACCTTGCAGCAGTTCATGAAACGCTCAACCCAGCGCTTCCTTGAAACTGCTGCTAAGCATCGTAACCCCCTTATCGCATCGGCTACTCGATACGTTCCCTCCCAAATTTCTAAGATTCGCCGCCCCCGGCATACCCTTCTAGTCCCCGATGACGCTACAACCCTGCTCCAAGAGAGCCGTAGGGAAACTAGCACCCTTCGTAAACACCACACCAGACCGCCGAGTTTCCGCCCTCGCCGGCGAGGCCCGTCGCAAACTCTTAATCATTGCCCTCCCTGTCTCTCGCCAGCACGTGCCGCTGAGCCAGTAAATCCCCCAACTAATGGAAACCTGATCCAGCCTTCCCTTGCTGCCCCCCCCAGTGACGCCCTAAGCCGAGGCCCGTACCCCGCAGGGGGTGCCCTTAGAGTGGTCACTTAGTTTGTAAGTTTAAATAAGTCCTGGCTGGAGGCTTTATATATTAAAGCCTACACAGGCAAGCCCGGTTGAGCAGACGACAGCCTCAGAGGCTGACCTGCGAGAAGTCCCTCAAAAAAAAAAAAAGCCAACTTGGTCAGTCGTGAAACAGACGCCGTAGAGTTAAGACGAGGGAATCCAGACTTATATGACTTGATAAATGACACTGGACACACATGAATATGACACTTAGTATCTCAAATATACCTGTTTTCCATTCTTATGTAGTACTACATAATTACAATATAGTTACATTATTAACAAGTTAAAATATTCCTTTAATTATTATTTACAGTTAACATTTGCACAAGTTAGTTACTCTACATGATTCTATAGCTTTATTTATTATTCAAAATTAACAATTGACAAACCTTACAACTTTACACATAGTTCATTAAAATTATATTATAAAAACAAGAAATAAGTAAACAAATGATTATTCTTATTGGTGGGGTTTTTTATACCGTAGTCACTACCTGCCCTATGGTAAAAGTCGATGACTAGGCATTTTATCAATTTTTCTTTACTTTAGTAATCAAAGTACGGCAGTTAATGCCCAGCTAACCTTTTATATAAACTTAAATTAATACCCATTTGATGTTTACGCTTCGTCGCTAACACAACCAATATGTAGAAATATTTGAAATTATATTAATTAGTGGTAGTAGTAGTTGTTGTTACATTTTCGAGCCCTTTGGGATTTAAACTTTTGGGCAGTGGGGTCCGAGTGCTCATAATATTTCAACAATGTCAAAATCCAAGCCAGTCAAGCTATGCCGCGATTTAATTGATTTAATGAAGGTAGGTTCCTTTGACTTAGTCAAATGGGCTACCAATTCACCCGCTTTATTAGAGATTCTCCCAGAGTCTCACCGCTTACCAGTTAATTTTTCTGGCATGGATAATGATGTCCATAATTTCAAAATCCTTGGATTAACCTGGGAACCCGCTGATGATTATTTTTCTTTGACAACAATCGCCGTGGATGATAAATGCACGAAGCGCGCGATTCTATCGCTAGTTGCCCGCTTGTTCGACGTACTGGGCCTTGTAGGACCCGTTGTGCTGTACGCGAAGGTATTAATTAAGGAACTTTGGTTAGCTAAAGTAGGATGGGATGAGGTTCCTCCGGAATCCATCACAAATCGGTTTGCCGCTTTTACGCGCGATTTTCCTTCACTCTCTTCTCTAAAGGTTCCTCGCCACATTGGCGTCTTTAGAGAAGCTGTAGTGAACATCGTAGCCTTTTGCGACGCCAGCTTTACTGGTTACGGCTGTTGTATTTATTTACACATTACCAACCCTACAGGTGATATCACTGTCCGACTCTTATGTGCAAAGTCCAAAGTCTCCCCCGCTAAAATAACAACGCTAGCTCGATTAGAACTTGTCGCCGCTTTACTTCTGTCTAAACTTGTTCGCGTAGTCAAGGAAAAACTTTCCGCTCGTGTACCTATTGCAGGTGTCCACGCTTTCTCGGACTCCACCATAGCTCTCTCGTGGATCCACTCATCTCCCCATAGATGGTCTATTTTTGTCAGCAACCGCATTGCTCAAATACAGGAAAACTTACCTGCCGCTTGTTTCCGTCACGTGTCCGGGAAAGAGAATCCTAGCGATTGTCTGTCTCGCGGCATGCTGCCGTCGGATTTAATAAGACACTCGTTGTGGTGGAACGGCCCCACATGGCTCCATCAGCCCATGAGCGAGTGGCCTTTAAAGTTCTCTCCTGCTCAATGTGAAACATTGCCGGAGTTTAAATCAAAGGTTTTTCTTGTAGAAACTTCGAATACTGAACCGCGTATTTTAGATACTATAGCTGACCGTGTTTGCTCATGGAATAAACTGTTACGTGTATTTATGTACATTCTTAAATTTACAAACAGACTACATAGTCATAGTTCTGTTAAAAACATTCAAACCGCCGAAAATTTCATTGTTCGAATAGTTCAAATTTCACATTTTGCGAGCGATTTAAATTTAATTAAAGCAGGTGAACTTCCAGCTTAGAAGTTGCGCTGTTTATCTGTCTTCATTGATAGCTTCGGAATCTTACGTACTGGGGGCAGATTGTCTAAATCTGACTTACCGTATGAAGCCAAGCATCCCGCGCTTTTACCTAAACGCGACCGCGTAGTCGATCTAATTATCGATCACTATCACAATATGTACTGCCATACGGGCCCAGGGTTATTGATGTCCATTATAAGGCAGCGGTTTTGGATATTGGGTGGCCGAACGGTTATACGTTCTCGTTGTCGGAAATGTAATACTTGTTTCCGTCTAAATCCTAAACATCCAGTACCCAAAATGGCTGAACTTCCTGGATACCGCGTCCGTGATGCTAAAGCCTTTGTACACACCGGTGTAGATTTCGCCGGGCCGCTTGCTTACATACCTATTCGACGTAGATTGTTCGTATGCATGGTGACTAAAGCCATACATATCGAGCTTGTATCGGATCTCACATCTGAGGCTTTCCTATCCGCATTTAAGAGATTCACTTCCCGCCGCGGTTCAGTGTCTGTTATGTATTCAGACAATGGTACCAATTTTGTTGGCGCTAAGGCGCAATTGGATGATATTTATTCTTTTTTATTAAATTCAACTGTTCAAAGGGATATTAAAAATGAGCTTCTTAAATCACGCATCGAGTGGACAAGAATACCGCCGCGAGCTCCACACTTCGGAGGTATTTGGGAGTCGAATATTAAGAGTGTTAAAACTCACTTGTTTAGAGTCGTAGGTAAACAACTTCTCACTTACGAGGAACTCTCGACCGTATTGGTGCAAATTGAGTGCCTTTTGAACTCTCGACCACTTAGTGTCATTTCGTCAGACCCACATCCGGAGGTACTCACGCCCGCGCATTTTTTAATGTCCAGTCCACTCACGTATTTGCCTTCTTCTGAATTGACAGAAGAAAACAAAAACCTAAACAACCGCAAAAGGCTCTTGGATCAACTTGTGTTATCCTACTGGAATAAATGGCGAATTGAGTACTTGCACACGCTGCAAGTTCGCCAGAAGTGGTGCACTCCCGATCGCCCTATAGAGATAGGTACTGTCGTTCTCTTGGGTCAAGATAACGTACCTCCATTGACTTGGCCATTGGGTATCATAGAGGAAGTTTTTCCGGGATCGGATGGTGTAATTCGAGTCGCTTCAATAAAAACCGCGTCAGGCACGTATAAACGTCCTGTCACTAAGTTGTATCCTTTGCCAACTCAATAGATTATTATTACTACGTAATTTAGTTTCATTTAGTTTAGGGTTCATAGTATACGTTCCAATGGTACGCCATTACATAGTTGTAATTTAGTTTATTCGACTTACCATAGTCAAGTCGAACCGCAATTCATTCTCAGGACACTGATAATTATTTTTCCCGATCATTATATCAATGCGATGGTGTTTCGGACTGCTGCTTGGATTTCCCTCAAAGCTCTTCAACAAGTAAATGCTTACATATCATCGCCGCTTCTTGAACCTCACTCGCGCATAGATTAGCAGCTTTTGAAAACTCCTGGACCTTTCAAGGCTGGGAGCATGGTGTGGCGAGTTGCCGCCACTCTGCAAGTTGGATGGTGTGGTATCGTGGCGTGTGTGTCTTGCTTTAACTTGTGAGGCAAAGTGTGTGGCCGGCTTTACGGGAGCTATAGGCAATTTAAAAAGCAGCAATCGACGTCACTTCAGTGTGCCTATCGCCGCGAGGCAGAGCGCATCTCACCGCAGACTAAATTAATGTCTTATTAACATCGTCCCGCAAATACACTAAAATCCCGAGTAATATCCCGTAAACGTTGGGGATTCTCCGGGAATAATAAATAACCCATATTTACCGCGTCCGTGTAACTATTGAACGAGAATAATCAAGAGTGTTGGTGTGAAGAAGCGAGTGGCCACTCGTCGGAATCCAGCGTGGCAGCCAAGGAAAGTCAGGTACCGCTTGTTTTTATTTGCTTAGAGTAAGGTCACATGCGCCGTCTACTGCCAACCACTCCTAACTTGAAGTTATACAGACAAATATAGGCAATTTTGGGCCAGCATTCAATCCAAGTGTTTGGCCGTAAACACCGTCCTACATCCGCAGAGTCCCACGGCTATTTACACGCTTGGGCAACTCCAGCATCTTAGTGAAAAGTGTTTCTTTATACTTTACTGAACTTTCAAACCTTCACGACTAATCAGTGTACGGAGTTAACTACTACAACCCGTACATTTATGGTCCTTCGAGCCTTCGTGTATATCAGTGCGGTTGTGACTCTTGTTACAGTAGCGAATCGGTTCAGCTGGTCTCCCGGAAGAGGGTCGCCCCAGTTGGATTGAGAAGGTGCAAATACCTAACAAGAGTAAGGCCACATTGAATACCGGAACAAACTTTTACTACCAGAAGAGCCTTCGACTACTGGAAGAGCCTTCGGAAACTGGAAGAGTCTTTAACGATAACTAGAAGAGTCTTCAACTACAAAGAACTACAAGGGAGCAACAGCCTATCAAGATGAATAAGCTACCACTACAATCAACCTGTTTTGAAAACATCAAAGCATTATAGCAAAACAAGAAAAACAAAAGAATACTTGAATAAGCGGCTGTCCTCTTTAGAAGCTCAATGGATGGACTTCAATGCACGGCACACATTGCTGTTGCAAGAAATTGAAGATAAAAACATAAACTATTTCACGGAAGATGTCCATGGTAAGACAAAGAGCATGTACGAAGAAACTAAAGCAGACATTTTAAAAATGTTACAAACCACGGAAGAAAATGTAAAATTCGACCTGACATACTTGTCGCGGGGAGAACCTGATGGAAAGACTAAGACTTTGCTGACTAAACAGGAATGTAACTTCAAAGCCATGGATCGAGCTATGGCAAAAATTGAGTTTGAAGTCCTTACGGAAAAATGGGAACTTGAAGATCACCTGTCAATCTTGAAGTCGAAGTGGGAAGCTATTGACAATACTCATTGGGAACTGGAAGCCTTAGTAAAAGGCTCGGCAAATACATACTATGATATGTTCAACAAAATGGAAGCCAAATATGACGGAGCAAGGAAACGACTAAAAAGCAAGATGTGGTCCAACGCTCATCACCAACACTCAGCTCCGAGAATCGAGATTCCAGAGTTTTCAGGACACTATAACAAATGGATTTCTTTCAAAGACCTGTTCCTGGAGACGATACACAAAAACCCGACATTGAATAAGGCCCAAAAAATGCAGCATCTGAAAACTAGGCTGAAAGGTGAAGCAGAAAGACTCGTGCAACACTTGACCATCAGCGCCGACAATTACACTTCGTGTTGGGAAATACTGAACCAACGTTACAACAATCGTCGACTACAATTCTCATCTTACATGAACACTATGTTGCAGTTGTCTGTAATAGAGAAACCAGACGCTTACAACTTGAGGAAATTGCATGACGTAACAACTGAATGCCTAAACGGCTTAACAAATATCGGTTTTGATATAACCAGTTGGGATCCTATGATTGTTCATTTGATGTCACAAAAACTAGACTGTGGGACCTACAACGAATACATAAAGAACTTGCACGATAACAGAGAAGTGCCAACACTGCAAGAATTTCTGATGTTCTTGGAAAACCAGTTTATGGCATTTGAAACCATGAAGACTTCAAAGAAGGACATACAGAGTTTAGAAAAGTCAGCTGGAACTGAAAAAAATGCATCTCGGAAAACCTTCGAGCATAAGAAATGGCATCCAAAAACTTACCACTTCATACGGGCAGTGCCCTCTTTGTAAAAACGATCATGTTTTGATGCGATGTCAGCAATTTATTGACTCGGATACTAAGCAACGAAACAGCACAGTTGCAAAATTTCGTCTACGCAAAAACTGTTTGTTCAGACACGATAATCAAACTTGCAACTCTGTAAAAACTTGTAAGGAATGTAAGATGAAGCATCATACGCTCTTACATTACAACAATTCCAACAAAAATACACCTTCATCATCTATCAGCCAGCGAGATGGAAGTCTTACTTACAACCGTCCAAGTTAAGGTCAAGTCGATAGATGGGACTTACTTAACTCTTCGTGCGCTCGTAGATCAGGGCTCACAAGTCAACCTGATAACTGAAAATGCAGCGCAACTCCTGAGGCTGCCAAAAAAAAAAACTAACTGCAAGAATATCTGGAGTTGGAACTGCATCAGGCGACTGTAAAGGACGTTTACACCTAACCTGCAAATCAATCCACTCCGAATATACCTTCAACACTGAAGCACTGATAATGAAAAAACTGATCAACAAACTACCGAATAACACATTTGAACGGCCAGAGTGGTCGCATTTGAAGAACATAAAATTGGCAGACCCAGATTTTAACATTTCAAGGTCTGTTGACATATTGCTTGGAGCTGACGTATACGCCGAAATAATCCAAGATGGAATACTTAAAGGTACCCCAAGGTCCCCCGTTGCGCAACAAACATAGCTGGGATGGATTTTGTGTGGAAAACTAGACACTTTTAACTGTAACGTCACCCTACTAGACTTGGCTGAAATAACAAAATTTTGGGAGTGTGAAGACGTCACCACAACAAACACAGACCGATCTGAAGACGATCAGTGTGAAACTTACTACAAAGAAACTACTCGCCGTGGATCAGATGGAAAATACATTGTGAAGATGCCATGCATTGTGTTGCCTTTATGTCCAGATTATGAAAATAAGATCGGAACATCGAAAACGATTGCAGTTTCACAATTGTTGCAATTAGAAAAAAGGTTTCAAAGAAATGGCTGACTTGAACTGCTATACAAAGATTTCCTTAGGGAATACCTGGAGTTGGGTCATATGAAACTAGCAAAACCCATGACATCTTCAACTGCTGAATGCTTCTTACCACATCACGGAGTACTTCGTGAAGAATCTACTACCACGAAGCTCAGAGTTGTCTTCAATGCATCTCAGAAAACTAAAGCAGGATACAGCCTGAACGACATACAAGGAAAGGGCCCCAACCTACAAAAAGATATTCAAGAGCTTATCATAAAATGGAGAACGTACAAATACGCCTTTACTGCTGATGTCGACAAAATGTACCGATGTATCTGGCTGTCTGAGGAACAACACCAATTGCAAAAAATTATTTGGCGAACTACACCGTCAGAGAAATTGAAATAATACCAACTCTGCACTGTTACTTATGGCACTAAGTGCGCACCGTGGCTAGCCATGAGAACCATCAAACAACTTGCATACGATGATGGCTACAAATACCCCACGGCTGCCAAAGTACTACTGAACGAAGCATACGTCGATGATGTCATAAGTGGCCACAACTCACTGGAAGCGGCCCAGGAACTCCAGAAATCGCTTATCGATATGTTAAAAGGAGCCGGGATGAACTTACGCAAGTGGTCCAGCAATCATACAGCGTTGCTAAAGAACTTAAATAATGATCAGATCTCACGCAAAAACACTTTTGATTTCAAGCAAGAAGAATCCATGAAAACACTCGGACTTGGTCGGAATCCTCAGACCGACACATTTGCGTTTAACTGGAAATTTAATGAAAAATGTCGTCCGGAAATAACCAAAAGGCGGCTTCTTTCAGAAATATCACAACATAAAGTTGTGATATTTCTGAAAGAAGCCGCCTTTTCGAGTCGCCTAGTCGATCCACTGGGTTGGCTGTCACCCATAACTATTGCGGCAAAAATAATATTTCAAGAAGTATGGGTTAACAAACTTAACTGGGATGATCAGTTACCCTCTTATATAGCAGATAAGTGGCTGAAACTAAGAGCTGACACGCCCAACGTAAAAAACATAAAAATCAAGCGCTGGATCGGTTTAACAGAGCAGAAGATCGAACTATTTGGATTCTGTGACGACAGTGAAAAGGCTTACTCGTGCGTGGTTTACAGCTGCGTGAGAGATGAACATAACAAGCCAACAATAACATTATTTGCTGCTAAAACAAGAGTAGCGCCCTTATCACAAACGATCACATTACCGAAACTTGAACTTTGCGGCGCACTCTTACTAGCGCAACTCATCGAAAAAATCAGAGTAGCACTGAATGAATTCGACATAACTACAAGCGCTTGGAGCGATTCCCAAGTGGTACTGGCGTGGATACAGGGAGATACATCTAAGAGGGAAAAATACGTCGCCAATCGAGTTGCAAAAATAACACACTTAATGCCTGCCACGCAATGGCGTTATGTGAAGTCGCAAGATAATCCTGCAGACTGTGCATCAAGAGGATTGCTACCAACGAAGCTTAAAACATTCAATCTGTGGTGGGCAGGCCCTACATTCCTGACCACCTTACAAGAAAAAAGTCGTGAAGAAAATATAACATGCACATTTACAACTAGCCTAGGCAACGTTTGCCAAGCGAAATCGAACTCTATGAACAATGAAACCAATAATTGTATTCATAACTTATTAACTAATTGCAGTTCATTTACCAAAGTAAACAGAATTGTAGCATGGATACAACGATTTATCGGAAACGCACGTAACAACACGAAACGTGACACCGGATACCTCACTTTATGCGAATTAAAGAAAGCAAATGAACAAATAATAAAATATGTGCAACAAACGGAAATTACGCAAGAATATAAACAACTTATGAAGAAAGAAATGATTCCTACGAAAAGTAACATTTTCAAACTTAAACCATACTTAGATACTAGCGGCATACTCCGAGTCGGGGGTCGACTGAACCACTCCAGTTTACCTTTTGAAATGAAGAATCCAATCATTCTACCTAAGGGTGGACGACTGACTGAATTGGTGATTCAACAAGCTCATCAGACGACTTTACATGGAGGAGCCAGACTAACTTTAGCGCACATCCGGCAACGGTATTGGATCGTTGGCGGCAACAGAGCGGTGAAAGCTGAACTACGGCGCTGTGTGCGCTGCCATCGCTACAACCCGTCGCAGTTGGATCAACTTATGGGAGAACTGCCACCACAACGAGTAACACCTTCGCGGCCGTTCACCCACACGGGGGTTGACTTCACAGGGCACGTCGAAGTCAGACTCAACAAAGGGAGAGGGGTGCGAACCTCAAAGGGTTACATATGCATTTTTGTATGCATGGTGACAAAGGCTGTACACATAGAACTTGCATCGGACTTAAGCACTGAAACCTTCATAGCAGCCTTCCAGAGAATGTGTTCCAGGCGCGGAACACCAAGTCACTTCTACTCAAACTGTGGTACAAATTTCATCGGCGCATCAAGGTTGCTTCAGAAGGAGTTCGAAGACTTCAAGCAATACTTGTCACCTGACTTCTTCAAGAACATCGCAGACATGGGGGTACAATGGCATTTTAATGCGCCCGCTTGGCCAACTGCTGGCGGACTATGGGAAGCAGCGGTCAAGTCAATGAAGTATCACCTTCGTCGGGTGCTAGGAGACCAAAAACTGACGTATGAGGAGTTTACTACCCTGCTTGCGAAGATAGAAGCATGCATGAACTCCAGGCCGCTTTGCCAACTCACTGAAGACCCCGAAGAATTTTATAACTATCTTACACCAGGTCACTTCCTGACGGGGGGACCAACAATGTCTTTACCACGAGCTGACTACACTGAAAACAAAATGGATCTACGCCGACGATGGCAATTAACAGAACATATGCACCAACAATTTTGGAAGAATTGGTCAAGCGACTATCTTGTACAACTACAAACACGCAGCAAATGGAATAATCCCAAGAAAAATCTCAGCGAGGGAGACATCGTACTAGTCCGGGAAAACAATTTGCCGCCAGGAAAATGGGCTATGGGACGGGTGCTAGAACTTCACCCTGAAGCGGACGGATATGTTAGAGTGACAACGCTGAAAACACAAACTGGCGTCATTAAACGACCCATAATAAAACTATCAGCTCTATCAATACTAACATCAAAAATAATGAAGAATGCAATACAAATTTACAGGAGACCAAGGGAACCGAAAAAACTTCCAATGTCTTACAAACATTTTCATGTACTATCTGTTCACACTGTTAATACTTGTGAATGACTCAGATTGTTCGCAACTAAGGTCGAGCACTCAAATTACCAACCTGGAACCCGAGCGACCGATTTACTATGACACCATCGGCAAGGTTGAACTAATACATGATGAATAGACTTTGCTCACATACTACAACTTAACAAACTACTGGCAAGGCGTTCAACACATTGAAAAATACATTAACGGTGTAAGTGACCTTTGCCAAAAGATCCACCAAAGTTATTGTCAAGCTACAACGGATCAACTTTCCCACGAGATGGAACTACTCGACTTTTACAACACGATCCTGCTGGCTCCCCAAAAACATTTATCTACACACAAGAAGCGCGGCTTGATCGACGGAGTAGGCATGGTAGCAAACAGCTTATTCGGAGTCTTAGACCAGAAATTTGCTGACAAATACCACAAAGACCCCCCAAATGTGATCTCTCTCTATCACTCAAAGGTTTGCTGGGAGAAAACTCAACATTGAGTTAAGCTCGCCTTTGTACATGCATTGTGTAACCACTAAGTACTATGTGAAATTTTTGGTGTACAATAAATATTTCGAATTATGAATTATGAAAGACATTGAAGCCATACAGCGTAACGAAAACTACTTGCGTGAACTCGCAAAAAACCAAACATCGATCATGCAACTACAAAATGACGTTCTGAAGAAAAACGATGAAAATGTCAAGCTTCAATGCAAAATGATAGAACAATTCATGGACGAAACGAAGAAGAACATGGACAGCATTGAAACAGAAATACAAATAATAACGGTCACTAGCTACTTCAACTCCGCTTGGCTTACAGCATCCCTACTACTATGAAATCTTAAGGAAATTCAAACTATGCTGCTGAACACCCTCACTAATGTTTACAGTGGGCATATGGACGTGCACTTGATATCACCAGTCAGCCTTGTAAAGCAACTAGAAGACATATCTGGCAGACTGCCGAGAACTCTGTCATTGCCGACGGACAATATCAGAGAAGATATCATGGAACTTTACAAGTTGCTATACGTGAAAGCACGAATAACAAGAAACTACTTCATGTTCGAAGTTCACATTCCCTTAATTTCAAATGAGGACTTCACTTACTATCGGGCTATCGCCATACCATTCAAGACGGAGTCAAATTACAAATTGATGCAATTATCGTTGGAATACATTGCCGTGAACTTTGAGAAGAATTCTTACATCTCACTAAACGAAAAAGATTTCAAGCTATGCATCAAAAGACAAGAACATAACTTCATTTGTAACGCAAACATACCTGTGTTCAACTTACAAAACAAGAATGCACCTTGCGAAGCAAAACTACTGGGTCATCGTACTACTACGTCACCGTGAGACGTAGATAGCGTGACGTGCGAGGAGGCATGGATCAAGTTGCAAGAATCAAACAGCTGGCTGGTTGTTTGCTGCGAAAGGTGCGAATTACGTACGGTTTGTGAAAACGACGTAATATCGCAAACGATTACATCGGCGGCTATGGTTTCTTTGAGTCAAGGATGCGTGCTGCGGTCAAAAGAACTCACCATCACTTCGCACAATCAGTACAACAGCAACCTCAACGTGAATTATGACATGCATGTCCCGAACCTAAACTCGCCGATAAACAACATTGTCAACGTCACACTTCATAACGCGGCACACGAACTCTTCACTCTCAAGAAAAACGACTTTGAAGAAATTGACAAGAAGCTGCGCTTCCAAGAAGAGAACGAACCAAAACTACCATCCACTATCACGGATCATGACGTTCACCAATATGCAATTTGTTACCTTTTACTAACAATTGCTGTCATCACTTTCCTGTGGATCGTAACTAAGAAATACTACGCACTGTTCAGAAAGCGTCTTTCGAGGAAGATAAATAAAACGCCAACGCATGAGGACATCGAACTTCAACCAATGGGATCTCGAAAGCAGACTGCCAGAGAAGAAAACCAGCAGTCGCCTACAGACATCGGCCACGTTCAACCTCAAGGACATCAAGACAACATTGCCTTTACTTTTGATTAATCATTTTACTTTACTTTAAGATAGATTTTCTACAGGCGTTTCTTTCTCTCTCTACTCATCTTAGCTTCTTTAGGGGGTTGCCAATATGTACGGTCTCATCGCCGTACATTTTTCTGCTTACTTTGTAACCTACTCTAGCCTAATGATATGCGTCATAATTTCACATTATAAAATAACATGACTAATGAAGTAAAATATAGTGAACTCATAACTGTGTAGCTATCAACAACTGAGAGAAATAATCGCCTTCCACTCTAGTACTGTAACTAATTCATAACTTAATAAACTTAACTATTGCCTCTTAGTGTAAAGTGTTTCTCTATACTTTACTGAACTTTCAAACCTTCACGACTAATCAGTGTACGGAGTTAACTACTACAACCCGTACAGTATTTAAGAGCAAGTTGCTGGTGGATAATCCTGGCTACAAGAACGAGAACGAGAACAACCAGAAATAATGTGTCGTATTGATTCTCCGGGCCGGTGGCATGCCCGACAGATGTCAACCGTACCGTCCTTCACAATATACGAGTATTTCCGGTAGTTATTCGTCATCATAACTTCGTCCATAATGGCACAGACAAAACCTTCGGTTTCCCCGAAGAGGTCACCAAAGCGCAGCCAGGATACGGACGCTAAGAGATCTACATCGGGCCCATGTAGGACCCGGTAAAAGCGCCCGTGAAGCTCCTTGCTCTGCCATACTTCCCTGCGGTCATTAGTATCCAGTACTGTAGGTTTGCGCCAGTTCTCTTTTGCCAAGGAGAGCGGGGTGAGGCCCTTGTCCACAGCGACCACATCTCGATGCATACCCACGTCAGCTTTGAGGAAGTACTCCCTAAGGCTGCGTATCTCGCGGTTGTGTAGGGTCTTAGCATTTAAGAACCCACGATCCCCACACTTCCGCGGGATATACAGCCTCATCACCGATGATCGTGGGTGATGCATCCGATTTGCGATCAGCAGTGTGCGGACCCTCCTATCTAGGGCGTCAAGTTCCGTCTGAGTCCATTTGAGTATGCCGAAAGAGTACATCAATACCGGCATGACCCAACCGTTGAAGGCGCGCAACTTGTTCCCGCCTGATAAAAGACTATTCAGTACTTTATTCAGGCGGCCAAAGAAGCGCTCCCTCTACGACTGTTCCACTTCAGCAGTATTGATGCCTAACGCTTCCGACATACCCAAATACTTGTAGGTTTCGGTTGAGCAGAGGGATCTAAGGTGTACCGGAATCCGAGAGTTGAGTTCCCACGGATTCCATAATCTCCCCTCGCTTTACATGCATGACTGCACATTTGTCCACACCAAATTCCATCCTGATGGCGCTACTGAAGGTTTCTGTTACCTTCAGTAGCTTCATCAGTTGCAAGTTGTTGGGGGCAAAGAGTTTCAGATCATCCATGTAAAGGAGGTGTGATATGACCTGACCACCTCTTCTCAACCGGTAGCCTTGGCCCGAACCCTCCAGTAGAGTACTGAGAGGGTTTAGGGCCAGACAAAACCACAGTGGACTGAGACTGTCGCCCCGAAACATGCCACGCTCGATCCTTATCGGTTCGCTGTTATCCCGGATTTGTCGACATCCTGGATAGTGAAGAACCGTCCTCCACTGCCCCATACACGACATCAGGAAGGTGCGCAAAGTTGCATCCACTTTGTACAGCTCCAGCACCCTCATGAGCCATGTATGTGGCACCGAGTCATAGGCCTTCTTATAATCTATGTGGTGTGGCGAGTTACCGCCACTCTGCAGGTTGGATGGGGGTGGTGTCACGACGTGTGTGTCTTGCTTTGACTTGTGAGGCAAGTGTGTAACCGGCTTTACGGGAGCCATAGGCAATCTAAAAGGCAGCAATCGACGTCACTTCAGTGTGCCTTCCGCTGCGAAGACGAGCGCATTCACCGCAGACTAAATTAATGTCTTATTAACATCGTCCCCGCAAATACACTAAAATCCCGAGTAATATCCCGTAAACGTTGGGGATTCTCCGGGAATAATAAATAACCCATATTTACCGCGTCCGTGTAACTATTGAACAAGAATATCCGGGAGTGTTGGTGTGAAGAGAATCGAGTGGCCACTCGTCGGAATCCAGCGTGGCAGCCAAAGAAAGAAAGTCAGGTACCACTTGTTCTTACTAACCTAGAGTAAGGCCACATGCGCCGTCTACTGCTAACCACTCCTAACTTGAAGTTATACAGACAAATATAGGCAATTTTGGGCCAGCATTCAATCCAAGTGTTTGGCCGTAACAATGTCCTTCATCCTGCAGAGAACCACGGCTATTTACACGCCTGGGCAACTCCACTATGCACCATGTCGACAGATCTTTTCGAGAACGACGAACCTGTTGGCTAATGGCAACATCAATGAGGAGCAGCTCCTTAGTACTACGGGACCCGTTCCTACATCCATTCTGAGAGGCAGACATGATAAAATTTGTGTCAATATGATTGTTAATTTTGGCTCTCAGGATGGATGTAAAAACTTTATAGACCGTCGATAAACACGTGATCGGCCTATATTTTTTGGGTTCCGCAGTACTACCTTTTTTTTTTTTTGGAGCAGGTGGGTTACTCCTGTCGTAAGGAACTGGGGCAGCGACCCTGACTCTAGGGCAGACTGGAACTGAGCTGCCAAGCGAGCGTGCGATCTTTGAAACCATTTTATCCAAAAATTGTGCAGACCATCCGGCACTGGAGATTTCCAGTTAGGCAACGGACGGACTGCACGAGCTACATCTTCATCATTTCTGGTATAAGATCGCACGCGCGCTCGACCTCTCGAGTCCAATCACCTTCGGTGTGCCTGACCGGCACCGACCAGATGCCGCACCAGAATGAGCTCATGGCGTCGTCATCAGGTAGGTGCGTATCGGACACACCTTGGTCCGGTCGCTCCCAAGCCCTATATACCCACCTTTCGTTGCTTTGGAATGTGCGATTCTGAGTGTACCGCTCCACTTGGCGCTTGTACCGACGAATACGGTTTGCCCATGCATAGATCTTCTGCTTCAGGAAGTCGACACGCTCTGTGACGTGGGTCAGATAATCTCGGGAACTTATATCAGTCCCCGAGAATGCACGCCTCACAAAGCGCATCACCCTAGGGCGAGTGTTGCCCTCCCTGAAGCAGATAAGCTTTCCGATGAGTGCTCTAGCCTCACCGATACGACGCTCGATCCTGCACTGCCAAGCTGGTACAGCTGGTCGTGCAGCTCTGTCACTGTTGGGGAACTTGACGTGAGCTACACGACATGCCGCTGCAGCCGCGCAGTACAAGATTGAGTGGGTATCAGCAAGGTCTTTGCTGCTATCAAAACAATTTGATAGCTGCGAATCTAGAGCACACACCAGCGCCTTATTTTTCTTATGCATGGGTAAACGAGGTAGACTAGGTCTAAGCCCAGGCGGTGTGGAGCGGTGCTCTCGGAATGCATCCTCCAAAGCGCTCCTCAATCGTTCGTTACACTGGGTACTCACGGATATAGCCACGTCATCATCATCTTCACCAACGTGGTCAGGTCGCGGTGGTGCATTAGGTTGCAGTTGCACCGCGGCCGGTGGCGAAGCAGGTGAGACACGGCTACTCCGTGATTTAAAGCGTAGTCTATCAAGTGTGGCATCATCCAGCATACGGTTACGCTGGATGACCCGCACCTGATCCGACAGTCGCTGGGCCGATACGTTGACAGCTGGCTCAAGCACCTGAAACAGAGAGAGCATCCGACCACGGTACGCAGTCAGGTTAATTCCCCCCTCTGTAGCCCCATAGTATGAGCGCATGACGTTTTCGTTAATGGATTGTGTCCATCGCATGCGCTGCACACTTCCACCGGCAGCGGGAACCCTATCAGAGGCCGGTGGGCCTCGAGGTTCCAAACTGGCTGGTGGTCGGCCTCTTCCCCGCCGACGCGCAGGTGGTGGTGTCGTCGGCGGAGTGGTGTATTCGTCGCTCGAGCTCGACGCAACTGGAGCGGCCGGAATCACTAGACTCACGGCTGGTGCAGGTCCGCGGCTGCGAGGCGTAGCTGAGCGACAAACCCGAAGATGTTGGGTGTGTGGTCAGCAATTTGGCCCGGTTCCTAGTTAGCATTTTCACGTTGTCATAAGTTCCGTTTTATTTTTGTAGTTCTCATCTCACTGTTGTTCACTATGATTTGCACTTTGTAATATTTTTTTTTCTCTCGTTTTCGGTCTTATTTCCACTATTGTAAACATGATAATAAATATAAATAGTTTAGGAAAAATATTTGGAAAAAATTATGACAGTCGGCTTGACAGGCGGGCTACATTATTATTATTATATTATATTTTTAAATATTTAAATAAAAAAGATAAAAAAAACATTTAAAAATATAAAAAATAGTATCCCACCGGTATCGGGAACAGGGTCCAAGCTACCGGCGGTCAGGGCTCCAGAGAGAGGAACCGCCTGACAATTTATTATTATTATTCCATTTATTTTATAATATATACATACAATTTACATTTTTAAATATTAAAATATCAAAATATAAAAACATTTAAAAATATAAAAAATAGTACCCCACCGGTATCGGGATAGGGTCCAAGCTACCGGTGGTCAGGGCTCCTGAGAAAGGAATCTCCTAACAATACGCGCCGTGTCCAGGAGTACCGCTTTCTGTATCAAGCCCTTGATCCAGCCGCCTAACGAGAGCCTCCTTAGGTGTTCGTCGAGGCTCTTGGCTATTAAGCCATTGGCCGTCACGACTATCGGCACAATGACAGCTGTATCCACCTCCCACATGTCGACAACGTCGCGAGCCAGATCAAGATATTTTGTTTGTGTATCTTTCTCAGCTTTCACGAGGTTCTCGTTATGAGGGACAGCTATATCAACAATCATTGTGCGACGCTCTAGTCGATCTATCACCACTATGTCAGGCTTATTGGCAACAACAGTCCTGTCAGTGATGATATATCGATCCCAATATAACGTGATATTGCCATTTTCGAGAACTGGGTCGGGCTCATACCTATAGTACGGTACTTCAGATTCCACAAGATTGTATTTAAGAGCAAGTTGCTGGTGGATAATCCTGGCTACAAGGTTGTGTCTATGCAAATGGTCTCCGTTAGCGAGACGAGAACAACCAGAAATAATGTGTCGGATTGATTCCCCGGGACGGTGGCATGCCCGACAGATGTCAACCGTACCGTCCTTCACAATGTATTTCCGGTAGTTATTCGTCATCATAACTTCGTCCATAATCGCACAGACAAAACCTTCGGTTTCCCCGAAGAGGTCACCAAAACGCAGCCAGGATACGGACGCTAAGAGATCTACATCGGGCCCATGTAGGACCCGGTAAAAGCGTCCGTGAAGCTCCTTGCTCTGCCATACTTCCGTGCGGTCATTAGTATCCAGTACTATAGGTTTGCGCCAGTTCTCGTTTGTCAAGGAGTGAGGGGGTGATGCCCTTGTCCACAGCGACCACATCTCGATGCATACCCACGTCAGCTTTGAGGAAGTATTCCCTAAGGCTGCAGCATACCTCGCGGTTGTGTAGGGTCTTAGCGTTTAAGAAGCCACGACCCCCACACTTCCGCGGGATATACAGCCTCATCACCGATGATCGTGGGTGATGCATACGATTTGCGGTCAGCAGTGTGCGGACCCTCCTATCCAGGGCGTCAAGTTCGGTCTGAGTCCATTTGAGTATGCCGAAAGAGTACATCAATACCGGCATGACCCAACCGTTGAAGGCGCGCACCTTGTTCCCGCCTGATAAAAGACTATTTAGTACTTTATTCAGGCGGCCAAAGAAGCGCTCCCTCAACGACTGTTTCACGTCAGCAGTGCTGATGCCTAACGCTTCTGACATACCCAAATACTTGTAGGTTTCGGTTGAGCAGAGGGATCTAAGGTGTATGGAATCCGAGAGTTGAGTTCCCACGGATTCCATAATCTCCCCTCGCTTTACATGCATGACTGCACATTTGTCCACACCAAATTCCATCCTGATGGCGCTACTGAAGGTTTCTGTTACCTTCAGTAGCTTCATCAGTTGCAAGTTGTTGGGGGCAAAGAGTTTCAGATCATCCATGTAAAGGAGGTGTGATATGACCTGTCCACCTCTTCTTAACCGGTAGCCTTGGCCCGAGCCCTCCAGTAGAGTACTGAGAGGGTTTAGGGCCAGACAAAACCACAGTGGACTCAGACTGTCGCCCTGGAATATGCCACGCTCGATCCTTATCGGTTCGCTGTTCTCCTGGATTTGTCGACATCCTGGATTGTGAAGGACCGTCCTCCACTGCCCCATACACGACATCAGGAAGGTGCGCAAAGTTGGATCCACTTTGTACAGCTCCAGCACCCTCATGAGCAATGTATGTGGCACTGAGTCGTAGGCCTTCTTATAATCTATCCAACATGTCGACAGATCTCTTCGAGAACGACGAACCTGTTGGCTAATGGCAACATCAATAAGGAGCAGCTCCTTAGTACCGCGGGACCCGTTCCAACATCCATTCTGAGAGGCAGACAAAATACAATTTTTGTCAATATGATTGTTAATTTTGGCTCTCAGGATGGACGTAAGAACTTCATAGACCGTCGATAAACACGTGATCGGCCTATATTTTTTCGGCTCCGCAGTACTACCTGATTTATGGAGCAGGTGGGTTACTCCTGTCGTAAGGAACTGGGGCAGCGACCCTGACTCTAGGGCAGACTGGAACTGAGCTGCCAAGCGAGCGTGCGATCTTTGAAACCATTTTATCCAGAAATTATGCAGCCCGTCCGGCCCTGGAGATTTCCAGTTAGGCAACGGACGGACTGCACGTGCTACATCTTGGGGGCTGATGGTAATAGCTCCCATTTCTGGTATAAGATCGCACGCGCGCTCGACCTCTCGAGTCCAATCACCCTCGGTGTGCCTGACCGGCACCGACCAGATGCTGCGCCAGAATGAACTCATGGCGTCATCATCAGGTAGGTGCACATCAGACACACCTTGGTCCGGTCGCTCCCAAGCCCTATATACCCACCTTTCGTTGCTTTGGAAAGTGCGATTCTGAGTGAACCGCTCCACTCGCCGCTTGTATCGACGTATACGGTTTGCCCATGCATAGATCTTCTGCTTCAGGAAGTCGATACGCTCTGTGACGCAGGTCAAATAATCTCGAGAACTAATATCAGTCCCCGAGAACGCCCGCCTCACAAAGCGCATCACCCTAGGGCGAGTGTTGCCCTCCCTGAAGCAGATAAGCTTTCCGATGAGTGCTCTAGCCTCACCGATACGACGCTCGATCCTGCACTGCCAAGCTGGTACAGCTGGTCGTGCAGCTCTGTCACTGTTGGAGAACTTGACATGGGCTACACGACACGCCGCTGCAGCCGCGCAGTACAAGATCGAGTGGGTATCGGCAAGGTCTTTGCTGCTATCAAAACAATTTGATAGCTGCGAATCTAGAGCACACACCAGCGCCTTATTTTTTTATGCATGGGCAAACGAGGTAATCGAGGTCTAAGCCCAGGTGGTGTGGAGCGGTGCTCTCGGAACGCATCCTCCAAAGCGCTCCTCAATTTCTCGTAACATTGGGTACTCACGGATATAGCCACATCATCATCATCTTCACCAACATGGTCGGGTCGCAGTGGGGCACTGGGTTCCAGTTGCACCGCGGCCGGTGGTGAAGCAGGTGAGACACGGCTACTCCGTGATTCGAGGCGTAGTCTATCAAGTACGGCATCATCCAGCATACGGTTACGCTGGATGACCCGCACCTGATCCGACAGTCGTTGGACCGAAACGTTGACAGCTGGCTCAATCACCTGAAACAGAGAGAGCATCCGACCACGGTACGCAGTCAGGTTAATTCCCCCCTCTGTAGCCCCAAAGTATGAGCGCATGACGTTTTCGTTAATGGTTTGCGTCCATCGCATGCGCTGCACACTTCCACCGGCAGCGGGAACCCTATCAGAGGCCGGTGAGCCTCGAAGTTCCAAGCTGGCTGGTGGTCGGCCTCTTCCCCGTCGACGCGCAGGTGGTAGTGTCGTCGGCGGAGTGGTGTATTCGTCGCTCGAGCTCGACGAAACTGCAGCGGCTGGAATCACTGGACTCACGGTTGGCGTAGGCCCCGGCGGCTGCGAGGCGGAGCTGAGCGACGAACCCGAAGATGTTGGGTGTGTGTTCGTCTTTCATGCCCGGCTTCTTGTCAGCATTTTATTAAATCGTCTGTCATATTATATTTGCATCTTGCATACATGTTATCGGTCAAAAATATAGTCTTGATGTACGTTTTCTTTTCTTTTTCGTTTTATTTTTATTCCGTTTATTCATTTTTTAAACATATTAATTACATTTTTAAATATTTAAATATAAAGGATAAAAAAAAACATTTAAAAATATAAAAAATAGTATCCCACCGGTATCGGGAATAGGGTCCAAGCTACCGGCGGTCAGGGCTCCAGAGAGAGGAACCGCCTGACAATGCGAGCCGTGTCCAGAAGTACTGCTTTCTGAATCAAGCCCTTGATCCAGCCGCCTAACGAGAGCCTCCTGAGGTGTTGGTCGAGGCTCGTGGCTATTAAGCCATTGGCTGACACGACTATCGGTACAATGATCGCTGAGTCCACATCCCACATGTCGACAACCTCGCGAGCCAAGTCAATATACTTGATTTGTTTATCTTTCTCGGCTTTCACGAGGTTCTCGTCATGTGGGACGGTAATATCAACAATCATTGCACGCCTCTCGATTCGGTCCACCACCACTATATCAGGCTTATTGGCTACAATAGTCCTGTCAGTGATGATGGACCGATCCCAGTACAATGAGATATGACCATTATCGAGAACTGGGTCGGGCGCATATCTGTAGTACGGCACTTCCGATTCCACAAGAGAGTACTTCAGAGCAAGTTGCTGATGGATAATCCTGGCTACAAGGTTGTGCCTGTGCAAGTACTCACCGTTAGCTAGACGAGAACAACCAGAGATTATGTGGCGGATTGATTCTCCCGGACGATGACATGCCCGACATATGTCAACCGTGCCGTCCTTCACAATAAATCTGCGGTAGTTTTTCGTCATGATAACTTCGTCCATAATTGCACAGACAAAACCTTCGGTTTCCCCAAAGAGGTCACCGACACGCAACCAGGTTACGGACGCTAGTTGGTCTACATCGGACCCATGTAGGGCCCGGAAAAAGCGTCCGTGA
Source organism: Polia nebulosa (assembly GCA_951329385.1). Taxonomy (NCBI): domain Eukaryota; kingdom Metazoa; phylum Arthropoda; class Insecta; order Lepidoptera; family Noctuidae; genus Polia; species Polia nebulosa. Next base: position 6,899,797 of record OX589613.1, on the reverse strand, counting down.
AGTTCCTTACTCTGCCATATTTCCCTGCGACCGTTAGTGTCAAGCACTAGAGGTTTGCGCCAGTTCTCGTTAGCCAAGGAGAGTGGGGTAAGGCGCTTGTCCACCGCCACTACATCTCGATGCATACCCACGTCAGCAGCTAGGAAATATTCCCTCAGACTGTATACCTCGCGGTTGTGTAGGGTCTTAGCATTTAAAAAGCCTCGGCCTCCACACTTCCGCGGAATATACAGTCTCATCACTGACGAACGTGGGTGATGCATTCGGTATGCAGTTAGTAGTGTACGGACCCGCCTATCCAGGGTGTCAAGTTCTGTTTGAGTCCATTTGAGTACGCCGAAAGAGTACATCAATACTGGCATGACCCAACCGTTGAAGGCGCGCACCTTGTTTCCGCCCGATAGAAGGCTATTAAATACCTTCTTCAGGCGGCCAAAGAAGCGCTCCCTCAACGATTGCTTCATGTCAGCAACATTGATACCTAACGCTTCCGACATACCCAAATACTTATAGGTTTCGGTTGGAGAGAGGGATCTCAGGTTTATGGAATCCGAGAGTTGTGTTCCCACGGATTCCACAATCTCCCCTCGCTTTACATGCATGACTGCACATTTGTCCACACCAAACTCCATCCTGATGGCACTACTGAAGGTTTCAGTTACCTTCAGTAGCTCCATCAGTTGCAGATTGTTGGGGGCAAAAAGTTTCAGGTCATCCATGTAAAGGAGGTGAGATATTACCTGATAACCTCTCTTCAACCGATAGCCTAGCCCTGAAGCCTCCAACAGTGTGCTTAGAGGGTTCAAGGCCAGGCAAAACCAAAGCGGACTCAAACTGTCACCCTGGAATATACCCCGCTCGATCCTTACCGGTTCGCTATACCTCTGGATATTTCGACATCCTGGATAGCGAAGGACCGTCCTCCATTGCCTCATACACGACATCAAGAAGGTGCGTAGCATTGCATCAACTTTATACAATTCCAGCACCCTCATGAGCCATGTATGAGGAACTGAGTCATAGGCCTTCTTATAGTCTATCCAACATGTCGACAGATCCTTTCGGGAACGCCGAACCTGCTGGCTAATGGTCATATCTATGAGGAGAAGCTCCTTAGTACCGCGGGACCCATTCCTACATCCATTTTGAGAGGCAGACATGATACAGTTACTATCAATATGTGTGTTAATCTTAGCTCTCAAAATGGATGTAAGAACCTTATAGACCGTCGGTAAGCACGTGATCGGTCTATAATTTTTAGGTTCCGCAGTACTACCTGTTTTATGGAGCAGGTGGGTTATTCCAGTTGTAAGGAACTCGGGTAGCGAACCAGACTCCAAGGCTGCCTGGTATTGAGATGCCAAGCGAGCGTGCGATCTTTGTAGCCACTTTATCCAAAAATTGTGCAGCCCGTCCGGCCCTGGAGATTTCCAATTAGGCAACGGACGGACTGCACGGGCTACATCTTGGGGGCTGATAGTGATTGCCCCCATTTCTGTTATTGGATCGCACGCTCGCTCGATCTCCCGAGTCCAGTCGCCTTCGGTGTGACTAACAGGCACCGACCAGATGTTGCGCCAGAATGAACTCATGGCGTCATCATCCGGCAGACACGTGTCAGTCACACCTTGTTCCGGTCGCTCCCAAGTCCTATATACCCACCTTTCATTACTCCGGAATGTGCGATTCTGGGTGTATCGCTCCACCCGCCGCTTATACCTACGGATGCGGTTTGCCCATGCATACACCTTCTGCTTCAGGAAGTCGATGTGCTCTGTGACACGGGACATATAGTCTCGGGAGCTGACTTCAGTCCCCGAAAAAGCCCGTCTCACAAAGCATGCGCTTTGTGAGACGGGCTCTCTTGGGCGAGTGTTGCCCTCCCTGAAGCAGATTAGTTTGCCGATGAGTGCTCTGGCCCCACCAATACGACACTCGATCCTGCGCTGCCAAGCCGGCACGGCTGGTTTTGGTCGTGTAGCTCTGTCATTAGGGAATTTGACGTGAGCTACACGACATGCCGCTACAGCCGTGCAGTACATTATCGAGTGTGTGTCGGTGAGGTCTTCGCAGTTATCAAAATAATTTAATAAAACTGCGAATCCAGAGCAGCCACCAGCGCCTTATTCCTATTATGCATGGGCAAACGAGGCAAGCGTGGCCTAAGTTCGGGTGCCATGTTGCGATATTCCCGAATAGCACACTCCAAAGCACTCCTCAATTCGTCATTGCAATGGGTACTTACGTTTGTAACCATGTCACAACACTCCTCGTCAGCATGGCTAGGAGCATGGTTAGACAGTGGTACCAACACTGGTACCACAGTCTGCGACGGAGGGGCAATGACATGGCTACCCATTTCAGTTCGGAGGCGATCAAGTACAGTATCATCCAACATATGATTACGCTGGATGACCCGCACCTGATCCGACAGTCGTTGGGCCGAAACGTTGACGGCTGGCTCAAGCACCTGAAACAAAGAGAGCATCCGAACATGGTACGCGGTCAGGTTGTTACCTCCCTCTGTAGCCCCATAGTATGAGCGCATGACATTCTCGTTGATGGCTTGTGTCCATCGCATGCGCTTCACACTTCCGCCGGGAGCTGGGACCCTATCAGAGGCCGGTGGGCCTCGAGGTCCGAAGCTGCTCGGCGGCCGGCGTCCTCCCCGTCGACGCGCTGGTGGTGGTGTCGTCGGCGGCGAGAAGAACTCGTCGCTGGAGCTCGACGCAACTGCCGCGGCCGGTGTCACAGCGCTCACGGAGAGGCTGGATTCCGGCGGCAGCGAGGCGGAGCTGAGCGACGAGGCCGGAGGTGGTGGGCGTGCTTTTTGTGCTGCGGCTCTCGTCAACATTTTTCTTTTCTCACTGGTCTATTCGTCGTCATTATTAACTTTTATTTCTCATTTTCACTATTGTTTTTTATTATTTATATGTTGTAGGTACTATAGTAGTTTTTGTACGGTCTTGCATGCATTTTTGGATGTTTAAAATATGATAATTTGTTGATGAAATTAATAAAATTTGCAGAGAAAATTTTTTCTGTCAGTGCAGTTGACAGTCGAGCCACAGATTCATTATTATTATTATTATTGGATGTTGAATGTAGTTATTTAGCTTACAATGTTTTGTCTTCCAAAATAACATGTATGCAAAATTTCAGTTTAATACGAAACTGGGAAGTGGGTCAAATTAACTTCTAAGATTTTTTACATAGTTACAGGTGAAGCCAACAAAAGAGGATTAAAAAAGTTTAGTTTATGATATAAAACGTCTCTAAATACGTCTTTACTTTGATACTACAGTTTGATCTTAGCTTATAGGCCGTAAAGCGATATAAAGTATACATAATATTTATTATGCAAAGCCAGATAGAACAGTATTTCATTTTCCTTACTTTTGTATATGTGATCAAGGAAAACACAGTACCTAATAGTTTGAACACTGAATAATCACAGGAAAAAAATAATTATTTATTAATTACAAATCGAATTTCGTGAAACGAAAAATAGTTAGCCTCACCGCACAATGACAACGCACTACCGAATTAAAACGCTGCTACTTGAAAATGGAAATGGCTACTTCGTATCGGAAACGTACGACAGCCACTTGTAGTCAGTTGGTGACACATGTGGTAGATGGATTCATTGTTTTCAACCTAGTGCTTGCAGTAATTGATTGGAGTCCTGCAGGAGTATTAGTTTGTGTCGGCGTTTTATCGTCGGTAGCGGGCTCACGAAGAGAGAAGCGGCCGTCGCCTCATGATGTTAAGCAAGCACCAGCGTCAACCATTTTATCTATCACGTCATCACTATCACTAGATATTATACAACAAAGTCCCCCGCCGTGTCTACACGCGATTAACTCAAAAACTACTGTAGCTACGGATTTTCATGCGGTTTTCACCAATAGATAGAGCGATTAATGAGGAAAGTTTTACTGTATAATTTGTATTCCTGCAAAGCTGGGGCGGGTCGCTAGTTTCATATAAATGAATTAAAAATGCGATCCGCAAATCGATGGAGGCGTTTTGTGTTTGTGGCTGTAATTCATGGTCTGTGTGTGGCTAGACTTATAACAGTGATTCGTATAAAGCACTGTACTGTGCAATACAATGTGGACTGACGTTGAAATTGTGTCAACGCAGCTCACCTAGAGCGAGATGGATAAGAAAATCATAAAGGACACTAGTACACACAACACCAGTGCATATGACGTCAGTGCATACAATGAAAGAATAAAGGACACTGGTGCATACAATACCAGTACACGCGACTCCAGTGCATACAACACCAGTTTATATGACATCAGTGCATACAATACCAGTGTACACAAAAATAGCAGTAGTGTTATTGATTCAAATCACGGTGATTCGGTTATTTCTACGTGTATTTTAATTGTGCTGTCCCTGGTAGCGTTTACATACGGAGTGACATCGTGGTGCATCATCAAGAAGTTTCGGCATTTCAGAAATTATGTGTTCTCAACGTGATATTTGCAAATGCAATGCGTTTGTTTTTTTTAAGTGGTAGTGTCTAATACAGCGAACGAGGAGGTATATTTAAAATTATTTTGGATTATTTTATTTATTTATTTAATCATTTATGTACACACAGAGACACAGTAACAATAAACATAATTATAAATATAGTACAAAGGAACTGCTTATTTATGTTCCTAGTATTAATAATATTTATGGTCTCTTTCAATTTTTGGTTACTCGTATTATGTTACATTTTTTATATTGAATTTGTAAAAGTCTTTGATATTAATATTCGTAAAAGGTACCTTAAGAGTAACCTATTTACCTGGGGTTCATCATTTATAGTACCTAGTGATTACAATACCTTTTATTTTAGACTTCTCACAGAGACTTCAGTTAACAAGAGAAAACTCTTTTCGAAAAATGCCGCTTTTCGTCTTCGTAATTTATTTTATACCTTCTACAACCAATTTGGTAATTTACATATCAGTTTTATATTCTCTGTTCCACAGTTATAACGCTGATGCAAGTACATCTACTAAAAAATGGCGTCGCTTCTACATAGCTACGTTGATATTTATACTTAGCGATATATCATCGTTATACTATTTACTACAAGAATTTCAGAGGAATTATACAATATTGATTTTCACAAGAATTGGTTCAATGGAAGACTTAATTAATACAATAGTTTTAGATGTGTATATAGTTATATATTCATCATTGACATTGACTATAACTATAGTAAAGAGTAATCGGGAATTATGGGTAGAATATTTAAAAAGGAGATCGATGCAAACATCACTAGAAATGAGGTGATTTCATAGACATAAACTCTTCTCGTTACTGAAACCTGTACCTATAACATACTCATAGCCTGCATTATTATGTAAATCTTAAATAACTGAACGGAATTAAAAAAAAAGTATATCTAAGTACAACTTTTATTTTTGGTTTTAACAATAACGAAATGAAAGACCATAAAAGATGTTGATGAGAGCTGCAGCTCGAAGAACACGCCTACCACCTCTGGGTTCATCGCTTAGCTCCACCTCGCCGCTACCAAAACCCAGCCCCAACGCAAGTGCTGTGACGCAGTCCGTGGCAGTTGCATCAAGCTCAAGCGTAGATAACACCACTACCTACGCGTTGACGGGGAGGACGGCGGACATCCAGCATATTTAAGATCTCGAGGCCCACCAGCCCAGCTTGCAGCGCATGCAATGGACACACTATCAACGAGAACGTCATATGCTCATACTATCGGGCTACAGAGAGAGGAATCAACGTGAACGCGTACCGTGTTCGAATGCTGTCTTTGTTTCAGTTGCTTGAACCAGCCACCAACGTTTCGGTTCAACTATTGTCGGATCAGATGTAGGTCATCCAGCGTTATCATCATAGTATGTTGGATGAAAGATATATTATGATGAAAGATATTCTCTCTTATATCGATAATTACAAGGTATGTTGATGCAGGAACGAAAGTAATCGGTGTTTTCCTCGACCTAGAAAAAGCAATTGATACTGTATCGATCCCTATACTTCTATGAAAGCTTTGCAGTATGGGTGTAAGGAGACACGTTCTTCAGTGGTTCCAAGACTATCTGGCGGGTAGTGAGCAGCGTGTCCGGGTTGATAACCACTTAAGTGACGCTGCGACTTGTATATTTGGCATTCTTTTTGTCTTATTTAAACAGTCTTGCGCAGATTTCCATCTCCAACGCTGAAACCATTATGTTTGCAGACGACATTGTCATCTTGTTTCATGGCCAAACATGGGAGCAGGTGCGGACGGTAACGCAGAAGGGGGCGACTGCTTCCCATTCCCTCTTGCGCCGTACCATGGCCTGGACCAGAGCCGGGCGCGAGAGGTCGCTGCTGCCGATCTCCTCCACGAGGACTGCATGCAGACGCTGCAAATATCATTCATGCAAAGAGGTGAAATATAACCTGACCACCTTTCTTCAACCATTGGAGACTTCAGAGCCTAAATTCTCCAGCAGATAGGTAACGGACGGACTGCACGAGCTACGCCTTGGAGGCTGATATTAGTTACCCCCATTTCTGGCATTGGATCGCACGCGCGCTTGACCTCCATACCAATTACCTTCGGTAGGACTGACAGGCATCGACCTTCATATTTATGTTAAGCATGATAATACAGAAAATTATTTACTATTAAGTTATTTTATTTTGATTTCTCCTTGTTCATTACTAGATATTGAACACCAGTTTACGGCCTTTGACGAGCTAATTTGACTGTGATTTAATTACTGCATGCACACACATTTAGACGCTTACATGATTCATGTGACGTACGCAAGGGCCGTAAGTGAATCTTTAGAAGCACCATTAATTATTATGCTATTTTAATACCACGTAAACAAAAATATAGTATAAAAATGTAGACAGATATAGAAGATACCTTCAATGTTGATGCTGCACCCGGAACTGGTTTGCGGCGCAAACCAGTTCCGGGTGCGGCGCCTCCACATCGAGGTGGGATTGCCGTCACAAACGCAGACCAGCGAGTGTGTGCCGGCAATCGGCCACCGACGGCGAGTGTGAACGACCAATCACCTACCTGTAAACATGTACCTAAAACTACGAAATATAAAACCTAACCAACAATCTATGTTTGGACTTCGAGCGAACAGTTATAGATCTATACATAACAGTGACTTGCATAATTTTTTGTTCTAGTCAAGAGAAGACAGCATGCTTATTAATTGAAATATCGATATTTAATTGAAAACATATCATCTTTAAAAGTTTGTTACAGTGCTTGATATACTTAACCGCAATGAAGCTAGTACTATTGTAAATAAAAATAGATTACACGGACTTGACAAAAATATTCAGTGAAATAAAGAGATTAAATAGTAAAATAGATATGAGATACATTTTATTACTTACACGATTAAATTGCGTGTCTTGTCGTATCGATGACGACAAATGTCAATAAATATATGCAAATACTTAAGAATCAATAATTGAGTCTGTGAATATATATTGCTACAAGTACAACCTTAGCTAAGTGGTGCGAACATGTCATTGCACAACGAGTGCGCAGTTCTGCGCGTGCTGCGCAGAACTCCACACGCATCTCTCGTCATAGCCGACAACTCCACCAGCGCATACAATAACAGTATAAATGACACCAGTGCATATTCTATCAGTGAACACGATACCATTGCATACAGGTGCATACAATACCAGTGCATTGAACATCAGTGCATACATCACCAGTCCTTATAGTACATGCAATACAATGCAATCAGTGCAGAAACAAGCCACATCTTTCTTATTATCTCATGTGTTGTGCTTGTGCCGTCACTGACTACGTTCATATACGGAAGTTTCGTAATTTCAAAAACTATGTGCTTCTAAACATAATTTTTGCAAATGTCGTGCGTTTGTTATGTTTTTCGTGTCATAGATATATTGATAAGAGAGAAGTTCTTTTACTCGTAACAATAATAGCTCTCCTATTTTCGATATGTGCGTTATCATTCAATTTTTGGTTAGTTGTTTTGAGTTATATTTTCTATATTGATTTTGTAAATGCTTTCAGCGTTCATATTCGTAGAAAGTACTTTAAAAGCACCCTCTTTGCCTTAACCAGCTGAGCATTTTTTTTTTAATTTACACATTTTCTTTGGGGTTTGCCTAGCAGTAGGACACGATAGGCTAAGAAAAAAAAATCTTTTGATATCGTATTTGTTTTATATTAAGAAGATAGAATTATAATGTAATGTAAAATGGAGTGAATCTTTGAATTAATGTTAAACCTACCTTCACATCCTACCCAATTCACATATACTCAATTAGATTCATTACCCTTTAAAAACATATTGTGTATGTGTCGCAGCCATCTGGTTGAATTCGCCAATCAATTGGACGCCTTGGCCGTTCATTAAATGGCTATGACGATAGTTAATTAGTAGGTATAGGTAGGGATAGGTATTTAGTTAATTAGTATCACTTAACATTTAACAACCTGGCGTGTAGAAAGTCAGCCCTTTGAAGATGACTGACCAAGGCTCAGCCAAGTGATTTAAGTTAAATGAAAAATGATGAAAGATGCGGGTTATTAAGAGAGAGAGCGATTATTAAGATATAAAATCAGAAATATCTTGAAAACGTTAAGTGAAATCGCAAAAATAACCAATATTTGGACTCCCTTTATAAAACCACGTAGAAAGATCCATAAAATCTTAATTCTTAAAAAAAAAACAATCCACTACGAGTGCTACGACGGTCGGTGACGGTGATGTGACGCGCGAGTTTAATAGTTTTTCCCATCTCAAAATTGCCCAACGCGCCTAAAGAAGTTTTCATTTCAAAAAATATTATTTATTAATGATTGAGGTATATTAGTGGTGGGTCCCATTGGTTTAAAAAAAAATCGAGTCGGGGTGCCCTATGTCCCGAGCTCGCTACGCTCGCTCTTGCATCCTAACATTGCATTTGTGCATCATCAATATCCAATTTAATTAAATGACTAGATGACATCCAGCCATCTGGTTAATCGTTGCGTTCAACGACTTGGCTGGTTGTCCTTCAATCATTTAATTGAATGCCGGCGTTTAATGAACGGCCTAGGCGTCCAATTGAATAGCGAATTCAACCAGATGGCTGCGACATATGCATACACAATATCAGAAGCAAAATAGAGAAGTAGGCTAAAGACGTCACCGAATGGTACCCGAGAGAGGGGATGAGAACAAGAGGAAGCGCTTAAAAATGAATGATGAAATCAACAGCAGGATGGAGAAAGAGAGCTCACAATCGTGAATTATCATTGTGGGTACAGCTAGGGAATGGAATTCCCTGCCGGACTCTGTGTTTCCTGATAGCTAGAACCTGGGAGTCTTTAAGTCAAGAGTGAATAGGTTACTACTAGGCAAGCATGCTCCATCTTCGACCGCATCATTGCTTACCATCAGGTGTGAGAGTGTTCAAACGCGTGCCTAACAATAGCAAAAAAAAACTGGCCAAGTTCGTGTCGGATTTCACACTGTGAGGAACCGGGCGCAAAAAACGTCAACTCATCACGCACCACGGGTGGTCTCCGCATTAGACATTTTTACGTATTAAAACTTTTGTAAAATATTTTTTACAAAGTTTTAATACCTCAAATGCATATTTTTGGTAAAATTCTATGATAACTACAGACCATATCATGGCCCGAGTGATTGAACCTTGCTACTGTATAAAAATCCTTACGTTATAGTAATAATACAGGTTTAAAACGCGTGAGTCGACATGTACAATTTTGTACATGTGGTGCCTGAGGGTAGCGGAGTCGACATGTACAATTTTGTACATGTCGGTGACAAACAGGGTTCCGTACCAAATATTGGTATTTGTTACTAAAGTATACGTAATAATAAAAATTATCACCAAATTTCAAGTTCATAGGTCAATGGGAAGTTAAAAAATTCTTCGTAACAAAATTTTATGACAGAAGAGACGGAAACGGAGCCCTATTTGTTGTCCAACAATAGGGCTCCGTTTGGACCCATCGGGTACGAAACCCTAAAGACTGGCCAAGTGCGTATCGGATTTCGCACATTAAGGGTTCCGTACCCCACCGAGTGTTTCCACCCCACTGAGTGTTTCCACCCCACCGAGTATTTTCACGTTGCCGTCGTGGTGGGGTCTGTGGGTCTCCTTGATCTTGGGGACTTCCGGCATGAGTGACTCACTTGTGCCGGAGGGATCCAAGGGAGAGATCTGACCAAGAGGAACACACCGGGGGTCGCATCCATTGTCAGTCGATCATCGTCGATTGCCAGTGGATGCGACCGCCATTCAATCCTAAGCTTGGAGGCATGGCTATGGGATGCGTACTGGAGGCATGTTCAGATGCTAGCGCCTCACAAGAGGGCCACATTGTTGGGAGACTTGAACAAGTTGTTCGAGTCTCCTAACGGCGTGGAACCTGGGGGGATTTTCGTCGCTGCTCTCTGGTACGGATCTGTTCATCAGATGTGACCGTCACGGAGGTGAAAAAACTAGGGGGGGGGGAAAGAGAGAGGGGAGGAAGGGACCATACCCTCAAAAAGGAAAATATCATGAAAAAGACAGTAACGGAAAAATTACCCCAGGGATGTACCAGCTGCTCAGCTTTTGTCGATGTCCATACAAGAGCCGAGGAGGCACCAGATCATCTCCTTCATTCGAGGAGATGATAAATTTTTGCTACAAGATGCCGGAAAAGCCGCGGTAGGGCGAAGAAAGCCATAAAGAAGTCGGATAAGAGGCTGGGAGTGGTGCGGCGTCGTAGTCCGACGCAGCACCAATTCTCACCGCTCTGAGCTCTGGGAGCCCGGAGCGTGAGGAGGTGAGGGATTCCGGAGCAGCCGTGAGTGAGTGCTCGCGGTTCTTCCGGAAGCGCTCCAAATCGGGGGATGGGGTGGGGTCGTGCTCCGATGACGAGGTGATGACCCCGCCTCTCAAGGTTCCTACCAGCGTGCGGGATAGGGGATCGGGGAGGCCGTCCAAGTGGACGAAGGCTGGCAGGCGAGCCGCGAGGCTCGCCGCGTAGGGGCACTACCCTGCAGTGGGGTCTCCGGTCCCAGTATCGGGGTCTTCGGGTGGAAGGCCTGGCGCCGCTGGCAGCTCCGATTCGGAGCGGTCGGCCGGGCTTGCGGAGGTCTTGAGAACCGCGATCGAGGGTGTGGTCCGGAAGAAGCTGGCAACGTCCAGGAACCGGGCCATATCCGCGGCCACGACCTGCATAGTTGCGGAAGTGGAGGCGAGCTTCGGCCAGCCTCCGTCTGCATTGGACGAGACGTCTTAATTGCGGGCGGAGGTCTCCCGCCTGACCAACACTACGGAGCTTCTCATAAAGGAGTACGAGAAGCTCCGGGCAGACCTGGCCGAGCTCCGAGGAGCTGGCTCCCGGGAGGAAGCGCAGGAGTAGCGCCAGCACGGGCCATGTCTGTCCCAGCCCGCGGACCACCAGTTTCTCGACCTGGCAAGCCAGCAGAGGCTGGCTGCCTTTAACAGGCGGTTCTCCGTGCTGGAAGGCATCGTCCTGCGTCCAATAGTGGCGAGCCAGCCGGCCTTGGGCCAAACAACCAGCCTCGTTTGCCTCCGCCGCGGCTGCTTCGCCCAAACCAGGCTCGGCGGGGCAGGGCAACCGCGGGTATGTGCTGAGACTCGTGGGGTCGGCGCCGTCGAAGGCGTCAAAGGCGCCGCCCAAGCCGAGTGGAGCAGCTGCAAGGGAGACGAAGGCCGCGAAGGCCCTGAAGGCCCCAGCCCGGGCTGTGAGACGGCCGCCCCAGCCTATCCCACCTCCTGAACCTCTTACGGCCAAGGCTGCCAAATGGGAAGTGGCCAGGGAGAAGGAGAAAGTGGGCAAGGCAGCAAGGGTGGCCAAACGGAGGGAGAGGCAGAAGCGGTGCATAGAGCGGGCCGCTGCGGCTAGGCTTCGCGCCCCGAAGTCCGCGGCTGTTGTCATCATACTACAGCTGGAGGCGGTAAAGAGGGGCGTGACCTACGGCACCGTGCTCGCCAAGACGAAGGCGGCGTTGAGCCTCGAGGAGGTGGGATATGCCGACGGCGTCCGGGTGAAGGTCACCAAGACTAGAGCCCGGATGCTGAAGGTCCCCGGCGCCTCCAGCGGCCCAGCCGCTGACGCCCTGGCTGAAAGGATCAGGGCCTTACTGGTGGACGAGGTTCGAGTGTTCAGGCCCACCAACTGGGCTGAAATCCGCATTATGAGCCTGGACGACTCCGTGACGGAGGGTGAGGTGGTGGCGCTGTTGCCAGGACTGGAGGGTGCCCTGCCGAGCAGGTGAGGGCGGGCACCATTCGTTCTGACCTCGCGGGGTTGCAAACCATTATGGTGAGATGCCCCGTGTCCGCGGCCAGAATCAGCACCGCGGAGGGCCGAAGACTTTTGGTGGGATGGGTTTCAGCGCAGGTTAAGCTGCTGGAACCCAGGTCTCTGAGGTGTTGCCGCTACCATGTGGCGGCTGAGTGCATCTCGGAGGTGGACGCAGTGACCACTGCTTCCGCTGTGGTCTGCCCGCCGGCTCGTGCAACGCCGTGCCGCACTTCATCACATGTGCGACAGCAGGCACGCCGGCCGATCACCAGACTGGGAGTAGGTCTTGCGCTCCACCCGCCAAGGTCAGAGGTAGGGCAAACCTCTCCGCCACCACCGTCACCTCCGCGGCAGCAGCCGCCACCACTTCCACCGCTGCCGCCCACAGCTGTCGTCGCTGCAACCATCGCGGCGGCGGGACCCTCACAAGGGGCTCAAGGAGGGAGGAGGCTGTAATGGAATGCCAGTAAGGGCCCCATTACGCCTCCTTCAGGCGAATATTAACCACTGCCCCGTTGCTCAGGATCTGTTGTTACAGAGCGAGGCGCAGAGGTCGATTAACATCGCCGTGGTCGCTGAGCCGTACTTTGTCCCAACCAGGGATGACTGGGTGAAGGACCTGAACGGCTCAGTGACCCTCATTTTGTGGGCCACCGCTGGTACCCCGTCCCTCGAAGTCGTCAAGAGGGGACAGGGTTGCGGGGTAGCACAGTTCGGGGAGATAGGCGTGGTAGGGGTTTATATCTCCCCGAACAATACTTTCGCCGAGTACCACAACTGCCTGGCGGAGTTGAGAACCGTTGTCGTCGGATACCGTTACCTCCCTGTGCTCGTCCTCGGGGACTTCAACGCCAAGAATGTGGCTTGGGATTCCCGGTACATGGACACACGGGGCAGGATGGTGGAGGACTGGGCTCTGGAGACATGTCTGGTCGTCCAAAACCGGGGTTCTGTCCCCACGTGTGTGCGCACGCGGGGAGATTCGGTGGTGGACATCACGTTCGCAGCCCCGTTCTGTCACGACGTTTCGTCGACTGGCGCGTCATGGAGGGGGTGGAGACGTATTCCAATCACCGGTATATCCGGTTTGACGTCTCCGCCTAAACGTCGAGCGTGCCGGTTTGACCGACCCCGAGTGGTCCGCGTTGGTCGCTGAAGCAGCTGGACCGGGAGCTACTCCTGGAAGCATCAATCGTGCAGGCCTGGGTGTGGAGGCCATGTCCGAGATTTGTGACGTGGCAATGCCCCGGGTCCAGCTTTGTGCTCGGCGCCAGAGAGCTTTGTACTGGTGGTCGACAGAGCTTACGGCTCTGCGCCAAGCGTGCATAGCCGTGCGACGCCAGTACACCAGGCACCGCAGGCTCCGTAACCGCCCGCCGGATACGGAAGCCATCGCGGTGGAGCTGTCCGAGGTGTACTGAGTGGCGTGGACCGCTCTCCGAGCTGAGATCATGCGAGCCAAGGCATTGGCCAACGAGGAGTCACTGGGGACTCTGAACATAGATCCGTGAGGGCGCCCATACAAAGTAGTGCGGGATAAACTCCACCCATGGGCGCCCCCGCTCGCTGACGCAGAGTCTCCGGCCTCAGCTCGTGGAGGGCGTGGTGAGCGCTCTGTTCGCTTCGCGAGGGGAACATACTCCACCGCTTATGGCTGCGCCTCCTGCGGTTCCAGACGTGGACCAACCCAACGACGACGATGCTCCCGAGGTGACCAAGGTAGAGCTGAGAATGGTGTATCGTAGTGGCGTTACAATCTTAATTAAAACATAAACATACGGAATAAATCAAGAGACCAAAAGCCACTATAACGGTTTTGGTAAGCATAGACAATTTTAGTTAACTGACAACACTATTGTCTTTGGATTCTATGACATCTGTCAATGACGGCGTAGATACAAAAACCCTTACACGACAACGTGGGGCCTTTTCCAATCTTAATCCAGCTGCTGGCGTGAGACTCACACTCACCTTGTTCTGTCGAACACCCTTGAGCCGTGAAGCGATCGCCAAATCCTAGCAGTTGTAGTTTGCATTGGCGTTCTCTAGGCCCTAATAATCCCACTTTAAGAAATTCGGTTGGCTTGTTTCAGGCCCAATCAAAATAAACGACTTAAATAATTTATCCAATATTCAGTGTCATCATTCTTTGACTTCAGTTAAATCAGAAAACGATTTTAATGCAGAAATATCAGAGTTTTGGGAGTATGAGGAAGTATCATTAAAATCGCCGTTGAGTCACGATGAAAAATTATGTGATAAACATTTTTTAACTCATATGACACGATTAAATACCGGCAGATTTTGTGTTCGATTACCACTTCTAGATTCACCTAATTGTCTTGGAGAATCATATACATTAGCAAAAAAACGTTTTCATAATTTAGAGAAAAGATTCCGAAGGAACCCACAAATTAAATCACAATATGTCAACTTTTTAAGAGAGTAAGAACAGTTAGGTCATCTCTCACAGTCTGATGTATTAAGACCCAATTCATCATATTTTTTGTGTCATCACGCCATGTTTAAAGAAGCAGCGAATCCGCTAAAATTCGTGTTTGATGGATCAGCTCCTACTTCATCTGGATTGTCAATCAATGACATTCTTATGATAGATCAAAATATGCAGGACTCTCTATTCTCCATTCTAGTACGGGCTGGACAACACATCTAGTACTACAGTACCTCCTGACCGGCGATATAGAGAAAATGTATCACTCGGTGCAAATTAATGAGGAGGACCGAAATCTCCAGCTCATACTTTGAGAGAAGATGAGTCCCAACCCATCAAAACGTAAGATTAAATACTGTAACTTACGGCATGGCAAGCTCCAGTTATTTGAGTACACGTTGTCTGTGGCAGATTGGCAAAGAAAATCCAGATGAAACAATTAAAAATGTAATTCAGCACCACTTTTATGTGGATGACATGATAACTTCGAGTATGCCTAAGGGTAGCGGATAAATTCTGAAAATGAGTTACCGGTGGGTGGGTTCTAGTCAGTAAGAGTCTGACACGCCCTCCCGTTCCACCCAGAGCAGGCGAAGTCATTGGATGATTTCCTACTACACAAAAAAAAAAAAAAAATATAACTTCGAGTGACAGTGAACACAAACTGAAACATATTCTTGAACGGGCCGTGGCACTAAAATTAGGTCGCTTTAATCTAAGAAAACTTAAAACAACTATAACTAGCATTTTTGACTCATGTTCTTTAGAAGATAATGTAAGGTTACTCAGTGAGTCTTCTAGCACCTTGGGTTTGGGCTGGGATCCATCGACGGATACAATGCATTTTTCAATACAATCCCCAGTTCCTTTTGATAACAATCGCCCAACTAAACGTTCAATAATATCTAATTTATTTAAAATTTTTGACCCCTTGGGTTTGCTCAGTCCGTGTGTAATGCAAACAAAGTTTATATTACAACAGCTCTGGCTGGAGACATTAGACTAGGATGATCCGATTCCTGAAAATATTGTTTCGACCTGGGCTAAGTTTGCTGATTCTCTATCTGCACTTGGGAACATAAAAATTCCAAGACATGTGTTATATATGTGTGTGTGAACATTAGGTATGTGTGCATGGGCTGCGTCCCTGCCCTGGTCTAACCAATAATTAAGCAGTGTGCTTATAGCTCTCACTAGTTTCACTTGTCTCCTTACGTACCTGCTACCTACATAACAGTGGCGACGAGGAGTATACCCACAATCGCAAAAAAATTAATCTTTTGTTGAAATGGCTCAGTCATTTTGTGGAATTTTAACAATTTTCGATCACAATGTCAATGATTGGAAGACTTACAAAGGTCGGGTTACGCAGTGGTTCATCGCAAATAACATCGATGCGGAAAATGATGCGGCGGGAACCAGGAGGCGAGCCATACTACTCAGCGCATTAATGATGGTACCTACAAGTTGGCAGCAGACTTAGCCTTGCCCAAGGACGTACAAGAGGTGCCATATGAGGATCTAGTGATGTTACTGGATAACCACTTCACTCCAAAACGTTGCGGGTTCAGCGAGCGGTACAACTTTTACGTAGCTTCGCACGAGCCGGGCGAGACTTATACGCAATGGGCAGCAAGGTTACGTGGACTAACGGTGCATTGCGGATTCTGCAATGTTGAGGAGGCGTTGCGTGACCGTTTTGTGATGGGGATGGTAGCGGGTCCTGAACGGGAGTAACTGTTTGCGAGGGATTTGGAGACCTTAACCTTGGCGAAGGCGGAGGAGCTAGCAGAGAGCGTAAGATGTGCGCGCGCGGGCGCTGCCGCTACTGCTTCTACATCAACGGATCAAGTACAGGTGTTCAAGATCGCGAAAGGACAAAATAGTGCCAACCCAATTAATAGTGCCGAGAAAGAAAAGTGATCGGTGTGCGGTCGTGCTAATCATAAGTCGTCTCAATGTCGGTTCGCAAAGTATAAGTGTAAAAAGTGTAACACAGTAGGGCATTTGCGTAGAATGTGCAATAAAATTAACTATGTGCAAACGGGGGGTGTGAGTGAGGACGACGATGGTAAGTTGCTTTATAACATTTATTCAGCTCGGGGGGAACCTATGACAGAAACGGTTGCAATACATGGACAGAATTTAAAATTTCAAATAGATAGCGGATCAGCTGTGACAGTCATATCTGAGGGTACTAATAAAAGGTTGTTTGCGAGTATACCCTTACATACGTCCCACCAAAGATTTTATAGTTACACGGGAAACAAGATGCAGTGTGTGGGTTCTGTGCGTTTAGCAATAACATATATGCAGCGCACACACACACTTGATGTATTTGTTATACGTCACGGCGGCCCACCGCTGCTAGGCCGCGATTTCATATCAGTATTTAAATTAAAATTAACTCGAGTAAAATTTCTTAACGATAGTCAAAGCACAAATGAACGGTTGCAACAACGATTCCCAGAAGTATTTTCAGATAAGCTGGGCGCCTTCAAAAATTATAAAGTCAAATTAAAACTAAATAATGATGCAAAACCGGTTTTTTTTAAAGCGCGACCCATTTTTTTTTTTTTTTTTTGGGGGGTTGGAAATCATCCTATGATTTCTTCCGCTCTAGGGTGGAGCGGAAGGGTGTGTCAGACTCTTACTGACTAAAACCCACCCCTGTTCCTCCCTGCCTCGAGTGCCCGGGGGCGAGGTAACTCTTTCGAATTTATCCTCCACCCCCGGGCAGGCATCGGCCGTGGCAGGCCCCTTCCCTTGGCTGACAACTCTTTGAGGCGCGCGTGAAACACTACGCGCCGTCGACTCTCGGGCCTGGTGCTGATCGGACGGCGAGTTACCCACTACTCGCCGTCCGCAGGCCCGGGTCTACGGTGGCCGGAGATCGTCTCGCGGCGTCCGAACCCCCTGGCGTCTCAGGCGGCGGTTGCGGCTGGGAGCGCTAGGGCGACTCGGCTGTGTTCGAGTCTCCCTAGCGTATGCCGCCTCCCTCTTCGCGAGCATTACTGCTTCGCAGAAGGTGGAGACGGCTTCCCATTCCCTCTCGC
Organism: Polia nebulosa; assembly: GCA_951329385.1. Lineage (NCBI taxonomy): Eukaryota > Metazoa > Arthropoda > Insecta > Lepidoptera > Noctuidae > Polia > Polia nebulosa. The sequence goes on along the minus strand of OX589613.1, from coordinate 6,881,964 downwards.
TCCGTACCATGGCCTGAACCAGGGCACGGCGCGAGAGGTCGCTGCCGCCTATCGCATCCACGAGGACACGGCGGTGCTCTGCCCAAGCGGGGCAAACCTCCACCGTATGCTCCACCGTGTCCTCTGGGCGATCCTCGCAATGGAAACACCCGGGGGTCACCTCCGCCTTGATCCGACACAGGTACTTACCGAAACAGCCGTGTCCGGTGAGCACCTGCGTCAGGCGGAAGGTGAGGGCGCCGTGACGCCTCTCCAGCCACTCCTCAAAGAGGGGCACTACCGCCTCGATGGTGGCGTGCCCAACGCTGGGTTGCGACAGTCGCTCTCTCCATGTCACCATGAGATCCTGCCGGAGCTCGGTCCGCCGAGCCGCGAGTTGTCGCGGCAGCGGAGTTTCGCCCCGGCGTTTGGCCTCCTCGCGCCACTCGTACAGGTGCGCGAGGATTTTTGCCTCCAGATCCCACGGTGACAGTCCGGCAAGGAGGCTCGCCGCCTCACGGGAGATCGTGCGGTATCCGCGGATGATGCGGATCGCCATGACCCTCTGGGACGCGTTCATCAGGCGAGCTGATCACTGCCTCAACGAACGCGCCCACACCGGTGCCCCGTAGAGGGCCATGGACCGCACGATCCCCGCGTAGAAGCGCGACCCATTGCATTTGCTTTGCGCGACAAAGTCGATAAGGAGAAAGAACGATTACTAAACCTAGGAGTGTTAAAACCGGTTAAACATTCGGACTATGCGTCACCTATTGTGCCCGTGCTCAAACGTGATGGTTCCGTCAGATTATGTGCGGATTATTCAGTGACCATTAACAAACAATTAATAATAGAACAATATCCTTTGCCGACGGTTCACGAATTATTTTCTAGATTACACGGTGGCCAGCAGTTTTCGAAAATTGATTTGTCAATGGCCTACAATCAATTTTTACTCGATGATGAGTCACAAAACATAACCTGTATTAATACTTCCCGGGGTTTGTTCAAATACACCCGTCTTGTATTCGGTTTGTCGAGCGCACCGTCTATATTTCAACGCGCAATGGAAACCGTTTCGTCCGGATTAGACGGAGTATTATGCCTGTTAGATGTCGTTCTCATAACAGCAAAAACTGAAGATTTGCATATGGAAAAACTACACATAGTTCTAAAGAGACTTCAGGACGCGGGACTTACATTGCGAAAGGACAAATGTGAATTTTTTAAAGACGAAATAAAGTACATGAGATATGTTATCAACAAGAACGGACTAAAGAAAGATCCGTCAAAAGTAAAGGCAATCTCAGATGCACCCGTTCCGACAAATGTTACCTTGCAATCATTTTTAGGACTTGTTAACTACTATAGGAATTTCGTTCCACGAGCGTCAAGCATACTCAGTCCCTTGTATGATGTATTAAAGAAAGGAGTTAAGTGGCATTGGACAACAAGTCATCAAAATGCATTCAATGAAATTAAAAAATGCTTAACGTCGGAACAAGTGTTAACCCATTTTAACACAAATTCAAAAATAATATTGACAGTGGATGCTTCTCCACACAGGTTAGGGGCTATTTTATCGCAAGTAGGTAGTGACATGTTAGAACGGCCTATATCATTCGCGTCCCGCACGCTTACGTCAGCGGAAAAACGATACTCGCAAATACAGAAAGAAGCCACAGCAATTATATTTGGTGTAAAGCGTTTTCATCAATATTTATATGGCAGATCTGAACCTTTTATACTACGTTCCGACCACAAACCCTTGATTTCTATTTTTGGTCCCTATAAAGGCATACCAGAGGTATCGGCTAACAGGCTACAAAGATATGCAATGTTTTTAAGCGCGTATAACTACAAGATTGAGTACGTTCGAAGTGCCAATAATAACGCAGATTATTTGTCACGAGCAAGTTTACGTCACGTGCCGGAACAGGCAGAAGAGTGGGGGCTCAGCGGCGCACACGCGGCTGCAGCCGCGGCGCCTATCGACCGGGCCACATATGTTAACTTTGTAGTTGAAGGCAGCATGCCAGTGACACTGGACGAATTGCGCAAAGAAACTGCCAAGGATATCACTTTAGCAAAAGTGATTCATTACATTAATCAAGGTTGGCCTAGACAATTATTGTCGGATAAATGTATTAAGCCTATTATTTGTGTAGGACACAATTGTCACATGAAAATGGTTGTCTTATGAGAGGACATAAGGTGGTTATTCCGGAAACGTTGCGTTCAAAACTTTTACACGAGTTACATAATTCACATTTGGGCATTGTAAAAACCAAAGCTGAGGCTAGATCACGGTTTTGGTTCCCCGGGGTTGACGCGGCGTTGGAGGCAATGATAAACTCGTGTGATGTCTGTCAACATTTGCGCCCGTCTCCACCGCGAACGCCGATTTCTCCGTGGCGATACCCACCTGTGCCATTCTATAGGTTACACATCGACTTCCTTGGCCCGTTAAATAACCAAATGTTTTTCGTAGTGGTAGACGCGCACACCAAATGGGTGGAGTTGTACGAAGCGACTATGTCAACAACCTCCACAAACGTCATAGGAAAACTATACGATTTCATGTCCAAGTACGGCCTACCACACACAATAGTAAGTGACAATGGGACCGCGTTCACGTCATTTGAATTCAGAAATTTATGTTCAAGAAACGGCATCGACCATTTGACGTCCACAGCTTACAATCCGGAAAGTAACGGGCAAGCGGAAAGTTTTGTCAAAATCGTAAAAAAAGGCATTAAATCATGTGTTATCTCATCGCGCAATAAAAGTGATTGCAAGTTAAAAATATTAAAATTCCTTTTTGACTACAGGAATTCTGTCCATTCAGTCACTGGGTTCTCACCAGCTGAGCTGGTGTTTGGCCGCAAGTTGAGGTCACGCTTAGATTTAATCAATCCGAAAACGCGGGTCTCACTCACAACCCCCACTATCAATGTCAATAAACAACAGTATTCGCAAATTAAATCAAGTGGAAGAAATAACATACAAGTGTTTAAGCCAGGGGATTTAATAATGTACAAAAAGTATTTAAATAATGTTAAGTACCATTGGAGCAGAGGTATTATTAAAAAGAGACTGGGTAAAGTACTTTACCTTATACAAGATTCGAGATCTTCATGTGATGTAAAAAAGCATAAGAACCAAATAATATTATATAAAGGTAAGAAGGGTAATGTTTCACAACAGCCGCAACACCATTATGACTTTGACGACTTTGGTAGTGAGCCGTCAGCTGGCAACCCTCAGGTACAGAGTCCCGCGGGGGAGGAAACTGATGAGGCAAATCTGCAATCACTACCATGTGCAGACGCGGTTAGAGTCTCGGATCCAGTTTCAAGAAATCCAGATCGACTATTAAGAAACATTCCCAGGGTAGATTACAAACCTTTCCTGTAACTTGTTATGTAATGATTTGGTGCACAAATTTAAAACATTTTGGTCAAATAAGGGGAGGAAATGTTATATATGTGTGTGTGAACATTAGGTATGTGTGCATGGGCTGCGTCCCTGCCCTGGTCTAACCAATAATTAAACAGTGTGCTTATAGCTGTCACTAGTTTCACTTGTCTCCTTACGTACCTGCTACCTACATAACCCCCCATAACCCTACTCTGTGATGAGCCAATATTTATAGAACTTCACTGTTTCTGTGACGCTTTCGAAAGTGCGTATGGAGCTTATATTTATGCACGATCAGTAAACTCTGCTAATGATGTTATTGTAAAATTATTGTGTGCTAAATCAAAGATTGCACCTACTAAACCTACAACAATCCCGCTTGGAGCTTTGTGCTGCGCTCTTGGCCGCTAGATTGTATAAGACGCTCAGGGATTCCTTGCGGTATAAGGTTAATAGTGAGTTTATTGGAGTGATTCCAGTATTGTGCTGTCATGGCTTCATTCGAGTTTTAAGAATCTTAAAACTTTTGTTGCGAATGGAGTTTCAGAAATTTGTGAGGTGACAGACGTAAATTCGTGGCGTCACGTTCCAACATCAGTTTATCCAGCTGATCTCATATCTAGGGGGGTCAGCCCTAATAATGTCAAGGACAATTTGTTGTGGTGGTCAGGCCCACAATATTTATTGCAATCGGCAGAAAATTGACCTATTTTAAATAACAATGAAGTTAATATGATTAACTTACCGGAAACCAAACATAATTCTGTAATATTCGTTAACTTGGAAACCTCAACAGAATATTTTATCAATTTTCAAAACTATCAAAGTTACGATCACTTAAAACGAATATTTGCAGACGCGATGCGGTATATTAAAAATTTAAGTCTTGCAAAAAATTTATAGTCTCCAGTACTTTAAAAACAAATGAGCTACATGAGTCATTCATTAACTCGTGTCGTTTTGCACAGTAACAGTCATTCCCAAGCGAATACAAAATACTCGCCAACGGCCATCCATTAAAATCTAAATCTAAACATTTATCATTAACTCCTTTTTATTGCTCCAATGATAAATTAATTCGAGCAGGCGGTCGTATTGATTCCTCAAACTATCATCATGACAAAAAACACCCTGTGTTGCTTGACGCATCTCATCATATCACGAAATTAATATTTCAATATGTATCCGTATATCTAAAGTAGTAGGCAAAAGTACCAAAAACGGTAGTTTCTGACACTTTTGCCTTCTACTTTGGATACGAAACATTCTGAGACCTGTTTTAATAACGTAAAAATACTTTATCCTCTTTGTAACAAACCTGACGTTGGATTCTTTAATATTTATTTTCTGTGCTATGCTACGATTTTTTATTCAATGAGGGCGCCACATGGCTGGTAGTAGACCCTTAATGGTTGACGTCTCGCAAGACAAACTGTTCGTCATTGCGTCACGTGTCGGCGGTTTCAAGCTAAGCCGTTGGAACCTGTAATGGGTAATTTACCTCCAAAGGGTCACACCAAACTTCCCATTCACTACTGTAGGCATAGACTTCGCCGGTCCATTTTTATTTTAAACAGGAAGGGACACGGTTTGAAATTAGTGAAAGGCTACCTTTGTCTTTTTGTTTGTTTAACGTATAAATGTCTACACCTTGAAGCTGTAAGTGATTTAACTAAAGACGCGTTTATTCTTACCTTTCGACGGTTTGTGTCACGACGTGGAAGGCCAATGGAGATATTTTGTGAAAATGGTCGCAATTTTGTATCTGGTGCTAAGGAACTAAATTATTTTTTTAAGATTAACGCGGACTCTCTTTCTGATTTTGCAAGCGGGGAAGGGATCAATTTTATTAAGTCACCTTCTTACGCCCCTCATCTTCGCTTACCATCAGGTGAGATAGTGGTCAAACGCGAGCCTATCAAATATAAAAAAAAAAAAAAAAAATTTGGGAGGCCGGTGTGAAATCTGCTAAGTATCATATCAAACGTGTAATGGGCAATTCCCATTTAAATTTTGAAGAGCTGTCTACCCTTTTAACACAATCATGTAGAATCCATTCTGAATAGTCGTCCGCTTTGCCCGTTATCCCCTTCTCCTGATGATCTTCTTTGCCTCACCCCTGGTCACTTTCTTATTGGCCAGCCCCTCACTGCTGTTCCATCACCTGCCTTAGAAGACCGTAAATCTAACAATGTACAACGCTACCAACGAATACAGCAAATCTATCAACACTTTTGGCGTCGGTGGCAGCGTGAATATATCGCTGACTTACAGCAACGTAGCAAGTGTAGAACCGATAAGTCAAGCCTGAACATCGGTGATTTGGTCCTTCTTAAGGAGGATAATACGCCGCTTCTGTGTTGGAGACTGGGACGAGTGCTGAAATTGTTCCCTGGATCAGACGGAGTATCTCGAGTTGCTGATGTGAAGACCCAACTGGAAGTTGTACGATGTCCTTTAATTCGCCTCTGCCTTCCTCAGATGAAAAAAGGTTTGTTATCTGAAGATTTCAATGGCGGGAGGATGTTGGCGCCTAGTGCTACATTTATAGCAACAAGCTTCACTCATATGATACGTAGTAAATAGTTAACGAGGGTACTTTTTTTCTTAGTATCTACAAGGTATCCCACATTACTTTTTATATTATTCTCCCTTAATCCTTGTCTTATAACGGCATAAACGGCGAGCATATAGTATGAGCTACCCTATTATATTGTTGTAGTCTTTGGGTTTATGAGAAGGTGTTTTGGTGGGATTTTCTCGAGTGAAGTTCAGTGGCTGTTTTAATTATTCGCTTATTGATTCCTGGTGGATATTGTGATGTAAAATTGGTATAGTTTTGAGTCTCAAGTGTCTACGCAACTGGATAATATGTGAAATCATTGAAACAGGCGCGATCTCGGTAAAATGGAGATGAGAATTTTATTGTAGTATTGACTACCTCAGCAAAGTTTGCCGAGAAGGCTGACTCGACACATTTGTTGCCAAATACTGCAAAAAAACATTAGAATATGTTAAATCTTCATTCTAATGGAAAAAAAAAAACAAATAAAAATACACTACTGATGATTAGGCAACATGGTCTCTGACCTTTGCCTGTTCCAAGAAACAAAAAAGAAGTCTTTGGTATGAGCGAACTTGACGTATATGAGACGTTCCCAAGGCGACAAACAAAAACAAGCAGTATTGTCAAAATATCATTTTCACAAAATATTGCCAGAGTTATTTCTATAATTTCCAACTTAGTAGTAATTATTAATTAATAAATAATTATTTTATCTTTATATAATATTATTCATGCAACTCCAACACGTAATTTAATAACTATGTGAGATGTTTAATTTTGTTTGTTGTCCAACAAGCCTAAGGAAGCACTTTTCAAAATGTTTTAGTTATTATTTTCTACCGAGTATCTGTTGGTTTCATACAGTGGTAACTCTGGTGATCAAAAATATTTTCTTTCACAGATAAAGCCGCACCGGATATAAATTTAATCAAATAAAAGTTCATTAAATAAATAATTAAAACTAAAGTTGCACATGTAGAAGTAATTATGGATAAAAAAAATACTAATAATTTCACTTAGTTTAGCAGAAGTCAAATATGTAGACGCTTTCTATAACGTTAAAGTAAAAACTCGCCATTGTTCTTTACTTACAAATATTGTAATAACACATAGCACTAAAAAGCACTGAGTGATCCACTCCGCCGCCATGACACTCACCATTTTTATGAATAATTTTTATTCTTGACCACAGATACAAGTCTTTCAGTCGGATACATAGTTAGATACAGAATATTTTTTTTTTCCATTAGAATGCAGATTTAACAAATTCTTATGATTTTTTGCAGTATTTGACAACAAATGTGCCGAGTCAGCGTTCTCGGCAAGCTTCGCTGAGGTAGTCAATACTACAATAAAATTCTCATCTCCATTTTACCGAGATCGCGTCTGTTCCAATGATTCCACATATTATCCAGTTCCGTAGACACTTGAGACACAAAACTACACCAATTTTAAATTACAATAACCACTAGGAATCAATAAGTCAATAATTAAAACAGCCACTGAACTTCAGTCGAAAAAATCCCGCCAAAAACTCTGACACTCACAACCCCATTAGGTGTTACCCGCTCTAAATTAAAAATACCACTAAAAAAATAGATTCCAAATCACAGAGTAAAAATAATCGATTCCCATTTAAAAAAAAACGAACAATAAATCGACTAAATCATCACGCGCCGACATATAGATATTTAAAAATCGATAGTTTTGTCTGTGTCTATACATTGTAACATCCTTAGCAAGCGGGGCGGACACCTGTTATTACACAACAGCGCGCGCAGAACTGCGCATACAACGCTCATCATGGCCGACATCACCACCAGCGCATACAATAACAGTATAAATGACACCAGTGCATATCCTGTCAGTGAAAACGATTACATAGCATACAGCACAAGTGCATACAACACTAGTGCATACAAAACCAATCCATTCAACATCAGTGCATATAACACCAGTGCATACAGTACAAGTGCAAATTTAAACGACAATATTGCAATCAGAGCAGAAATCCGGCTCATCTCACTTAGTATCCTATGCGTTTTGCTTGTGCCGTCTCTGATTGCGTTCCTATACGGAGTGACATCGTGGTGTATCATAAAGAAGTTTCGTAATTTCAAAAACTATGTGCTTCTAAACTTAATCTTTGCAAATATCGTGCGTTTATTATGTTTGGCATTTCAACTTTTAATTATAGTTGAGAGCATACCTCTTCTAACAATAATAGCTCTCCTCTTTTCGATATGTGCGTTAGCATTTAATTTTTGGTTAGTTGTGTTGGGTTATATTTTTTATATTGATTTTGTAAAGGTTTTCAACATTGATATTCGTAGAAAGTACTTAAAAAGTACCCTCTTTGCCTGGGGCCTACCTTTTATAGTAATATTATCCATACCAATTTTAATTTTTTTTGGAAGAAATGAGTCGAGAGTATTATTTGTATTTTATTTTATCCCTCCAACAGTTAATTGTATTACCTATTTAACAGTTTTATATTCTCTGTTCCGCGGTAGTGTCACGGGTTCGACCTCATCTACTAACAAATGGCGTCGCTTGTACGTAGCCACACTTATATTTGTACTCATTAATATTTTAACCTTAATCCATTTATTAAGAGTAATCCATGAGAATTATGTCGCATTAAGGATAGCTGTTTCCGGTGAAATATTTAATATGCTAGCATTAAATATTTTTATAATTATAGGGAAGAGTAATCGAGAAATATGGGGATATTATTTTAAAAGGAGATCGATTCGAACGTCGCTAGAAATGCATTGATAACATCAACAATGTTTCCCTAGAGTGCAGTCCTGGACTAGATCTTTCGCTGATGAATGGAAAAAGATTCTGTCTGAATGTTTGACGATTTGCGAGAAGACTGAGTGAAAGGCTTAAGTATGTGTAATATTGTGCAATTGTTATATTTTATTTTGTTCTTAATGTGTTTTATACAACTTGTATTCTGATTTTAATTTGTAATGTGTATTATCAGTGTAATTGGCATTTTGTCGTTCTGTTTCAATAAATAAATAATAACAACTGCCTTGGTCCAGTAAAATAAGAAATACATATTGCTTGTGACTAATTCTATTAACCAGTTGTCCATTATTTTGTTTTTTAGAATTAACATATTATCTTTTGATATCATATAGTTATAAGTTTAAGAAGATAGAACTAAAATATAATTTTAAATGGAGCGAATCTTTGATTTAATTTTGTACCAATACCTTCACGTCCAACCCAGTTCACACATAATACTCAATTACATTCAATACATATAGTGTATGCATTCACAAAAAAATAATTAAAATGGCAATGGGCAGGTTACACTATCAGAAGCAAAATAGAGAAGTGTGCCAAAGACGTCACCGTATGGTACCCGAGAGACCATGAAGAAAAGAGGAAAACCAGCGCGTGGGAGGATGATCTGAGATCAACAGCAGGATGAGATAAAAAAAATGGAAGAGGGAGGATAGCTCACGTTCGTGAATATTATGGAAGGGTCTAGGGGAGGCTTATGCTGGAAAGCAAAACAAACTGCGAATAACAAAATGCATATGATTAAGATGCATTTTTATTGCAATAGCGAATTGCACTTGTTAAGCAACACGTGAAAAAGGAATAGAGAGATGATAAAAAGATTTAGTTCACCGTACGATGGCGATCTCTAAATGAACAAGGATCAATTACACTGAATGAAATTTTCAGGTTGCAACAGAAGTGAGAAATAGTTTTTTTACACAACCAATGTGGAGAAATATTTGAAATGATATTAATTAGTGGTAGTAGAAGTTACATTTTCGAGCCCTTTGGGATTTCAACTTGTGGGCCGTGAGGTCTGAGTGCTCATAATATTATTGCTGACACTTCGCGTCACCCAAGGGTTGGCTTTTACCTCGGCCAGAGGTTAAGCATTGCCATAAAAATGGGCAATGCCGCCAGTCTTTTGGGCACACTTGCAGTCAGCGATGAAGAAGAATGTTTTGACGTCATATTTTAAATTTTTATTTATTTAGAAATTTTTGTTTTAATTATAGTTAGTTAAATATTTTATAAGCATGTAAATAGTGTACATGTTACCGCTAAAGTTAGAGTGTTGGAGTTCAGTTAGTGAAAATCAGTCAGATTATCAGACTGAGCCCGTAGTGTGGAGAAATTGTTTCAATTCTTATATTAACTAGTTAATCTGTAGGTTTCCGAGGTAGTCTGCAGACTAACGACCAAGCATACAGTAAAGTTCATAAAGCAGGTTCCTTGCTTGAGTAACCTTGGTACCGTGGTATATAATTTCTTAAAGTCGAATTGAGTACTAATAAGTCCAAGAATGAGGAAAGTGAGCACGGATTCTTAGGGCACCCCAACACGGACATGTTAGGTTCGAAGGGGATGAAAGGAGCTAGAGTGAGCGAACGAGAGAGTAAAAAGTTAAGTTAAAAGAGAATCACATGTAACTGTCTTTCGCGATTCAACGGTGTAGCATACGTTGATTAACTATGTAGAGTGCAGATATTTGCAACTTTAATTAAAATTTCACACTTTAACGGATTGTACCCGGTAATTTGCAGATTAACGTATTCCATATTGTAACGGTATTATACATGAAAATATTATAATCTGAACAAAACTATACTCTGTCTAAAATAGACAATAAACTCTCTGTCAATAATATATGGTATCAACGAGTGTTTAATATTATTCTATTTCCAATATAAAATAATAATGTGGATTACAAAGTTAACTTATTAATCAGTTGTACAAAATTCAAAATACAACAAACATCACTAGCGGAATGTCGTTGTATGAGTATAAACTATAATAGTTACACCTCTACCTTTTTCAATAATTGGGTGTGACGGTATGTTTTGTATTTTAAAAAAAAAGAATAGGAATCCTAACCAACGTGTTATCGGATCTCATCGAGACTAGTGGCATGATTTGCATATTTGTGTCTTCAAAAGGTTACGAATTTTAAGAACAAAATGCTTGCTTTTTCTAGTCATGCATTGCCAAGTCAAATTATCTTGAGAGACGGAGCTTTGCAGGGCGTGTAGCACTATCCCTTTGTCATACCGGATTTATGATGATTTGAGTAGACAGGGCACATTGCTCCTAGAACAGATGGTCGATGGAGCTGAAAGGTTGTGGAGTGGCGAATGCGTACCGGAAGATGCAGCGTTAGGTTGGAAGGCCTCCCTGAACATGGAAAGAAGGTTGCGGGAACCCGATGGATGCAAGACGCACAGGACCGGTCGTTGTCACACTTGGGAGGCCTATGTCCAGCAGTGGACGTGTTTCGGCTGAAATAATGATGAACCGTAAGTACAACTTTTGTCACACACCGAAAGACATGTGTCCCATGCTGAAAAATAACTAGTCCGCCATCTTTGGGAGTCCGCCATATTGGATGTAGAATGACGTTATTTAGCTTAGCATGCATTGTCTTCCAAAATAACATGTACGCAAAATTTCAGCTTAATCGGAAACTGGGAAGTGGGTCAAATTAACTTCTTAGATTTATTACACAGTTACAGGTGAAGCCAACAAAAGTGTATTAAAAAAAGTTTAGTTTATTATATAAAACGTCTCTTAAAACGTCTTCACTTTGATACTACACTTTGATCTTAGCTTGTAGATCGAAAAGCGATATATAGTATACTTAATATGTATTATGCATAGCCAGACAGAACATTATTTCATTTTCCTTACTTTTGTATATGTGATCAAGGAAAACACAGTACCTATATTACCAATAGTTTGAACACTGAATAATCACAGGAAAAAAATAATTATTTATTAATTACAAATCGAATTTCGTGAAACGATAAATAGTTAGCCTCACCGCACAATGACAACGCACTACAGAATTAAAACGCTGCTACTTGAAAATGGAAATAGCTACTTCGTATCGGAAACGTACGACAGCCACTTGTAGTCAGTTGGTGACACATGTGGTAGATGGATTCATTGTTTACAACCTAGTGCTTGCAGTAATTGATTGGAGTCCTGCAGGAGTATTAGTTTGTGTCGTCGTTTTATCGTCGGTAGCGGGCTCACGAAGAGAGAAGCGGCCGTCGCCTCATGATGTTAAGCAAGCACCAGCGTCAACCATTTTGCTATCACGTCATCACTATCACTACATATTATACAACAAAGTCCCCCGCCGTGTCTACACGCGATTAACTCAAAAACTACTGTAGCTACGGATTTTCATGCGGTTTTCACCAATAGATAGAGCGATTAATGAGGAAAGTTTTACTGTATAATTTGTATTCCTGCAAAGCTGGGGCGGGTCGCTAGTTTCATATAAATGAATTAAAAATGCGATCCGCAAATTGATGGAGGCGTTTTGTGTTTGTGGCTGTAATTCATGGTCTGTGTGTGGCTAGACTTATAACAGTGATTCGTATAAAGCACTTTACTGTGCAATACAATGTGGACTGACGTTGAAATTGTGTCAACGCAGCTCACCTAGAGCAAGATGGATAAGAAAATCATAAAGGACACTAGTACACACAACACCAGTGCATATGACGTCAGTGCATACAATGAAAGTATAAAGGACACTGGTGCATACAATACCAGTACACGCGACTCCAGTGCATACAACACCAGTTTATATGACATCAGTGCATACAACACCAGTTTATATGACATCAGTGCATACAATACCAGTGTACACAAAAATAGCAGTAGTGTTATTGATTCAAATCACGGTGATTCGGTTATTTCTACGTGTATTTTAATTGTGCTGTCCCTGGTAGCGTTTACATACGGAGTGACATCGTGGTGCATCATCAAGAAGTTTCGGCATTTCAGAAATTATGTGTTTCTCAACGTGATATTTGCAAATGCGATGCGTTTGTTTTTTTATGTGGTAGTGTCTAATATAGCGAACGAGGAGGTATATTTAAAATTATTTTGGATTATGTTCCTAGTATTGATAATATTTATGGTCTCTTTCAATTTTTGGTTACTCGTGTTATGTTACATTTTTTATATTGAATTTGTAAAAGTCTTTGATATTAATATTCGTAAAAGGTACCTTAACAGTAACATAATTAGCCTGGGGTTCATCATTTATAGTAGTGATTACAATACCTTTTATTTTAGACTTCTCACAGAGACTCCAGTTAACAAGAGAAAACTCTTTTATTCGAAAAATGCCGCTTTTCGCCTTCGTAATTTATTTTATACCTTCTACAACCAATTTTGTCATTTACATATCAGTTTTATATTCTCTGTTCCACAGTAATAACGCTGATGCAAGTACATCTACTAACAAATGGCGTCGCTTCTACATAGCTACGTTGATATTTATACTTAGTGATATATCATCGTTATGCTATTTACTACAAGAATTTCAAAGGAATGATAAATTATTGATTTTCACAAGAATTGGTTCAATGGGAGACTCAATTAATACAATAGTTTCAGATGTGTATATAATTATAGTAAAGAGTAATTGGAAATTATGGGTAGAATATTTGAAAAGGAGATCGAAACAAACATCATTAGAAATGAGGTGATTTCATAGACAAAAACTCTTCTCGTTACTGAAACCTGTACCTATAACATACTCATAGCCTGTAGTATTATGTAAATCTTAAATAACTGAACGGAATTAAAAAAAGTATATCTAAGTACAACTTTTATTTTTGGTTTTAACACTAACGAAATGAACACGCCCACCACCTCTGGGTTCATCGCTTAGCTCCGCCTCGCCGCCACTAAAACCCAGCCCCACCGCAAGTGCTGTGACGCAGTCCGAGGCAGTTGCATCAAGCTCAAGCATAGATGACACCACCACCTAAGCGTTGACGGGGAGAACGGCGGGCACCCAGCATATTTAAGATCTCGAGGACCACCAGGTACTTATTGTTATTATCATGACTATTCTTTTTATTGTTAAAAGTTGCTAAAATAGTAATGTTTGACATAATCTAAAACTCGTAACAAGTGTGTAATACCTAATTTACAATAATTCTTACATTATTTCAGTATGTCTGAAAAATTAACTAGTTAAAATATTGAGGAATAATGTAGCAAAACATAGAAAATATTTCAAACGGATATCCACCTTTTATGACGGTAGATAGAAATGTCAAAGTTGTTTGTTCACGACTATAAAAGGGGGAGCTCCGAGTGGCAGAGACCATTCTTGTAGACCAATCTTGTTCGAGACGTCGACTAGAACGGAGCTCCGGCCTACAAATAAAAGTTAAGTAATTTTATTGCTGTTGTTATTATATTTTTGGTTATTATTTCTAAATATTTGTTGTTTGGCTGTGTTTAATTGCTATTGTTATTATGTTGAATAGAATAATGGTCATGGACCATTATTTACACCAATAGTTCGGTGTTTTGGCTAGTTGTTGCTATAATTATATATTATGAAAGCTCGACTACCAAGGATCACTTAAAAGTTATTTGATGTTATATCATTGTTTCTACTTATGTTAAATGGTATTGAGAAATTAATGCTCTTTGCCTGACAAGATATTTATCGTGTAATATAGCACAATTAATAAAACATAGGTTTAGATTTATTGTGATAAACGATTATTTATGATGTGTCGATATAATAATAAAAGAGAGCTACCGTGGAGTTTCTTGCCGTTCTTCTCCACGAAGACCTAGTTTTGCGAACAGGCAATTAGATTTAAATTGATGACAAGCCTATTGGAAATAAATATATAGTCTTGTCTTTGTGTTGTTTTCTTAATTAATCCCTTCCTTAAAACACCACATTCACAATAAATAAATAAGCAAATAAATAGGTAAAGAAATAGGTAAATATATAAGTAAATAGATAAGTAACGTATATTTACATACATCTGGTTACATATCTACACATACTCGTATATATACAAAAATTCTAACACGCTCATACTATTGGGCTACAGAGAGAGGAATGAACGTGAACGCGTACCGTGTTCGAATGCTGTCTATGTTTCAGTTGCTTGAGCCAGCCACCAACGTTTCGGCTCAACTATTGTCGGATCAGATGCAGGTCATCCAGCGCTATCATCATAATATTTTCGATGATACTGTGTACTTTATCGCCTCCTTGCGATAAAGTACAGTATTATGTTGATGAATGATATTCTCTCTTATATCGATAATTACAAGGTATGTTGATGCAGGAACGAAAGTAATCGGTGTTTTCCTCGACCTAGCAAAAGCGTTTGATACTGTATTGATCCCTATACTTCTATGAAAGCTTTGCAGTATGGGTGTAAGGAGACACGTTCTTCAGTGGTTCCAGGACTATCTGGCGGGTAGTGAGCAGCGTGTCCGGGTTGATAACCACTTAAGTGACGCTGCGACTTGTACATTTGGCATTCCGCAGGGAAGTACGACTGGGCCCGGCTCTCTTTGTCTTATTTAAACAGTCTTCCGCAGATTTCCATTCCCAACGCTGAAACCATTATGTTCACAGACGACACTGTCGTCATGTTTCATGGCCAAACATGGGAGCAGGTGCGGACGGTAACGCAGAAGGAGGCGACTGCTTCCCATTCCCACTCGCGCCGTATCATGGCCTGGACCAGGGCTGGGCGCGAGAGGTTGCTGCTGCCGATGTCCTCCACGAGGACTGCATGCAGACGGTGCAAATATCACTCATGCAAAGAGGTGAAATATAACCTGACCACCTTTCTTCAACCATTGGAGACTTCAGAGCCTAAATTCTCCATCAGACAGGTAACGGACGGACTGCACGAGCTACGCCTTGGAGGCTGATATTAGTTACCCCAATTTCTGGCATTGGATTGCACGCCCGCTCGACCTCCAATCCAATTACCGTCGGTAGGACTGACAGGCATCGACCTTCATTTTTATGTTAAGCATGATAATACAGAAAATTATTTACTATTAACTTATTTTATTTTGATTTTTCCTTGTTCGTTACTCGATATTAAAAACCAGTTTAATGCCTTACACGAGCTAATTTGATTGTGATTTAATTACTGCATCCACACACATTTAGACGCTTACATGATTCATATGACGCACGCAAGCGCCGTAAGTGAATCTTTAGAAGCACCGTTAATTATTAGGCTATCTTGATACCACGTAAACAAAAATATAGTATTAAAATGTAGACAGATATAGAAGATATCTTCAATGCTGATGCGGATGTTTGCGCCAGCAAACCAGTTCCGGGTGCGGCGCCTCTACATCGAGGTGGGATCGCCGTCGTAAACGCAGACCAGCGAGTGTGCGCCGGCAATCAGCCACCGACGGCGAATGTGAACGACTAATCACCTACCTGTAAACATGCACCTAAAACTACGAAATATAAAATCCTAACCAAAAATCTATGTTTGGACTTCGAGCGAACAGTTATAGATCTATACATAACAGTGATTTGCATAATTGTTTGTTCAAGTTAAGAGAAGACAGCGTGCTTAATAATTGAGATATCGATATTTAATTGAAGACATATCGGCTTTAAAAGTTTGTTACAGTGCTTGATATATTTATCGTACTTAACCGCGATGAAGCTAGTTCTACTGTATATAAAAATAGATTACACGGACTTGACAAAAATATTCATAAAAATAAAGAAATAAAATACTAAAATAGATATGAGATACATTTTATTACTTACATGATTAAATTGCGTGTCTTGTCGTATCGATAACGACAAATATCAATAAATAAATGCAAAACTTAAGAATCAATAATTTTGTCTGTGTATATATACGAGTATTGCTCAAAGTACAATCTTAGCTAAGCTGTGCGAACATGTCATTGCACAACGAGTGCGCAGTTCTGCGCGTGCTGCGCAGAACTGCGCACGCGACTCTAGTCATGGCCGACAACTCCACCAGCGCATACAATAACAGTATAAATGACACCAGTGCATATTATATCAGTGAACACGATAACATTGCATACAGCACAAGTGCATACAATACCAGTGCATTCAACATCAGTGCATACAACACCAGTCCATACAGTACAAATGCATGTTTACACGACTATAATGCAATCAGTGCAGAAACAAGACACATCATTCTTATTATCTCATGTGTTGTGCTTGTGCCGTCTGTGACTGCTTTCATATACGGAGTGACATCGTGGTGTATCATAAGAAAGTTTCGTAATTTCAAAAACTATGTGCTTCTAAACATAATTATTGCAAATGTCGTGCGTTTGTTATGTTTTTCGTGTCATAGATATATAGATAAGAGAGAAGTTCTTTTAACAATAATAGCTCTCCTATTTTCGATATGTGCGTTATCATTCAATTTTTGGTTAGTTGTTTTGATTCATATTTTCTATATTGATTTTGTAAATGTTTTCAGCATTCATATTCGTAGAAAGTACTTTAAAAGCACCCTCTTTGCCTGGAGCCTACCTTTTTTTGTTATAATACTACCCATACCACTAAATCTGAATTTTGTTTTTTTTATTATGTAATTTATTTTATACCTCCAACAGTTAATTGTGTTACTTATTTAACAGTTTTATATGCTCTGATCCGCGGTGGTGTCACGGGTTCAACCTCATCTACTAACAAATGGCCTCGCTTCTACGTAGCCACGCTGATATTTGTACTCATTAATATGTTATCCTTAATCTATTTATTTATAATAAAACATGAGAATTATCTCGTAGCAAGAATAGGCCTTTCTGGTGAAATATTAAATTTAATAGCATTAGATTTGTTTATAATTATGGCGAAGAGTAATCGAGAATTATGGTAACAATATTTTAAAAGAAAATCGATGCGAACGTCGCTAGAAATGATGTGATCACAGCAACAACTGCCTTGATCCATTAAAATAAGATATGAATATTTTAGTTAATTATATTACTTACTAGTTCCATTAACCAGCTGAGCGGTTTTTTTTTAATTTACTTATTTTCTTTGGCGATTGCCAAGCAGGACACGATAGGCTAAGAAAAAAATCTTTTGATATCGTATTTGTTTTAGATTAAGAAGATAGAATTATAATATAATGTAAACTGAAGTGAATCTATGATTTAATGTTATACCTACCTTCACGTCACACATACTCAATTAGATTCATTACCCTTTAAAACACATATTGTGTATATGTCGCAGACATCTGGTTGAATTTGCCAATCAATTCGACGTCTAGGCCGTTCATTAAATGGCTAGGCCGATAGTTAATTCAATTAGGATCACTTAACATTTAACAACCTTTCGTGTAGAAAGTCAGCACTTTGAAGATGACTGACCAAGGCTCAGCCAAGTGATTTAAGTTAAATGAAAAATGATGAAAGTTGCGGGTTATTAAGAGAGAGAGAGCGAAACGGTAAGTCCATTCGCAAAAATAACCAAAATTTTGGCTCCCTATATAAAACCTCGTAGAAAGATCCATAAAATGTAAATTCATAAAAAAAAACAATCCGCTACGAGTGCTACGACGGTCGGTGACAGTGATGGTGACGCGCGAGTTTAATAGTTTTTCCCATCTCAAAAATGCCCAACGCGCCTAAAGAAGTTTTTACTTCAAAAAATATTATTTATTAGTGATTGGGGTATATTAGTGGTGGGGCCCATTGGTTTTAAAAAAAAACGAGTCGGGGTGCCCTGTGTCCCGAGCTCGCTACGCTCGCTCTTGCATCCTAACATTGCCTTTGTGCATCATCAATATCCAATTTAATTAAATGACTAGACGACATTCAGCCATCTGGTTAATCGTTACGTTCAACGACTTGGCTGGTTGTCCTTCAGTCATTTCATTGAATGCCGGCGTTTAATGAACGGCGTAGGCGTCCAATTGAATGGCGAATTCAACCAGATGGCTGCGACATATGCATACAAAATATCAGAAGCAAAATAGAGAAGTAGGCTAAAGACGTCACCGAATGGTACCCGAGAGAGGGGATGAGAAAAAGAGGAAGCGCTTATAAATGAATGATGAAATCAACAGCAGGATGGAGAAAGAAAAAACAAACGTGAATTATCATTGTCCGTACAGCTAGGGAGTAGAATTCCCTGCCAGACTCTGCGTTTCCTGATAGCTAGAACTTGGGAGTCTTTAAGTCAGGAGTGAATAGGTTACTACTAGGCAAGCATGCTCCATCTTCGACCACATCATTGCTTACCATCAGGTGTGAGAGTGTTCAAACGCGTGCCTAACAATAGCAAAAAAAACTGGCCATGTTCGTGTCGGATTTCACACACTGTGAGGAACCGAGCGCAAAAAACGTCAAACGACGTTTTAAAACTTTTATAAAAAATACCCTCGATGCATATTTTTTGGTACGTGACGTACCAAACGTTACGTGACGGACGTTTTAATACGTAAAAATGTCAAATGCAGGGGCATTTGACATTTTTAAGTATTAAAACTTTTATAAAAAATACCCTCAATGCATATTTTTGGTAAAATTCTATGATAACTACAGACTATATCATGCCCCGAGTGATTGAACCTAGCCACTGTATAAAAATCCTTACGTTATAGTAATAATACAGGGTTAAAACGCGTGAGTCGACATATACAATTTTGTACATGTGGTGCCTGAATATAGCGGAGTCTACATGTACAATTTTGTACATGTCAGTGCCCAACAGGGTTCCGTATCCACTAAACCGACCATCTGGGAGCGATGTACATGAGTCCCACGTCCTGCGCGCGCACGGGAAGGTTTCCCGATAGAGCACCCCGCGCCGGTTCCAAATTATAGTCTAATCAAAATAAAAAAATTTAGGAAACTACTGAAGCTACACACAAAAATAAAATACGTGTGTATAGCCGAAACTATAGAGAATCGACATATGTGAAAACTAAAGTACTCGTACGATAACGTGTTCTAACGCGTCAAGTCCCTCATTAGCAGACACAATTAAAAACCTATTGTTATGGCGACGCGAGGGGCCTGACGTGTAGTACTTTAAAAGAAATGTAAACGTAAACGTAACCGTTAGCAGTAAACGTTAGGTACAATTTGTTTAACCTAGATAGGTTACTTACTAGATAGGTCACTTGTTAGACACAAACTACAAATTTATTTGTAAAAACATTTTTACCAATAGATTTGCAGTTTGTGTCTTTAAAACCTACTTATCATTAAACTATACTATATAACCTTTTTTCTGATACCCCTGAGTCACTACGTGCAATGTTTTAAGTACCACATTAGACCCAAACAATCACTCCAGCCCCACAGAATTTTAGCGCCGACGGCGGGTCAAGGTCACGCCAAGATGGAATATTTACCTATTTTCGCGTTGTACGAGTATTTTACTGTTCTATCTGTTTATAAATACGAATTATTAAGTAATTATCGTAATACCAGTGATGTTTTACGACATTACTTAGTAAATCGTACCTAAAATAAATAAATAATACATTATTAGCTGGATACTCACTTAGCAGTGTAGCACGTAACGTATCAAATACGGTATCAAGTGAGTACTTAGGCACGAGCCCGCTGCGAGCCGCTGTAACGTGGAGCGCTGTAAGCTTGCAGTGACCCGCCGAGTGGCGTTTTCACTGCGAACACAAAGGCGGCTCGCAGTGTGCTCGTGGACGGCGTCACGACCGCTTGTGTAGTGAGTACGTACGTGCGAGCTTCAAACGTTAAAGCCAATTTGTCTTGAACGGGTATCGCTTTTCTAAACCTTGTGTCTCTAGTGCGAATTTGAGGTCCAATTAAATTTATTAGATACTCAAAATCTGTACTCGACATACGAGTGAAATTCTTGAAATGTCCACTAATCTCTTGAGACTTCATATCCATTACTAAATTGTTAGAACGATTTCTATCTTTGAAAATTTCACTTTGCCAAAATCGACGTGGGCTTTTATAATTATCTAAAATATTATACATGAATATGAACGCAGCACTAGCCACCATTTGAGACATGTTGTCGGCGTGACGTCGTTGCGAGCACTGCGGATCCGGCAGCTCGTAGCTAGTTACGCGGAGGGCCGTGGACGAGCCGTACCCACTTGCAGGTTGATACCGTATCTGATACGTTACGTGCTACACTGCTAAGTGAGTACCCAGCTATTTACTTACGTAAACATTCCGGCTATTTCGATGTTTCGTATTTCAATATTATCATTTTCAACACACATTGAACCTCTGACATGTTTAGCTATTCGTAAAACTTGATTCTTTGTGATTTTTTTTTATATTAAATACAATTACATTCGATCTTAAGTAAATTCTAATTAAATAAACAATTCACGTAAAAATTCATCGCGCCATTTTTAACAATGACATTTGACAGACGACATTTGAAGTATTTATTGTTATTTTAACTCTATGCCTCCATGCGGGGTGCCCAGGAACAAAAAACGCGGACTTTAATACAGTGCCATCTTTTTGTTTACTTCTCAAAGCTCAAACAACGCGACCACAGTAAAAAAACGATTTCAAGTGGAGCACACCGCTTGAGCAACATTGGTTTCTTTAACTTTGTCTTCGCGCCATAAATTTGGGCAACAGTTGTTGCTCGGTCGCTTTAATGGGTATCAAATATTGGTATTTGTTACTAAAGTATACGTAATAATAAAAAATATCACCAAATTTCAAGTTCATAAGTCAATGGGAAATGAAAAAATTCTTCGTAACAAAATTTTATGACAGAAGAGACGGTCACGTGAGTGACAACAATGGGGCTCCGTTTCGACCCTTCGGGTACGGAACCCTAAAGACTGGTCAAGTGCGTATCGGATTTCGCACATTAAGGGTTCCGTACCCCACCGAGTGTTTCCACCCCACTGAGTGTTTCCACCTCACCGAGTGTTTTCACGTTGCCGTCGTGGTGGGGCTTGTGGGTCTCCTTCATCTTGGGGACTTCCGGCATGAGTGACTCACTTGTGCCGGAGGGGTCCAAGGGAGAAATCTGACCAAGAGGAACACACCGGGGGCCGCATCCATTGTCAGTCGATCATCGTCGATTGCCAGTGGATGCGACCGCCACCCAATCCTAAGCTTGGAGGCGTGGCTATGGGATGCGTACTAGAGGCATGATGAAACGATGCGGCCTTGTTGTGCGGCGCTAGCATCTAGCTAGCGCCTCACAAGAAGGCCGCATCGTTTGGAGACTTGAACAAGTTGTTCGAGTCTCCTAATGGCGTGGAACCTGGGGCGATTTTCGTCGCTGCTCTCTGGTACGCATCTGTTCATCAGATGTGACCGTCAGGGTGGTGACGAAACTAGGGGGGGGGAAGAGAGAGTGGGAGGAAGGGACCGGTCGTATTCCGACGCAGCACTAATTTTCACCGCTCTGAGCTCTGGGAGCCCGGAGCGTGAGGAGGTGAGGGATTCTGGCACAGCCGTGAGTGAGTGCTCGCGGTTCTTCCGGAAGCGCTCCAAATCGGGGGATGGCGTGGGGTCGGTCTCCGATGAAGAGGTGATGACCCCGCTTCTTAAGGTTCCCACCAGCGTGCGGGATAGGGGATCGGGGAGGCCATCCAAGTGGACGAAGGCTGGCAGGCGAGCCACGAGGCTCACCGCGTAGGGGCGCTACCCCGCAGTGGGGTCTCTGGTCGCAGTATCGGGGTCTTCGGGTGGAAGGCCTGGCGCCGCTGGCAGCTCCGATTCGGAGCGGTCGGCCGGGCTTGCGGAGGTCTTTAGAACCGCGATCGAGGGTGTGGTCGGGAAGAGGCTGGCAACATCCAGGAACCGGGCCATATCCGCGGCCACGACCTGCATAGAGGCGGAAGTGGAGGCGGGCTTCGGCCGGCCTCCGTCTGCATTGGACGAGACGTCTTAATTGCGGGTGGAGGTCACCCGCCTGACCAACACTGTTTTGTTGTTTTTGTTTTTAAAAGTCTTTATTTACAAGAAAGTTTCACACTGCAGACAATTAGATCTTATTCTAATTATGTACAACCCTAAATGTATCTAGTTCTTAGGCTGAACTTACCTTTACAAACATTACACAGATTTTTAATAATTATTTACACATCCTTTAGAAAAAACTTCGTAGTACTCAATATTTTATGAAGGCACAAAAGTCTTAGTACTGACTTAAGAAACGCATATCACTCAATTCTGTTTACCTACTAGAGGTAATACACTTAACTGACACTGAGTCTAATTAGAGTGCGGAATAATTGTTACAACAAAAACATCTTATTTCAATAGGTACTTAAAATAAAAAATACATTTTGAGTTATAAATTACAGTGAGATTTTAAATCTCATTTGTGGGTACTTTGAGTTATTAAACACTGTTTAGTTCCTACAGCAACCGAGTGGGGGCGGTACGGCTGGTCCGGTGGTAGGTAGACATAGTTATTCACTCAAGAAGTAGTGATGTGGTAGGCGATATCGATTGTACGTTGTGGCATACGATAAGTTTTGTGATCTAATTTTACCTATAGATGAGACTAACGGATTGTGATGTTTAGGATTTTTGCTTGTATAGAATTTACGAGATGATTTTAAAATAAAATTTTTGATAAATGGAAATTTAATTTGCTCGTGCAATCGTTTTAAATTTGTTCGGAATACAGTGTTATATGCAATTTTGATTGCCTTATTTTGGACAACTTGCAACTTATTGTAATTTTTATCAGTCAGGCTACTCCAGGCTGGCGCGGCATACGTCAGACATGGTCGGACGAGGGTAGTGTAAATGCGTAGTTTAGTGACCACACTTAACTTAGCTTTTCTATTTAGAATTGGTTTCAACGCATTCATAGCCTTCAGACCCTTTTCACAAAGTGCATCAGTGTTTTCACTCCAGTTAATTTTCCAGTCTAGCACTACACCGAGGTATTTGACCGCACGGCTCCAGGGTATTGGGTAATTTTTAAAGTTTATACGCCTGGATGGTAGTGATCGCTTACGTGTGAAAAGAATGACCTTCGTTTTACTAGAGTTTAATTTTAGCTTCCATCTAGTGAAAAACGTATCAAGAAGATTTAGTGCAAGTTGAAGGCGCCCTATTATTAGGTCAATATCCTCTGATGATGTATATGAGGCAGTGTCATCAGCATATATCGCAAGATGAGTTCTAGGTTGCTTAGGTATGTCGTTAAGGTACAGAATGAAAAGGAATGGTCCCAAATTTGAACCTTGTGGTACACCAGATACAATAGATTTAGCCGTGGAACAGTAGTTTTCGCCTATAAAAACTTTAAATTTACGGTTACATAAATAATTTTGTACAATTTTTACAAGTGAGAGAGGAACTTTGTTAACAATAAGCTTATGAAGTAGTCCCTCGTGCCAGACAGTGTCAAAGGCTTTTTCAACATCTAGCAACGCCATTCCCGTTGATTTGCCTTCATTCAAGTTGTGTGCGATATGCTCCGATACCCTGGCTAACTGTTGAGTGGTGGAGTGTGCCTTACGAAATCCAAATTGCTCTGGTATCAATAAATGTTCAGTAACTTTTAGCAGTCGGGTAAGGATAAGAGACTCGAATAATTTACCCAGGCTTGGGAGTAGGCTTATGGGACGATAATTTGTAGGGATGCTACCATCTTTGCCAGGTTTTTTGAGCGCGATTATTTTGGCCATTTTCCAGGATGCGGGGCAGTAGCTTGTTCTCAGACAACCATTAAATATTTTCGTAAGGTAAACCAAGGCCTTCTGAGATAGATTTTTGAGAAGGCGATTGCTGAGACCATCTAGATCAGGGGCTTTGCGGGGTTTTAATTTAAGAATCACTTTCAGAACTTCCCTTGGTCTAATAAGAGACGAGTGATTACTTGTGTCCTTGGAATTTAATGATATAATAGATTCTTTGACAGCGGCCTCTGTTTCAGGATCACTGGACCATTGATGAGTGAGACTCATGTCCAGCAAATGCGTCAGCAAGAACTTCACATTGCTCCGACACAGTGGACGTCATTTGATCGCCACTGATCTTTAAAGGGGGAATTGTATAGGGGTTATGGTTGATTGACCGAGCCAGACGCCATACGTCATTACCAGGGTTGTCGATTTTTGAGAGCTTGTTATTCCAAATGCTGTCATTCAGAGTTTGGATACTGTCTTTAATTGAATGTTTTAGCTGGTTAACTTTAGTGAACATTTGACGTCTGAGGCAAGGATTGTGTTCGTTTAATGCCTTTCTGCGGGTATAGTTTTTCTGTTTAATCTTGTTCTTAATGCGTCTTGGTAGTTTCAGGCGACCACTATTACTTTCGACAACAGGAATACTCGCTTTACGTGCATTTAACACACTTTCAGTGAAGTGATACACTGCAGCGTCAATATTAGATGTGGAATCAAATATTGCACTAGATAGCGTTATGTTAAGGTCTAGGAGTGATCGGAATTTTTTCCAGTCAGCTTTGCCAAAATTAAATGCTGGTTGAGATTTCGAGTGATACTTTCCACCGACAGTAAAGTGTACTGGCAGATGATTTGACGAAAGACTCGTGAGAACTTGGGGTTCGCTTACCTTGTAAGTATTGATGGCTATTACGACGTCTGGAGTAGATAGAGGGTTCGTGCGAACTCTGATAGTGAACTAAGGTGGGAGAAGAAGGTGCTAATATCTCATAATCGTTAGTTAGCATGTGATCGAAGAGGATTTTACCGTGTAAGTTAGAGTTAGTGCAATTCCAGTGAGGATGTTTGGCGTTTAGGTCGCCCATTATCAGGGACTTGTGATTGGCTTTTAGCAGTAAGTCTAGGTCACTGTCTAGCAGAGGGCGATTAGGTGATTGGTAAATGGAGTAGATAGACAACTTAGCATCTGGAGAAGTTACTTGAATGCCTATACATTCTAAGTTATACGTGTTAGGAGTGGGAAGAAGGGTATGCTGTATGTCACTACGAACCAGCAATGCTACTCCCTGACCACGGCCGTCGGCCTTTTTATCGTGCCTATAGCAATTGTAGCCAGGTGTTTCAAGCTTGTGATGAGAAGAAATCCTAGTTTCGCACAACGCTACAATATCTATGGACATGTCACTTAACAGATCTAACAGTTCCGACAATTTAGTGCGAATGCCATCGGCATTCCAGTATAAGATATGCAAATTTTTAACATCAAACATACTGACCTAGGTGAGTCAGGATTAATATTACCTTATCCATCATACTGTTACATGTAATAAATTGGTTTTTGATGGATTTGATAGTCATAAGTATTGCTAACATGTCGGCTGTGTACCTGTTTGTGGCTGGATGCCAGTGATGCTTGGTCCTATCATATTTGCAGCGACACTGTTCCAGCTACGCCCGTCAACGTGACCGCTTTTAGGATTAATCTTAGTATCTTGAGTTGCTTTCATTTGTTCTTGACGATTCTGAACAAGTTTCAAGTATTTTTGTCTCTCGATGCATTGTCGGAAATTGGTTGGATGGTTACCTTTGCAGTTGCAACACTGAGCTGGACTGGTCCTGTCTTTTTTGGGACAGTCAGACGTAGGATGGAATTCTGTACATTTCACGCAACGCGGAGTTAGGTTGCAGTTCCTTGAAGAATGGCCAAAGCCTTGGCATCTGAAGCACTGTGTTCCAAACGGGTTTCTTGCTTGATACTTGCGTATTTGCACTACACAGTTGCTTATGTATTTGATTTTTAGGAATTTTGAAAAATCACTTCCAGCTGGAACTTGTACCAGGAAAGGAAGGCATATTCCATTGTCTTTGTTATTATCGGGTAGCTTCATCTTACGAACCGTTGCATTTTTAAAACCCAGGGTCTCGAGTTCTTCAGATAAACAATCTTCAGCATAGGCAGGTAGGCCGAAAATTACCGCTTTGTATCTTTTCTCGTCCTTCCGCGGAAATGTATGGAATGCAAGATCAGCAGCTCGGAAACCGTCTTTTACTGCTTGGTGGCTTTCTAGGCTATAACATGAAACTACAATTTTGTTATTACTTCTGTATTGTAGATCAAAGTTTTTAGCGTGCTTCAGAACGAGGTTTTTGATTTCACCATGGGTCCACTCAGGTTTTATTTGTAAAATGATTGGTGGAATATGGCCTGATTTCCTCCTTGGAGTAGAAGCATCTTTGAGACGAGCAGCGATGATGTCCGTTTCCTGATGTTGATTGGCACGAAGAACACTGAAACGATTTGATGTTTTCACTGGTTCTGGTTTACTCTGTCCAGCTGCAGACAGACCAAACTTTGGGATTTTCCACTCACTGGTATCAACAGGTCCTTCCAGTGGGCGCTTGCCCACTGAGTTAGAACGTGTTATAAATCGCTCCATAGCGAGCGCGTTGTATATATCGATGTATCGTCGTATCGATAAATGTCTTTCCCATCACTAACAATCACAGTAGCTCAGTGACGTAGGAGATCACACTATAATAACGTGCAACGACACTAGGAGACACAGTGCGCGTGCGTCCAACTCACGCGCGATCGGCGAAGTGACCAACACTACGGAGCTTCTCATAAAGGAGTACGAGAAGCTCCGGGTAGACCTGGCCGAGCTCTGAGGAGCTGGGTTCCGGGAGGAAGTGCAGAAGTAGCGCCAGTACGGGCCATGTCTGCTCCAGCCCGCGGACCACCAGGTTCTCGACCTGGCAGGCCGGCAGGAGATAGCTACCTTTAACAGGTGGTTCTCCGTGCTGGAGGGCATCGTCCTGCGTCCAATAGCGGCGAGCCAGCCGGCCTTGGGCCAGCGGCAACCAGCCTCGTTTGCCGTCGCCGTGGCTGCTTCACCCAAACCAGGCTGGGCGGGGCAGGGCAACCGCGGGTATGTGCTGAGACCCGTGGGGTCGGCGCCGTCAAAGGCGTCGAAGGCGCGCCTAAGCCGAGTGGAGCAGCTGCACGGGAGACGAAGGCCGCGAAGGCCCTGAAGGTCCCAGCCCGGGCGGTGAGAGCCTATCCCACCTCCTGAACCTCCTACGGCCGAGGCTGCCGAATGGGAAGTGGCCGGAGAGAAGGATAAAGTGGGCATGGCAGCAAGGGTGGCCAAACGGAGGGAGAGGCAGAAGCGGTGCATAGAGCGGGCCGCTGCGGCTAGACTTCACGCCCCGAAGTCGCGTGGCTGTAGTCCTCATACTACAGCCGGAGGCGCTAAAGAGGAGCGAGACCTACCGCACCGTGCTCGCCAAGATGAAGGCGTTGAGCCTCGAGGATGTGGGATATGCAGACGGCGTCCGGGTGAAGGTCACCAAGACTGGAGCCCGGATGCTGGAGGTCCCCGGCGCCTCCAGAGGCCCAGCCACTGACGCCCTGGCTGAAAGGGTCAGGGCCTTACTGGTGGACGAGGCTCGAGTGTCCACGCCCACCAACTGGGCTGAAATCCGCATTATGAGCCTGGACGACTCCGTGACGGAGGGTGAGGTGGTGGCCGCTGTTGCCAGGACTGGAGGGTGCCCTGCCGAGCAGGTGAGGGCGGGCACCATTCATTCTGACCTCGCGGGATTGCAAACCATTATGGTGAGATGCCCCGTGTCAGCGGCCAGAATCAGCACTGCGGAGGGCCGAAGACTTTTGGTGGGATGGGTTTCAGCGCAGGTTAAGCTGCTGGAACCCAGGTCTCTGAGGTGTTTTCGCTACCATGTGGGCTACCATGTGGCGGCTGAGTGCATCTCGGAGGTGGCTCGGCTCGTGCAACGCCGCGTCGCACTTCATCGCATGTGCGGCAGCAGGCAAGCCGGCCGATCACCAGGCTGGGAGCAGGTCTTGCGCTCCACCCGCTAAGGTCAGAGGTAGGACCAAGCCCTCCGCCACCGTGGTCACCGCCGCGGCAGCCGCCGCCACTGCTTCCACTGCTGCCGCCCCCACAGCTGTCGTCGCCGCCGCAACCATCGCGGCGGCGGGACCCTCACAGGGGGTTCAGGAGGAGGCTGTAATGTAATGCCAATAAGGGCCCCAATTATGCCTCCTCCAGGCGAATATTAACCACTGCGCCGTTGCTCAGGACCTGTTGTTACAGAGCGAGGTGCAGTGGTCGATAAACATCGCCGTGGTCGCTGAACCGTACTTTGTCCCACCCAGGGATGACTGGGTGAAGGATCTGAATGGCTCAGAGAACCTCATTTTGTGTACCTTCGCCGGTACCCCGTCCCTCGAAGACGTCAAGAGGGGACAGGGTTGCGGGGTAGCACGGTTCGGGGAGGTAGCCGTGGTAGGGGTTTATATCTCCCCGAAAAAGCTCTCAGCGAGTACCACAACTCCCTGGCGGAGTTGAGAACCGTTGTCGTCAGATACCGTTTCCTCCCTGTGCTTGTCCTCGGGGACTTCAACGCCAAGAATGTGGCTTGGGATTCCCGGTACATGGACACACAAGGCAGGATGGTGGAGGACTGGGCTCTAGAGATAGGTATTTTCATCCAAAACCGGGGTTCTGTCCCCACGTGTGTGCGGATGCCGGGAGATTCGGTGGTGGACATCACGTTAGCAGCCCCGTTCCGTCACCGCGTGTCGTCGACTGGCGCGTCATGAAGAGGGTGGAGACGTATTCCAATCACCGGTATATCTGGTTTGACGTCTCCGCCCAAACGTCGAGCGTGCCGGTCCGACCGACCCCGAGTGGTCCGCTGAAGCAGCTGGACCGGGAGCTATTCCTGGAAGCCTCGATCGTGCAGGCCTGGGTGTGGAGGCCATGTCTGAGATTTGTGACGTAGCTATGCCCCGGGTCCAGCCATGTGCTCGGCGCCAAATATACTGGTAATCGCCGGAGGTTTCGGCTCTGCGCCAAGCGTGCATAGCCACGCGACGCCAGTACACCAGGCACCGCAGGCTCCGTAACCGCCTGCCGGATACGGAAGCCATCGAGGCGGAGCTGTAAGAGGTGTACTGAGTGGCGTGGACCGCTCTCCGAGCTGAAATCATGCAAGCCAAGGCATTGGCCCACGAGGAGTCGCTGGGGACTCTGAACAGAGATCCGTGAGGGCGCCCATACAAAGTGGTGCGGGATAAACTCCGCCCATGGGCGACCCCGCTCGCTGACGCAGAGTCTCCGGCCTCAGCTCGTAGAGGGCGTGGTGAGCACTCTGTTCGCTTCGCGAGGGGAACGCACTCCACCGCATTGGCTGCGCCTCCTGCGGTTCCAAGTGATGAACGATGATTCAGAAATGCCCAAGATTTCCAAAGACACCCTCAGAAAAATTTTGAAGCATCTTAATTTTAAATTTGTTGCACAAATTTACTGTGCACACTTATTGATCGAAATGATATAATAACATGGCGCCAGCGTTACTTGCGATCTATATGTCAGTTTCGACGAGAATGGAGACATATATATATTATCAAGATGAAACTTGGGTTAACGCAGGTAAGGCTAACATTTATACACAAAATGAATTTATATACATTTTACATTAAATTTAATAGTAATATTGAATGTTCATGTACTATATTTATTTTAAGGTCATACTGTAAAAAAAACTTGGGTGGACAAGAAAGTCACATCATCTCGACAAGCGTTTTTGGAGGGACTGACCACTGGATTAAAAAATCCATCTGGAAAAGGCAAACGTCTCATAATTAGCCATATAGGTAGTGAAGAAGGCTTCCTGGAAGAGGGGCTCATGATTTTTGAAGCAAAGAAAAATTGTGACGATTACCATGATGAGATGAATGCAGTTTGTTTTGAGGAGTGGTTCGCTGGAGTCTTACCAAAATTAAGACCAAACTCAATTGTGCTGATGGATAATGCACCTTACCACTCCCGAAAATTGGAAACGGCACCAAAAATGAGCTGGAAAAAAGCTGCCATTCAAGATTGGCTTTTAAATAAAAATATTCATTACGAACCAGATATGGTTGAAGCTACGCTTTTAGAACTGATTCCACAACGAGTCTTTTAATAAGTACGCTGTAGACGAAATGGCAGCACAACATGGGATCACGGTTTTAAGACTGCCCCCTTACCATTGCGAGCTAAACCCTATCGAATTGATATGGGCGCAGGTATAGGGCATGTAGCTCAAAATAATAAAACCTTCAAATTGACAGACGTGAGAAATTTATTTCAGGAAGGCATTCAAAAAATTACGGCTACCGAATGGTCTAAATGCGTATCCCATGTAGTCAAAGAAGAGGAAAAAATGAGTAGGCTAGATATGTTAATTGACAATTTCACAGACACATTTAGAATAAATGTTACAGAAAGTGACAGCGATAGCGATAGCGATGACGGCGACAAATTATAAAATTAATTATTACCATAATACATCTATCTGTTTTATTTGTCATGTTCCTTCATGATCACATTTTTTCATTTATTTCACACACAATTATAAAAGAAAAGTCTCAGATCGTTAATTAATCGTCAAAACTAAATTATCGGTTCAGAAATATTTAATTTCCTGATATACTTAGTTTACGAGGGTAAAATTATAAACGAAAAGAATCGATCTGGAAATATTCCATTTCCATATCGAATAATTTCGCAACGTCACTATTTAGTACTTGTCATAACGTTGCAGCACTGAAATTGTCAAATCAGCCGGTCGATTCCGTTCATAGCTCACCGTGAAAACTTAGGTGGAGTGAGCGTGAAGTGAACTGTCATTCCACCTTGATTGTATGGATTGACAGCCCACTTCACGGTCACTTCACCTAAGTTTTCACGGTGAGATTTTACAGAATAGCTCTAGGAATCGAATTAAAATTCATAGTATAGATGCAACCGGTATTTCCTAGCTGACAACCCTGAGAAGAAACACCGAAACAAACTCAGAGGTCAAAGTCTAATAATGATACCAGTAACCAGAACAACAATACAGTAACCTTAACTGGTATCTTAACTTGTAATTATAACCCAGTGAGGTGTGTATCAAACAAACCGCGCTTACCATGGCCAACAACACCACCAACACATTTAAACCCAGTGTAAATGATACCAGTAACAATACGATCCCATATCTCGAGATTTTCAACTGCATTTTGTTTGATCTGACTTTGGTTGTGTTCATATACGGAGTGACATCATGGTGCATCATTAAGAAGTTCCGTCATTTCCGAAACTACTCGTATGTGCTGCTCAGTGCAATTTTAACTAATCTGCTAAGATTTTTAATGACAGTTATATCTTATGTTATAAGGCCCGAGACAATAAAACACCCGATAGTCCGTCTCGCACATGTTTGTGTATTCTTGTACTGTGTTTTAGCTTATAATTATTGCTTACTAGTGTTGTGCTATATTTTTTACGTTGATTTTGTAAAAGTTTTCAATGTTGGCATACGTAGGAGGTACGTTAAGAGTAGCTTATTTGCGTGGGGTGTACCTTTAATAGTTAGCCTTATTTACTTTATGGTGTTTGTTTTTTCTACGAGACATAAAATTACACGATGGAATTTCACAGTTGCCATGTTGATGTTATTAATGCCGGTAGCGATAAATTTTTTTATTTACTTAGCAGTTTTAAATTCTCTGATCCGAGGTAGTGTTACTGGTATGAACAGTACATCTACTAACAAATGGCGTCGCTTATATATAGCCACGTTGATATTTATACTTAGCGGTATAATCATTGTGTTAACTGGTTTATTACAAGTTATTCAAATACCATTTTTATTTATTGAAATACTAGGAGACGTAGTGGAATATATAAATATTATAGCTTTGGATATATATTTTCCTATAGTAAAGAACAATCGCGAGCTATTGCGTGAATTTATGAATAAGAAATGGAAGCAAAGACCGATACAAATGAAGTGTATCCCAGCAGTGGGAACGCTATAGGCTTATAATGTTATTTTTTATTGTTATGTTATATGTATAAACTTTACTGTAACCATAAGAAAAATACATAACCATTGGCTATTATATATTTTTTAGTTTTTTTTAGTTACATTGATAGACTCGCGTCTGACCAGTATCTCACCTGATGGTAAGCGATCATGCGGTCGAAGATGAAGGACTCTTGTCTAGAAGTAGCCTATTCACTCTTTATTTATTTACTTAAGGTTCACCCACAGCACATACATATACATACAGATAGTTACATCACAAGGTAATATTCTAATATATATGCCAATTACTCGTAAACACAACATTGACAACAAAGACGCCAGATTACCGCTTAGTTGCTAACTTAAGTCTAGGTGTACAATTGAATAACAAAAGAAAAAAAAAGAAAATAAGTTTCTAGTATATAATAGAAAAACACATAAATAAGATTGCATTTGCACTATTAATCTGAAATTTCGACTATGTTTCACTAGTGTCAAGATTCTTGGAGGAAGGCCAAGATTCTTGATTTAAACTTCACCTTAGGGTAATTATATATATCTACTTCGGGTACGGACTTAATAAATGACTTTCACTACTTCGACCAATCATGACGTACGCTGGCCCTGCCTTCGCACACGCCAAGCCCCGTTTCATACATAGAATGCAGACTCTTCAAAACCGCTTCCTCCGCAATGCGGCGGGAGCTCCCTACTTTGTTCGTAACGAAGAGCTGCATGTAGATTTCAGACTCCCCACCATCCAGCAGTTCTTGAAACGACTCACCAAGCGTTTCTTGGATACTGCTGAGAAACATCGAAACCCCCTAATCGCATCGGCCGCCCGATACGTACCCTCCCGCATCTCCAAGGTGCGCCGTCCCAGACATACCCTCCTCATACCTGACGACCCTACCACTCTGCTCCAAGAGAGCCGTAGGGAAACCAGCACAGTTTACAAACGCAGACCGCCGTCGTTCCGCCCTCGCCGTCGAGGCCCGTCGCGAAGATCCAGTCAATGCTCTCCCCGTCTCTTGCCAGCACGCGCCGCTGAGCCAGCTAATCCCCCAAATAATGGAAACTCGATCCAGCCTTCCCTTGTTGCCCCTCCCCCAGTGACGCCCTAAGCCGAGGCCCGTACCCCGCAGGGGGTGCCCTTAGCGTGTAGTCACTTAGCATGTGAGAAAAATAATAAGTCCTGGCTGGAGGCTTTAATAAATTAGAGCCTTCACAGGCAAGTCCGGTTAAGCAGACGACAGCCTCACAGGCTGACCTACGAGACGTCACTCAATAAAAAAAAATAAAAAAAAACTTTATAAATGAATTAAGGTTTTCACACATCTTAATGAGTGGTGAGTTGAGACCTGTATTTGAATAGGTAGTAGGGCGCTGCAGCATTATCGTTATGGGGAAACGTGGAATTCAAGGCGGAACCTTTAACAAAATGCGCGATAGCAGTTCACTACAATCCATGCGACCGTTCACTAGTTTGTGAAGAAACATAAGGCATGATTCTCCGTTGCCGTAGTGAGGTCACCTTAAAAAAGCTCAGACGCTGTTGATAGGTACACCTATGGCATAAACCAGGGGATATAAATGCAAGGTGTTTGGTGAAAGCCCGTTGTATGCTCTCCAAACGCTGAGAATGTATTGCGTAGAAGGGGTCCCAGGCAACACTGGAATATTCTAGCCTGCTACGCACTAAGGCATTGTATAGGATTATTTTGGTTTTAATGGATTTAAATTCCTGCGTATTACGTTTAAGAAAACTTAACAATTGGGCAGCTTTTTTAACGCAACAGTCTACATGTTGCTTGAATGTCAATTCCTTATCTATGATCACTCCGAGATCCCGAATTTCAGCAACCTTAGTTAGTGTTACGCTATTGATTTTATATGACGTTACACTAGCTTGCTTCTTTTTTGTCACTCTTGACTTAAAGACTCCCATGTTGCTGAAAAACAGACTCTAGCAGGGAATTCTGTGGTGAATGAATGTGTTCCCAAAACATTTTGTGCGTGTGGGTGGGATTTCCACCATGTACCGGTGGCGTATCGCCGTACATGTAGTGGTCCGATGATGGAACGGCCTTGGCGGAATTAAACGATGCAATTCCGAAATACACTCCCCATGAACTAACCGACAGAAAACCGATAAGCTAGCAACTCGGCGTTGATGTTTCGTTTTTGGTTTTTTTATTTACGTAGGTATTAATTATCAGCCTTTTATTTTCCCCACTGCTGGGGTACAGGCCTCCTCTCTGTGAGAGGGTGTGGGCCGTAATCCACCACGCGGGCCCAATGCGGATTGGTGGATGTCACATGTCTTCGAATTTTTGGTTCTAGGACATGCCGGTTTCCTCACGATGTTTTCCTTCACCGTTATGAGAGCAGCGGTGATGAAATAACTTACACAAAGTAAAGCGCCTGCTTGGGTTTGAACTCACGACCTACAACTTGTAAGTCGCTGCCAATACCACTAGGCCACCACTGCTCTCACGTAGGTATTAAGATAGCGTAATAAGTATTAATGGTGCTTATGAAGCACCAAAATAAAAATAAAAAAAAATATTTTGATTTGATTTTGATTTGAAGACTCACTTTCGGCGTTCGCGTACGTCACATGAATCATGTAAGCGTCTAAACGTGTGTGGATGCAGAAATTAAATCACAATTAAATTAGCTCGTGGAAGGCCGTAAACTGGTTATCAATATTTAGTAACGAACAAGGAAAAATCAGAACAAAATAAGTTAATAGTAAATTATTTTCCGTATGATCATGCTTAACATAAAAATGCATTATAATCGGAACTGATTCAACTTGAAAAAATCAACTCCGTAGGAACTCTTCAACTGTTAAAAGCACAGACATGAAATTGTTTAAACAATATTTTTTATAGCAATATTTTTATTTTTATTTTTTATTTTTAGAAGGTTGCTTCACAAATGACAGTAAATAAACTTAAATTGGATAATTCTAAACAATACGCCAATTACGAAGTACACTGATAAAACAATAACAATAGGGAACGTGCACGGCGTTGTCTGTGCCATCTAGTGGAGTAACTTTGAAACTTTTACCCTTTAAAAACTTGTCATTGATTTTGCCTTGCCTTATACGATACACACACGCATCATGCACACATGCAGCATGCATAACGTAGACTGACAACTAGTGAGTGAAATCCGCAACTTTTACTGAATAAATACTTGACATTGACATTTATTGTGGCGCCATCTATAGTTCCTGCACGTTCCTTAGCAGAGAGTGACACGAAGTAAGTATGTAAAGTGTGTGCGTGTGTGTATTTGTACGGTGTTGTGTGTATGTATGACTAACTGGCACTACAGGCGTAACAGTTCGCGCGTTCGCGTTTGTTGTGTTTTTTTTTTTTAAGACGCTTCCGAGTGATATTGAAGAGATCCAGTGTTGGAAACTTGTCATTATATAATGCTGGGAGTCGCAAGAAAGGTGACATCTTCATATAATTAGTGGAAGTCGAAGGAACAGCTAACAGATTGGTATGTCTAGTACGTCTAAGTGGGACGTTAAAGTTATTTTTGCTGAACATTTTAGGTCAGTCAAATTTATTGTTAAGTATGTCGTATATTAACACCATGTCATTTATCTGTCGTCTCTCTTTCAGAGTATTTGGAACCTATGAAACTTACAAATTTTATCATTAAAATTTATTCCTCACGTAAACGGCATGCTATTAATTTAAAATGAACAGAGAGAAGCACTATTTGGTTAAAAAACTGGTTAATTTATTTAGGCACCACCTGCACAAGCGAGTTTCTCACGGCGATATTTTCGTCCTGCCTCATAATTCTACAACAACTCTATGAACGTGTTTTTACACGGTGATAACATCATCCTTATTTTTTTTTGGTAAGAAATCATTAAATAACTTCTCCCGCTCTGGGTGGAGTAAAAGTGCGTGTCAGACTCTTAATGACTAAAATCTACCCGTTTTCCTTCAGTTGCTAGCGGGCACCGTCAATAAATACTGAAATCTCTTTTGATGCGCACGTGGAACACAACGCATATTCATAGATGCGTCCGATAAAAACCAGGCCCGGGGTCGTCCCTGGGCCTGGTTTTTATCATACGGCTAGTTACCCATTGCCGGCCGTCGGCAGGCCCGCACTTACGGTGGCCGAAAATCGGCTTGCCACTTCCGACGCCCAGGGCGTCTCCTACGGATTGTCTCTCCCTGATGCGTCTCGCTTCTCTTTCGCAAGCATTACTACTTCGCAAAAGGAGGTGACAGCTTCCCCTTACCCTCTCGATCCGTACCATGGACGATATTATCAACCTGCCACTTCATTCTATAGTAACTCTATAAACGTGACTATCTCGCCACACGGTGATATTGAGTACATTTCGAGTCATATTGAAATTAGTGCCCACAGCGCCTACAGACGTTCCGGCTTAGTTATCGTGTTCATGTCGGTGATTGCGATTTGACAACTCGGAACGGTTTGGACAGTTCTTAGAAATTCAAATCAAAACGTACCGAATAAAAACCGGTCATCGATAAGTATTGAAGAAATCTAGTCTTTTATCTGACATTTCTACATTTATAAGGAAATAAACTTTAATGCTGAATTAAACCAAATAAACAATTCAATTTCGACACAAACAAACCAAAAAAAAAAGTGAAATGTCACTTTTGAGAGGTTGCTAACGTTTTGGAGCGTGAGCACTATTATCTCAAGATGGTGTCGATGATGACGTCATACTTTAAGTCAAGAAATGATGGTTGCGTTTACATGGACTCGGAACAGCTTTTGACGTGCTAATAGCTATTCTGACGTGGCTTGGAACGCGGCGATTATAGTAGTGATTCGACATGGTGACATTGACAAGCAAAACAAGTCAATCGCTCGTGGAGGTGAGGCCTTAGGGAAGCCGGTTGGTAAGTACAGGAAAAATACTGGTAAACAATGAATGAAACCAGTTCTGTGAGTTGGCTCATAATAAGTCAAGATGATTATTAATAATAACTCTACAATTACGTAGAAAACATTAGGTATGTACCTAATTAATTTTATTATTAATAGTAGTTTTAAAACGAGTTACGAATACTTGTAATAACTGCTCCCCTAGCCATATGACTTTTCTATTATCGTTTACGCTGTCAAGTGACTTTTCGCAGGTAATTGTCATTGCCATACATTTTGTACTAAGCGTTAGCGTAAACGATAATAGAAAAGTAATATGGCTAGGGGGGCTGAGATGATTCAATCATTATCTGTTTTTAAGTGATAAGTAAATTGATTTAGCAAATGTTTTCTTTTGCAAATAATTGAATGAACAATATAATCATTTTTATTTTTATTTACCACTGAGTTATAAATTAACATGTTAATTGTATTTTTAACCGACTTCAAAAAATCTTAATTTGACTGTATTTTTTATACCTTCTATCTGTATCTGTGTCTGTCTGTAGCGTCGTAGCTCCCAGATACAGAGCCGATTTTAAATGATTTTTTCAAATATTTCAAGACTTGTTAAATTGAGATGGGATCTCAATCAGAATGCTGCCGGTACCTCTTGATTGCTGTTCGTGAGGCGTTCTTCACCGAGTGTGATGTTTGTGGCAATTAAAACATTTTGTATGGGATCCGACCTCCATGATTGCGCACCGTGCATGAGGGAAGCTCAACGGAGTGGCCCTCACGGCCCCGGCCGCTACCACCGCAGGAGAGGCACTGGGCGTAGGACGTCGCGAGACGATCTCCGGCCACCGTAGACCCGGGCCTGCGGATGGCGAGCAGTGGGTAGCTTGCCGTCCGCTCAGCACCAGGCCCGTGAGTCGTCGGCGCGTAGTGTTCCACGCGAGCCTCAAAGAGATGATTGTCAGCCACGACTGACGGGACCCATCGTAGCCGGTGCCTGCATGCCTAGGGGTAGCGGATAAAATCTCAACATGAGTTACCGCACCCCTGGGCACTCAGGCAGGGAAGGAACAGGGGTGGGTTTTAGTCAGTAAGAGTCTGACACGTAGAGCGGGAGATGTCACTGGATGATTTCCCACCCCACAAAAAAAACATGAAAATCTTTTAAATAATTTTGAAGATAACTCTTTCCTTTCTATTGTACTATGATAACGATGCCCACCATACAATGTTTATCTATGAGGTAAATTTTTAACCGACTTCAAAGTAGGAGGTTCTGTATTCGACCCGTATGTATGTATATGTGCATACGTACATACATATGTATGCTTATATGTCCGTGATTTTCTCGAAAACTACTAATCCGTTTTGGATAGGATTTTCGTTATTCAAATGCATATTTTTCAAGGAAGGTTTTAGTAAAGAATTCGTTAGGGTCTGTTGAAGATCTTTAAAGATAGACTGTAGAACTCTTCAATTACTAACAGCAAATGACTCGCGATTACTGTGATCGTTTGTCTATGTATTGTTAACATAATTTAATGGGAATCACAACAAAAAAGTGAAACATAAAAAAACTTTTTTACAAAAATAGAACCGACTTTTTTCACTTGTCAGATCCAACGTCCGAGTCAACTTGAGAGGGACATGCCTTCCGCTCATACAAACTTTGATCTACAGAGAACATCAAAATATTTTTTGTCATAGTTAGTGAAGTTATGGGTTAAACAAGTGTTTATTAAATATATATTATGTAACTGTGACTAAACAAGATAGGAAAAAACATGCTGGATTTGAAATATCAATAAGTACATATTATAAAAAAAATAAAGTCCACCGCCAAGTCTGTTTGTCTGTCTGTTCGAAATAAACTCAAAAACTACTGATCGGATTTTCGTGTGGTTTTCACCAGTAGACAGAGTGATTCATGAGGAAGGTTTAAGTGTTTAATTTGTGTCCGTGCAAAGCTGGGGCAGGTCGCTAGTGTAAAACAATTGAAAGTTGTACATAGAGAGCTATGCTAAGATGATTTCATATTGTGAGGATATGTGCAAGGCGACTAACAACAGGTATTACAAGGAAGACGTGGAAGGAAGCGCCGAATGGGGACGCCTTTGAAGGACAAACACAGAAGATCCATATAAATAAATTAATAAAATGAGTATCTGTTGAATTATGATATACAATTCGTACGGCGAAGCGCCACCGGTTCATGGTGGACATCCCATCCATACGCACAAAGCGTTTTGAGAAAACATTCATTGCGTACGCGCAATGAATGTTTTTGCATTCCGCTCTCTAGCTGTACGCAGCAAGAGAGTGTATTGAATGAATTCTCTACCGGAGTCTGTTTCCTGTAAGCTACAACCTGGGAGTCTTTAAGTCAAGAGTGAATAGGTTACTTCTAGGCAAGCGTGCTCCATCTTCCACCACATCAGGTGAGATAGTGGTCAAACGCGAGCCTATCAAACATAAAAAAAAAGATATCCAAAGAATTTTAAATTTCAAGAAGGTTATGCAAGTAATATATACATGTCGCAGCCATCTCGTTGAATTTGCCATTCAATTGGACGCCTAGGCCGTTCATTATGGACTTTATCTGAAATATAAGATTTTTATTTTATTTTTATTTACTAAACGCCAGCACTCAATTAAATGACTGAAGCGCAACCAGCCAAGTCGTTGAACGCAACGTATAGCCAGATGGCTGGATGTCGTCTAATCATATAGTTAAATTGGATATTGATGAGTTTGTGATACCACTGATCATAAGTATGTGTGTACAAAAGGCAATGTTAGGATGTAAAGACCGAGCGTAGCGAGATCGGGATATGGGGCACCCCGACTCGGATAGGTTAGGTTCGAAGACCTCAGACCACGCCATCCCCTTTGTGGTTATTTTTATTTAAACCACTGAGCCCTGCGAAGCGAGTCTCCTACTACACCTTTTAAATAAATCGAATCACTTATAAATAATATTTTTTGAAGTGAAAACTTCTTTAGCCGCGTTGGGCATTTTTGAGATGGGAAAAAACTATTGAACACGCGTGTCACCGTCACCGACCGACGGTTGGTGACGGTGACACTCGTAGCGGATTGTTTTCTTTTTTTTATGAATTTAGATCTTATGGATCTTTCTACAGAAACTATTGAACTCGCGTGTCACTGTCACCGACCGTCGTAGCACTCGTAGCTTAGCTCGTAACAAATCTGAAGGATCTTTCTACGGGGTATTATAAAAGAAGCCCAAATTTTGGTTATATTTGCGATTGCACTTACCGTTTTCGAGATATTTATGATTTTATATCTTTAAAACCCCTCTTTCTCCCATAATAACCCCCATCTTTAATCATTTTTCATTTAACTGGAAGTTTTGAATCACTTGGCTGAGTCTTGGTCAGTCATCTTCAAAGGGCTGACTTTCAACACGCCAGGTTGTTAAACGTTGACTGATCCTAGTTGAATTAACTATCGGCCTAGCCATTTATTGAATGCCGGCGTTTAATGGACGGCCTAGGCGTCCAATTGAATGGCGATTTCAACCAGATGGCTGCGACATACATACCACATTACGATATTGTTTTACGTTCATTCGATTTCAACCAGATGGCTGCGACATACATACCACATTACGATATTGTTTTACGTTCATTCAATTAAGTAATTTTATTTTCTTCACAGGGTGATTTTGCAATCTTCCAGGGGATGGAATTACACAAAAATAATCATAATAACCTCCTGACCGAATTTCAATCATGGTGGCCAATCTCAATACAAACATTTTTATTTTTTAAATACAAAAGTAACAATTTTTGAAACCTCTCCCAAACTACACGAGCTTGTATTTCAAGAATCAGAAAACTCTCAACTGAGATACAATATATTATAGTACTAAGCGTGTGTAGACACAGGTGCACTCTTTGTTCTTTTACTCTCACAGTCCGATGGAACGCCAATACTGGGGACGGTCTGGCGCAAAACTATGCTTTTGCCCCGAGGCACAGGGTATGTGACACCACCAACTTTCAAACTTCAGGCTCGGGACTGAATCATTCCTAATGGTAAAACCCAATGTCACTTTTTGCCCGACCTGAGAATTGTATCCAGGACACTCAACAGTTGCGCAGTCGCACACAAAACTAGTCAGCTGTTCGACAAAATCGGAGGGAAACCGCAACACAGAGCTATAATACCGGTTCAGTCAATCTGCCTAGCCTTTCCCATCAAAATACCACCAATACCAGTAATTTACATAGAGTGACTGCCTAACTCCTCAAACGTGCAGCTAGTATTAAAACACCGTTTAGTAGTTGGCATTAAATATAACAAGACAAGTATGCTGACCTTAGTGACGTTAACTGTCACGGTATTTTATGTAAAAACTGAGCAAAAACATATAAAACGTCAACAACAATTATTAAGTCTATTCGTGTCGCCATGTCGTCACGCCATGACGAGTAGTAATACACGTGATGCTATTATTTAATCGAAACTTATAATAAACTGGCTTCTACCAGCGGGTTCACCCGCGTGGAATTGGTACTTCCCCCGTTATAACATAATGTAGTATTTCATAATACGTTTTTATTTATTTTCCGGAAGTAAAGACTCTTTCACTTTTCCAATGTAAACTTGTTGGTTTGTGATACCTTTATTTTTCCTTTTTGTTCTAAAATTGAGAATTTAAAAAGACAATTCAGTCTGGATATGTGTCAGATTTTCTTTAGATTGACATCGAGATTTGTCTTCATACGACTATGGAGTAATTTTTTTTTCCCACAAAAATGTGATAGTGTGTGTGTGTGTGTGTATGTATGTGTGGTGTGTGTGTGGTGTGTGGTGTGTGTATGTGGGGTGTGTGTGGTGTGGTGTGTATGTGTGTGTGTGTGTGTGATGTGGTGTGTATGTGGTGTGGTGGGTGTGTGGTGTGTGGTGAAAAGTATCCAAGGCTTAAATACTATTTGTTACTGAATATTTGGTTGGTAATCGCGTTTCGTATTAATATTTCTTTCTTTTGGCAGTTCTGTCCCTAATTCAGATGTCTATATCTTGTACATTAATTTCCAATGTTAAACACAGGGGTTCAGCCCAATCCGAATTAATTTAATGTGATCCTGAGAGCGCCAGACACTGAATTTTGCTCATCTTGGTACGTATTCTTCTTCCAGTTCTTATATAAATTATAGGGGGTTCTGGATGTTACTTGATATTTTATCCAACTTTTTTTGTTTGGTATAATACTAAGCCAGACATCTGGCCTCATCCACCACCCTCCGAGCTCTAACCTAGCGACCTTTGACGGCCACGATTCTACGACGTTGACGAAATGCGAGTGATGCTCTGAAATCTCCAGAGGCAACTGCTAGACGGGCGTACGACGTTGCATGGATCTACTTTAAACTCCAGAACAAGGGCGTATTTCTGCTATAAACTATCTAAATTATTTTCTTTTCTAATCTTGTCTTCGGTGATTTTTTTATTTTTAACCATTTGTCAATTTGAATTATAAACCCACTCTGGTACAAATATAGCTATCTAGGTGATCAGCGTGACCTTTGAACCTTAACGAAATTGCAATTTCTATGATTTAGGTATCTTTAGTTTATTAAAGTATCGAATGTCTGCGTTTGAGCTAAAATTTTATAAGATTGTGGTATTTA
Organism: Polia nebulosa; assembly: GCA_951329385.1. Classification (NCBI taxonomy): domain Eukaryota; kingdom Metazoa; phylum Arthropoda; class Insecta; order Lepidoptera; family Noctuidae; genus Polia; species Polia nebulosa. The sequence goes on along the minus strand of OX589613.1, from coordinate 6,838,882 downwards.
ATTTCATTCAGTACCAACAAAATATCTAAATTACACTAGAGAAACAAATCTCAATATAGATTTCGTAGGCGTGTTACTCGTATTTTTTACTTTTATATTTTTTTCTTTAAAACTTTCGGTTAAAAAATTAAAATTATACGATTAGTTAGTAAGTGGATCTTTTTATTTCACTGTATTATACGCTAATCCAGACTATAATCTATCTCTGTGCCAAATTTCATCCAGATCTGAATATTTATGCGAGGGCAAAAAACTCCTAACTCAGCACATGCAAAAACAGTGAATAACGCAGCGCTGATAGCCTGCTAGGGCCCTTCTGTGATGCCACGGACACACTCACGGACTGGGCACAGACTAACAAAAACCAATAATAATAAAATAGACTAAACATTACAAGCCATGAATTTATGTACTCGTAAATATTTAAAATAGTGTATGCAATAATAAATTATAAACCATAGACAGACGCCCAGCGCTCCAATATCTATCCGGTCAATATAAATGGGGGAACAAAAGAACGCGCGAGCGCACGGTGCAATTAGTTTTAAGGTTATGGTCGGCTGTCTATAAGAGAAAAAGTTAATGATAGGTCCTATCGATAAAAATTTAAAAAAAAGTTTGAAGCTATACTTCTTTGGCGTAACAAGATAAAAAACTTTACAAAAGGAAAACAATCATTCTTCATGAACCACAGACAGCTATAGCTAACTTCACGGTGTCGGTTCTAACTAACTTCAGGGTGTCAGTTTTTTGTGACGATGTGCGCGCGCATTGTAAAAAGTTACTCTCATCATTTTTCCCTAACGCGCCAAAAGGAGTGTAACTTCAAAATTTGCATTTTAATACATAAATAAGACTAAACAAAAGTTATACAGGTGTATCTGAAATATTACTGTGTTTGACAGACTGTGTAGTCTAATGCCGGCCGTACACAATACGGTTTACCGGAGAGGTCTGCCTGTGCAGGTGAACCTGCGCAGTTAGACTGGAGCGTGTTTTGTTTGTGTAGGCATAAAGTATTTGCTATTTTTATCCCGAAAATGAGACGGATCCTATGGTATAGGAAGCTAGTGTTCTGTGCTAAAGCCAAGTTGGAGATAGCATTGGAAGAATATGGGCCTTAAGGTGCGTTTCTACTGAAACGGATCTGGGCGGAGTGAAGCGGAGCGGAGCGGAGACATGCAGGAATCGACCAATCACAATGGTTTTAATCCTCATCGCGTCACTCGTCTTGTCTGTGATTGGACAATTCCTGCATGTCTCCGCTCCGCTCCGCCTAGCTCCGCTACAGTGGAAAAGCACCATTAATCACAAAATGATAACACGGTGAAAGTTTGAGCATTGATACGGAGACCTACATCTTACCCGTAGCACGTGCTACGCCGTAGCACACTGTGTTGCAACTCCGTAGCACTTTCATATCTTTTAAAATATAATTATGTTTGTGTCGACATTGTAGGAGTAATGAAACATGTTTTTTAAACTTTTTCTTTTCGAGTCGATGCCTTAGTTAGTTCAGACCCAGTAGATGACCACATTTATAGCAGCATCAGTGGCGTCCATTAAATCTTTATGGTGCATGTGTATGGCTCCTGGGACACTCCAACAGTTGAGTCATGCTTTGGACAAAGGCACTGTACTCACATTTAAAAAAACATAAACATTTGATTATAAATTAATGAATTAATGAAGCGAACTAGGTATTTCTTTGTACACACATCAACACCGTCTAGGGATATTTTGTATAAAGTTCTTAAACTCAAAAAATACTAGCCACTTTTAAATTCTTTTGAAGAAACTTTATTATAGAATCGTTAAAAAAGGCTTACAACCTTTTTGAACGATTCTAAATTTGAATTTGAAAAAATACATTAAAAACAAAAGATTTACGCGGCATAATGGTAGCGAAGTACGAAGGTTTCATTTACCTACAGTAGTTTGTGGCTATTTTTTTGTGTCCAATTTAAGTTTTATAACAAGTTATCGGTTAATTCCGAATTAATGTTATTGTCTGCATCATGCAGCGGCGCCATTTAACTAGAGAAGAAATGTTAAGGGCAGTAGGCATGCTCCAAGCCGGAGCTACTCAACGGAGTATTGCTGAGGAGTTTGGAACAAGACAAAACGTGATATCAAGGTTATGGTCACGTTATCGTGCTACTGGTGAAGTGGCTGAAAGACACTCAGGCGGGAAGCGCATAACCACTCAACGACAAGACCGATTTTTGCAAGTTGCCGCGAGAAGACAACCAAATGTTACGGCCATGCAGTTGGTTCAGAGGCTCCAGTCAGAGCACCAGTTGCTTGTGAGTGACCAAACTGTGAGGAGAAGGCTGCATGAAGCTAACCTTCATGCTCACAGACCGCTTCGTACTCCAGCACTACGCCGAGGAAATCGTGGACGACGACTAGAGTGGGCTCGTGAACATTTGCTCTGGGAAGAAAACCAGTGGTCTGAAGATTAAATTAAGATTAAATTAATATTCTAACAATTATCCTCAAACACTTTACTACATATCCATCGACTTTTGTTTCGTCCTCTTATCGAAATATTCTCTCCATAATCCCCGATTACTTTTTAATATAACAATATATACACTTAAAGCTAATGTATTCAAGTATTCTAACACTTCTCCTAATATGTCAATTAGCAAAAACTTAACAGAAAATAGTTCTAAAATATAGGTTAACACTATAATATTACTAAGCACAAAAATCATTGTTGATATGTAAAAGCGACGCCACTTGTTAGTCGATATAGTCGCACCAGTATCACTCGAGCGGAACAGAGAATATAATACTGCTACATAAATAATAAAATTTATTGTCACAGGTACTAATAACAATGCCTTGGCGATAGGAATCGTAATGATTTCTCTGTCGTAGTACAAATAAAGCAACCATCCAGACAAATAATACAGAGACATTGATAATAAAGGCACACCCCACGCAAACAGGCTACTCTTTAGGTACCTTCTTCGAATATCGAGACGAAAAACTTTCACAAAATCCACATAAAAAATATAACACAACACAAGTAGCCATCCATGATGAGATAACGCACAGTACAGTAACATAGTCGATGGCATCAGACGCAGTGTCACATTCTGCGGCCATATATTATTAGTGAGTAGAGTTGTAGACAACGCGAACACAAACGCATTGTATTCGCGAGGGTCCCACTGAGCATCACATAGTTCCTGAAGTGGCGGAACTTCTTGATGAGGCACCATGATATCACTCCGTACATGAACGCAGAGAGAGTCGGCACGAACAGGCTCCAGGCAATATAGCTCAGCACTTTAATGCCAACAAGGTCAATGAAGCTACCCGCAGCTTTTTCTGTGGTGCCGTCGGTGACCATGGTGAGCGTCGCATGCGCAAGTCCGTGCGAGTCTATGAACAGTGTCGCCACACGTCCACACAGTTACGCGACGCAGAACGTTTTAAAACCATTTACTGTAACTAGATTTTTATATAACTTCCTACTATGTCTTAGCTCCTTGCATTCTTGCCGCCGCTAAGCAGGTTTGTGCTCTATGCGACCATTTAGATATTGATTAGAGATCGGTTTAAACCCAGTTATTGGTTTTACCATGTTTATGGCTAAAGCCAAAGCAGCTTAAAAAAAAGTATAAGCATAATGAGTCTTATAATTTTCCCCCTCCTGTAACTCAGGCTCGGGCTCTTGGGCCATCATCCACCACACGGGCTCAATACGGATTGGTGGATGTCACATGTTTTCCAATTATTGGTTCTAGGATATACGGTTTCCTCGCGATGTTTTCCTTCACCTTTTGTAACACTTTAAAATAGAATAAATTTAGATTCTGGAATGAAGCGTTATTTTGCGAGTTGACAGATGACAGATTGACGTTTGACGTTTTTCTTTTCTCCAACTTGATCTGCAACGAGTCTGTCTAAGAAATTTTATTTATTGGAAAAAAACTACATAAAAGCACCTAATGATGGCTCGAGGTGTAAAAGGGACCAGAGTCAAGTTCAAATGCTGTAAGCATAAGAATGTAGGACAATGTAAGTAGTCTTTTTGGGTTTTTTTCTGTACTGACGCTAAGTCTTAAGCATGGCATTCATGAGTCTCTCCGTATATTTCTCTTGTCGACAGGGTCCTACTTTAACCTTTAATTATATAAAGAAAAACTTTCTAAAATGGTCGGATCATAGATTTCACTACGTTTTGGAAGAACAATGTCTTAGCAAAGGGTTCGGAGCACGAGCGTCCACGTGTCCAGAGATGATTAAGGTTAAATGACCACGGCTTAGATACTGCTTGAGGATCTCTCACTGGACCTATAATCTTCGATCTTCGAACGATAGGGTAAAGAGTGATTCATCATAAATTGTAAGTTCAACATACAATTTTCTGTATACTGAGTGCTCTCCTGTGTGATGCAGTGTTAGCAATAAATGTGATATATGTGAAGACCAAATCTAAGGACTCTTATTTACTACATATCAAACCAGTCATGCAATGTACCCGAAGATTGGTAACCAGGGTCTCATGCCATAAAATATCTCTGACGCTAGCCGATGTAAAGAAAATTTTCTTTACAATAATTGTACGCCCAACGTGATGCATGAAGTTTGTTTGAGGTAATAAGATTAAGCTTAATTAGTAGTCCTTAGTTAATGGTTTTCTTTTAGGTCAAACATTTTGACACTATTATGGTTAAAAGGCACATAGTTGAAAATTTAAAGTTTCCAATTTTTCTGGAGTATAGTCTGATAAATAGGCTTTATAAAAATATATACATATTGTATGCTATTTTTAATACATTTTGAGTAAATTGAGTAAATCCAAAATATCCCTAGACAGTGTTGATGTGTGTATATGGCGCTCAAAATACCTGTAACAATTTTTTTTTTTTAGATATTTAACTAAATGTCCGCAGCATTGTAGGTATGGATTTAAAAAATTTGTGTGAAGTATCGTATGGCTTTGAACATTTTAAAGACTTTGACCTCTGAGTTTGTTTCGGTGTTTCTTCTCAGGGTAGTCAGCTAGGAAACACCGGCCTCATCTATCTAAAACTTACAAAAAAAAAATATTGACGTGTAAGTGTTGTTAAAACCTACTTACAAAAATAAAATCATTTATCATTTATCGCAGGTAAACCAAGATTACCAACATAGACCGAAGAATCGTCAGACTTAAGTGACAGGTGCACGTGGTGATCGTGTATCGCAAGACGCATCGTTGGAAGGCCTGAAGAATCGATGACCTGGTGAAAGCCGCATCCACTGGATGCGAGACGCACAGGACCGGTCGAGTTGGCGACACTTGGAGGAGGCCTATGCCTAGCAGTGGATTTATTTCAGCTGAAATGATGATGATGATTATGATTCAATAAAACGTTTTGCACAAGTAAAAACAACACTGTACAAAAAGGGGACTTAATGCTTTAGGCAAAATGGTAATGTAATGAATGATGTAATATTGTAATGTAATTAATGAGTTTTATTCATGTGTATGTTGTATGGAGAGATTTTGTTACGTTGAGGCTGAACGCATGACAAAATAAAAACCAGTTTAATTTTAGTTCTATATTTTTCCTGTGAAAATCATATACAAAATTTTACTGATACATATTTCAAAAATACATAAAATAAGATTTTCACACTTGATTTCACATTTGATTGCCCGTAATATTAATAGTCATACTACGCGTATAATAAATATTTCTTATGAATTACACAGCCTAGATAAATATTATAATCATCACAGCTTTAAGTGATCCCGGGGTAAAAACCTTTACCTAGAAACCTCTTTTTTTTTCTCCATAAGTACGTTAGTTTGACTAGATTGGCGCAGTGATTGAGAGTTCACCAGCTACGCTGCGTGTGGCGGGTTCGATTCCCGTACGAAACGTATAGGTATTTGTATAGCCTACAGATAAATTCTTCCGAGTCTGGATGTCTTTTGTGTGTGCGTTTACATATTGTTTGTGAACGCGTCCACGACACCGGAGTAACTCCTAGTGTGGAGCAATGTATTTAACAACAAAAACCTGCCAAGTGATATTTGTTAGTAAAATTAACGTAATAATGAACATAATCATCACATTTCAACTTCATAGGTCAATGAGAAGTCAAAAAATTCTTCGGAATAAATTTTGTGACCGACGACGGACATACAGACAGAGAGACAGACGGACAGACGGACAGATGAACCGATGGACAGAATGACAGACGGACACGTGAGTGACAGCAATATATATATAGCAATATAAAAGGGCTCCGTTTGGACATACGGTAACCTAAAATTTGCGGCGAATTATATATATATAATAAGTACACAGGTGTACGCAAGATAATTAAAAGTATAAATTAAAAATAATAACGTGTTTGCCAGTGAATTTTTTTTATGAATATACTTAGGTTAATTACCTAAGCATGAACCGTATCTCATCCATGACCTCATCAAAAAAGACAGAACAGGCAAATTTTCGAACAAATCTGATTGATTAATTGATAAGGAACTTCAAATAAAAAAAAAGTGGAAAATAACGTGCCACATAATTTGAAAATGAATTAATTTTAGCGACATACGTTGGCACATAATACAAGTTTTTTAGAATGTAAGAGGCGAATTTATCCTCCACTTGAAACGAGTTTTTAAAAAAAAAACCTGTTTTGCAAACTCTCAAATCTCTTTCCGCTGTCACAAACTAATAGATGTGGCTTTAAAAAAAAGAAATTAAGCCAATTTTGAAAGTTTATCTGTTTTCCTTCCTTGATCAATGAAAAATTATCGAGCATGTGGCTGTCCTATTCTACTAGCCCTAAACTAGTTTATCTAGTTACAGTTGTATGCGCTAGTTAATGGCTATACATGTCGCACAAAAAACTTTGACGCACTTTGACGCGCTCTGACGTCGTTGAGAGCCATTCATCTCATCACTTAAACGATTCGTCGTCAGGATACATTGAAAGACTACGTATTTTAACATGACTGTTTGCTGAAATTCGTGATATATCTATTAATACAGAAAAAACATTACAAATTTATAGGTAAGTCAAAACCCCCTACATGGGACTTGACTTGATCAACCAGTTTATTTAAATTTATGTTAAACTGAAATTTATCTGTTTTTTTTCTTCGGGTTTTTTTGTAAGATTAAATTAATATTCTAACAATTATCCTCAAACACTTTACTACATATCCATCGACTTTTGTTTCGTCCTCTTATCGAAATATTCTCTCCATAATCCCCGATTACTTTTTAATATAACAATATATACACTTAAAGCTAATGTATTCAAGTATTCTAACACTTCTCCTAATATGTCAATTAGCAAAAACTTAACAGAAAATAGTTCTAAAATATAGGTTAACACTATAATATTACTAAGCACAAAAATCATTGTTGATATGTAAAAGCGACGCCACTTGTTAGTCGATATAGTCGCACCAGTATCACTCGAGCGGAACAGAGAATATAATACTGCTACATAAATAATAAAATTTATTGTCACAGGTACTAATAACAATGCCTTGGCGATAGGAATCGTAATGATTTCTCTGTCGTAGTACAAATAAAGCAACCATCCAGACAAATAATACAGAGACATTGATAATAAAGGCACACCCCACGCAAACAGGCTACTCTTTAGGTACCTTCTTCGAATATCGAGACGAAAAACTTTCACAAAATCCACATAAAAAATATAACACAACACAAGTAGCCATCCATGATGAGATAACGCACAGTACAGTAACATAGTCGATGGCATCAGACGCAGTGTCACATTCTGCGGCCATATATTATTTGTGAGTAGAGTTGTAGACAACGCGAACACAAACAAACGCATCGTATTCGCGAGGGTCCCACTGAGCATCACATAGTTCCTGAAGTGGCGGAACTTCTTGATGAGGCACCATGATATCACTCCGTATATGAACGCAGAGAGAGTCGGCACGAACAGGCTCCAGGCAATATAGCTCAGCACTTTAATGCCAACAAGGTCTATGAAGCTACCCGCAGCTTTTTCTGTGGTGCCGTTGGTGACCATAGTGAGCGTCGCATGCGCAAGTCCGTGCGAGTCTATGAACAGTGTCGCCACACGTCCACACAGTTACGCGACGCAGAACGTTTTAAAACCATTTACTGTAACTAGATTTTTATACTCGTATAACTTCCTACTATGTCTTAGCTCCTTGCATTCTTGCCGCCGCTAAGCAGGTTTGTGCTCTATGCGACCATTTAGATATTGATTAGAGATCGGTTTAAAACCAGTTATTGGTTTTACCATGTTTATGGCTAAAGCCAAAGCAGCTTAAAAAAAAAGTATAAGCATAATGAGTCTTATAATTTTCCCACTCCTGTAACTCAGGCTCGGGCTCTTGGGCCATCATCCACCACACGGGCTCAATACGGATTGGTGGATGTCACATGTTTTCCAATTATTGGTTCTAGGATATACGGTTTCCTCGCGATGTTTTCCTTCACCCTTTCGAGAGCAGTAGTGACGAAAACTAATTACAGAAAGTAAAGCAGCTGCCTGGACCTATGACTTACATCTCACAAGTTACCACACTGGACCACAACTGCTATGGCGTCTTGAGTACTTAGAAGTAAAGCCTTTTTTATTTGGGTGGGAAATCAACAAATAACTTCTCCCGCTCTGGGTGAAGAGAGAGCGGGAGAGTGATGTCACGTAGCAGAGGATGGAGTGGTGGTGACACGTAAAGGAGGGTCGTAGGAGTGACACACAGATGAGGAGGAGTTAGATGATGCAGGAGTGAAGATAAAACACACGATAAGTTCAGACGTATATTTTAATATTTACAGTAGGCTTGATTATATGAAGCACTTATTAATCGTACGTACACCATACACTGTGACTAGGTAAAAGTATAAATTGTATTATTGTCAGGAACTGCCTGGTTATAAAAGCTGCACTTCACTTAAGCAAACACGAAATTTCTGGTACTAAGCAACATCATATAAAGTAATTTACTATAATTAAGAATTTATAGATAATTGAGAGCATTATTAATTAATACCTAATCAATTAAAATCGTAATTTTTCACCCAGTGAAAAATTGCATTTTGCGATTTTTTCTTTACAAAACTGCGAATATCTCGTAAACTAAATGCCGAGAACTGGACCATTTTTACTTTGGACCCCACATTCAGTTTTTATGGATTTAACCTAATTTTATGGGTTATTTAGTATTTAATAACTTATTTCTTCGTCTTTCTCCGGTTAAGCTCCGATGGCCTATTTTACCAGATATGTGCAGTTATTGGGATAAATAGAGGGATATTTAAATAAGTCATTTATTCGGCACGACAAGAAAGAAAACACAACACAAAGCAGTAACTTAAAATAAAATAATTAAGTAAAGAATAATTGACTAGAAAATACGAAGGTACCAGCACAAAAAAAAAAAACAAAAAAAGTTTACATCTATGGCATAAGTATCTCTCCGCTATCCGTCCGTCTATCAGAGGGCTGTATCTCACGATCCGTAATAGCTACACATTTGAATTTTTTTCTGTTGCTGCTACATCAACAAATAATAAAAATAAATTAAAAATTAAGGTGGGCTCCCTAATTTTACACGCTGTGTGAAAATTCCTCCGTCTACAAAAAAAAACGCGTGTTTTTTTTAGGTTTTTTTTTTTTTAGTCTATGGTACGGAACCTTTCGTGTGCGAGTCCAGCTCGCACTTGGCCGGTTTTAGGTTGTAAATGGTTTATTATTCTTTTAATAAGCAGTGCTTCTTGGGAGCTTGTATCAAGCAAAAAAGCCTGTGCTCTTTCATATCTTAACTAAACTTCTTATATTTTGCAAGGTTTTTTTTTTTCCCAGAAGATGCTCCGTCAAAAGACAGATTAGGCACGTCACCGTCAAGACACTGCACACTAGTCACTCATTGACTGACGCAGCCTTCGTAGCCGGTTGTGCATTTCGTCATGCTTCCCAGACATTTAGTCTTTTACCTGCAAGCCCTCAGGCAGCCCAGATCGCACGACGCCCGCGGGGGGGGGCGATGTTTTACGACTTCTATGATCTGTGTTTTTACGTTACTGCTCACCGACTTGACGGCACGTGACTGGGTGCATCATAACGTTAATTTTGAAACAAAAGCACAAATGTATTTGCACTTACAACACAGGTAGGTACCCATAATAGGGCAGTAGGCTAAGGTAGCCAAAGATCTGAAAAACACCATCACCATGACAACAGGCAGACGTTCACTGCTGGAAATTGGCCTCCTCTAAGTGTCATCACATAGACTGGTTCTGTGTTTTCAGTGGATTCCTGCGGTCTTCCAAAGCTACGATTTACGGTACACGATTGCCACGCAAGCATCTGTTGGGGCTGTTTTTTTTTTTATATATATCTGTCGAGCAAAATTACTTGATACTGATTTTATTATTCAACCTCAGAAAATAACAAAGGGGATAGATTGTAGTGATTATTGAAGGTTCAGTTGTTATTTTACACACAATTAAGTTTAAAAACGTTTTCCCACAGAAAATTCAACACTTCTTTATTGTTAGAAATATCCAGCACTGATACTGAACTGTTAGTAAGTTCAGTATCAGAGGTCTCAGAACGCTCTTGATTTTTTGCATACCTACAACTTATACTTATTTACAAAGGACTGGAACGACGTAACTGTGTTTTTCACGAAATTCTAGAGTCACCTGCAGACTCAAATTTTGTCCGATCAGTATTGAGCTACATGGACAGCCCTATAATTGGCTTCGTTTAAATTCTGGAAAGTGCCGGTGGTAGTGCATGACGGGCAGCGAAGGAGCTGACGCTTATCCCGTGAAAGGCTTCCACACAGGCACTGTGTACTGGATGGGTGGCGGATACCCGATTTAGCCAGATTATTTGCACAGGGACAAACCTTTTTTTTGTGGGGGTGGGAAAACATGCAATAACTTTTCCCGCTTTGGGCGGAGCGGGGGCGTGTCAGAGTTTTACTGACTAAAACCCACCCCTGTTTCTTGAGTGCTCAGGGGCGCGGTAACTCTGTTTCAATTTTATCCGCGACCCCTGGGGCAGGCATCGGCCATGATGGGCCCCGTCAGGTATTGCTGACATCTCATTGAGGCGCGCGTGGAACACTATGCGCCGTCGACTCTCGGGCCTGGCCCTGATCGGACGGTGAGCTACCCACTACTTGCCGTTTGCAGGCCCGCGCCTACGGTGGCCGGAGATCGTCTCGCGACCCCCGATATTCAGGGCGTCTCCTGTGGCGGCTGCTGGAGACGTAAGGGCGACTCTGTTAAGTCTCTCTCACCCGCTCCGCCTTCTCCTTCGCGAGCGTTACTGTTTCGCAGAACGAGGAGACTGCTTCCCGTTTCCTTTCGCTCCGTACCATGGCTTGGACTAGGGCCGGGCGCCACCGATCGCCTCCACAAGGACACGGCGGTGTTCTGCCCAAGCGGGGTAGAACTTCACCATATGCTTCACCGTTTCCTCTGGCCGACCAGCACAGTGGTGACACACCCGAGCGTTTTCACCCACCTTATCTGACACAGGAACCTCCCGAAACAGCCGTGTTCGGTGAGGACCTGCGTCAGACGGAAGGTGAGGACGTTTTTGGTTGCCTAATTTCTTGCTACAAATTCTCTAATAACTTTTTATTTCTTCCATGTCTAGTTTGGTGTACGTAGCGCCCTCTCGTTAATAATTCAGCAACCAATTTATAGTTTGACTTCGTTCGTCTTACTAGTACACATACTCGTATCGATTGATACTTAGTGGTTTTTACGATTCTCGCTGGATGGCGAAGCGGTTTTCTATATCTGCGATGAATTAACCAGTGTTGCTTGTTTTTGAGGTTTATAAAAGTCTCGGTTGCTGATTATCTGACAGTTGTGGCTATTTAACAACAGATGGCGCTGCTTGTTTCTTCGATCGTATATTTTTTCTTTGTAACGTTTTTCTTTGAGGTTAGGATTCCACTATCTTCACTGTTTTGTTTATTGTACTTACTGTTGAGGTTGTATATTCCTTTGGTTTTTTATACCTACAGTTTTCCAGCAGGCGGTATCTGTTTTTGAGGACGATTAACGTTTTTTCTTTGAAAACAATAACTCGAGTTTTTCCTTTTTTTTATTGTGAAGTTTTTATTAATATTTATGTTTTTTTTACGAGTTAATCCTAAAAATAAATTGATACTTCGTACTTATATTCCACTTAACTCGTTGCACTGTGCACGCCTACTGTATGTGTGAGCTATTAGATGAAACACACTTCAAAATACACGTTTTAGACACTATTAATGACTTTATTTTGCGGAGCGGTATGAAACTCTCTCTCTCTTTATGAGTATCAACGGTCCTGTCGTCTTAAGTTTTATTCCACTTCTGCAGTTGTCGTACAGATACTTTATAACTTCTATATATTTGTGTTTAACGTATTGTAAGCTTAAAGCTGTTCATAAAGAAGAGTGCAGGGTTGTGACGAAGGCTTTCTGGTAATCGATAAACACAACATAGAGTGGTCTCTGATACTCACTGTATTTCTCGATTATTTGCTAGAGAGAGAGGGTGCCACCGTTGTACCATGGACAGCTGTTTCAGCTGTATTCTTCGTACTTATGTACGAAGAATCAATTGATTTTTAGGATTAACTCGTAAAAAAAACATAAACATTAACAAAAACTTTACAATAAAAAAAGGATAAACTCTAGTTATTGTTTTCAAAGAAACAACGTTAATCGTCCTCAAAAACAGATACCGCCTGCTGGAAAACAATAGGTATAACAAACCAAAGGAATATACAACCTCAACAGTAAGTACAATAAACAAAACAGTGAAGATAGTGGAATCCTAACCTCATAAGAAAAACATTACAAAGCAAAAATATACGATCGAAGAAACAAGCAGCGCCATCTGTTGTTAAATAGCCACAACTGTCAGATAATCAGCAACCGAGACTTTGTTAAACCTCAAGAACAAGCTACACTGGTCAATTCATCGCAGATATAGAAAACCGCTTCGCCATCCAGCGAGAATCGTAAAAACCACTAAGTATCAATCGATACGAGTGTGTATACTAGTAAGACGAACGAAGTCAAACTATAAATTGGTTGCTGAATTATTAACGAGAGGGCGCTACGTACACCAAAATAGACATGGAAGAAATAAAAAGTTATTAGAGAATATGTAGCAAGAAATTAGGCAACCAAAAACGTCCTCACCTTCCGTCTGACGCAGGTCCTCACCGAACACGGCTGTTTCGGGAGGTTCCTGTGTCAGATAAGGTGGGTGAAAACGCTCGGGTGTGTCACCACTGTGCGGGTCGCCCAGAGGAAACGGTGAAGTATATGGTGAAGTTCTACCCCGCTTGGGCAGAACACCGCCGTGTCCTTGTGGAGGCGATCGGTGGCGCCCGGCCCTGGTCCAAGCCATGGTACGGAGCGAAAGGGAACGGGAAGCAGTCTCCTCGTTCTGCGAAACAGTAATGCTCGCGAAGGTGAAGGCGGAGCGAGTGAGAGAGACTTAACAGAGTCGCCCTTACGTCCCCAGCAGCCGCCACAGGAGACGGCCTGAATATCGGGGGTCGCGAGACGATCTCCGGCCACCGTAGGCGCGGGCCTGCAAACGGCGAGTAGTGGGTAGCTCACGGTCCGATCAGGGCCAGGCCCGAGAGTCGACGGCGCATAGTGTTCCACGCGCGCCTCAATGAGATGTCAGCAATACCTGACGGGGCCCATCATGGCCGATGCCTGCCCCAGGGGTCGCGGATAAAATCGAAACAGAGTTACCGCGCCCCTGAGCACTCAAGGAACAGGGGTGGGTTTTAGTCAGTAAAACTCTGACACGCCCCCGCTCCGTCCAAAGCGGGAAAAGTTATTGCATGTTTTCCCACCCCCACAAAAAAAAGGTATGTCCTTGTGCAAATAATCTGGCTAAATCGGGTATCCGCCACCCATCCAGTACACAGTGCCTGTGTGGAAGCCTCTCACGAGATAAGCGTCAGCTCCTTTGCTGCTCGTCATGCACAACCACCGACACTTTCCAAAATTTAAACGAAGCCAATTATAGGGCTGTCCAAGTAGCTGAATACTGATCGGACAAAATTTGAGTCTGCAGGTGACTCTAGAATTTCGTGAAAAACACAGTTACGTCGCTTCACTACTTTGTAAATAAGTATAAGTTGTAGGTATGCAAAAAATCAAGAGCGTTCTGAGACCTCTGATACTGAACTTACTAACAGTTCAGTATCAGTGCTGGATATTTCTAACAATAAAGAAGTGTTGAATTTTCTGAGGGAAAACGTTTTTAACTTAATTGTTTGTAACGTAACTTAATTGAACCTTCAATAATCACTACAATCTATCCCCTTTGTTATTTTCTGAGGTTGAATAATAAAATCAGCATCAAGTAATTTTGCCCGACAAATTTATATTTAAAAAAAACAGCCCCAACAGATGCTTGCGTGGCAATCGTGTACCGTAAATCGTAGCTTTGGAAGACCGCAGGAATCCGCTGAAAACACAGAACCAGTCTATGTGATGACACTTAGAGGAGGCCAATTTCTAACAGTGGACGTCTGCCTGTTGTCATGGTGATGGTGTTTTTCAGATCTTTGGCTACCTTAGCCTACTGCCCTATTATGGGTACCTACCTGTGTTGTAAGTGCAAATACATTTGTGCTTTTGTTTCAAAATAAACGTTATGATGCACCCAGTCACGTGCCGTCAAGTCGGTGAGCAGTAACGTAAAAACACAGTTCATAGAAGTCGTACAACATCGCCCCCCCCCCCCACCCCCTGAGGGCTTGCAGGTAAAAGACTAATTGTCTGGGAAGAGTGACGAAATGCACAACCGGCTACGAAGGCTGCGTCAGTCAATGAGTGACTAGTGTGCAGTGTCTTGACGGTGACGTGCCTAATCTGTCTTTTGACGGAGCATCTTCTGGGAAAAAAAACATTGCAAAATATAAGAAGTTTAGTTAAGATATGGAAGAGCACAGGCTTTTTTGCTTGATACAAGCTCCCAAGAAGCACTGCTTATTAAAAGCACAATAAACAATTTACAACCTAAAACCGGCAAAGTGCGAGCTGGACTCGCACACGAAGGGTTCCGTACCATAGACTAAAAAAAAACTAAAAAAAAATAAGTGTTTTTTTTTTTTTAGACGGAGGAATTTACACACAGCGTGCCCACCTTAATTTTTAATTTATTTTTATTATTTGTTGATATAGTGGTAACAGAAACACACATTCTGTGAAAATTTCAAATGTGTAGCTATCGGTCCATGGCCCTCTACGGGGCACCGGTGTGGGCGCGTTCGTTGACGCAGCGGTCAACGCGCCAGATGAACGCGACCCAGAGGGTCATGGCCATCCGCATCATCCGCGGATACTGCACGGTCTCCCGTGAGGCGGCGAGCCTCCTTGCCGGACTGTCACCGTGGGATCTGGAGGCAAAAATCCTCGCGCACCTGTACGAGTGGCGCGAGGAGGCTAAACGCCGGGGCGAAACTCCGCTGCCGCGACAACTCGCGGCTCGGCGGACAGAGCTCCGGCAGGATCTCATGGTGACATGGAGAGAGCGACTGTCGCAACCTAGCGCTGGGCACGCCACCATCGAGGCGGTAGTGCCCCTCTTTGAGGAGTGGCTGGAGAGGCGCCATGGCGCCCTCACCTTCCGCCTGACGCAGGTGCTCACCGGACATGGCTGTTTCGGGAGGTACCTGTGTCGGATCAAGGCGGAGGTGACCCCTGCGTGTTTCCACTGCGAGGATCGCCCCGTGGACACGGTGGAGCATACGGTGGAGGTTTGCCCCGCCTGGGCAGAACACCGCCGTGTCCTCGTGGATGCGATAGGCGGCAGCGACCTCTCGCGCCGTGCCCTGGTTCAGGCCATGGTACGGAGTGAGAGGGAATGGGGGGCCGTCTCCAACTTCTGCGAAGCAGTAATGCTCGCGAAGAGGGAGGCGGCACACGTTAGGGAGATTCAACAGAGACCGAGTCGCCCTAGCGCCCCCAGCAGCAGCCGTCGCAGGAGACGCCGGGGGCTGCGAGACGATCTCCGGCCACCGTAGACCCGGGCCTGCGGACGGCGAGTAGCGGGTAACTCGCCGTCCGATCAGCACCAGGCCCGAGAGTCGACGGCGCGTAGTGTTCCACGCGCGCCTCAAAGAGTTGTCAGCAAAGGACGGGGCCTGCCACGGCCAGTGCCTGCCCGGGGGTAGAGGATAAATTCGAAAGAGTTACCTCGCCCCCGGGCGCGTAGGGCAGGGAGGAACAGGGGTGGGTTTTAGTCGGTAAGAGTCTGACACGCCCTTCCGCTCCACCCCAGAGCGGAAAGAGTCATTAGATGATTTCCCACACCCCAAAAAAAAAAAAAAAAAAACGGATCGTGAGATACAGCCCTCTGATAGACGGACGGATAGCGGAGAGATACTTATGCCATAGATGTAAACTTTTTTTGTTTATTTTTTTGTGCTGGTACCTTCGTATTTTCTTGTCAATTATTCTTTACTTAATTATTTTATTTTAAGTTACTGCTTTGTGTTGTGTTTTCTTTCTTGTTGTGCCGAATAAATGTCTTATTTAAATATCCCTCTATTTATCCCAATATCTGCACATATCTGGTAAAATAGGCCATCGGAGCGTAACCGGAGAAAGCCGGAGAAATAAGTTATTAAATACTAAATAACCCATAAAATTAGGTTAAATCCATAAAAACTGAATGTGGGGTCCAAAGTAAAAAGGATCCAGTTCTCGGCATTTAGTTTACGAGATATACGCAGTTTTGTAAAGAAAAAATCGCAAAATGCAATTTTTCACTGTATGAAAAATTACGATTTTAATTGATTAGGTATTAATTAATAATGCTCTCAATTATCTATAAATTCTTAATTATAGTAAATTACTTTATATGATGTTGCTAAGTACCAGAAATTTCGTGAGAAATTTCTTCCAAATTGAAATTATAACTCATGTCTGAACGCTGACCCCTAAAATACAGGTCCTAAAAAAAAGGCCTAGTTTGGGGGTTAGGATCAGATTTGTGTCAATACATTCGTGTGCTATTTTATTATGACTGGTTTTGAAAAAAAAATTATCCTTACTATCAATTGACTATTATTTCTAAATACCGAATCTAGTCTTAACTCTATACTTAACTCAATACCCCGCTACTGGACCCTTTTTGCTTGGACAGCAACAAATATATGACACATTTATACCTACCACCTAGTTGTGTAGAGAAATAATGTGAACAGTCAGACAGTAAAACAATAATTTATTACAATATTAACTGCAAAGTTTAATGCTGCACTGCATATCAATATAGATTATAGGTTAGCTGCATCTCTGGCCGGTGGAGTTCAGATAGGCAGTCACTCCATGTAAAATACTGGTATTCAGGTGTATCCCGGTTGGACTGCAAGCCGACCCCAACATAGTTTGGAAAAGGTTAGGCCGATTCATGCCTGTAAATATAACTTTTAAACCCATTCTCCTCAATTTAAAACAAGCAATGAAGCAGTAGCACAGAAGTCTGTGCTACTGCTGATTGCTTGATTTCTGCGACCCGCCCCAGCTCCGCATGGGTAAATTATATACACAAACCTTCCTCGTTAATCGCTCTCTCTATTGTTGAAAACCGCTTAAAAAGCCGTTGCTTGGTTAAGGAGGAGTAAGCGGTGTAACAGAAAGTCGCTGAAAATTTGGGAAGTTCGGCTCCATATCTGCCTGCCTAGCCTGTTCCCAACTATCTTGGGGTCAGCTTCCAGTCTAACCGCAGACATCTGAATACCAGTATTTTCCATGGAGCGACTGCCTATCTGACCTCCACAACCCAGTTACTGGATAACACGATATCTTGTTAAGACCGGTTGTTAGAGTTTCGGAGTTCTGACGACCCGTAACGACAGTCAAAGATCCACGATTGACATTCGGGACCAACGGCTTAACGTGCTCTCCGAGGCACGGAGGAGTCTCGGAATGTGAAGATAGTCATCCATCCATGAACCAATCCCGGCAAGAGTGGCTTAACCCGATGGAAGGGCACTTGCGGCTGTTATTACTTTTGCTACGAGCTCCTCTATAGGTATCACCTCTATCGGTTCCATATATCGCCCAAAAAGACTATGTCGGCTGAATGCATTCGCCGTACGTGAAGCGTCACTTTTATTATGTTATTGTTGTTAAATTGATAAGAATAGTAACTAACGCTTTCAATATCCTATCCCTATTCCTATCCAACTGTACTGTTTGTTTATGACACCTTTTCTTTGTATCGGTTTTCTACTTAAGGCGCAATTATACGACTTTTAATGGTTTTTAATTGAACATCACGTCTAAACGACTAGTCTTATTTCTTTGGAAAAAAAAACATGTTACTCTAAACAATTTCCGTCGTAATTTGATCTCAGAATATTTGAAATTATATTTTTATAACATAGTGTAATTAATTTGTAAAGTTATGTCTGACGCGGATAAAAAATTGAGAATCACGCAAAAACTATAAAGCGTATTTTTATAAAACCTTCACCATTTAAAAGATCATTTAATTATTTATAATTTAGTCTCAGTGTTTTATTTTAAGACCTGTTTTTTATGTGTACTAAATTAATAATGCGTCTAATTTCGGACAGCGCTCCTTGATGGGCGAGTCCTATTACTGGGTGGACATACGACGCGTTACGTGAGCTCAACGCAGAACACGCAAGCTAACCACTCAAGGTCATTGGCAGCTAATAGCGCCTTAGAACACCGCACGCGCGTCCGTCCCGGCTCGCAGGTTGCTGCCTCCCATTATGTACTTTGATTGTTAAACCCAAAGTGCATATGGGTGAGGGATGTTCCTAGCTCATGCCTAACCATAGTGTGCGATGTGATGAGCCGGTAAAATATTGATTACTATTCACATTTACATATTACTTATACTATCCCAACTATACCCGGCTAAGTCCGTGTCGGACTTCGCACATTTAGGGTTCCGTACTAAATGTATTTTTGACTATTTGTATGGCTTTGGGTCAACAAGATGCTTATACTGTGAAAATTTAAAGACTTTAGCTCCAACCGTTTGGCTGTAAAACCTGTGTGACAGACGACGGACAGACGGACAGACAGACAGACGACACGTGAGTGACAGCAATAGAGCTCCGTTTGGACCTTTTGGGTACGGAACCCTAAAATATCAAAAATTGGCAGACATGGGGACTGCCAACAGAAATGAAATCTTTAAACTTTGGAATAACTTTTTTTAAAGTATTAATTAATTATGTTAGGAATGACTAAAATATCATAATTTGTAAAGTCAATTTATTAACATTAGTCTGGTTTTCACATTTATTGGCACTACGAGCTATATTTATATTATTATACATTTTCATGTAGGTATACACACACCATATACATAGGCCACTGCGCGCGGTGAAGCGAGCCCATAAGTTTTCGCCTCTACCAAAAACCACCCGACGCGACTAAAGAAGTTTTCCCTTAAGAAAATTGATATCTGAAGATGAGGATGAGGATGGATGTATGAATGTTTGTTGCTCTTTCACGCAAACTACTGGACGGATTCTAATGAAACTTTACTGCAATATTGCTTATACATACATCAAAGTAGATAATAAATAGGCTATAAATTGTAATGGGTTCGGCTTCGCCCGCGTGCAATTAGTACTTCCTGTACTAATTCCACGCGGGCGAAGCTGCTAGCAGAAACTAGTAGCAACGTGTATCTTTCAAATGTATTACTGCCAATGACCTTGAATGGTTAGCTTGCGTGTTCTGTGCTGACCTCACGTAACGTGTCGGTGTCGTACGTCCATCCAGTAATAGGACTCGCCCATCAAGGAGCGCTGTCCGAAGTTAGACGCATTATTTATTTATTACACATTAAACAACAAGAATTAAACTAAAACACTTAGACTAAATTATAAATAAATAAATGGTCTTCATAATGGTGAAGGTTTCATAAAATAAGCTTTATAGTTTTTGCGTGATTCTCAATTTTTATCCGCGTTAGACGTAACTTTACAAATTAATTACACTATGTTATAAAAATATAATTTCAAATGCTCTTTGATTTGGCAGCACTGATTGCCGCCATATTGCAATTCATTCTGTCATAACCATACACCGCTCTGCAATCCGCACCGCGCCGCTCCGCTAAAATATATATCTATTTCTGTAAAAACTTTATATTATCCGTGTTGGCCGCCACAAGTGTGACATACAAAGACCCTAGTGAAGTGCAATACTGTGGAAGAAGAAAAATCATCAAACACGTGCGACAATTTCTCGGGCTGTCATTTTATCAGCGTGATCCATCTAGAAGATTCTCAAGTATGTCCTTCATTCCTAACCTGGTCAGCTCATATACCGTGTCGCCAATATTCTCTCAAAAAAGGTAAATGCTCGCCTAATGGTTCTTCGAAAGCCGCTTGTACTTTACAACTACACACATAGCGGTCAAACCTATAACACCACTCTTTTCTCGTCGGGGGTTATAAACAGACTATTTTAAAACATTTGAATTCTTTTTTTTTAAAACGTTGCCCCACAATATGAATTATTCCTGTATCGTGGGTGCATTCACAAACATATAAAATCGCACACACAATACACCCAGACCCGGAAAAAGGGCTGTAGGCTATACAAATAATATTTGGTCCATGCGGGGATCGAACCCGCGATACGCAGCGCAGCAGCCGAACGCTCAACCACTGCGCTAACCGTGCCGTCGTAATTGAAAAGAGTAAGTATGAGCTTTCTTGTCCGTTCTTCTCCATACAAAACTACCTTTGCAAATGGGCAACTAGAATCAATTTTATTATTATTTTGTAAACTATAAATTTTGACATCCAAAAGTGCCTTAAAATTATTTAATTAAAATAAATAATATTGTTTCAGGCTTTGTGTGTTATTTATTTCATCACCACTGCTCTCAAATCGGTTAAGGCAATCATCGTGAGGCAACCAACATGTCCATTCATCAGCCCGCACTGCGCCGGCGTTGTGGATTTACGGCACATTCCCCTTTCCTGTATAGGAGGCTTGTGTCCCAACTGTGGGATCTTTATAAGGCTGATTATGCTATGTTAAATGATATTAACTTGACATAATTATGATACTTTCAACACTCCGACTTTCACGCGTACGTAGTCGAAGGGAAGACAACCCAACACACTAACGACCTACAAATCGAACCCAGGAATCTACGCTCAGTTTTTGTAGGTACCTTTGACCAATAGACCAGTGAACAAACACCTTTAGAAGTAATCTGTAATAGAGGAACAAAACATTAAAAGGTCACTCTTGATGTGAATATTATAACAGGTACACTCTTTAACCTCTTGCGAGTCTGGCGGACACCGCATGGGCCGTAAACAATTAAGAGGAAACAGGGCCTGTAAGGAATTTGAAAAATAGGTATTATGAAGAAACTATTGCCGTCGTGCTGCCTCAAGCCTGTCCCCGTAAAGTGCTATAGAGACAGCTGCAGCTTAGACCAATTTAATCACAAAATTTTTGACGTGATTGACGTTTCGTATTCCCCTTTTTAACCGACTTCCAAAAAGAGGAGGTTTTTTTTTTTATTTTTTTTTTTTTTGGTATGTATGTTACCCGATTTCTCCGTCAGTGGTGAACCAATTTTCAAAATCTTTTCCATCTGAAAGAATATACTCCCGAGGTGGTCCCATATAAATTTTATCGAAATTGCTTCTGCACTTTTTGAGAAACTGAACAAAAACGGAAAATACGTGTACCTCGATGACGTTTTGGTGTTCTCCAAATGTTTAAATTCCACGTTCCATTATATTGGGGTTTTTAGTTCTGGGGTATAACAACTAAAAAGTGAAAAATAAAAAACTTTTTTACAAAAAAAAACAACCGACTTCAAAATAAAAATACACTAAAAATTTCTAAATAACTTTAATTTCGGAAGTCGGTGTCAAATAACGAAGAAGTAAAAATACAAACACCGACTTCCGAAATTAAAGTTATTTAGAATTTTTTAGTGTATTTTTTTTTCTCCTCGAAAACTGAGCCGATTCAATTATTTTTGACATAAAATTTTTAAGAAAGTGGATGTCTAGGTGATAATTAAATGTTTTATGTTAAAAAGTCTTCGAATTTGTTTGGTAGTCCGCTTATCACGGTGGTAAAAATGAGCCATTTTTTGTAATTTTTGGAGGGTCATATTTTGTTTACTTATATTAGTTGCTGAAAAAAAGGAAATGACAAGGACGTGTCTACAGCAGACCTTGACTTTATAAAAAAAACTATTGCTCTAGAGGCATTATTCAGGAAGAAAAAATGGGAATACATATGTATGGCGAATCGCAGCCCCTGTTCCCTCTTAAGGCGCAGATAGATATATTCTTCTCTCTCTCTCTCTGCCTAGCCTTATCCCATTATTTGGGGTCGGCTCTCCTCGTCATTCTTCGCCAGACGTGTCAGTGCTGGGTTGTCAAAACGTCCAAATTCCCTGCCTTCAGGTCGTTGTTTACGAGGCACATCAAGGTTAGACGGTGTTCCCCGCTTTATAGGACTGGTGATACGACTAGATATACGACTTCTAATGATTTTAAATTGAACATCACCTCTAAACGACTAGTCTTATTTCTTTGAAAAAAATATATGTTACTCTAAACAATTATTTTCGTAATTTGATATGTGAATATTTGAAATTATATTTTTTAACATAGTGTAATTAATTTGTAAAGTTAAGCATATTTGTCTGGAACCTTCATCATTTTAAAGATAATTTAATTATTTATCTTTTAGTATATGTTTTTTAGTATAATTTCTGTTGTGTATAGTAAATTGATATTGCGTCTAATTTTGGACAGCACTCTTTGATGGGCGAGTCCTATTACTGGGTGGACGTTCGACGCGTTGCTTGAGCTCAGCACAAAACACGTAAGCTAACCACTCAAGGCCGTTGGCGTGTAACTGCGTCTTAAAAATCTATTGTGTCTGCTAACTAGACGCGCGATGGGTTAAGTGAATATTAACGCAGCGGCACTCTCTAAGTGAATATTATAGTAGCGGAATTCAATAAGTAAATATTATAACAGCGGCATTTTTTAGGATTCCGTACCCGAAGGGTCCAAACGGAGCCCTATTGCTGTCACTCACGTGTCCGTCTGTCCGTCGTCTGTCACAAATTTTTGTGCCGACCTATGAACTTGAAATTTGGTGATAATGTTTATTATTATGAAAACACGGTTGGTGTAGTGGTTGAGCGTTCGGCTGCTGCGCTGCTTGTTGCGGTTCGATTCTCGCACGGAACAAATATTTGTATGACCCGTAGATAGTTGTTTCGGATCTGGGTGTCTTGTGTATGTGAGTATACATGTTTGTGAACGCACCCACGATACAGGAGTAATTCCTAGTGTGGGGCAAAGTTATTAAAAAAAAAAAAATATTACGTAAATTTTAATAACAAATACCAAAATGTGGATTTCCCTCATATGGTACGGGACCCTAAATGTGTGAATTCCGACACGCACTTGGCCGGTTTTAAGTGAATATTATAACTAGCTCGTTGGTCTGGTGGTCGCAGGTGCGGCGACTACTGAGCGTGTGGTCCTTTTTTTTTTGGGTGGGAAATCATCCTATGACTTCTGCCGCTCTGGTTGGAGTGGGAGACTTTTACTGACTAAAACTCACTCCTGTTTCTTCCTTGCCTGAGTACCCAGGGGCGCGGTTAGGGTTCGAATCCCGGGTCGAGGAAAAAGTGCCATTGGGTTTTTCCAATAGAAATTACTCTGTAGCAGTCAGGAGTTCGGAAACTGGTGGTGTGACACCTCTGCGCCTCAGAAAGTACGTAAGGCCGTGGGGTCCTGAGTTCTATTTCCAGGTAGGGCAAAAAATGATATTCGTTTTTTCCATTAGAATTACTCTGTAGTAGCCCGGACAGTTGTCTGAAAGTCGGAGGCATGATGCCACCATACCTCGGAAAGCACGTAAAGCCGTTGGTCCAGCACCTGATCTGGCCCTGGTCGTGTCGGAATGCCGTCCAATCAGATTATGAGAAAAAAAGAACGGAGAGTGCACCTGTGTTTGCGCACATGCTTGTGCACTATAATATCTCCTAAGTAGGTGACGTGTGTCGGTCACGCGAGTTCAGTGCTTTTCCCCATCCCAAAAGTGCCCAACATGCCCAAAGAAGTTTTCACTTCAAAAGAAAAATTCTCCACATGCTTCAAATGTTGTCCTCCCGTTGTGGCCTCTATAACAACCATGGCCTTGACTCTGGCATCGAGTCGCTCGCACATTCTGAAAACGAATTAGTTACTGGCGCCACTACTTGTCCCTATCTATCGCGACTTGCGGAAAAGAGACAAATACACCGTTACTATTAATTGTTTTCTATGAATGACTCATAGAGGCGGGGCGGTCAATGACATTAATTTATATGTGAATAATTTGAGATAATCTCAATCTACTGTTGCCAACTCAACTATAGACTTTAGAATGTTAATTTTATGTTGTTTTGCAAGCGACCATTTTGTTTTAAAAAGGTCCAAAAATATGATTTGCAATGAAATGTGAACTTTATAATCTACGAGATAGAGTTTATTGATCCAAAAGTTGATGGTTATTTCGAATTCAGATTCTGATATGAAATGAATAAATGTGATGGCTTTACAGAAATTTATTAAAGACAATGGCATTATCTAGAAGGTTGGTTCATAAAAAGAGGAATCATTTTTTTGATATACAACAAAAGAACCTTGATATTTTTAAAATTAATTTACAGTTATTAAATATCTTATGTGTGTATTGCTAGGTTTAAATGAAAAACATTTTGCATACCTATAAACTTATTTATTAGCTTAATGATACAGATAACTACCGAACGATACAGATATTATCTATGGAAGAGTATTTTTGTACTAAAATGTTTCATCATTAAAAATATATTTGGTGGGCACTTAAGTTTATCTTGTAATGTCAAGGTTAATTGTCATACAAAACTGCGTCTACACATTATCTTATATTATAACCAAATTTATGAGTTGTCTGACTAGACTCTCTGATCTCCTAACATAACTCCTGACTCTGGTCCCGATGTCTTATTCAAATGATCTTGCCATAATTTCCAATTACTTTTCAATATAACCATAAACACAATCAATCCTATTGTCAGCAAATATTCTAGTATCTCTCCAATAATATCAACAGCCACAATTTCCTTTTCTAAAATCATTGGGACAACGGTAAACAAAATAACATTGCTAAGTAAAAATATCAACGTGGCTATTGTGAAGCGACCACAGAAGTTGTTCTTATTTGTACCGATGATCAAACGACATATAACTGCTATATATGTAATTAAACTTAAAGCTACCGGTATCAATATCAAAGACATAGCGATACTAGCTTCAAATATATATTTCGATTGGTCATCAGGCAAACTATAAAGAATGGCTCCTATCAAAGCATATAAATGCACTGTCACAAAAGGTATACCCCACGCAAACAGGTTACTCCAAAGGTATTTTCTACGAACATCATAATGGAAAACTTGTACGAAGTCCACAGAGAACACAAAACACAACACTAGTAACCAATATAGAAACGTTGACTGAAATAACACAAAATAACATAGCATAATAATATTCACCACTGAGTTACTTTCCGCTACTTCTTCAGAAATGAATCGTTCAGATAACCACAGCAGAAACATTTGTAGCATCTCCGCTACGAGGGTACTGAGAAGCACAAAGTTCCTGAAGGTACGAAACTTCTTAAGGACGGACCATGATATCACTCCAAAAACGACCGCAGTCGCCACTGCCACGAAAAAAATCCAGGAAATAGTGTTCGTGACGGCTTCGCCGAGAATCCCGCCTATATTACTCAGGGTTTCATCGTCTGTATCTGCCATTTTGAACGTCGCGTGCGGTGTCTAGCGCGCTCTGACGGGTAGTGTCGATGCCTATACTCCTATAGCCGACACGCCCAGAAGCGCCATGATACCAGTTTTATTTTTATCGTCGCCGGAAAACAAGTATGCAGATTTATTATCCTAAACTGTAAGTGCTAACCTGACTAAAATGAAAAGCAGTTTGTTTGGCTACGTTCCAATAAACAAGGAAATATGCACCGATAGCGCGTTTTTTTAATGCAAATCTTGGTTATAATAAGTCATATTTTATTTATTTATCTAACACTTCACGTTGCTGTCACTTCACTTCACTTCAGTCAATCTTTGGGTGATGGAGAGACATATAGCGGTAGGTGCAATATAAAAAAACAATGCGATGAATATTATATATATATTTTTTTTCTTTTTCGTTTGCGTGGCAAAGTTTAAAAAAAGTGTATCAGGGATTCAGGGGCACGGGTGGGTGGTTTCGCAGAAAAGGTTTAGATGACAGTAATTTGATGGTACGTGGTTCAAAATCACCCGCAAGTTCTTCAATTTATCTCAATGATTATGTGGTATAAATTGGGTGCTATAGCTCGTGTCAAATTATTTTAATTAATTTTTCAGTTTTGTTCAAATAAATTCTTTTTCTGTGTTATGTTACTTAGAGACATGTAATGTTAAACTTTGCATCTAATACATAAAAAAAAAATTACAAAAAAAATTAAAACCGGCTTCCAAAAAAAGTGCAAAATAACTTTAATTTCGGAAGTCGGTGTTTCTGGTTTTGTTTCTTCGTTTTTTTGATACCGACTTCCGAAATTAAAGTTATTTTGCACTTTTTTGTTTTTTATGGATGTCGGTTCTATTTTTTTCGTAAAAAAGTTTTTATTTTTCACGTTTCAGTTGTGATTCCCCATTAAATTGTGTTAACAATGCATATTTATGCAATAGCAGTAATCGTGGTTGATTTGCTGTAATTTTTAACCAACGAAAAAAAGGAGGAAGTTCTCAATTCGATCGTATATATATTTATATTTTTTTGTGTATGTTCTGTTCAGCCTTCACTCCGTCATTTATGAACCGATCTTGATGATTCTTTTTTTATTAGATAGGGTATATCTCAAGAGTGGTTACGGAACCACTCATGGATTCAATTGTCAGATCCTGACTTACTTGACATGGGTCAAGGAAGTCAGGATCTGACAATTGAATCCTGATAAAATTGAGAGAAAACCTCGAAAATTGTGGGCACGTTTAGCGTTTCTGTATGTATGTTCGGCCCTCACTCCGTTATTTATGAACCGATTTTGAAGATTCTTTATACTTCAAGGGTGGTCTGCTGTCAAAGGCATCAGGATCTGATCACGGAGTCCTGATAAAATTGAGAGAAAACCTCGAAAATTTGGCACGAATATTGTTTCTGTTTACTTTTCATAACTTAATCAGGTATTTGCATTTAGTAATCATCACATCATGAATCTGAGCTGATGATAGAAACCATACCTTTCTTTAACAATATATGTTACATATAAAAACTGGTTTTAGTGACAAATACCACTTAATATGCTTTGAAGAAAAGACGTCTTTAGAATGTTGGAGGTAACCTCAAATGGTCAATATCCTGGGAACCTCATGGAATGATGGTTACATCATCAGCTCAGTGCCAAGAGGAATGATGGAGAATTAGAAATTAGCCTCAGAGTATTAAACGATGATGCGGTCACAAAAAATCATAAAATAAAAACAAATCATTAACAAAAATTTCAACCGACGAAAAAGACTTAAAAAGCAAAAAATAAATAAACCTTTTAAGTCTTGAGTATTGAGCTTATTTACCTACATAAAATATCAAATTTTATATAGACTAATTTGGAGTCGGCGCCAAATATTAAAATGATTAATTACCTACATCTAGCCTTCTTAATTTCTACGTAAGTATATATAAAATTTAGATATTTAATAATCAGATTGTTGTTTGGCGCCGACTCAAAATCAGTTTATAAATATTTTGATATTTTATGTAGGTAAATAAACTCAATACTCAAGACTTAAAAGGTTTATTTATTTTTTGCTTTTTAGTTCTTTTTCGTCGGTTGAATTTTTTGAAGAGTTCCGTTGTCTGTCTCCGAAACTTATCATCAGATCTATATGAAATTTAAATGGGACCATTTTGGAAAAACCCCTTTCGAACAAAAAAATAAATCAGTCTTTAGATGACTATAAGATAAAAAAATACATAAGCATCCGAATTGATAACATCCTCCTTTTTAAAAATCTCGTGTCACGGTGTTTGTGGTTACACTCCTCCGAAACGGCTCAACCGATTTAAACGTTTTTTTTTGTATATTTGGTAGGTATGAGAATAAGTCGTAAAGTATTTTTCACCCTCCTACCCCTACCCCCCATTTTTTAATCACGGAACAACGTTTTCTGCGTCAGCTAGTAGTTGTATAAATTCAAGTTCTTTAAACTTAACAGACAGATGTGTTGCTGGGGAGTTTTTTGCACCACTTCTTCTCCGTGTTTTTGGAAGACTGTTTTTTATGCAGAACTTTAACAAAATTGCTGGCTCTCGGCCTAATTTGAATAAATAACTTTTTGATTTTGATAAAAAGATATATACAAATAATATCAGTAATATTATTTGTATAGATTGAGGTATGTCATGCAATTACTTCTTTGGCCAACGAATCAGTATTACTATTCAGCGAGGCAATGCTGCCAGCGTTTTCCAGCATAATTCCGTTGACAACGAAGTGGATGCAATTGCATTTTTGATGCCGAATGAGTTTTATCTGTGTGTTTATGTAAGTTAGTTACCTTTTACGTAATTTACTAGTTTAGTTGTGTATAAATATATTTTAGTTAATTTTCTTTGTAACCAAATAAGTTACTTCATATGAAGCGTGCGAAGTTTGGATAATAATATACTGAAATCGCTTATCAGCATAGCCTTTTTAATATCCCCACTGCTGGGACACAGGCCTCCTCTCTATAGGGGCAGTAATCCACCACACGGGCTCAATGCGGGTTGATGTATGTCACATGTCTTCGAATTTTTGGTTCTAGGACATGCCAGTTTTGTGTTTTGTTTTCCTTCACCATTTTGAGAGCAGTGGTGATTAAATAATCTACACAAAGTAAAACGCCTGCCTGGGTTTGAACTCACGACCTACACACTGCTCCTATAAATCGCTTATAGTGGAATTTATTTTTCTCTCTTTATCTGCAATCAGCATTAGCTGTAATCAGATGGGTTGTTAGGCATGGCGGTTCGAGTGTGTCCACCAGTGAAGGCATTTCCTCATCAGTACTTATTTATATGACCAGAATATCTTTCTGATCTGTCAGCTAATAAGTAAAACCACCGTTGCTAATGGATGCTAGGTTATTACTAGGCGACACACACAATATATATGGTGCAGGCACGCACACATAGGTACTTATATACACAACACTTCTCCGACACTATTTTCAATATATATAATCAATAGAATAGAGAACAAATACAAGTTAAAGTGGTCTCATTACAATTTAATTTAAATCTTATAATTAATATTACGCTTACAGCTACGAGTCGGTCTTGTAGGTTGTAGTTCAAAGGAACGATCGCCACGATCCTCGACTACTTCTTGATTATTATGATCGTTGACATCGGCTTCGCTTTGAGCCTCAGCCCACTCATCCTCCTCCTCAATATCATTTCCCTCGCTTTGTACATCCTGCGATTCAATAACAGAAGGTAATATTTGTGGCGGCTGCGCCTCCACCGACGCGGGCGCGGCGGCGGCGCTGACTACGTGGGGCTCACGCTCACAAAAGCAGCACGTTCGCCGTTCATATCGCTTCTAGTGACGGTTGCACCTGTATGTTTTACTTATATGATCAATAGGCCTTCTACAGTTTACATTATAATCCATAACTAATATTTCGAACATACTCTATCTCTTTCCTAGCTGTGTACCATTTTAACCATACCCTGTCGCCCATGATTATTGTTCTTTTAGTTTTTATATAATTATTATTTGTTTCATTGTTATGACTATCTTCCAGTGACAGGTCGAGCAGAGTTGTTATTTTTCGGCCTAAAATAAGTTTTGCTGGGCATTTGCCCGTTGCACAATGTGGTGTTTTTCGATAGTCGAATAAAAATCCTAATAGATTTCCGTTAATCACATTTTGCTGACTGTTTTCACTAATTACATATTTTATCATTTTCTTGCATGTTTTTACTGAATTTTCGGCCTGTCCGTTACTGGAAGGATGATAAATTGGAGACGTTATATATCAGTTTTTTTTTTTGTGTGATGGGAAATCATCCAATGACATCGCCCGCTCTAGGGAGCGGGAGGGCGTCTCAGACTCTTACTGATTAAAACCCACCCCTGTTCCTTCCCTGCTCTGAGTGCCGAGGGGCGAGGTAACTCTGTTTCGAATTTATCCATAAGGGTCTACTAACGGTCTAGTGGCGCCCTCATTGAATAAAAAATCGTAGCATAGCACAAAATGTTTCGTTTCCAAAGTAGTAGGCAAAAGTGTCAGAAACGGTCGATTTTGGTACTTTTGCTACGAAACACTTTGGATACGAAACATTCTAAGACCTGTTTTAACAAAGTATAAATGCTTTATCCTCTTTGTAACAAACGTGAAGTTGGATTTTTTAATATTTATTTTCTGTGTTATGCTAAAAATTTTTACTGAATGAGGGCGCCACTGGACCGTTAGTAGGGCCTTAACCCCTGGGCGAGCATCGGTCATGACGGGCCCCGTCATGGTTTGCTAACAACCCTATATGGCTCGCGTGGAACACTACGCGCCGTCGACTCTCGGGCCTGGTGCTGATCGGACGGCGAGCTACCCACTACTCGCCGTCCGCAGTCTGCCTGGATTTGAACCGACGCTATAACGGATACCGTGCATTTCACAGAATTTTTTTAATTCTTTTGACTTCATTTTAATATCAGTATCGGAAACTATGTCACTCGGTATACCGAACCTTATAAACAATTCTTTTAATTTTGTTATTAGAGCCCGATTTGAAGTACTGCTACTCATATGTAAACATTCCAACCATTTGCTGTATGAATCTACGACGATCAAATATACATGTTGATTTATGGTCATATAGTAGGTAAATGTGCAAGCGTCTCCATGGAGCGTCTCCATGGAGAGTCTTGCGGCTAGGGCGCAGGGGGTGGTGGCGCGGGCGAGTGCCGCCGCACGTGTGGCACGCGTCCACCCATTCCTCTATGTCCTTATCGATCGATGGCCACCAAAATCTACTACGAGCTGCACTCTTTGTTTTTACCACGCCGAAATGGCTCGTAGTTCTTGTAATAACCTATTTCGATACACCGCTGGTATCACAACTCTATGGCCTCGTAAAATACATCCGTTTTTAACCTCTAAATCCGTTTTGCAGTTGAAATAGGGCAGAACCAGTTTACAATTAATTTTTCGCGGCCACCCGTTCTGCACGTATTTATTCACTGTTTGGAAAATGTCGTCCTCGCCAGTTTCTGTTTTTATCGCGCTGAAAGTTAGCGGGGCGACGTTAGCATCTAAGAAATTTCGAAAAGATAGATTATTTTGTCCTTCCGTTCTACAGTCAGGTTCAGGTAAAGGCGAGTGCGACAAATACTTAATCCGCCGTGACATTATTTTCACTCCTAATGTATTGGACGTTATAATTATATGCAGAGAATATTATTGCGTGACGCTGTAACCGTGAAGCTGCTATAATTGAAATACCTGTTTTCTTTCCGAATATCGAGAGTAAATGGCGATAATCAGTCTTAAGGACGAACGGTTCCTGCCATCCATACAGATATTGGTGAAAATATTTAACAGCAAAAACAATAGCTGTCGCCTCCTTCTGAATCTGACTGTAGTTTTTTTTTCACTTGAGGACGATGACCTTGAGGCGAACGCTAGCGATCGCTCGAAATCCGCGTGCGGGCTATCGCGCTGCGCCAGCACCACGCCTAGATCCGCCGGCCCCGCGTCTACCGTCAACACCAATTGTGCTGCGGGATCAAAGAGAGCTAGCACCCTATACACTATTGAATGCACGTTCGTGACGCTCGCCCCACTCCCACTCCGCTCCTTTACGCAAAAAATCATGCAGCGGGTGCAACTTAGCTGATGCATCGGTATAAAGTTACGATAATAGTCGAATAATCCTATAAGTCACCTAACTTCCGTGACATTTGTTGGTCGCGACGCATTTATAATAGCTTCCGTTTTTTTAGAACATGTTCGTAATCCATGTCTATCTATACCTAATGTAGTAAAATTACATAAAGAAAACAAAATTTTTCTTGTAATTTTAAGCCGACTTCTTTTAATCTACTTAGTACTTCGTTTAACCTGCTATAATGTTATTTTTTAGTAGACGCAGTTACACAAATGTCATCCAACCACATACTTAAACCTTCTATGCCAATTAATGATTACATCGTTCTTGGAAAAATGGCTGGGGTGTTTGCTAAATCATATACAAGTCGTGGATATTTGAAAAACCGTTTTGATGTGCTGATCGTGGTCAGCTCTTGCGACGATTCCTTCAGGACAAATTGGTTATATGCATTACTAAGATCTATTTTTCTGTAACATTCCCCTCCACCTAACTTGGCAAACACCTCTTCTATCCTAGGCATTGGATATTTATCTAATTCTAAATCTTTATTTAATGTTATGTAATAATCTCCGGCTATTTAAACCTCCCCGTTAAACCCGTCCGCCCGTTTCAGTACTGGGACAATATGGGTTCCGTATTTAGGAAATTTAACCGTGTGACGTAAGGAGCCTTCGTGGGATAAAAAAAAGAACAACACGTAACTCGGTCAACGTTAAATAAATATATTTTAAATAGAGAAAGGGTGTGGGTAGGTCTGCAGTCACAATTTTAGTATTCCCTGGGAGATAGCACGCTACTGCCCTGGCTCAGCCTTGGTGTCTTGGGGAAGCCACGTTGCGTTGCCCCGGAGGTGTTGGTCGACAGGAACCAGGATGGCCCGGCTGGCAGCTGGTCTAGCCGGCTCGGAGACGGCCTGCTGAGGCCACGCGGGTAACTGAATACCCGGCGTAGAGCGTGCCACCGACTCGTAGGTCGTCAGGGCCCGGAAGGCGACGGCCGGCAGGTACCACGCGGCAAATCAGCACCCGGCGTAGTGCGAGCCAACGTGGCGAGCAGCCTGGTGGCGGCGGCACGATGTTTTGCGGCGGGATGGCTGCGATAGGGTACGATGTAGGTGGTGCTCGGAGCTTAGGGCACCAAATCTTTCCTCCGATGCTAGGAATCCAGATGTGGGAATCCGGTTCTGGGACCCCAATTACAGGGGTTGGAATCGCGTAATAAGTTGGCAAATATTTGCCAATGCAAACTGCAGCTGCTAGGACTTGGCGATCGCTTCACGGCTCAAGGGTGTTCGACAGAACAAGGTGAGTATGAGGTCTAACGCCAACAGCTGGATTCAGATGAAAAAGGGGCCACGATGTCGTTTATCGGGTTTTTATATCTTTGCCGTCATTGACAGATGTCATTGAATTCATAGACAATAGTGTTGTCAGTCAACTAAAATTGTCCATGCCTACCAAAGGCATCACAATGGCTTTTGGTCTCTGGATTTATTCAGTATGTTTATGTTTTATTAGAATTGTAACGCCACTACGTTACAGTACCCCCCAAAAAAGGTAGGATTTTTACCTGGGTAAAAATCCTTATGGTGTTACACTAGCCACCATCTGAAATACGACCCTTTTATTCATCTTCATTCATTCATCATTAGCTCATTTCATCCTTTCATAAACCTATCATACCAGCAGACCACTTATTAAAGAAGTGAGTCCGCTTCCTAATAAGTATGTAAGAGTAGATCGTCCTTATTTGACTAAATACTCGCGTAAATCAGACTTAGTTAGTGAATGTTTATTACTAAGAACCAATATATATATCAAAGTTAATAAAGAAATAAATAAAATATTGTTTTGGATTAAGGCTTGTTTAAGGAGTCTCCGCCCGCTCCTGCAGAGGCTTATTTTACTGAGTTGCAAACCGCTCAAATAGATATATAAAATCAAGAAGTAAAGTTTTTTCTAGTTTAGGTTTTGATTAAGGAGTAACTATACCGCCCCTGCAATGGCTTATTTATTGAGTTGCAAACCGCTCAGATAGCAAAATAAATAAAAACTATGGATAAAAAGGACCCATAGTTGTATATAAGGGAAAAAAAAAAAAACTTGGTTCAAAGCAAAAAACATTGTAGAAAAGGTAGGGCCTTAATATAAACGGAATCACAAATCGAACCCACAACGAGTTACGAGACCAGTTTCTGAACTAATTTTCGAAACCACAATGAGTTTTAATTAAGAAAACAATAATAACATTAAGGACTACG
Source organism: Polia nebulosa (assembly GCA_951329385.1). Lineage (NCBI taxonomy): Eukaryota > Metazoa > Arthropoda > Insecta > Lepidoptera > Noctuidae > Polia > Polia nebulosa. The sequence goes on along the minus strand of OX589613.1, from coordinate 6,804,630 downwards.
GCTTATTTAAGGAGTATCTTACCCGCTCCAGTAAAGATTGGTAGTAAAGACCAATTGTGATTTAATAATAATGTTTTTTTTTTTTTTTTTATATGATATTAAAAAAAAAAAAAAAAAAATATATATATTTTTTATTTATTGAGACCTACCAATTTTAGGTCTTTTATATGCCAAGAGCCTATGTTTTTCCCCGACATATCCTGTAGTACGTAAACTAGTGGTGATTTCTTTGCTATCACTTTTGCTTTAATAAATTTTGGTGCTAGTTTTTTAGAGAACTTGTTTGCCTTGTCGCTCAAAAAATAAGTGCGCTTCATTACGAGATCACCGACACTGAACTCAGCAAACTTGCGACGCAAATTGTAATGAGAAGTGTTCTTTACGTGAGCCTGCCAAAGTCTGGATTGTACAGTATCAAAGACCCCCGACAATCCACCCAGGTTTTCTGCGTAGGTATCACGTGGAAGGAACTGTATCTCGTCACCGAGGTCGTTGTCCGTATAATGAGTTCCGCAGGTAACGAGTTCGCGACCGAAAACTAAGAAGGCTGGAGTAAATCCAGTAGCTTCGTTAACGGAGTTGTTAATGGCGAATTGTACTTTGGGAATGTATAGGTCCCATGCTCTGTGATCGTCCTCTACGTAAGTCGAAATGCAGGTTATTATGGTTCTATTGAAACGTTCTACTAAATTGACCTGTGGGGTATATTTCGGGGTATAAAACACGTTGGGTATTGCGTATTTCTTAAACATGGATTTCGCGACCTTGCCAGTGAACTGGGTACCATTGTCCATAATAATTGTTTGTGGTATGCCATGTATAAGAAATACGCATTCCTCTATTATTTTAGTAACGATGTCTGCAGTGGCTCTCTTTATTGGAAATATTAAGCAATATTTTGAAAAGCAACATGTAATGACTAAAATGTAGCTGTTTTGTTTTCGCGTGGTAGGTAGCGGCCCCATAAGATCAATGGAAATCATCTGAAATGGTCGTGCACATTGCTTCGGGCGACCCATTTCCCCTAGGACCTGGTGATTTTGGGACTTGTATTGTAAACACTTGTCGCAAGTGCTAATGTATTTTACTACGGCCTGATACATCCCTGGCCAGTAGTAAGATAAGGCAAGACGACGGTATGTTTTGAATATGCCCATATGACCTGCCGTTGGGTCTGAATGATTTTCCCTGATAGTGTCCATATGAAACTCGATTGGTATGACTTCCTTCCACGTGAATTCTGAAGTTAAATTGTTATTATTTTTCGATATGCGATATAAAGCGTTATTTTTTATTAAGAAATTTTTATATTTCGATGGGTCGTTTAGGCAGCCGTCGTAAATCTTTCTATACCACGAGTCTTTAGTATCCAAATAAGAGTTGGAAGTACTGATGGCACTAACTGGGACGGTCCTAGACAAGGCGTCGGGAATTACGTTATCAACTCCGCGTCGATGTTTAAGAACGAAATTGAACGCCGATAGGCGCACTCCCCATCGTGCTAAACGACCTGTTGGGTTGGTAATTGACAGGAACCACTTGAGGGCGCTGTGGTCAGTGTACACCGTGAATTGCTGTCCATTTTCGATATAGCAGCGCCAGTATTCCAGGGCGGTTACGACGGCCAGCGTCTCGCGCTCGGTGATGCTGTAATTTTTCTCAGCACCTGTCAATGACTTACTCATGTAAGCAATAGGATGTTCTTTGCCGTCTATAGTCTGTGTAAGCATTGCACCGAGCCCGAAATCGCTTGCATCTGTATGCACCTCAAAGGGCTTACTGTAGTCTGGACAAGATAAGACTGGTGCTGACACTAGGCTCTCCTTTAGCTTTTGAAAGGCGGAGTCGGCCTCGGGAGTCCACTTGAATGGTGGGGTGCCCTTTTTAGTAGACGTCAATTTATTTAAAGGACCAGCCACAGAACTAAAGTTGGGTACGAAACGTCTATACCAGGTAGCAGTACCCAAGAAACGTTTGAGATCCTTCCTACTGGTTGGAGTTGGGTATTTCACAATGGCCTCGACTTTGCTTGGGTCCGTTCGCAACCCTGTGCTATCGACTACGTAACCTAGGTATTTGAGCTCTGTTCTAAAAAATTTACATTTCTCAAGATTGATGGTTAAATTCGCCTTTTTCAGCTTTTCTAGTACACGCAAAAGTAAGGTCACGTGACTATTGAAATCACTGCTGACTATTATTATGTCATCTAGGTAAGCGAAAACCTTTAGGTCGAACTCTGAGAACAACAAGTCCACTAAGCGTTGTTGTGTGGCTGGGGCATTCGTAAGGCCAAATGCAGTCCTTTTAAAACGAAATGTGCCCCTGCTAGGTACATAAAATGCAGTTTTATCGCGGTCCTCTTCTGCTAACGGAATTTGCCAGAAGGCCTTTGATAGATCTATGCTGGTAAGGTACCGCGCGTCCCTAAGGTTGTCTAAAATCTCTGAGATATAAGGTAGGTTGTAAGCATCGCGTTTTGTTATAGAATTTAATTTTCGGCTGTCTAAGCAAAATCTTGGCTGTCCGTTCTTCTTAGTGACAAGGAGGACAGGTGATGACCACGCGCTTTCACAGGGCTCGACGACGTCGAGAGAAAGCATCTCGTCCACCTGTTCCACTAGGATGCGTTGTTTTTCAGGGGATAAACGGTAATATCTCTGTCGTATAGGCTGATTGTCACCGGTGTCTATGCGGTGGTTTATTAAGTTAGTAACGCCGAGACCCTTATGCTGAGATGAGATGTGTTCGAACTGTTTAATCACATTGTCTGCTAGTTGTTTTTGAGAATCGTCCAAGTTTGCATAACCTTTGACGAAAGTTTGTTTACTTACTTTTAACGTGCAATTTTCATATGAGTTTTTTGAAACTATAACACTGCCAAGGTACTTGGGGCATAAATTAAATTTCTGCCAGAAATCTACACCTAGTATTAAATTTGGTTGAATACCCGGTATAACAAAAGCTTTCAAAGTGTGAAACTGGTTTTCAAAATGTACTGGTATGTTAATATGTCCTATACTCTGTAAGTTTTGTCCGCCAGCTGCCGTGACTGCTATACGGTCTTCGGTTATTAATGGTAAACCACGTTCTACTAAAACAGAGTGAGCTCCATTGCCTATAATTGAGACGGCCGAGCCGGAATCCAAAAGTCCGGTGGCTGTAATACCTTCAATCTGCACTGATACATATGGTCTATTGTCATGATCTAATTTTTTGTCGAGAATTGTGTGAATTTTGTATGACTGTTGATATAATTTAATTGTGTGCAGCCAATTTTGCCAGTCTTGTTTATCAAAATTGTTAGTGACACAACTCTCCTTTGTTAGTTTTTTGGTTTTGATGGTTTTTGCTTATTACATTTTTTGCATACAGGAAGCTTAACGTCTTTCTGTCCGCAGCCAAAACAAAAGATCTCGTCTGTCTTCTTAGGACACTGCCTGTAGTGATGCTCAGTTGAACGACAGCGTGGACAGTAGAGAGGCCTTTGTTGTGTATTTTTATCTAAGGCATGTATAAAGTTAGGTGAGATGTTGGTATCGGTAATGTTTACTGTTTTCTTAGCTTCCGCTTTATTGTTACTATCTTTAGTGTAGTTGTGTCTATTGAATTTATTAAAATTTTTATTATCGTTATCAGGTGTCTTCCCTGAGTAAGCAAACTCGGGTGCTAAAGTCATAGAGGACGGTCGTGGTGGTTCTTTAAATTGAGCAAGACGCGCTTGTACGTTCTCATAATTGCGACAAAGAGACTTTAATTCGTCTATTGACTTGATCTCGGCTACAGAGGATAAGGTGTTAGCGTAACAAGGACGTATGTTATGAAGAAGAAGCTCTAATTTGTCTGCCTGAGTCAATTCTTTTGACAGTCTTGAGAATAGGCCTGTCATTATTGACAGGTAAATCACTATGTTTTCAGACTCCCCCTGAGTTCTTGCCCTGATTTCCGATAACAACCTGTAATCGTAGTCTGTCTGATCAAAGTCTCGTTTTAATAAAACGGCTAATTCGTCCCAACTAGATACTGAATCTCTGACACTTCGGTACCAATGGAGAGCGCCACCGGAAAATATTTCGGTCGCGTGTGAGAGGAACTTGTCTGACGTAATACCCTTTGCGAGACAAAGTTCATTAACCCGCTGTAAGAAAGAGCGCACGCAAGAGTTGCCTTCAAATTTTAATTTTGAAAATTTATTGTTGCCGCCGTCACATGAGACAGACACGTTAATCGGTGTAGCTACATTTACTGGAGCGGAGCAAGGTAGGTTACCCGTGATGGCCATTGGGTCTGAAGCTGTTGCGAGGAGCTTATTTAACTTGATGACCATTGCCTTATAATGGCTTACACACGTATCATAATCCCCTTTATGTTTGCTACCGCACGTGATTCTGTTTAATCTGTGGTATGTGTGGTTCAATAAATTTTGCATCCTAAGCAAGGAGTTTCTATCAGCTGGTTCAGTTTCCAAAGTGGTATCTACTTTGGTTAAAACCTCTAGTACGCCACTAAGATCCTCCGAAATGTCAAAAGGACTAGTAAGAATATCCTCTGCGGGAAACATTGGTCCACATTTCGCTATTTGTTTACGTAAGTCCTGAACGGTGGATGCGGGTGTTTCACCTCTGATAGCCACCTCATATTCGAGCTCTGTTTTGTGCAATGACATAAATTTGATTTGGAGAGACATTTTGATAATTTGATTTAAGTAAAATTTTTGTAAAGAATTGTTAATTAAGGTAATGATATGCAAAAGGGCGAGTGTCGAAACAGCAAACAAAAGCAATGTGAAGTACTCCGTCTGTTACAACAAATTCTAACTATTGAACGTTATGGTTGAATTCCTATAGTTATGTTTTGATTTAAAAGAAATAAAAGTAAAATTAGTCTAATGATTGTTAAGCAACTGGTGCAACTAGTGTGTACACAGGCTAAGTAATCACTAAAAGTTAAATTCTCAAGTGAGTTACTGAGAAAAAAAAAATATTTTCAAAAAATTTAATTTTGTTTAAAAAAAATAACTTGTACAACTAGTGTGTACACTGGCTAAATAACTTTTATAAGTTTAGTTCTCTAGTGAGAAACTGTTTAAAATAATTTACAAAAAAAATTTTTTTTTTCAAATAAAAATAAAATCTTGTTTAAAACCTAAGTGTTCAAACTTGAATATAAAGTTAAAAGTTGAGAATATCAATTTAAAAAAAAAAAGAACTAAGTTTATAATTTTAATTTTGTTTGAACATCAAGTGTTTCAAGCAAAATTTGTTGTTGACTGTACTTTTGATGATAACCATACTAAGTTCTATACAAAAATATGTTTGTTATGATCTTATAGTATTCTATGTTATTGTACAGGATATATGTTACTGAAATATTAAAAGTTTGTTCTATATGAATATGATTCTTACAGTAAATTATTAAATAGTTATGAAAAGTTAAGTTATTTATAATATGATTTTAAATTTGAAGTTAACATTGAAAAAGAAAAAAATAAATAAAAAGAAGGTAGGTTGACAATTTATGAGCAAAGATTATAGAAGTTGCTAGAATTTGTCTTCCTTCCAAGACTAGTTGTTTAGTCTGGTTGTGCCTGTAATTTATACCCGGCACCCAATCTCTTCTACCGGCAAACCGCTAGTTGCTAACCGAGAGAAATAAGATTGGTGGTAGTACTTCCCCGGGGCGAGCCGTTCACTAATAGCTCTACTACTACGATATTATCTTAATAGCCGTGAGTACACATCAGTTGCTGTCAACCATGACAAAAAAAACGTTCTACACTTGGACAACACACACAATTATATAAAAAAAAATACCCACCAGGGAACAATGAAAAAATGTGACTACAAAACCACGTTTTTGGGCGACAGTGTGACGTATGGATTAAGATTCGAAAAGGCCTCCACGTTGTACTCGAAGGGTTTTTATATCTTTGCCGTCATTGACAGATGTCATTGAATTCATAGACAATAGTGTTGTCAGTCAACTAAAATTGTCCATGCCTACCAAAGGCATCACAATGGCTTTTGGTCTCTGGATTTATTCAGTATGTTTATGTTTTATTAGAATTGTAACGCCACTACGTTACAACCGGTTGTAATATCCCTAAACCTATTAGTCTACCTATCTCCTCTTCCACGTGTTTCTTTAAAGCAGAAGGCACAGTACGTGGCTTAAAAAATATTGGATGGGTACCTTCTTGAAAAACAAGTTTCTAGTTCGTCAGTAAACAAGTCGGACTATTTAGATAAAAGTTGCTGCACTTCTTTCGTGTCGGACTCAGTTTAAGATTGAGTTTGGATGTTATTGATATTCAAAGTAAAATATATACCAAACCTAGGCATAAAATCTCGTCCCAGCAGCGGAGGACCTCCGTTCGGCAAGACAAATATTTTTATGAACAAGTGAGTTTTTTTTTGTGTTTTTCTGGTATTGTTTAAGTACATATTTCGATCTTCAAAACATCCCAGGGCGAGATTTTATGGCCATTAAAAGACACATTTTTAGGTTTGATTTCATCAGATAACGATTGGAAAAATATTTCTTGTAAAGCATTTCGGAAATTACACTAGCCTCCGACCCTGAATCCCGAGAGTCCATCAACACATTTATTATTACAAGCGAGTTACTAATATACGAGTACCTTACGTTAAATAGCTCACATTCCTCGCAGTCACTTTGCTCCAAAATATTTTCCTCCGTGTTCAGACACTGTAAACGTGATTCACCCTTTTTAGCACTTCATAATATTTTCATTAGATGGCATTTACACCACACACTTGGCACCGATAGTTTAAAACGACACTTTTCAGCGTCGTGGTTTCTGAGACCGCACACTGTAGTACACCGACAAATCTCCTCGGAACTGTTGTTCGAGCCGCGGGTGGCCGCGGCCGGCTCACCGCGCGCGCGCTGCTCGCGCTGTCCGCTCAGCCGGTACACAGGTTCCTCCTTGATCTGCGTGGCCTTGACGGTTGTTGCCGCGATGTCAACTGCTGCTGCGGCCCCGGATCTGGCCAATCGCGCATAGGCAGCCTGTTGAGCCCACTTCAACGTCTTTACAAAAGTGAGTTTGCTGGCATCCTCTTCAAACAGCCGGTCACGTTCCCGACACGGTGCCAGCCCCAGTATTAAACGGTCTCGCAGCAGCATATCCAATGCCACACCAAACTCACAGTTAACGGCTAATCCTCTCACACGAGCCGCCCATTCTTCGACGCTCTCGCCATCAGATCTCCTCACCTCGTAAAACTTCTCTCTATCAGCAAAAATACAACGTTACGTGAAATGTTTGTCTAATTTTTTAACTAGATCCTTGAACTTTACTTCCTCGAGTACATTAGGGTGACGTAAGTTCCGTGCAAGGCGGTAGCTGTTGTCCGAAAGATGTGTCAGTAACAAAGCACTTTTATTTTTGGTTTTAACACTGTTCAATTTTATGAACTGTAGTAGCCGACCATTAAATATAGGCCATTCTTGGTCGTCGTGATCGAAACTTGTAAGATTTCCGACAATATTCGACATTTTACACGAACTTTTATAGATTTTTTTTATTTTTTAAAACGTGGGTAACTCGTCGCCAGTGATCTGTCAGCTAATAAGTAAAACTACCGTTGCTATTGGATGCTAGTTTATTACTAGGTAACATACACAATAATATGGTGCAAGCACGTACACATAGGTACCTACATACACAACACTTGCCTCTTCAGCCGTTTTTTAAAGCTTTTGTTTATCTGCTTAGCAACCAATTCGTTGGGATGCTTTTCCTGGTTCCCTTCGTATGTCTCTGCGCCTTTGTGTATATCTTCCTTCACCGTGTTCATATAAAGGTGATGGTGTACTTCCAATTTATAGTGATATATTGTCGTTATTGACCCTCCCCACCCTTTATATAAAAAATGAGTAGTAAAAAGTACCTTTATATTTATTTATTTAGTAAACTTAATGCACAAGTAAGAATTACTGTACAATGGCGTACTTAATGCCATAGGCATTTTCTACCAGTCGACCTTAGGGTGGTGCAGAGACGGAACGTGGCAGGTGCAACTTAAGGGAAAGAATAAACGGAAAAAAAATACAATATTAAATACATACTTAAATACATACACACAACAAAATTAAAAATGTAATTGATGTTGTGGTTTGTATTATTTTGTATGTGTTTTCAATATGTTCGTTTTGTGTTAGCTCATGTTTATTTTTAATATTGTTGTATATAGATACATATATTTGTAGCCTTAACAACCATAGGAAGTAATTTATTTTCTAAGACTGTATGAAGTCGCAGTGACAATTGCGTAAGGTACTGTAGCGATTGTAGACACAGGCTAAACTCAGCGGGTCTGTACCAGCCTTCGGCTGGCTGGTGAGATTATTGAAGAGCTGTTTGAATATTGAATGAGTAGGCATCACATTTGTTTTAGGGAACAGTTCTGCTGGCCTGTCCAAAATGGGTACATGTATTTTTCGGTTATCACCAATATAGTAAAGTGAAAAAAAAAAAAAGAGAAAAGACAAAAAAAAAAGGAAAAAAGAAAAGAAAAAAAAGAAAGAAAAAGGAAATGAAAAAAAGGAAAAGAAAAAAAGGAAAAAAAGAAGGAAAAAAGGAAAAGAAAGAAGAGGGAAAAGAGTGCCCTATCCCTCTTTATTTTATTACACTCCACATATTAGCCAGTCACTCTCATACACCATACTCTTGCGTTGCCAGGAAGTGAGACCACCGGTTTTAATTTTACTTAAGGGCCTACCTCTCCATAAGTGGCGCCCTCATTGAATAAAAATTCGTATCTTAGCATACAAAATAAAGATTAAGGAATCCTATGTTGCGTTTGTTACAAATGGGATAAGGTATTTTTAACCGACTTTCGAAAAAGGAGGAGGTTCTATGTTCGACTGTATGTATGTCCGCGCAATTCTCCGTCAGTTGTGGACCGATTTTCAAAATTTTGTTTTTATCCGAAAGAATATACTCCCGAGGTGGTCCCATATAAATTTTATCGAAATCGCTGTAGCGCTTTTCGAGAAACTGAACAAAAACGAAAAATACGCATATCTTGATGATGTTTTTGTGTTCTCCAAATGTTTAAATTCCACGTTCCATGTTATTGGGGTTTTAGTTCTGGGCTATAACAACAAAAAAAGCGAAAAATAAAAAACTTTTTTACAAAAAAAAACAACCGACTTCCAAAAAAAAAATACACTAAAAATTTAAAAATAACTTTAATTTCGGAAGTCGGTGTCAAATATCGAAGAAATAAAATACAAACACCGACTTCCGAAATTAAAGTTATTTTTAAATTTTTAGTGTATTTTTTTTTTTGGAAGTCGGTTGTTTTTTTCGTAAAAAAGTTTTTTTTACATTGTTAAAACAGAACTCAAAGTGTTTCGTATCCAAAGTAGTAAGCAAAAGTGTCAAAAACGGCCGTTTTTGGTACTTTTGTTTACTACTTTGGACCACCTTTTTCAACAAATGTTTTAGAAAACTATACCATTGCTTGTTTTTTTTTTTTGGGGTTGGGAAATGATTCAATGATTTCTCCCACTCTGGTCGGAGCAGGAGGGCGTGTCAGACTCTTACTGACTAAAACCCACCCCTGTTCCTTCCCTGCCTGAGTGCCCAGGGGTACGGTAACTCATTTTCAGAATTTATCCGCTACCCCTAGGCATATACTATTGCCTGCTTGCACCTAGAACCCGAACTTCAACTAACCCTCTTCATAAGGGTACTGTCTAAATATAATCTGACTTGGGACTTGTGACTCGGGGTACTAAGCTAACGGTTATATAAAATTACTGATAAAATATCATAAACAGATATTTCGCTTATTCTGTAGTTAAAAAAACATCTTGTACGACATCCACGGTTTTGTAAATCCTTATTATTATTAGTAAGTTATGTAGATTGTAGGCTAGCAAGTAATGGAACCCCTTTTTTTCCATGTGTTGATAGTGATCACTGCGGTGGTTTTTGGGAGCTAAAAATACCACACTCCCTGGTTTTTTCTCCAACATTCCAGGAGCCTGTTGAAGGTTTCCCAACGAGAATAAAAAAAAAGAAAACTATAGTAAAACTAGCCGGTAATACCAAAATATAATTGGTACAAAATGTCCAATGTTACATTCGTACCTTCTGAATATACCAGTCTGTATTCCCCACTGTAAGGATACTCCCACAGTGGTAGAGTGGGCCAACACAAATGAGTACGTACACAAATTCCTCTAAATATTTAATCAGAAGTTAAAAGGGATAGGTTTAGGCACCAGCACAAAGTAAATACTAATATAAGCAATGATAATAACTACACAAAAAACACAGTTGAGAATATTCGCAAACTTTGTCCAATCTTGACTGAATCGTTTGATATCAATCGTATCATCATCAACATTCCACTGAGGAAATATAAAATACCTCCCATAACTCTTAAACACAGCATCGTTGATGGAAATTATATAATTTTGCGGCGTTGACTTCAACCTACATATAATACGCAGAAAGAATGAGACCAAGATTATTAGGACAGACAAAACAATTGAACCGCGATAATACAATAATAAGTTCGGTGGGTAAGAACTTTGCCTCGGTATTTTCGAAGCCAACGTAGTCAAGAAAAAATAATGTCCGAGAACACTGAAACAAGCGATTGACAGGCGTACAAAACGTCTACAATCCAGGAAAAGGGACGTGATACTAAGAACAGTCAGAATCGCAACTGGGTATACCACTATTGCTGCTAGCCCTGCAGCTTCACGATCCAATGTGAAGATCATCTTCAATTGACGCTCAGAACTAGTATTCACCTCTTGTCTATAGTCAGTAATGGTCCATTCTGCTTCATATTCTGCCCCTACCATGCTTATAGCGCGCGAAGTAACATTCAGCTTAAAATGTTCCGATTTTATCGACCAGGCACCGAATTCAAATCTACATTCTTGCTGGTCGTAGGGCCAGTCTGTGAGTTTAACGCCGCATATTGCGCGATGAGTAGTTCTGTCCACACAGTGGACATTCCCAGTATTCTTCAAAATGCACCAAACGTAGTAAAAACGGTCGTAGTCGCTTGAGTCCGCACTGTTGAACAGAATGAAGCCTGGATTCCAGATGTTAATGGAGATCATGCCCGTCGATTTGATGCCGTAGTATTTTTCTGGGTCCCACTTTAGCCTCTCATCTTTCCAGGATATGAACATCCAGGTCTGCATTTCCATGACTCCTGCAACGCTGTCCAAGTCGAATCGTTTCAATTGGAACTTGAGGTTGACGTTGAATGAGCTGTTCGGAGGGTTATACCTTTGGATGTCGCAGGTCAGGTCCTTCTTTAACTGTTTTTCGAAGGCCATTCGCTCTGGCATTTGGTTTATGATACAATCTTTTGCTAGCGTGACTTTAAGGATTGCTAGTAGCGTGATATACATGAACAGAGCCATGGTTCGGTCGGTACTGCAGAGAGAACTGGTAGGTATTATCGTGTCTCGTAAGGTAATATGATCCTGTAACGCCCACTGCGATAACGACATTATTGCACTGCGCCAACACCGCTTGTCTCTAATCATCAATGTACAGACTTCATAAAAAAACCGGTCAAGTGCGTGTCGGATTTCGCACATTTAGGGTTCCATACCAAATATTGGTATTTGTTAGTAAAATATACGTAATAATAAACATTCTCACCAAGGTACACACGTACCTTACGTTCCTAATCCAGAATCTGTACCTTGATAGCACCAGCTTTGTGAAACTGGAAATCCAGAAGTCGCAGGCTTTCCATACGTATGGGGCGTGCATAAGGGCTGTATTTTGTCGCCAAAATTGTTCAACTAATACGGGTAACATATTATGAGAAAGAGCCCTGGATGGTTGGCACGGTGGAATCTGTGTTGGCGGTGAAAGACTCACAAACCTGAGGTATGCGGCAGATACAACAAAAGTTGCGTTAAGTGAATTGGAGATGGCGGACCTGCTGAAGCGCATTGAAGCAGAGAGCGATAAGCTTGGTCTTAAGATTAACCACGTCAAGACCAAAGTTATGGTGGTAGACCGTGCTCAACTTCTCCCGAGCTCAAATCTACTTGATGGGTATGAAAAAGTTGAAGAGTTCGTGTACCTTGGGTGTTTGATCACGAGTGAGGGCAGCTGCCTTGAAGAAATCCGCCGTCGTACTGATATGGCCAAAAGTGCAATGACCAATCTGCAATGAAAATTTGGAAAAACCGTGGCATCCAAAGAAGTACTAAAATGAGATTGGTCCGTGAATTGGTGTTTTCGATCTTTTTATATGGCGCAGAAGCATGGTGCATTAAAAGTCGAGAAAGTAGGAAGATCGATGATTTCGAGATGTGGTGTTGGCGGAGACTGCTTCGAATACCATGGACCGCCATGAGAACGAACGAGTCCATACTGAAGGAACTCAACATCACCAAGCGGCAGTCAACAACATGCCAAGAGCGTGCACTCAGCTTTTTCGGACATATTATGCGCTCACCTAGGCATAGTCTGGAAAGGCTCATAATACTGGGCAAGGTGGAAGGGAAACTCGCTCAAGGCCGAGCACCGGAACGATGACAAACAGGATAAAAAGGGCTGCTGGAGGCAGTATATACCTAGCGGTCCACATTGCAGAAGACGGCAAAACTTGGAGCCGCGTCGTATGTGGTCCCGATCCTCAGCAGTAAGGGAACGACGAAGAAGAAGAGGTACACACATGAATATTTGTGACCCAAACACGAAGATGGAATGGCGGATGGATGACTTGAAAGGAAGTAATATGAATTGTATACATGCCAACTTTGTTAGACTGACTAGATTGCTAATATTTTTTTTTTTTGGTATTCCACAACTATCACACAACGCCATCTAGTCCCAAGCTAAGCAGAGCTTGTGTTATGGGTACTAGACAACTGATAAACATACTTATATATTTCTAAATACATACATATTATAGATAAATTACACCCAGATATATAGTTAACGAAAAAGTTTCCTTAGTTTGAACGTTACACCACAAGACAAACATGACCATTAAAACATACCCAAATTAAAGATACGAAGGTATATATAATAAATTATTATTTATCTAAAATTATGTAGGTATATGAGCATTTGCCATCATGCATAAATAAAATAATGATATATTTTTTTAATCTCAAGTGTGTGCATAAAACTCTTCCCATACTCTCATAGTCTAATGGAGTGAGAATCTGACACGACCAGAGAGGATCAGCGGTACAAACAACGGCTTATCATGCTTTCAGAGATTTACAGGTATCACAAAACCAACTCCGGGTACAAATAGAGAAATTAGTAATAGAATAATCCAATAATACTTTGCCCGACCTGGGAATCGAACCCAGGACCTCACACTCAGCAGTCGTGCCTGCGACCATGAGACCTATGGAGCAGTTCGGAACGGAGAATATTGTGAAAACTTGATTACATACCACTTTTTTTTTTTTTTTTTGGGGGGTGGGAAATCATCCTATGACTTCTCCTGCTCTGGGTGGAGCGGGAGGGCGTGTCAGACTCTTACTGACTAAAACCCACCCCTGTTCCTTCCTGCCTTTGAGTGCCCAGGGGCGAGGTAACTCTGTTTCGAATTTATCCTCAACCCCCGGGCAGTTTATCCTCAACCCCCGGGCAGGTTACATACCACTGTGTCGCGAGCATTGGTATAGACGCGTGTCTACTAATCAATAGAGTGCAAACTGTGCACGCGATCACTCGCCATGACCGATAACGTTGTATCAAGATACCCCAGTGAATTTATTTACAATATCATATTTTGGAGTCTGTTTGTACTGCCCCTAACAGCAGTTCTATATGGAGTGACATCGTGGTGCATCATCAAGAAGTTTCGCCGTTACAGAAACTATGTGCTTCTCAGTGCCTGCATGACGTACATGCTTTATTTGTTAATGTAGTTCTTTGTGTTCTTTCCTGATAAACTCTAGAAATACTTGCCAAGTTTAACTCTTTTTATATTCGTTCTATTTCTGTGTTGTTTACTGTCTTACAATAGTTGGTTATTAGTGCTGTGCTATATTTTTTATGTTGACTTTGTAAAAGTTTTCAATATAGACATTCGTTTGAGGTACCTTATGAGTAGCCTGACCTGCTGGGGTGTTCCAATTGCCACATTCTTATTGTTTTATGTTGGTCCGGCTTTAAGTAATTCTCATGGCATATTTGACATTTCACTTCCAGCGATCGTTGCAACGGTTTTATTAATAGTACAAAATATATTGATTATTATTGTTAATTTTGTTCTTTATGGAAGAGTAGTGTATTCTCTGTTCTGTGGTAGTGAAATTGGTGCTAGTACGTCTACTAATGAATGGCGGAGATTCTTCATATGCACGTTAGTATTTGGATTTAGCAACGTTTTGACGCTTACCGCTCTACTTAGCTGGTTTGAAATAAAGGAATTGTATATTATTGTATTAGTAAATCTAGGATTATACGTGAATGCGATGGCTTTGACTGTGTATACCATTTTAGAAAAGAGTAATAGAGAATTATGGCGCGAATTTTTAAATAATAGAAGGTCTAAACAAATCGTGCTTCAAATGAGGTGATGTCATGAGTCTTGAGGAAAATAAAACTGATCTAATCACTTGTAAATTTAAATATCCTGTTAAAAAATGTGTGTGTGTGTGTTGTGTGTTGTGTGTGTGTGTGTGTGTGTGTGTGTGTGTGTGTATGTGTGTGTGTGTGTGTATGTGTGTGAGTGTGTGTGTGTCGCTTCCATAAGCTTCCAAATACATAATTATGTTAATCGGTTTCGGGACGGTGGTGTTCGGGGCAGGAAGGAACAGGGGTGGGTTTTAGTCACAAAGAGTCTGACACGCCCTCCCCTCCACCCAGAGCGGGAGAAGTCATTGGATGATTTCGGAACACCACAAAAAAAAAGGGTTCCGTGCAAATATTATTATTTGTTGTTATAACGGCAACAGAAATACATATTCTGTGAAAATTTCAACTGTCTACCTATTACGGATCATGAGATACAGCCTGCTGACAAGCCTGCTGACAGAAAGACAAAGAAGAACCCTAAAAATTATGTAAGTATATAATGTATGTGCGACGGCACGGTTGGCGCAGTATTTGAGCGGTTGGCTGCTGCGCTGCGTGTCGTGGGTTCAATCGGCATGGGACAAATATTTGTATGGCCTACAGATAGTTAGTTTTTCTGGGTGTCTTGTATATGTGATTTTTCATGTTTGTGAACGCGCCCACGATACAGGAGTTAAGTAGGCACACGCCTGTTATACGACGTATAAAATCAATGACCAAAATATACGTGGATTAGGAGATTACTTTAACACACTAGAATTAGCGGTGAATTTAATTATTTTCTATGAGTAAAACAGAATTGTGGCGAGAACTTCTGGATAAAAGATCGAAGTAACATTTGCTCGAAATTAAGTGATTTTTAACCGACTTTAAAAAGAAGGAGGTTATCAATTCGGATGATTGTATTTTTCTTTTTTTTAGGTATGTTTGGGCATAACTCTTCTCTCTCTCAAAATTTTAGTTTTTGTTCGAAATGGTCCCATTTAAATTTCATATAGATTTGATGATGAGTTCCAGAGCCAAGCAACGAAACTCTTCAAAAAATGACAGCAAATCTACTGCGATTGCTGCGGTCGTATGTCTATGTAGTGTTAACACAATTTAATGAGGAACCACAACTAAAAAGTGAAAAATAAAAAAAAATTCAAAAAAAATAGAACTGAAAAAAAGGTTTTTTACATTCCATATTCATTTACCTCAAAGACAATTCTTTAAAGAAAAGAAAACAGCGATATGGTTTTAGTAGTTTTTGAAATAAAATTCAACTAACTTGTAACAAGTTTACCAGTAGGATAAACATTGCCATGTAGCCATATTTCAGTATTATTTTGTTCATATATCTTCATCTCTCTAGCCTTTTCCTAACTATCTTGGGGTCAGCTTTTAGTCTAACCGGATTCAGCTGAATAGAATAGAATAGAATAGAATAAACATTTATTCGACACAGACACAACACAACAGCAACAAACAAAAGGTAAAGCAAATAACAGTAGGTACACAAAGATACAATAAAATTGTGCTGAGCGTGCCCATACCGAAAGGGTTACCATCTCAGCATTTGCTGGGCGTTGGACACCCAGCGCTGGTTTTCAGTTGGCACCCCGCAGTGACGCACGGACGAGGGTAAATAAAATAATAATAACTGAATTAAAATTTTTGAATACCAGTATTTTACATGGAGCGACTGCCTATCTGATCTCCACAACCCAGTTACTAGGCATTACGATACCCCTTGGTAAGACTGGTTGTCAGACTGTCGGGCTTCTGACTACCCGTAACGACTGTCAAAGATCCACGATTGATAGCCTGGACCAACAGCTTAACGTGCTTTCCGAGGCACGACCAACCCCGGCAAGCGTAACTTAACCTGGTTTATCGTCCCGTGCGGCTGTTATTACTTTAGCCACGACCTCCTCCAGCATTATTTTGTTCATATATATGTATGATAAATGAATGTAAATAAAAAGAACAACGAAATGGATCGAAAGAACTACGATATGAAGCTAAATAATGCGTAAGCACAGGCGGGCAACAGCTGAGTGATGAGCGGGTCTACACAAATAAATATCTGTTAGCGATCACGCCAACCATTAATAATGACATCACCTGCGGACAAGTCACGTGACAATTTTCTCCACAGGTAATGTCATTGCCATACATTTGTCCATCGCTGTTGAGGCGAGCATCTCAACAATATCACTCAATCAAATCAACCTATCTAGACTCTATTGGCTGAGTGTCTGAATCTCCAGCTGCATCACAACACCCGATCCTCCGTCTTCCACACCCTGGCTGTACTGGCCACCTTCTTAAGGTCGTCGTAAATCTGTAAAATACCATATTTCTAGCAAATAAGTGAATCTAATACGAGTATAATCTAATCCGTCTACTTACGAGTAACTTGGGGGCGTCACACGCAACGCTTGCTTCTGATACGTAATCTCCACTCTAGGACTCCACGGATCCACCAGCTGTCGGTCCTGCGAAAACATAGCCAACCCACTGTCACTTCAAGTTGCTTACCCTTTAAACTACGTCGATGACTTCAGCTCATTGATATCCGGGTTTTAAATTTAAAATCGCTTAGCTATGAACTAAGCCATGTTTTGTTTTTTAGAAGAATCATTATCATCATCATCATCATCAGCCTTTTAGTGTCCTCACTGCTGGGGCACAGGCCTCCTCTCAGTGAGAGGGTGTGGGCCGTAATCCACCACGCGGGCCCAATGCGGATTAGTGGATGTCACATGTCTTCGAATTTTTGGTTTTAGGATATGCCGGTTTCCTCAGGATGATTTCCTTCACCGTTTTGAGAGCAGTGGTGATGAAATAATTTACACATTGTAAAGCGCCTGCCTGGTTTGAACTCGTGACCTACAACTTATAAGTCGCGACCAATACCACTGGGCCACCACTGCTCCTGCCATTCAGGCGCCCGCAAGGGGCCGCCCGCGCCGCCAGGCGCGCCCGCACGCGAGCGCCGCGTGAGCGCGCGGCTCGTTGCTAAATTAAAGCCTTATATCTCAGAAACTACTGGAGCTATATGCAAACAAAAAATACGTGTGTATTGCTGATAATATAGAGAATCGACATACGTGAAAACTAAAGAATGATAAAGTGTTTAAAGTACTTCAAATGAAATGTAAACGAAAAAAACGTTAGAAATAAATGTTAATATTTGTTAACCTATGTCCTTACCAATAATTTGTAGTTTGTACCTTTAAAACATATTTATTATTAAACTAGACTATATAACCAATTTTTTGATACCTATAAGTCACTAGGCGATATATTATAGGTACCACATTAAACAAAAACAAAACACCCCTTTCTCTCAAATTTTTCCCGCCAAAATTGAGTCAAGTTACGGCAAGATGGAATATTGACCTACTTTATCGTTGTATTTTACTGTTTTATGTGTTTGTAAATATTAATTATTAACAACTTTCCACATTACGAGCGATGTTGTAAGAGATTAAGAAGTAAATAATACTAAAAAAAAATAAGCATAATTTATATAATTACGTAAACATTCCACCGTTTCCATGTTCCGTTTCTCAATTTTAGCATTTTCAATACACACGGGACCTCTGACAAGTTTATGTATTCGTAATCCTTGAAATTTTTCCGATTTTATAAACATAAGTAGGTTGGATTTTTCAAAAATTCCAATTAAATCACAAATTTGACATAAATTGACTGTTGACACTGACTGTTGTTGACGGACGACATTTCAAAAATTAAAAAAAAAAAATCTCTATGTCATAGTGCGGGGTGCCCAGGAACAAAAAACGCGGACCTTAATACAGTGCCATCTTTTATTTACTTCTCAAAACTCAAACAATGCGACCACAGTAAAAAATCGATTTCAAGTGAACAATCCGCTTAGTCTACAAATGTGACAATGGCGCTTGAGAGTACTTTTAATTTCGCAACAAAATCGACCATGGCGCGTGAATGGATAAAATTCGAAAAACGATAGACTAGCCAAATCTCTTTACCACCCTTGATTGACTGGTAGAAAATGCCTCCGGCGTTAAGTCCGTCTTTGTATCTTTGTGCACGTGGTTCAATCAATTTGACATGCTCGTAGGAATTAAAACAGTAACTTTAAAACTCGTTCTACCATTCAAACCAGTATCTTAAGTAGTACCACATATTACTTCTATAGACGTGGACGTGCGTCACTGATCGCGCGCACAAACGCTCACCATGGACGACAGCGACACCATTGTGTATGAACCACAAATAAACACTAGTCGGCGAAAGTGTCATAGTCATCATTGCCTGGATTCTTTTCGCACTGACTTTGGCAGCAGTCATATACGGAGTGACATCGTGGTACATCATCAAGAAGTTTCGTCATTTCAGAAACTATGTGAGTCTCAGTGCAATTGTAGCAAATATGATACGTTTTACTGTGTTCCAGTTGTCCATTGCTCTAGTAACTGAAGAGGCAGTGATGAAATGTCCCGTGTTAAATGTTACACCAGCGTCTTTGATAACTTACTGTTCACTCGCCTTTCATTGTTGGTTACTAGTGTTGTGCTGTATTTTTTACGTGGATTTTGTAAAAGTGTTCAACATAGACATTCGTAGGAGATATCTTAAAAGCAGCTTATTCGCCTGGGGCCTACCTTTTATAACCACTCTTATATACTTTGGTGTTGCATTGATACTTTTTGTCCATAATTCGAGAGAAATTATTACGGAAAACGGATTCCGTATATTCACCATGGCAATTGTATCAATACCTGCAATTATCAATTTCGTTATTTATGTAGCAGTTTTAAATTCTCTGTTCCACGGTAGTGTAGCTGGTGCGAATATATCTACTAACAAATGGCGTCACTTCTACATAGCTACCTTGATATTTATTCTCAGTAATACATATTATAGTATTAACAGCTTTACCAGAAATTTTACAAACACCGATCTTGGTCATTGATGTCATAGGAGAGGTGGGAGAATACTTGAACACAATCGCATTAAATGTTTATATAATTATAGTTAAGAATAATCGAATGATATGGCGAGAATTTATTGATAAGACTTTTAGGTGAAATTCGCTTGAAAGGAAGTTATAATAATTCTGTACAAGCCTACTTAAGAAAACTGGTTAGACTATAATATATCTAGTTCAGGAAAGTTAATAATGTGTTTTTTTTAATTTGAACATTATACACGTCCGGAATGCCATGGTCATCCAAAAAAAAGTCCGCAGGAACGCCACGATGACCAGAGCGATCCACCCCGTTTTTTTGCTTTAAACCTTTTTTTTTTGCTGTGGGGGCGATGCTAGTGTGTTCTTACTTTATTGTTTATGGTACTCGACTAAATTCCGCGTCTTTTTGTTCTTGGGCACCCCGCACTATGACATAGAGATTTTTTTTAAAAAAATTTTGAAATGTCGTCCGTCAACAGTCAGTGTCAACAGTCAACTTATGTCAACTTTGTGATTTAATTGGAATTTTCGTAAAATCCAACCTACCTATGTTATCTATCCATAAAATCGGCAAAATTTCAAGGATTACGAATACATAAACTTCTCAGAGGTCCCGTCTGTGTTGAAAATACTAAAATTGAGAAACGGAATATGGAAACGGTGGAATGTTTACGTAATTATATAAATTATGTTTATTTTTTTTTTAGTATTATTTACTTCATAATCTCTTAAAACATCGCTCGTAATGTCGAAAGTAGTTAATAATTAGTATTTACAAACACATAAAACAGTAAAATACAACGATAAAGTAGGTCAACATTCCATCTTCCCGTAACTTGACTCGATTATGGCGGGAAAAAAATGAGAGAAAGGGGTGTTTTGTTTTGGTTTTCTGTGGTACCTATAATATATCGCCTAGTGACTTCTAGGTATCAAAAAATTGGTTATATAGTCTAGTTTAATAATAAATAGGTTTTAAAGGTACAAACTACAAAATTATTGGTAAGGGCATAAGTTAACAAATATTAACGTTTTTTTCTAACGTTTTTTTACGTTTACATTTCATTTGAAGTACTTTAAACACTTTATCATTCTTTAGTTTTTACGTATGTCGATTCTCTATATTATCAGCAATACACACGTATTTTTTGTTTGCATATAGCTCCAGTAGTTTCTGAGATATTAAGCTTTAATTTAGCAACGAGCCGGGCGCTCGCGCGGCGCGAATGTTCGGGCGCTCCTGCCGACGTTTGAATGGCTAACAAGATAAACATAACCACCAAAAAACATCCAATTTAAAGATTCGAAGGTATTTAGAATATATATAACTAATGTACATGTTAAGCATTTGTCATAATAAATAATTTTAGATACTCATATATATTTTTAACACAAGTTGTAACGGTTAAAAAAAAAAAATATAAGTGTATCTGTTGGTTCGGGGTTTGTGGTGCCATCTGACCGAGAATGGGTGTAGTACTGCAAATGTCGAATTGATAGATACTACGAAGACATTAGATGGTGTTAGACCCACTTACTTGAAATCTTAACTATGGAAATTGTGTAATTAAAATGTACTAAAATGAACACAATGGTTCCTACTATATTTTAGATCTAATTCAGAAATTAATAATACCTAATTAAAATTTATATGTCACACTGTGTGAAACGAGACGTATGACTAGGTGTAACGAAACGCGACTTTATAAAGATGGCGTTGTGTCATTTTTGGCGTTGATACGTCGAGGACACAAAATCTCTGTGTGAAGGAAAGAACTAAAGAAAATATTTAACTGATGTCTCGAAGGGCAGCTGGAACCAGAGTTTAGTTCAAATGTGTTAAGCATTGGGATGTAGGACGCTGGTTCCTAGTTTACATTTAGTTTCTTATGGAAAAAACATTATAAAATGGTCGGATCATAAACCTCACTTTATTTTTGGAAGAACAATGCGGTCTTAGCAAAAGGTTCGGAACATAAACGTCCACGTGTCCAGAGATGACCAGGATTATATGACCACGGCTTCAATATTGCTTGTGGGATCTCCTCTCTGGACCTTTAATCTTCGATCTTCGAACGATAGGGTAATAGTGGTTCATCATAAATTGCAAGTTCAACATACAATTTTCTGTATACTGATTATTATCTAGTGTGATGCAGTGTTAACAATAAATGTGAGAAGTGAAGACCAAATCAAAGGACTCTTATTTACCACAAACATACCTCATGCAATAAACCTGAAGAAAGGTAAATAGGGTTTCATGCTATAAATTATCTTTGACGATAGCCGGTGGAAGAATAATTTGTTTACAAAGTGTGCCCATAAATCTCTTCCCTGGACCCTCATAGTCTGCTGGAACGGTGATCTGATCCGACCAGCGTAGATCACGGGCAGGACCAACAGCTTATCGGGCTTTCAGAGGCACAGGGATATCACAACACCAACTCCGGGCTCCAATAGACAAATTACTAGTAGAATAGTCCAATAACACTTAGCCCGACCTGGAAATCGAACTCAGGATCTTACACTCAGCAGTCGTGCCTGCGACCATGAGATCTACGGAGCAGTTCGGAACAGAGAGCATCGTAAAACTTGATTACATACCACTATGTCGTGCGCATCGGTATAGACGCGTGTATACAGATCAATAGCGCGCAAACTGCGTTCGCCATGATCGAATACGTAGTTTCAAGATACCCCAGTACGATATTGATGGAGTATGATATTTACCATGTCATTTGAGTCTGTTTGTACTGCCCCTAACAGCAGTTCTACACGGAGTGACTTCGTGGTGTATCATTAAGAAGTTTCGCCATTACAGAAACTATGTGCTTCTCAGTGCCTGCATGGCGAACATGCTTTATTTGTTAATGTGGTTCATCATAATCTTTCCTGATAAAATCTTGATATACTTGCCAAGTTTGAGACTTTATATTTTTGCTCTATTTCTTTATAGTTTATTGTCTTGCCATAGTTGGTTACTAGTGCTGTGCTATATTTTTTATGTAGACTTTTTAAAAGTTTTGTGGTCTTGTAGTCTTTCGTTTTAAAATATTCAGAGCATGCTAAGCCCCTTTGTCTCTATTTATATTTTTTTGGCAAATAATAGTAAGCTGAAAACGTCGAAGTCTACACTCCGTCCAGCACAGATCCAGATCCAAAACTCAGAGAGCTTTCAGCTCGAACTTAAAAATCGTTTCGAGTGCTTAAGGAGCTCCGTGGAGGATTACAACGATGGGTTCCTGGAAACTGCCCATACGGTCGGATCTAAGTTTTACAAGACTCGCCGTACAGATAAAAACAAGAGGATCAAGCTCATGAAGTAGGCCGGTGCCTGCATGCCTAGGGGTTTTTTTTTTTTTTTTAGCGGATAGATTCTGTTACCGCACCCCTGGGCACTCAGGCAGGGAAGGAACAGGGGTCGGTTTTAGTCAGTAAGAGTCTAACACGCCCTCCCGCTCCACTCAGAGCGGGAGAAGTCATTGGATGATTTCGCACCCCCCCCCAAAAAAAGCTCATGAAGTAGAGGTGGCAGATGATTCTGCAGTCTTCTGACGATTCGTGCATATACCGGCAGCTCAATAGACGGATCTCAAAGTTCTTGAAAAGTGACTTTCGCCGCTTTAATACTGAGCGTATTAAAGACGCGATAGAGCGGAATAAGAGCTCTAAAAGATCTGTCTATTGGACAAAGCCAGCTTACGACGCTGAAGACCGACAATGACAGAACCGTATCCGCCAAACCGACACTTCTGAGGGAGATCGAAGCATTCTATGGACAGTTATACACGTCAATGACTAAACCTGCTGCGATTCTAACTAAGGACCCAAGAGCTAGATTGACTCGACACTATACCGAAGAAATCCCGGACGTCAGACTGTATGAGATTAGGATGACTCTGAAACAGCTTAAAAACAACAACGCGTCGGTTGAGGATGGAAACACGTCCTCCCGCTCCACCCAGAGCAGGAGAAGTCATCATAATTTCCAAACCTAAAAAAAAAAAATAAGTGTTCAGTTAAAATAGTAATTTCCATACTTGTGTTTAAAATTTATAAAAAATTTCGAACCGGTAGCATAGACTTTGCGGTATAGGGTTGGAAATCAACAGATTAGAGGTTACGTCACGGTTACGATTTATTCACGCGTGAACGACTCACTCTATAGCCTCCACTACACTACTCGCGAAGGTGACCGAAGTTGAGCGAATACGATAGTGTAGAGGGGCACTTCACTTCGCTTCGTGCAACCTCGTCTCGCCTCGGGCGACTTCCAGTCCGAGTCAAAGGACTCGAAGTGTCCCGAAGTTCGAACACGAAGCGCCACAACCACACTACTCGGCTCACTTCAGTTCGCATTGAGACGTCATCAGCGCATGACTCATTCATCGTTCCGTCGTTCACAGAAAACGATACACAACTGATACGATGAGTGGTAGGTACACAGTGATACAGTAAACAAAAGAACAATTTCTCTTGTTCCTCGAAACTCTGATCAGTGCCAGTTATTTGGAACCCAAATAAGAGAGGTCATGAACAAAAAAAACAAGAGCGAGTCAGACTTGCGCGCAAAGGGTTCTGAACAAATCATATTTTTTTCAGGTTTTTTTTTAAACTGCCTCCTCCTCTTCTTTTTTTTAAACTGCTTCCTCCATCTCGGTTTTCCGGTAATCTATTAGTAAAGAACTACTTTCTGTATTTTTTTCAAAATTTTAGACCCAGTGGTTTCGGAGATAAAGGGGTAATTTTTAACCGACTTCAAAAAAGAGGAGGTTCTCAATTCGTCTGTATGTTTTTTTTTTTTTGTATGTATGTTACGCGATTTCTCCGTCAGTTGTGAACCAATTTTCAAAATTCTTTTTTTATCTGAAAGAATATACTCCCAAGGTGGTCCCATATAAATTTTATCGAAATTGCTTTAGCGCTTTTTGAGAAACTGAACAAAAACGGAAAATACGTGTACCTCGATGACGTTTTGGTGTTCTCCAAATGTTTAAATTCCACGTTCCATTATATTGGGGTTTTTAGTTCTGGGGTATAACAACTAAAAAGTGAAAAATAAAAAACTTTTTTACAAAAAAAAACAACCGACTTTAATTTGACTTTAATTTCGGAAGTCGGTGTCAAATAACGAAGAAATAAAATACAAACGCCGACTTCCGAAATTAATTTTTTTATTAATTTTTAGTGTATTTTTTTTTGGAAGTCGGTTGTTTTTTTTTTGTAAAAAAGTTTTTTTTTATAATAACTTATATATTTTAAAATTATGAAAAAAATACATTCGAGACCCTCACAATGTCCCCTTTCATTTGATATGTCCCACGGCACAGTTTGAAAATATTTGTTATTTAATTTTCTGATTTTCACCCCAAAAGTGGCCCTGACATTCCAAATTAATTTATTTAGTGTACACTTGTAAACATATGACAAAAAAAATAAAAAATAAATAAATAATAAATAAACATTCGAGAGTATGTTTTATATTTATAATGCGAGAGTACACATCGCAACGGCAGCTGCCACTTGAACCTTATCCATAATGCCTATCGTGCGGCCGTCGGGCGACTGAGCTCCTCGCGAAGTTGCACGAGTGTGTAGTCACGTATTTCGGACTTCGGTCAACTTCGTCGAAGTAACTTCGCGAGTAGTGTAGTGAAGGCTTATGGGTTGAAGATTTTAGTGATTGATCATATCATCGACATGTTGCCCATTCACTTCGTTTCCGCATCATTGACGGATCAGCTTAATTAAGGATTTGCCGCTAGCAGATGAATTTTGAAACGTGCCTGGGAATATAGATGCAATTCTAGGTACTCAGATATTCGCGTTCTTTCTAAGGGAGGAAGGGTTATTCCTCAACTTACTCAGTCAGCTGTTTTTTAAGTTACAGCTGGTACTCTAGAAACCATGTTTGGCTATATTGTCATGGGTGAGGTGCCTGCTGGCAACGATGACAGTATGGTCTGGTCCTTAGGTCATCTGGTAGATAACCTAGGTAATTCTATTCAAAAATTCTGGTAAATAGAGGAGGTACCTGCTGCTAGTACACTAGTACAATAAGTCCTGAAAATCAGGTCTGGTAAGATTTTTATAATCATCCGTGAAAAGAAATTCTGTTGGTCGATATTTTCTGTTGTTACCATTCAAGGATGAACCTGATTCGTTGGGGAACTCTTTCCTTCATGCTCAGCGCAAGTTTCTGCGTTAGAGTACAAAGGGGAATGCCCACCGACCATAGACACTTCGGCCCTGGGTGGGACATATAAAAGTATATGGAAATGATAATAATTAATATAAAGAATGAAAGGTATTGTATTAAAAAAAGTCCAGATTGTTAAGATATAAAATGGTTTTTATTTTCCCTAATACAGTTTTTTATCAATAATTTTACTGTATTGATTATATCTCTAGTGTATTTTATGTTCTTATACATCATTTGTATCATATACAATCAGTAAATCATCCAGGAAATGAGCAGGAGGGAAAATATTAGTCTGATGCCGTGCCCAACCTAAATACCATATTACTGCAATAACATGGGCACAGCACCCTGCCGTTCGACGGCTGACAATACAAATTGCAAGCGAGCTTGCTTTATTTAGTATGTATCACAAGCAATTAATATTAAGTCGCTATAAGTTAAAACAGGAAATTCCCTAACATTTTCAGAGTCAACATTTATATTTCTAAAGTTTGCCCTAGCTCTATTTAGATTGCGTTCCCTAACATACTCAGTTAAATCATTATTATTTTGTTTCCATATTTTGATGAACTATTTCTAGTATTTGAGCTGCATCATTCCTGTCCCTTATTTTTGTGTGGAATTTATTAATTAGTGCAGCAGCAACAGAAAAGTCTACCATCAAATATGTAAAAGGATTGTATATTGATTCCAAAAGTAAATACCAAGAGTTACTAATTAAATGGTAGTTACAGATTTTACATTCTGGAGGAACATAATAATTGTACTCGCAGAAAAGACGTACCCGCAATGCTGATGAAAAAGTACATTGATTGGAATCGTTACAACCAGAAAAAAAACATTGATTTTATGTTGTTGTTGCTCTTACATAATTAGGCAGCAGTACACTGTCTGATGTATCTAAGCTTTGTTTCTCGGAATGCAACACAATGCTAGCTACTTCAGATTGAGAAGAGGACGGACTAACTGGTTCTGGTTCTGCAGTTGAACGTGATGCTCAGTCCTTCGCCAGCAATTATGACACACACGAGATGATGATGGCAGCTGAAACAATACTAAAAACTAAGACCCAAGTGAACATAAACATGAAAACCCGTTGAACAAAATAAAAAGGATTTGTTTAGTTTAAACTCAAATACAAATAAAACATTAATATTTATTATTTATTTCATACTTCATGTACAAGTTTAAAAACACTGCACAAAAGCGGACTTAATCCCTTATATTAATAATTATATGAATTATTAATTAAGAACTGACGGACTACCAGTTGTCCAAAAACCATGAAAAATCGACTGTCACAATTCTCAGTAGTTGATGAGTTAAAAACATACATACAGTCAAACATAGAACCTCCTCCTTTTAACGAAGTCAGTTTAAAATGGGCAGTCAACCTCACAACTACCTGGTGTTGGCTACTATTTGTCATTAGCTTGTGTAGATGTGAAAAAATAAAATAACTTTTCGGGTTGATATGCAAACAGACTTAAAAGTAGCACTATCAGATATTGGCACCACAATTGCATAAATTAAAAATTATTGAACACGTACCTCACGTGGTGCAATCTGAGAATCGGATCTGAGTATGTGTGATGTAATTCTCAAAAGTGACCTGCCACAACCGATGCGCACTTTTCCATGACCAACAATCGGTGCACTTTGCTGTTCACTAGTTGGATGTCGTATTTGATTCCAGGCAGCAGTCCAACACGAGTGGCACACTACATTGTCACTCGAAACTTGTACCTAATAAATATGGCACAATAATTAGACATTTATACTAAATATTTAATTCTACAAGGTAAAAAAGCATTTCTCAAAGGAAGACATGACATGACAGTGAAATGAATCAACTATTTACCTGCTGTGGTCGAACCCATTGTTGTATAAGATTTCGCACTTCTGCAATTTCTAACATATTATGTCTTCGTATTCTTGTGACACCTAAACCGCAATTGACACAGCGTAAATGTCCGCTTGAATGAGTTACTGAGGACTAGGAAGAACTGTGGCCGGTGTGAAAGCTGGGGTTATCAGTATTAGTGGATATCGAGTCCAAGTTCGTGCAGGGGTTATCGTGAGAAACGGGAGCGGGATCCATGTTCAGGCCGTGGTCAGTAGGGTAAGAAGATTTGTCGGAGTCCATTTAGTGAGCCTATTCGTTGCTCAGATAACAAATCGACAAGAAAACAAACAGAATAATACAAATGCCACCAAAGTTGACTTATCATTATTCAGTTATAACTGACAGCGACGTCAGCGACAGTCGCCTAGCTGTCTTAATGTCAGATTCGATGTTGCCACTTAACAGACATAATAATCAATAAATCTTTATCGATTTTTTTTCGAATTTGGTGTGGCGAGTTGCCGCCACTCTGCAAGTTGGGTGGGGTTGGTATCACGTCGCGTGTGTGTCTCGCTTTAATTTGTCAGACAGACGTGAGTGGCCGGCTTTAAGCGAGCTATAGACAATTTAAAATGCAACAATCGACGTCACGTCAGTTTGACGTCAGTGTGTGTGTGTGTCTAACGCCGCGAGGCACAGCGCGCATCTCACCGCAGACTAAATTAATGTCTTAAAATAATATCGTCCCCGCAAATACGCTAAAATCCCGAGTAAATCCCGTAAACGTTGGGGATCCTCCGGGAATAATAAATAACCCATATTTACCGCGTCCGTTAACTACTGAACAAGAATAATCAGGAGTGTTGGTGTGAAGAGAACGAGTGGCCACTCGACAAGTCGACGTGCAACCATCGAGAACAGCCCGGAAAGTCAGGTACCACTTGTTTTACAAATTGTGAGTAGGGCCACATTCGCCGACTGCTGCCGACCACTCCTAACTTGAAGTTATACAGACAAATATAGGCAATTTTGGGCCAGCATTCCCTCCAAGTGCTTGGTCGTACTTACTGTTCTACATCCGCAGAGACCCACGGCTATTTACACGCTTGGGCAACTCCATTAGATGGTCCTTTCGAGCCTGGATAGGCATCAGTAAAATTCAGTACAAATTAAGTACAAGTCATTACAGTAGGTAGGCACATAACTTTATTAGTGCCCCCAAAATGGCGTCCCGCAAGCAAGAAGCTAAATTGGCTCAGCTTACCGCTAAAAAACATATGATTTTCGAGCGAGTTAATCGCATATATAATGATTCCAGAAACATCTCGAACTTTGATTCACGTTCAAATGAGACATTCTTAGCGCAGTCAGAAACAATTACTGAGCAATATAACAAATTTGAGGAAATAGTAGAACAAATGAATGAATTGCAATTCGAGATTGACCAAACCGCACCAGACTATTCGAGTCTATATTCTATTGAAGACTTATATTCTAATATTAAATATAAACGTAATCTCATACTTTCGAAAAACGAAACATCGGAACACAAAGTGGGTACTCGAATAAAATTACCGCCCATAGATTTGCCAACGTTTGATGGTAAAGCGGAAAATTGGCCCATATTTTATGAAATGTTTCGAAGCAATGTTCATTTAAATACCGATCTAGTTGACTCGCAGCGTGTCCAGTACTTGATCAGTAAGTTGACTCATGATGCCTTGAAGCTGACCGCGGGCATTGTTCCTACAGGTGATACATACAACGTTATGTGGAACAGTCTCGTAAAAAGGTATCAAGATAAGCGTAGTTTAGGGATTCATTATCTCAATAATATACTGGACATTAAACAATGCGCCGGAAATGCCGCGAGCCTCAATACTTTTGTGGAACGATATTCAGCGTCCGTCGCAGCCTTGAAGCAGTTAGACATTCCAGACTTACTGGATTTTGTTTTATTACACTGTGGTTTAAGAAAGGTTGACGCGCAAACTGTCTTACAGTTTGAATCACGTGTGAGTGAAAAAGAATTACCTTCCTATGCGGAGTTTATAACATTCATGCAAGAATATGTTAAGGTACTACAACGCTCATACGGTAATAATTTACAGACGGAACCGCGCGCTAAGTCT
Organism: Polia nebulosa; assembly: GCA_951329385.1. Lineage (NCBI taxonomy): Eukaryota > Metazoa > Arthropoda > Insecta > Lepidoptera > Noctuidae > Polia > Polia nebulosa. The sequence continues at coordinate 6,774,942 of OX589613.1, read as the reverse complement.
AGTTCAGCGAATCATCAAACAAAAAATAATACCGCTAAGTCATTCGTATCGCGTAATGAACCGGTTTCGAATGGCAAATGTACGCTTTGCGATAAGGATGACGTACAACATCAGCTGTTCTATTGCCCGCAGTTTAAAAATATTAGAACACCGCTTGCACGTTTTGAATTTATTAAAGCTAAACGTGGCTGTATAAACTGTTTAAGTCTATCCCATTCTTTGGTTAAATGTAGGTCACGTAACGTTTGTAAAATTTGTAAGAAGAACCACCATTCTCTCTTACATTTCCGAGAAAAACATGAGTCATTATCGCCCGAGCCGCAAGCGCCTACTAAGGATACATCTGTTTCGCTCACTACAGCTGTTAAAACTGGGTCAACCATTTTGCTAGCGACCGCGCAGTTATATGCATACTATAGCGACATCAGAGATAAGGAGGTGGTTCGGTGCCTACTAGATAACGGATCGCAAAATAATTTAATTACTGTGGACTGTTGTAAACGTTTGAACTTACCCATAATTAAATTACGCAATTCATTTTTACAAGGTGTTGGAATGTCATCGAAACCAATACACGGTTTTATTCATCTCAACATTGAATCTCGGTTTGATCCTCATACGAAGTTTTCGATACAAGCGTTAGTTGTTGATTGTATTACAGATAGACTTCCCGCGAAATTAATTAGATTACATAACAATGATAACATGTCATACTTAAGTAACTTGCAGCTCGCTGATCCGCTTTGGAACGTGCCGGGCACGGTAGACGTCGTGCTTGGAGCACAATTGTTCCCCTTTATTTACCTGGGAGACAGGGTCGAAACAGGTACCCGCGCACCCCCTGCTGTACTGACTAGCTTCGGTTATGTACTTATGGGTGATATTGATTGTTGTAGTAGTGATGTGACACGCATTGCATCTTCGTTTACCGCGCAGGCCGACATTGAAGTCGAGTCAAATTTACATAAGTTTTTTGAGCTAGAGGAAATTCCACCCGCCGCCACCGCCGCGCCGCGCCGCGCCGCGCCGCGTTCCGTTATTGGTCCGCACGAATTAGAGTGTGAAAATAATTTTAATTCTTCAGTCTTAGTTGAAGACGGCAGATACTTTGTCGATCTGCCTTTTGCGCGCTCACCCGGCGGGCTAGGTAACTCGCAGGGCTACGCCCCTAGGCGCTCACTTGCGCTCGAGCGTAAGTTTGCGTTAACGACCCTACGCGAGAATTATAATAAAACTATCGCGGATTATATAACTCAGGGGTATTTAGCGGAAGTGCCCGACTCTGAATTGACAGAGGAGGGTTATTATATACCGCATCATGCCGTCATTAGACCGGACAAGGACAGCATTCGAGTGGTTTTGGACGCTAGCGCCAAAACTCACTCAGGGTTGTCGCTCAATGACATTTTGCATGTCGGACCTAATTTGCAAGCAGACTTGTTTTTGTTATTGCTTGATTTTCGTACATTCCCTGTCGCGATGACAGCGGATATAAAACAAATGTTCTTGCGTATCGGTGTAAGAGAGCACCACCGCAAATATTTACGAATCTTGTATCGTTTTAGCAAAGGTGAGCCTATTCGCACCTTTCATTTTAACCGCGTTCCCTTCGGACTAAAACCTAGTCCTTATTTAGCGATGCGCACATTGCGTAACTTGGCGTGTGAGCAAAGCGACCGCTTTCCTGAGGATTCTAAATTGGTAGAAACTCAGTTTTACATGGACGACTACGTCTACTCTGTTTCGGACGAACAGACAGCTATGCGTCTATCCCGCGATTTAATTGATTTAATGAAGGTAGGTTCCTTTGACTTAGTCAAATGGGCTACCAATTCACCCGCTTTATTAGAGATTCTCCCAGAGTCTCACCGCTTACCAGTTAATTTTTCTGGCATGGATAATGATGTCCATAATTTCAAAATCCTTGGATTAACCTGGGAACCCGCTGATGATTATTTTTCTTTGACAACAATCGCCGTGGATGATAAATGCACGAAGCGTGCGATTCTATCGCTAGTTGCCCGCTTGTTCGACGTACTGGGCCTTGTAGGACCCGTTGTGCTGTACGCGAAGGTATTAATTAAGGAACTTTGGTTAGCTAAAGTAGGATGGGATGAGGTTCCTCCGGAATCCATCACAAATCGGTTTGCCGCTTTTACGCGCGATTTTCCTTCACTCTCTTCTCTAAAGGTTCCTCGCCACATTGGCGTCTTTAGAGAAGCTGTAGTGAACATCGTAGCCTTTTGCGACGCCAGCTTTACTGGTTATGGCTGTTGTATTTATTTACACATTACCAACCCTACAGGTGATATCACTGTCCGACTCTTATGTGCAAAGTCCAAAGTCTCCCCCGCTAAAATAACAACGCTAGCTCGATTAGAACTTGTCGCCGCTTTACTTCTGTCTAAACTTGTTCGCGTAGTCAAGGGAAAACTTTCCGCTCGTGTACCTATTACAGGTGTCCACGCTTTCTCGGACTCCACCATAGCTCTCTCGTGGATCCACTCATCTCCCCATAGATGGTCTATTTTTGTCAGCAACCGCATTGCTCAAATACAGGAAAACTTACCTGCCGCTTGTTTCCGTCACGTGTCCGGGAAAGAGAATCCTAGCGATTGTCTGTCTCGCGGCATGCTGCCGTCGGATTTAATAAGACACTCGTTGTGGTGGAACGGCCCCACATGGCTCCATCAGCCCATGAGCGAGTGGCCTTTAAAGTTCTCTCCTGCTCAATGTGAAACATTGCCGGAGTTTAAATCAAAGGTTTTTCTTGTAGAAACTTCGAATACTGAACCGCGTATTTTAGATACTATAGCTGACCGTGTTTGCTCATGGAATAAATTGTTACGTGTATTTATGTACATTCTTAAATTTACAAACAGACTACATAGTCATAGTTCTGTTGAAAACATTCAAACCGCCGAAAATTTCATTGTTCGAATAGTTCAAAGTTTACATTTTGCGAGCGATTTAAATTTAATTAAAGCAGGTGAACTTCCAGCTAAGAAGTTGCGCTGTTTATCTGTCTTCATTGATAGCTTCGGAATCTTACGTATTGGGGGCAGATTGTCTAAATCTGACTTGCCGTATGAAGCCAAGCATCCCGCGCTTTTACCTAAACGCGACCGCGTAGTCGATCTAATTATCGATCACTATCACAATACGTACTGCCATACGGGCCCAGGGTTATTGATGTCCATTATAAGGCAGCGGTTTTGGATATTGGATGGCCGAACGGTTATACGTTCTCGTTGTCGGAAATGTAATACTTGTTTCAGTCTAAATCCTAAGCATCCAGTACCCAAAATGGCTGAACTTCCTGGATACCGCGTCCGTGATGCTAAAGCCTTTGTACACACCGGTGTAGATTTCGCCGGGCCGCTTGCTTATATACCTATTCGACGTAGAGGTCAACGTTCGCAGAAACTTTACTTATGTTTGTTCGTATGCATGGTGACTAAAGCCATACATATCGAGCTTGTTTCGGATCTCACATCTGAGGCTTTCCTATCCGCATTTAAGAGATTCATTTCTCGCCGCGGTCCAGTGTCTGTTATGTACTCAGACAATGGTACCAATTTTGTTGGCGCTAAGGCGCAATTGGATGATATTTATTCAACTGTTCAAACGGATATTAAAAATGAGCTTCTTAAATCACGCATCGAGTGGACAAGAATACCGCCGCGAGCTCCACACTTCGGAGGTATTTGGGAGTCGAATATTAAGAGTGTTAAAACTCACTTGTTTAGAGTCGTAGGTAAACAACTTCTCACTTACGAGGAACTCTCGACCGTATTGGTGCAAATTGAGTGCCTTTTGAACTCTCGACCACTTAGTGTCATTTCGTCAGACCCACATCCGGAGGTACTCACGCCCGCGCATTTTTTAATGTCCAGTCCACTCACGTATTTGCCTTCTTCTGAATTGGCAGAAGAAAGCATAAACCTAAACAACCGCAAAAGGCTCTTGGATCAACTTGTGTTATCCTACTGGAATAAATGGCGAATTGAGTACTTGCACACGCTGCAAGTTCGCCAGAAGTGGTGCACTCCCGATCGCCCTATAGAGATAGGTACTGTCGTTCTCTTGGGTCAAGATAACGTACCTCCATTGACTTGGCCATTAGGTATCATAGAGGAAGTTTTTCCGGGATCGGATGGTGTAATTCGAGTCGCTTCAATAAAAACCGCGTCAGGCACGTATAAACGTCCTGTCACTAAGTTGTATCCTTTGCCAACTCAATAGATTATTATTACTACGTAATTTAGTTTAATTTAGTTTAGGGTTCATATTATACGTTCCAATGGTACGCCATTACATAGTTGTAATTTAGTTTATTCGACTTACCATAGTCAAGTCGAACCGCAATTCATTCTTAGGACACTGATAATTATTTTTCCCGAGCATTATATCAATGCGATGGTGTTTCGGACTGTTGCTTGGATTTCCGTCAAAGCTCTTCAACAAGTTAATGCTTACATATCATCACCGCTTCTTGAACCTCACTCGCTCCGCATAGATTAGCAGCTTTTGAAAGCTCCTGGACCTTTCAAGGCGGGGAGCATGGTGTGGCGAGTTGCCGCCACTCTGCAAGTTGGGTGGGGTTGGTATCACGTCGCGTGTGTGTCTCGCTTTAATTTGTCAGACAGACGTGAGTGGCCGGCTTTAAGCGAGCTATAGACAATTTAAAATGCAACAATCAACGTCACGTCAGTTTGACGTCAGTGTGTGTGTGTGTCTAACGCCGCGAGGCACAGCGCGCATCTCACCGCAGACTAAATTAATGTCTTAAAATAATATCGTCCCCGCAAATACGCTAAAATCCCGAGTAAATCCCGTAAACGTTGGGGATCCTCCGGGAATAATAAATAACCCATATTTACCGCGTCCGTTAACTACTGAACAAGAATAATCAGGAGTGTTGGTGTGAAGAGAACGAGTGGCCACTCGACAAGTCGACGTGCAACCATCGAGAACAGCCCGGAAAGTCAGGTACCACTTGTTTTACAAATTGTGAGTAGGGCCACATTCGCCGACTGCTGCCGACCACTCCTAACTTGAAGTTATACAGACAAATATAGGCAATTTTGGGCCAGCATTCCCTCCAAGTGCTTGGTCGTACTTACTGTTCTACATCCGCAGAGACCCACGGCTATTTACACGCTTGGGCAACTCCAGAATTCAACACGAATTAATTAGCGAACCAATTAATTAAAGCGCCTCAAAGATTATTACTATGTTTTTTTTTCTATCAAATTCTATTTTATTGCATAATTTAGAACAGATAACCATGACAGTTAAATTGTGCAGTAGCGTTTTTGTTATGATCTAATGAATTCATGGTCACTAGAAATTCGCATGTATAATTATCGTATCATAATAATTATCGACAAAAAATATATTTGAATGAAATTAGTAATTGGCAACACTTTTTATTTTATCCACAAACCAATGAATTACGGATTTACCTAATTTCATTTCGGTACTTTTTATTTGTGCAAAAATGTTGCAATCTCGTTTTGATAAATGAATACCGCGATTGATAATCATAAAATAAGATGTAATTTCTTAACAAAAGCAAATTGTTGGGCGTTTCCGGGCCGAATCAGGGCATTCCCCTTTAACTCGCTTCCCGCTTTACGTCAAGCCTATAATGACGTAATCCTCGAATACATAATCTAGAAAAGGGATGCCTATCGGAAATAGGTACCTTATTTTGTTTCCGCTATAAATTGAGGCTACTTCATACCGTATCACGCAGTTGTTCGAACTGACAAGGCGACAACGAAAACTCGCATAGTTTTAGACGTAAGTGATAAAACTAATAGCGGCAAGTCACTAAACGACTTGCTGTATTGTAACGTGGGTTAGTTGGTGGGTAGTTTAGAAAATAAAATAAATAATTAAATTACGTTACAAAGATCATTGGGCATTTTTGACCCGGTACCTCGAAGTCCGCGTCCATAATTTAAATGTGGTTTGTTTAGGGTTAACATTTCCCGGAATGTATTTATTTTAATCCAAATGTATGGGGAAAAAAAGTTATGTTACCAACGCAAAATGTATATTTTTCACACTTATTGATTTTCAATCTTTACCACTAAAGGGTGTCGTTACACCAATCGATCAATCGTCGATCGATGCCATCGATCGACGTTGATTGATTGGTTTGGCTGATCGACGTCGAAAAATCCATTCTTCCATCGATCGATGCACAATAAGCGCAGTATCGGTCTGTGTGCATGTGTCCTGCTGGCTCGCCAAAGTAGAGATTGGCTTTTTTTTTTTTTTGGGTTGGGAAATCATCCAATGACTTCTCACGCTCTGGGTGGAGCGGGAGGGCGTGTCAGGCTCTTACTGACTAAAACCCACCCCTGTTCCTTCCCTGCCTGAGTGTCCAGGGGTGCGGTAACTCATTTTCAGAATTTATCCGCTACCCCTAGGCATGCAGGCACGGGCCACGATGGGCCCCGTCAGTGGTGGCTGACAATCATCTCATTGAGGCGCGCATGGAACACTACGCGCTGTCGACTCACGGGCCTGGTGCTGATCGGACGGCAAGCTACCCACTGCTCGTCGTCCGCAGGCCCGGGTCTACGGTGGCCAGAGATCGTCTCGCGACGTCCTACGCCCAGTACACCCAGTACCTCTCCTGCGGTGGTAGCAGCCGGGGCCGTGAGGGCCACTCCGTTGAGCTTCCCTCACGCGTTCCGCCTCCGCCTTCGCGATTATTACTGCTTCGCAGAAGGTGGAGACTGCTTCCCATTCCTTCTCGCTCCGTACTATGGCCTGAACCAGGGCCGGGCGCGAGAGGTCGCCGCCAACTATCGCATCCACGAGGACACAGCGGTGCTCCGCCCAAGCGGGGTAGACCTCCACCGTATGCTCCACCGTGTCCTCTGGGCGAGCCGCGCAACGGTAACACCCGTTCGTTTCCTCCCGCCTGATCTGATGCAGGAACCTCCCGAAACAACCGTGTTCGGTGAGGACCTGCGTCAGGCGGAAGGTGAGGACGCCATGACGCCTCTCCAGCCACTCCTCAAAGAGGGGCACTACCGCCGCAATGGTGGCGTGCCCAGCGCTGGGTTGCGACAGTCGCTGTCTCCATGTCGCCATGAGATCCTGCCGGAGCTCCATCCGCCCAGCCGCGAGGTGTCGCGGCAGCAGAGTTTCGCCCCGGCGTTTGGCCTCCTCACGCCACTCCCAGAGCAATGCGAGGACCTTGGCCTCCAGATCCCATGGCGACAGTCCGGCAAGGAGGCTCGTCGCCTCACAAGCAAATAGAATTGCACTGAGTGGTAATTTTTCTGTATCAATGACTGCATGACAATGACAAAAAAATATGATTACGGGAACAATGAAAAAATCATCAATGATTTTTTTGAGTATAAGATCACGTAACTTCAATTATAAGTCGATACCTACTTAAACGATCACGGAACGGCTTAATGGCTCATTAGTTATTTATTAGTGCCTCATGAGTCCACTTTGTCAGTCAGCCCGCGAGATTATTTTTTTCTTAGTTTTTAACACTCATGGCATTTTGCGTTATTCTATGCAAATACCTGTGTAAAAACTTCAAAAAAAAATTGATCTTCAAAAAAAAACAATAATGCTTTGATGATTTTGTCGTTGTCATTGCCTGATGAAATGGTTTTAAAATGTAGATAATTTCAAAATATTTTGCCACGTTTACTTTAACGTTGCCGCGAGTCACATGATGATAGAATTCAAAATAACTGCAGCAATTATAAATGTTACACGTCGACCATCCCGGGCCTGCAACTGCAGCAATTATAAACGTTACACGTCGACCATTCCGGGCCTGCGGACGGCGAGTAGTGGGTAACTCGCCGTCCGATCAGCACCAGGCCCGAGAGTCGACGGCGCGTAGTGTTCCACGCGCGCCTCAAAAAGTTGTCAGCAAAAGGACGGGGCCTGCCACGGCCGATGCCTGCCCGGGCGTGGAGGATAAATTCGAAAGAGTTACCTCGCCCCTGGGCACTCGAGGCAGGGAGGAATAGGGGTGGGTTTTAGTCAGTAAGAGTCTGACACGCCCTTCCGCTCCACCCTAGAGCGGAAGAAGTCATAGGATGATTTCCCACCCCCAAAAAAAAAACACGTCGACCATATGAAAATCATGTATACGCTGAACAGTTTGTATCGATTATCAATGAAAAAATGCAACAAAGCAATGAACTCGCAGAATATGTTCTATCAAACAATTTGAACAGACAAAGAGCATTCTTGACGCTTGACGGGAATAATTCAGATTTCCACGATTTTTCACAGCTTATATACGAGCATGATATATTGATACTATTTACATTAGGATCCTATCATTTAAGAATTGCAAGGTCATATTGCGCCGAACACATGTGGCAAAATGGCATATACCATATAGAAATGTACCGGTACCGAGAAATGGTCCAAAACAAAATATTAATAAGAAGCCGAATCCAGTCACGGCATGTGCGAATGAGATAATATTCATATATTTTGATTGATCCCACTCTAATAATAATAATAATTTATTAGCATAAATACACGATTGACACATATTTTAGAGTACACAAAATTACAAGTAATTAGAAAATCAAACAGGAAAAGTAGTGTGCTCAAGATGGGTAAAGTAGGTACAGTCAATACAAGATTTGAGCCCTGCCTCCTAAACTAGGAGGATCCTGTATCTTAGGAGGCAGAAGACAGACTCTAAATGGGAGCGTGTGAGATTGACGCATCCGAAAGTCTTTATAATAGGAAAAAAAATTGGACAACTTAGTACAAAGCTATTGGAAAATATGGCATGTTGATTATCGGCATACGCTTCAACTTAGGCACAAATGGAATACTTGTGATAGACCTTCTACACATTAAACATACGTGTCAAATTGATAGCTTCCTTTTTAGGGTTCCGTACCCGAAGGGTCTAGAAGGAGCCCTATTGCTATCACTTACGTGTCCGTCTGTCCGTCTTTTTGTCTATCCGTCGTCTGTCACAAAAAAAATTTAACTTCCCATTGACCTTTGAACTTGGTTAGGTTAGGTTAGGTTTGGTTCCCAATGTCCTTTCAGCTAAATCAGTTCAGTAGATTCGGAGCAAATGGACTGTGACAGACGGACAGGCAGACAGACACAAGTGATCCTATAAGGGTTCCGTTTTTCATTCGGACTTTCGGAACCCTAAAAATTATCAATGCAACACCAAAGTATATGATAGTTGTTATAAGAAGTAGGCCTATCTAGCATTCTTCAACTCTTCTCTAGGATCAACTGCACATACTTCCCAGGCACACCTTTCTCCTTAAGGGCCCACCACAAAACCTCTGGAGGCACCCGGTCGTATGCATTTTCGAGGTCAACGAACACCATGTGCAAGTTTTTATGCACAGCTCTGTATTTTTCACACAGCTGGCGGATGATGAAAATGGCATCCGTTGTACCCCGACCAGGCATAACACCGATCTGGTTTTGTAAGATTTCACTCTCTTCTCTCAGCCGCTTTTCAATAACTTTTTCCCATGCTTTCATACTATGTGATATTAGTTTTATTTCTCTGTAGTTGTTGCAATCCAGCACATCACCTTTGTTTTTGAAGATGGGCACCAACGAACTGTTGCACCATTCATCAGGTATGGCTTCTTCCAGCAACAACTTATTGAAGAACAAAGCTAACCACGTCCGTCTATCTACCCGTAATGATTTCCACACTTCAATTGGTATTCCGTCTGGACCAAATTGTCTTACCATTCTTCATTCCATTCACTGCTATTATAACTTCATCCACACTGACTATTCTCACTAACTCTTCATTCATTGGTTTATTCTCTACAATACCACTCCAGATATTTTCCTCATTCATCAGTCTTTCAAAATTGCCCTTCCATCTATCCTTAATCAGTTCATCCTCTGATAGAAGCATTCCAGCTTCATCCCTTACACATCTTACCCGACTAACATCCTTCGCCTTACTCTCTCTGGCTCTAGCAAGCCGGTACAGATCTTTTTGGCCAGTTGAACTGTCCAGTGTATCGTACAGTTTGTCCTGAGCTTTTGCTCTCGCTATTGCCACGGCTTTCTTAGCTTTTTTCTTTAACGCATCATACTCGATCTTTTTTTCAGCTTTCAAACTAATACTTTCCAGTTCTACACTCTGCTATTCCTTGAGTTTCTTCTTTTTTTCTTTCAACACTTCCTGTATTTCTGTAGACCAGCACCATGTATCCCGCTTGCCCCTTCCTTTTGTCTCTCCCAAAATATCCTTCGCTGCATCCTTAATACACCCAGCTATTTCATTCCAGCCTTGATTCACACTTCGATCATTCATTTATTTATTTCACACAAATTAGTACGACATCTTACAGTAGACCAAAACGATGTTATACACACCTATTAAACTATTTATATATTTTATTATAAACTTATGCATAAAAACTCAACAATAACATTAAACACTAATTTGTATCCACCAATCCGCATTGGGCCGGCGTGGTGGATTACGGCCCACACCCTCACACAGAGAGACCTGTGGCCCAGCAGTGGGGACATTAAAATGTTGATGATGACTAATTTGTATGCCTCCTTAAATGCACTTTTGTGCTCCTGATACACGTTTCGGCAGGCTATCGAAGTTTCGAACACATCTTCCGACGGCATATTATTTATAATACGTGTTTCATGTCTCCCATTTCTATCATTTTGTCTACTACTCGCTCTCTAAATTTCTTCGCACAATCATTCTTCTCTAGCATATGCCATTTTATTTTAGGAGGAAGACGCTCTTTGCTTTTTGTACACTGTGTTTTAATTGCTAATACCATAACCAGGAGCCAGTGCTGTGAGACCAAGTCTTCTCCTGGCAGCACTTTGCAGTCTTTAACGTGCCTAATATGGTTGCACCTAACTAGAAAATAGTCAATTTGGGTCTTGTGATTACCAATTTTGCATGTGACTACGCCAAGTGTTGGCTACTGCTAGATCAAATGCGGTAGCGGATTGCAACAAGTTAAGCAGTAAGTTATTAAAAATGCTAGGGTAATATTTAACACGGGATATTACATCACTGGCTCTTCAGTTACTAGAGAAATGGAGAACCGGAACACAGTAAAACGTAGTATATTTGCTACGATTGCACTGAAAATCACATAGTTACTGAAATGACGAAACTTCTTGATGATGTACCACGATGTCACTCCGTATAAGACTGCTACCAGAGTCAGTGCGAAAAGAATCCAGGCAATAATGACTATGGTACTTTTGACGAATAGTGTTATAAATATTTCTGGTTCATTCACAATGGCATCGTCTTCGGCCATGGTGAGCGTCTTTGCACGCGATCAGTGATACTCGACCATGTCTATACCATTAACTTGTGTTACTACTTAAAATACTGGATTGAATGGTAGGACGAGTTTTAAAGTAACTGGTCTTATTACCACAAGCACGTCAACGACAGTCATTGATTAATTTATTAACCAACTTCCAAAAGGAGGAGGTTCTCTGCAATTCGTCAGGCGCCGGCAGCAGTGGACTAAGAGCGCGGGTTGTATCGGGCGTCCGATAGAATACACACATACCAGTCAGCTGTTGACCCCATCAACGCACGGCTGCGCTGACGCATTATACTGAGCTTCTTAGATAAAAAATAATAGGGCCTATTGTGGTAGTAATGGCGTAAAACTTTACTGAGAGCAGTTAACTGCCAATTAAAAATGGTTAATGGTTAATAATCGTTTGTGTTACGCATTTATCTAAGTTAATGCATAAGCGGTGTGACTAGCTTCATAATCTCCTGATACAGACGATCTTTGTTTCGATCGCTCACTTAAAAGGTCTCGACATAGTTTCCAGTCTTTACCACAACTATAAAGACGATGGTAGCAAAGTAGATACGGACATCTACATTTTCCCTAAAACATTTTTTTTCCAAAAGATAGCTATTATCAACTTTATCTACAATTCTGTATTAAAATTATTACAAATTCAAAATGATCAAGAAAATCTGGGTGGTAACACACTCGATTAGGATTACATAATGCAGGTACCTACATCACCTCACATCACCTTTGCCAAAAAATATAAATAGAGAAAAAGGGGTTCAGTCTTCTCTGAATTTTGAAAAAAAAAGCCTACAAGGTTAAAACTGTTATAGGAAAAGAAAAACTAAAAGATAGTTTTACAATATTTTTATAACAAGAAATAAAATACACAATAATCAAATAAATTACTGAGACTACTATAGCTACGAGTATCTTATAAGGTAAATCGTCTATCAAAACCGGTTAACATAATTATATGTTTACATTTTTTAACAGGATATACATATCTACAAGTGATTTAAATACCAGTTTTATTTTCCTCAAGACTCGTGACGTCACCTCATTTGAAGCGCGATTTGTTTAGACCTTCTCTTATTTAAAAATTCGCGCCATAATTCCCTATTACTCTTTCCTAAAATGGTATACACAGTCAATGCCATCGCATTCACGTATAATCCTAGATCTACTAATACAATAATATACAAGTCCTTTATTTCAAACCAGCTAAGTAGAGCGGTAAGCGTCAAAACGTTGCTAAAACCAAATACTAACGTGCATATGAAAAATCTACGCCATATATTAGTAAATGTACTAGCACCAATTTCACCACCGCAGAACAGAGAATACAGTACTCTTATATAAAAAACAAAATTTACAATAATAATCAATATAATTAGTACTACTACTAAGAACATTGCAATGAACGCTGGAAGTGCAGTGTCAATTACACCATGAACATTACTTAAAACTGGAGCAACATAAAACAGTAAGAATGATACAATAGGAACACCCCAGCAGGTCAGGCTACTCATAAGGTACCTCCTACGAATGTCCATGTTGAAAACTTTTACAAAGTCAACATAAAAAATATAGCACAGCACTAGTAACCAACTATTGTAAGACAGTAAACTATAAAGAAATAGAGCAAAAGTATAAAGACTCAAACTTGGCAAGTATATCAAGATTTTATCAGGAAAGGTCATGATGAACCACATTAACAAATAAAGCATGTTCGCCATGCAGGCACTGAGAAGCACATAGTTTCTGTAATGGCGAAACTTCTTAATGATGCACCACGAAGTCACTCCGTATAGAACTGCTGCTAGGGGCAGTACAAACAGACTCCAATAAATGATATGGTAAAAAGTGTCACTGGGGTATCTCGAAACAACGTTTTCTGTCATGGCGAGTGATCGCGTACGCAGTTTGCGCGCTATTGATCTGTATACACGCGTCTATACCGATGCGCACGACATAGTGTTATGTAATCAAGTTTTACGATGCTCTCTGTTCCGAACTACTCCGTAGATCTCATGGTCGCAGGCACGACTGCTGAGTGTAAGATCCTGAGTTAGAGTCCCAGGTCGGGCTAAGTGTTATTGGACTATTCTAGTAGTAATTTCTCTATTGGAGCCCGGAGTAGGTGTTGTGATATCCCTGTGCCTCTGAAAGCCCGATAAGCCGTTGGTCCTGCCCATGATCTACGCTGGTCGGATCAGATCGCCGTCCCATCAGACTATGAGGGTATGGGAAGAGATTTATGGGCACACTTGTGTTTAAAAATATATATCAGTATCTAAAATTATTTATTATGACAAATGCTTAATCAAAAACACACTCAAACATTAGTTATATATATTCTAAATACCTTCGAATCTTTAACTTGGATGTTTTTTGGTGGTCATGTTTATCTTGTTGTGTAATGTTCAAATTAAAAAAAACACATTATTTACTTTCGTGAACTTAATATATTTATAGTCTAACTAGTTTTCCTATGTAAGCTTGCACAGAATTCTTATTACTTTCTTTCAAGCGATTTTCGTTTAAAAGCCTTATCAAGAAATTCTCGCCATATTATCCGATTACTCTTAACTATAATTATATACACATTTAATGCGATTGTGTTCAAGTATTCTCCCAACTCTCCTATGACATCAATGACCAAGATCGGTGTTTGTAAAATTTCTGGTAAAGCTGTTAATACTATAATATTACTGAGAATAAATATCAAAGTAGCTATGTAGAAGTGACGCCATTTGTAAGTAGATATTTTCGCACCAGCTACGCTACCGCGGAACAGAGAATTTAAAACTGCTACATAAATAACGAAATTGATAATCACAGGTATTGATACAATTGCCATGGTGAATATACGAAACCCGTTTTCCGTAATAATTTCTCTCGAATTATAGACAAAAAGTATCAATGCAACACCAAAGTATATAGTAGAGTGGTTATAAAAGGTAGGCCCCAGGCGATTAAGCTGCTTTTAAGATATCTCCTACGAATGTCTATGTTGAACACTTTTATAAAATCCACGTATAAAATATAGCACAACACTAGTAACCAACAATGAAAGGCGAGTGAACAGTAAGTTATCAAAGACGCTGGTGTTACTTTTAACACGGGATATTTCATCACTGCCTCTTCAGTTACTAGAGCAATGGACAACTGGAACACAGTAAAACGTATCATATTTGCTACGATTGCACTGAGAATCACATAGTTTCTGAAATGACGAAACTTCTTGATGATGTACCACGATGTTACTCCATATATGATTGCTGCCAAAGTCAGTGCGAAAAGAATCCAGGCAATGATGACTATGACACTTTCGCCGACTATTGTTAGAAATATTTGTGGTTCATACACAATGGTGTCGCTGTCGTCCATGGTGAGCGTTTGTGCGCGCAATCAGTGACGCACGTCCACGTTTATACTAGCAACATGTGGTACTACTTAAGATACTGGTTTGAATGGTAGGATGAGTTTCAAAGTTACTATTTGAATTCTGAGCACGTCAAATTGATTCATTTATTTCGAATACTTACATAACTCCGTTTTATTTATTAATACGTACACAAAGCTACAAAAGCAGACTTAATGCCGGAGGCTTTCTCTACCAGTTAATCAAGGATGGTAAAGAGATATGGCTACTCTATCGTTTTTCGAATTTTATCTTTTTAACAAAGTCCCATACATAGCCTAGTTCATAACTAAGAGATTTTAAATTACTCGGTCAACCCGGATATCAGTGAGCTGAAGTCATCGACGTAGTTTAAAGGGTAAGCAACTTAAAGTGCCAGTGGGTTGGCCATGTTTTCGCAGGACAGACAACTGGTGAATCTGACGAGCCCTAGAGTGGAGATTACGTATCCAAAGCAAGCGTTGCGTGGGACGCCCCCAAGCTAGGTAGACGTACGACCTTTAAAAGGCGGCTAGTGCAGCCACGATGTGAAAGACGGAGGATCGGGTGTTGTGATGCAACTGGAGATTCTGAAACTCAGCCAATAAAGTCTAGATAGGTTGATTTGATTGAGTGATATTGTTGAGATGCTTGCCTCAACAGCGATGGACAAATATATGACAATGACATTACCTGTAGAGAAAATTGTCACGTGACTTTTACGCAGGTAATTGGCGTGAACGCTAACAGATATTGATTTGCCAGCTGATCAGTCAGCTGTTGCCCGCCTCAACGCATGGCTGCGCTTACGCATTATACTTAGCTTCATATTGTAGTTAGCTCTCGATCCTTTTCGTTGTTCTTTTTATTTACATTCATGTCATACATACTCGTATGAACAAAATAATAATTAAATATGGCTACACGGCAATGTGTATCCTACTGGTAAACCGGTTACAAGTTATTTGAAGAATTTGTTGTTTATTAATTTTATTTCAAAAACTATTAAAATCATATCAGGTCCCGTTTTACCCTTTGGGTACGGAACCCTAAAAAAGGAGGGACTACCGAGATAAAGACTAATACAATATCCATAATGTATTATCTTTTAAAAAAAACTTTGCCCCACACTAGGAATTACCTACCTAACTCCTGTATCGTAGACGCGTTTACAAACATGAAAATTCACATACACCACAAGACACCCAGACCCGAAACAACTAACTATCTGTAGGCAATACAAATACTTGTTCCGTGCGGGGATGGAACCCGCGACACGCAGCGCAGCAGCCTACTGCTCAAACCCTGCGCCAAAACAAAAAAAATGGAATGGTTCAAATGGAGCCCTTTGTTGTCACTCACGTGTCCGTCTGTCTGTCCGTACGTCGTCTGTCACAAAATTTTGTTACTAAGTATTTTTTAACTTCCCATTGACCTATGAACTTGAAATTGGGTGATAATGTTTAATATTACGTATACTGTACCTACTAACAATTACCAATATTTGTTTATACATATAACCCTGAATGTGCGAAATCCGACACGCACTTGGGCTGTTTTTTGTTTATCAGTCGTCATCGAGGATCGAAGTATCGAGGGATCAATCGTAGATTGAGGTCAACCGCCTAAAGAAACTGGTTTCAGACATTCGTTTCTGTTTTGATTTTAGATTCCTTAGCCACAAAACTGGTTTGAATATCCTCAAAAATGATGTCAATGACACTTATCACCTAATTTCAAGCGACTTTCTTTTGAATCTCTTGTTTATTAATACTCGCCACATTACCCGATTATTCTTTACTATAACTATATACATGGCCAATGCTATTGTATTCAAATACTCTTCTAATTCTCCTATCACATCGATAATCAAGATCTGTATTTGTAATAATTCAAGAATAGCTGTTAACACTACAATCATCAATCACTTATAATCACAGGTATATCACCTGTGATTATAAGTTTAGGGCACGCTCAGCACAATTTTATTGTTTCTTTGTGTACTTCTTTTTTCCTTTTGTTTGTTGCTGTTGTGTTGTGTCTGTGTCGAATAAATGATTTCTATTCTATTCTATTCTATTAATATAGCAGTTTTGTGTTCTCTGTTCCGAGGTAGTGCAGCTTCCAGTACATATACTCACAAATGGCGTCGCTTCTATATAGCTACATTAATATTTTTACTAAGTAATATTGTAGTGTTAACAGCTATTCTTGAATTATTACAAATGCAGATCTTGATTATCGATGTGATAGGAGAATTAGAAGAGTATTTGAATACAATAGCATTGGCCATGTACCAGGAGTACAGAATCGTGAAGAAGTTAAATTTCAGAGTGGTATAGGTTCACGCACTACCAGGGAGGGGGTGGGATCATAAGAGGTAGCATCTTGAATAAGTATTTTCGGGGCTGGAATACTGAGCGGTATAGATTCTTAAGCTACCAGGAAAACAGAATCATGCAGAAAAGAAATTTCAGACCTGCACGCTGATGAAGCCGCAAGTAAATTATCAGGGTGCCAAAATCATAAAAAAGTTAATTTAACATAAATAACAAAACTTCGATGTCAAACGTAGATACAAACGCAAAAAAAATAATAGGTAGCCCATAGAAAAGAGATGTTCGGCGTAGCGTAAAAAATCGCCATCCAACTTTAGTAAGCCCTACTAATGTAGGAAATTCTAATTTATCATGATCCTAGCCCGTACTAACTTCTAATCTTTCACAAATGTTTGATTTTTCTCTGGACTGAATCCGGATGTCTACGCAGATAGTGTCATGGGCAAGAAGCTAAGAAGTGGTGAAGGGTCTGTCTTTATGTAGAACGACGATCAAAAAGTTCTGGCTCGCAACCTAATTTGAATAACTGACTATTGATTTTGATTTCTACAGTGTTTTTTTAAAGTGCTACTACTCTCTGGAAATACCACTAAAATTTATAATCATACTTTTCACGCGGACAGAGCCACGGGCAAGAAGCTAAGCACCAATTTAATATATGTTCAGGACACAATAAATGAAACAGTCTCGATATGGTAAACTATTATATTTAACACGGTTAGAGTAATAAGATAGGTACCCCGACACACTGAGCGAGTGTGTGTGCCCCTACAGTCTTTATGTGGAACTTTGACGTTCAAAAAAATTTGGCTTTTAGCCTAATTTAAATAACTTTTGATTTTGATTTCTACAGGGTTTATTTAACGTGCTACTCTCTGGAAATACCACTCATACTTATAATTACACTTTTTACGCGGGCGAAGCCTCGGGCGGAAGTTAGTTAGTAAATATTTTATAGTTATCAACATTGTTGGGAAACAAGTTTGAGATTGTTGGAAAGAAATTATCGCATTCAAGATACGTAGTAACGTAGTCAATCCGTAGTAAAAGTATGCTACGGCATAGGTCAGTGAAAGCTACGCCGCCACCGTAGCAAGTGTAAGCTACGTCGTAGCAAACTAATGTGCATTGTTTTATTTTAGTAAGCTGACCGACGTTGTTATGTTCTTTCTATTTTCATACAAAAACCCCATAGAAAATAGCACTTACCATTTTTGCTGCATTTTAATTTTTTGCCCTTATTATTTCCACTATCACGAATATGTCAACAAAAAAATTATGCAAATCGATCCGGAGGGTCATCGAATCGCACCCAACATTTTTTTTTAACGCGTGCCGTCTGCGTGTTTGCTTGGTGCGATTCCCAACAGTCAGCCTCTCGATTCGGTCCACCAATACTTAATAAAGCTTATTGACCACAATAAGCCTGTCAATGATGATTAAGCGATCAAAGTACATATTGCCACTACTGAGAACTGGGTTGGGCACATACCTGTAGTAAGGTACATCCGATTCCACAAGAGTGTATTTCATAGTAAGTTGCTAATGGATAATTCTGGCTACTAGGTTGAGCTAATGCAAGTATTCTTTGAAACCTAGACACGAACCAACGTAAATTAACGTGGTATATTGACTCTAACGGACAGTGACATGCCCGATAGATATCTATGCTGTCCTTCACAATAGTTATCCGTTACTTATTCGCCATGATAACTTCGTCCATAATTGTACAGATAAAATTAGTATAAATGTTATGAGAGTGCAGAATGTTTTAATATGTCAGCAAACCATGACGGGGCCCGTCATGGCCGATGCCTGCCCAGGGGTTGTTAGATAAATTCGAAACAGAGTTACTGCACCCCTGGGCATTCAGGGCAGGGAAGGAACAGTGGTGGCTTTTAGTCAGTAAGAGTCTGACATGACCTCCCGCTTCACCCAGAGCGGGAGATGTCATTGGATGATTTCCCAGTCCCAAAAAAAAAGGTAGGGCTCATAAAAAAAAAGTTTATTTGAGTGATGTATTATTTCTTTGATTAGCCGACGATACGTCGATACCTATTTTACTAACAAAACCACCACTTGTGATTGTCATTACTGTAACTGTATTCGCAATTACATTATCTAAATTTTTGTTTTTTTTTTCCAAAATAATTCTGTAACTCGAATGAATCAGTTGTTAATAAGCATTGAGGTTTTATGCTAAAGGTAGGTAATCATTTGTTGACAAGGGAAAGTAGGACAAAAAGGACAAATATTATAACCGATTGGCACCCACGCGATGGTAAAAGGAAAAGAGGTAAACAGGTAAAAAGATAGATAGATTGTTACGTCCCTTGTTGGCGGTGGTTGAACAGTAAAATAACTTAAGTTCCAAGACAAGTTTATTAACAGTAGTATGGCCATAAGATGTACCAGCCTAAAGCAAATGACAGCTTATTACTAGAACTTAATTAAAAATCTACCTAACTTAACGCTAAACAAGAAGGGCGCCAGGAGGGTTTTAGACAGGTGACGGCAGGTGCATGGAACCCTTCCAGTCCTCAGTACTGCCGGCTGGCGTGAGTCCTTGCCACCAAGTGGTGAACAATTTAGTTTACTAAGTAAAATTAATATAAAGTTATACATACGGTTTGGTATGCGAACATTGAGAGATTTCCATAAAAATTTTCCAACAATCAAAGGGCGTGACGGTATGCTGGAACAAGTGACATAACTAAGTAAAAAACAAATAACATTTCCGAATGGGTTAATCGACTAGTAATTCGTAATGCAACTCACCCCTTTATTGTTTAAGATATTCACTAACAAAAATAGAATCTCCGTTTAGATTGCTGGTTACAATATTTATAAATTTGACATGACGGTATATTGAGAACCTTAGCTCATAAGCGAGCGACGCACGTCTGTCTCCGACTAGTCTTTGCGATGCTGTCTCACTCCAACAACACGGTCGTCTTTATAAGTATTATTTTCATATTGAGGATTGATCTTACAAAATTACTAGAAACACAAAAAGAGAATTCTGACGACGGCCGGGTATGAACGCACGACACATGACATCGCAGTCTGCAAGCAACGCCTAAATATCCATACATGAACTGAGTTAAAATTTGGGTTAAGTCATCCTCGTGGAATGACGTCATTACAATATCCCCAAATCATTCGCATGCCAAATGCCTATATTCTTACCGTGCATATTTTGCAAGCGATACACATTATTCGAGAGCTTCTGTATAATTTTTACTTTTTCAAATTTTGGTGCTAGTTTGGCCATGATTTTTTTTTTTTTTTTTTTTTTATGTTTGATAGGCTCGCGTTTGACCACTATCTCACCTGATGGTAATAATAATAATAATGCCAATAAGCCGGATATAGTGGTGATAGACCGATTAGCGCGCCGCACAATGATAATCGATGTCACCATCCTACATGACGAGAACCTCGTGAAAGCTGAGAAAGAGAAACAAATTAAATATCTTGACTTGGCACACGAGGTTGTCGATATGTGGAATGTGGACTCGGCTGTCATTGTGCCGATAGTCGTTACCGCCAATGGCCTGATGGCTAAAAGCTTCGACGACCACCTGTCGAAGCTGTCGTTGCGCGGTTGGATCAAGGGCCTGATTCAGAAGGCAGTACTCCTTGATACGGCTCGCATTGTGAGGAGGTTCCTGTCTCTGGAGCCCTAACCACCGGTAGCTTGGACCCTGCTCCCGATACCGGTGGACTACTATTTTTTATATTTTTAAATGTTTTCTTTTAAAAATATTTAAAAATGTAAATAATATGTGTAAAAATAAATATACGAAATAATAATAATAATATAATCTTATTGCTTGCTTTGGATAAGTATTTGGTTCTTTTCCATACAATGTCCCCTTCTGTGAATTTTGCCGGTCTATAATTCTTATTATAGTATTTGCCACTATTATTATGAGCTTGTTTTAGTTTCAATTGTACGTCTCTGTACAAGTTTTGTCTTTTCGTGATATCCCTTACAACTTTGTCATATTTACAATTTAATTCTTTGCTCACATCTAGAGGATTAGTGTCTAATGCCGAAATATCGAAAGGTGGAATTGAAACTTCCCTACCAAAGAACAGGTATGAGGGCGTGTAACCTGTAGTCTCATGTACCGCTGTATTTATAGAATGTGCAATTCCTTGCAAGTTAATGTCCCATTCTTTATGTTTCTTAGCAGCTGTCAGAGTCCCTACTACCCTATTAACACGTTCCGTCGGATTGCTTTGTGGATGATAAAGTGGTGTATACCTTAATCTACACTGGTACTTAGTGGCTATTTCCTTAAATAATTGCGACTCAAATTGTTTGGCATTGCCAAGAGTTACTACTATTATTCAATTTTTTCAGACAACTAAACAAGGTTACTAAAAGAGACACTTACCAAAGGGTACTATATGAGACACTTACCAAAGGGTAAGTGTCTCTTTTAGTAACCTTGTTTAGTTGTCTGCTGTCTAGACAGTCTATTTTCGTCGTTAGGTTTTTTAACTAAAATTACAGGTGAACACCAAGGACTGATAGATGGTTCTATGACATCACTTTCGAGCATCTCATCGATTTCTTTCTCTATTTGTTTTTTTATGGTTGGTGAGAAATTATATTGTTTTTGAAAAACAGGTTTGTGATTTTCTGTGTCAATGGTATGTTTTAGAATATGAGTTCTACCTAACCCAGTGCCAATACTATTCTTCATTTCTGTAACTAGCCCAAACAATTCCTGTTGCTGGCTGACACTTAAATCTTCTATAGGTATGATTGTTGTTGTTTTGGAAGTTTCTAGAAGTGAGATCTCTTTGTTTATAAATTCACAATCACTCTTGAGCTTTAATTGAATTCCGAACGCATCAAAAAAATCTTTACCGAGAAGTAGATTTTGTGATAATCCTGGCATTACCAACATTGACATAATATGAAATTGATTATCAAATGATACCGGAACATCAAAAACCTCCGTAATAGTGTGACTGGTTCCATCAGCCGTGGACAATCTAGCACCTGTTTTGAAATACGAACGTAATCCTAATGTAGTCAAAACACTAGCAAACTTAGAATTTATTACTGTTAGATTAGCTCTACTGTCTAATAAACCTATACAGTCGCAATCCATAACCTTGAACTTAATATAATTACGGTTGTCATTATCAATGTGGAAAATCCTGCAGATTTCGTTATATTTGAAAAAGT
The DNA here is from genome assembly GCA_951329385.1 of Polia nebulosa. Lineage (NCBI taxonomy): Eukaryota > Metazoa > Arthropoda > Insecta > Lepidoptera > Noctuidae > Polia > Polia nebulosa. The sequence goes on along the minus strand of OX589613.1, from coordinate 6,752,670 downwards.
GTTGTAATGTCTGTAATCAATCCTGCCATTCTTTACTATGCTTTTGCAGGGGAGGCACTACTTGGCAGGTTTTGTACCTTCCCCTGACGCGTTTCCCTTACACGAACAATTTTTTGAAGTAACCCCAAAACGACCACACTTAAAGTTGTTTGACTACGGTGCAGGCTCTAAATAGATGTCCTATTTCTCTACAATTCCAGCAGCGACTACCTACGGGCTTAATATTTTTTTATCTCTGCTAGTACTGGCATTTCTTTTATTTCCGGATTGACAATATACGCAGACGCACTGGGTTTATAAGCCAAATCGGGTTCTAATTTAAACAGGCTTTGTGGCTCCTGAAAGTTGTCACAATTACGTTTAGTTCTTTCTAATATTCGTAATGTGTTAACCAGATCATCCACTGATATGAAAGTATCCCTGCAGACAGCTCTCTGAAAATATGGCTGCAGATTTTTAATTATAATCTGGATTTTTTCACTTTCAGAAATCTTGTTAGGTGGTGTGTGTATTAGAGTAAGATCCCAGAGCAATCAGACATAACTTATTTTCACACGGATGACATCTGAAGTTTTCAGTAGCGTCTCGTGTGCCTTGAATACCTACGCGCTTTGTGGAACTTGCCGAGTGACACCTGGGCAGGTACCAGGTGAGAAAGGTAACTAAAAATAAGAATTATTTAACTTAAATTCACATGGCTGCAAAAAGTGCAAAATCATTTTAAAACAGCGAATAATCCATAACTCAACTGATTCTAAGTCAACACTTGACTTCACATTTGGTTTTTTGTTATTTTGGCTTATTTGCTTTTTGCTTATTTGCTTTTTTGCTTTTTGGCTTTTTGGCTTATTTGCTTTTTGGCTTTTTTGCTTTTTTGGCTTTTTTGCTTTTTTGCTTTTTGGCTTTTTGCTTTTTGCTTTTTTGCTTTTTGGCTTTTTGCTTTTTTGCTTTTTTGCTTTTTTGCTTTTTTGCTTTTTTGCTTTTTGGCTTTTTGGCTTTTTGCTTTTTTGCTTTTTGGCTTTTTGCTTTTTGCTTTTTGCTTTTTGCTTTTTGCTTTTTGCTTTTTGCTTTTTGCTTTTTGCTTTTTGCTTTTTGCTTTTTGCTTTTTGCTTTTTGCTTTTTGCTGTTTGCTTTTTGCTTTTTGCTTTTTGCTTTTTGCTTTTTGCTTTTTGCTTTTTGCTTTTTGCTTTTTGCTTTTTGCTTTTTGCTTTTTGCTTTTTGCTTTTTGCTTTTTGCTTTTTGCTTTTTGCTTTTTGCTTTTTGCTTTTTGCTTTTTGCTTTTTGCTTTTTGCTTTTTGCTTTTTGCTTTTTGCTTTTTGCTTTTTGCTTTTTGCTTGTTGCTTTTTGCTTTTTGCTTTTTGCTTTTTGCTTTTTGCTTTTTGCTTTTTGCTTTTTGCTTTTTGCTTTTTGCTTTTTGCTTTTTGCTTTTTGCTTTTTGCTTTTTGCTTTTTGCTTTTTGCTTTTTGCTTTTTGCTTTTTGCTTTTTGCTTTTTGCTTTTTGCTTTTTGCTTTTTGCTTTTTGCTTTTTGCTTTTTGCTTTTTGCTTTTTGCTTTTTGCTTTTTGCTTTTTGCTTTTTGCTTTATGCTTTTTGCTTTTCCCTCTTCAGAACGACGCAAGAACCACCAAAAAAAACCATCCCAAAAAAAAAACAATAGAACCATGAAGACTAGTTCCAAAAACAAAAGCAAAAAAAGCAAAAATTAAAAAGCGAAAATCAAAAAGCAAAAAGCAAAAGCAGTGTTCAGAAGAACAACTACTCTGTGGTCTATGGTATGGTAACTCTATGGTCTCGCTCTTTTATAAATACACTAATCAACTTATAGAGTAAGATCCCAGAGCAATCAGACATAACTTATTTTCACACGGATGAAACCTGAAGTTTTCAGTAGCGTCTTGTGTGCCTTGAATACCTACGCGCTTTGTGGAACTTGCCGAGTGACACCTGGGCAGGTACCAGGTGAGAAAGGTAACTAAAAATAAGAATTATTTAACTTAAATTCACATGGCTGATTTTTATATATGTCATGTAGAATATTATTTTAAAGTAATATCATAAGTGTCAGACACTTTTGATGGACAAGAGCTTTTTTCAGACGCTTTTAAGCTTCCCAAAAAATAAAAAAAGTGCAAAAACATTTTAAAACAGCGAATAATCCATAACCTCAAATTCAAAGATGTAGTTTTACCGGATGACTTGTATGACAGTGGTTACCATCGAGAATGTTATAAAAATTTTACTGCTCTGCCAAAAAAATATTTTTCCGCCATACCTGAAACACCAAAAAATACTGAAAAAAAATCATCGAGTAGTGTTAAAAATTCATTAGTTGCATCGACATCAAGCCAACCTTGTAATCTTAGTACTAACGATGATCTATGTACAGCGTCTACCTCAAGTCCAGCTAATTCAATGCCTGAACCAAGTGTTGAGCCAAATGTGAAGTCAAGTGTTGACTTAGAATCAGTTGAGTTATGGATTATTCGCTGTTTTAAAATGTTTTTGCACTTTTTCAATATTTCTTCGGAGAGTAATATAAGTTTATCATGAGATTTTTTACAAAATGTACATTTCAATTTCTCTTCTTCCATGATTATCACTATTACAAACAACTTAATAAAACACTCACAAATAACCTGATGTAAACAACAAAAACATGTGCTCTCGCAGGCTCGGACTATACTGTATACTATAAGTTATATTACACACAAACAGCACATACACAGTAGATTGAAACAGATGGTGAGTTAAAGAAGGGGAACCGAGTTATTATGGATGTCTCACTCACTCTGAAGCGCATGCATAGTGCTCTCGCCCTCATACTTCTGGCTGAATATTTTTTGTCTTAGGGGATGTTTGGTCACTCTAATTTGTCTGACTGATTGAATATAACTTTTAAATAAATACTTCAATAACATATTAAAAAATCAGACATGTAAAAATAAGTAAAGTTCATTTATTTTTTGGGTAGCTTAAAAGCGTCTGACAAAAGCTCTGGTCCATCAAAAGTGTCTGACACTTATGATATTACTTTAAAATAATATTCTACATGACATATATAAAAATCAGCCATGTGAATTTAAGTTAAATAATTCTTATTTTTAGTTACCTTTCTCACCTGGTACCTGCCCAGTGGGCCTAGTGTGAGTTTTTTATCGCGCTCGAACGCGTTTGCGTAAACGTTCGCTTATGTGGGAATGTAAGGTGAATGGAATGGTAACACTGGATGACGGAGGACAACACTAGACGAGGGAGTGGGAGAACGACGAATGGACGATAGTGTGCGCGGTGTGTTTTTGAGCTCGAACGATTTTTATAAAGTGTAACTTGTTTTTTTATTGATAATTAAAACGCAGTCAAACCACCCAAATTGGCTGTTTACTTTGCCCTCGATCCCACAAATTGGGGGCTCGTCCGGGATCGAGTAATATTAAAATAAAAACTCAAGTATACGACGCGACCGCGTGCTCGACGAGGTTAGCCGTATCGGTGAAATATATTTTTTTTCTCCTTGTGAGTAAAGACGAACGACGGAAGACGACGAAGACGCACGCTACGACGATACAGAAAAAAAAATATTTTAACCAGGCAGATGGCGAAACGACAAGACGACGCTGCAAAAACGGCTCAGGTCATACAAGGTCAGCAGGATTCTCATCCGACCTCGACGCTTCACATGAGTGCGGAGTTAATACCAAAATTTAGTGGGCAAGATAAAACCTATCCAGCTTCGCGATGGGTTCAGGATGTGGAAGATCACGCATTAATTTTTGAGTGGACCCCAGTTCAACAGCTCCTCGTTGCCCGACGCGCTTTGGTTGGCACCGCGGCGCTATGGCTGAAGTCGGAGCGGCCATTTAAAACGTGGGATGCTCTAAAGGAAGATTTATTGAAGGAGTTCGCGGACACTACTGATTCTAAGACCATTCACGAGATGATGAGTTCGCGGAAAAAAAAGAAGACAGAAAGCTGCTTAGATTATCTATTGATAATGAAAGAAATGGGAAAAAGGGGCAAAATGCCTGACTACGTTGCCATAAAATATATTATAGACGGAATCATCGACATAGAGGTAAACAAAATGATGCTATACGGTGTTAAAACATATCCAGATCTAAAAGAAAAACTAAAAATTTATGAAAACTTGAAAGAAAACATGAAGAAGGACAGTGTGAGTGCGAATCAAAAGCAGCAAGGAAGATCAGGTTCAAAATCGTCAAATACATCACGATGTTATAACTGTGGAGAAGAAAATCATGTGTCGTCGGCATGTCCAAATAAAACGAAAGGCAAGAAATGCTTTCGGTGCAATGAGTTCGGCCATGTTGCTGCGGAGTGCAAGAAAGAGATAGATAATATAATGAACGTGAAGTCCGACGTGACGTCAAAAACACAATCAAGACAGCAGGTTAGCCAACCGTCAACATCCAGAGGAAGTTTCTTCAATTCGTCTCAGGCGCAGTATTCGCAGACAGGTGGCAGCACGGTGTATGTGGAGTCCGAGAAAAATACGCTTTGTAATGTTGGCAGCCCGCAATTGGTTGACATTGACAGTGACACATACCGACGAGATGACAGTTCGATCGACAATGACTTACGCGAACGTGCAGTTTGTATTTGCAATGAGAAACGAACAATATCGACATACGAAAAACCATTCAAGGATGTGAAAATACACGATTTAATAACAGTAACAGCGTTAATAGACAGCGGCAGTGACATCAATTTAATCTCTAGTGAGTGCTACAAACAAATAGGTTCGCCACAGTTGAATACAAATAAAAACATTAAGATGACGGGATTAGGATTTTCCGAAGTGCGTACCATAGGACATTTGAACACTACTATTGAAATCGATGGTTACAAATATCAAAATGTTGGGTGTTATGTAGTTCCACAAGCGTGTATGCCTTTTAAATTGTTAATAGGACAAGATTTCTTAAAAAATGTAATTTGTGTATTGAATGGAAGTTTTGTGCGAATGATGCCTGTCAATGAAGTTTGGTTGAGTAGGATCAACTGTTTTCCATGTGTTTCTGATGTTATAGGTTACATCGGTAGTGAACATTTAAAAGACCAGATCATCTTATGTGTCAAGAATTATCAACCTAAACAAATTAAAGATGTCCCAATCCAACTCAAGATTATACTTAAAGATGATACACCGGTAGCTCAGCGACCACGACGTATAGCATTAAGGGAACAAGAAGAGGTAAATAAACAAATAGCAGAGTGGTTGGCAAATGAAATTATAAGGGTAAGTTTTTCTGATTATGCAAGTCCTCTAGTCTTGGTTCGTAAAAAGGATGGTTCTACCCGTATTTGTGTGGACTATAGACAATTAAACAAGAAGATAGTCAAAGATGAATTTCCACTACCCCTAATCGAAGATTACATAGACAGACTGGCGAGTGCTAAAGTCTTCAGTGTACTAGATTTGAAAAATGGATTTTTCCACTTGAAAGTCAGCGAGGAAAGTGTAAAATATACTTCGTTTGTGACGCACAACGGACAATATGATTTTTTAAGAGCTCCGTTTGGTTTGTCAGTATGTCCCAAATATTTCATGCGTTTCATTACAATTGCTTTTAGGGATTTCATAGCAGAAGGAAAAGTGATGATCTTCATGGACGATATTTTGATACCAGCGGAAAATGAACAGCAAGCAGTAGAAAGACTAAAGGAAGTTCTGGCAGTAGCGTCCCAGTATGGACTACAATTCAATTGGAAAAAGGCAAACCTGGTATGTCACAGTATTACTTATCTAGGACATGTGATTCAAGCTGGCGAAGTGAGACCTTCCACTGATAAGACTGATGCAGTTATGAAATTTCCGGAGCCTAAGACGGTAAAACAGTTGCATAGTTTCGTAGGTTTAGCGTCATACTTTAGAAAGTACATTCCAGAATTTGCATTAATTGTTAGCCCTTTAACCAACCTACTAAAGAAGAACATAAATTTTAAATTCAATCAAAAAGAACGAGATGCCTTCAATTTGATCAAGGAAAAGTTATCAAGTGATCCAGTGTTAAAAATATTCAACCCTAAGCTCCAGACAGAACTTCACACCGATGCAGCCAGCACTGGCTATGCTGCCATTCTGATGCAGCGTAGTGTTGACGATGGACAATTTCACCCTGTTTACTACATGAGCCGCAAAACAACAGACACTGAAAGTAGATATACCAGTTATGAACTGGAAGCATTAGCAATAATCGAGGGAGTTAAAAAATTTAGACATTACCTTTTTGGCAGACACTTTAAAATCATAACAGACTGTAGAGCATTTCAGATGACATTAAATAAAAAAGACCTAGCAATGTCTACACGGGTAGCCCGGTGGATATTGTTCCTGCAGGACTTTGATTTCAGCATTGAACATCGAGAAGGTTCACGAATGAGACACTCTGATGCCCTCAGCCGAAACCCGTATGTAGCTGTTATAAATGAACTACATGAAAACATTAAGAAAGCTCAACAGGCAGATGAAGGTTTAAAGGCCATAACCATTATTTTACAGAATTCACAGTATGAAGACTATTTGTTGGACAATGGACTGATTTATAAAGGAATTGACAAGAAGCTGGTGATCCCAAAGATTATGGAAGATGAAATTATAAGAACAATCCACCAAAATGGTCACTTCGGCAAAAAGAAGATGCTGGAACTACTAAATAAAGATTACTACATAAAAAATGTGAGTAAAAAAATAGATGACTTCTTAGTAACATGTATTCCATGCTTATTGGCAACTAGTAAGGAGGGAAAGCAAGAGGGATTACTACATGTAATTGAAAAAGAAGCTATACCTTTGCACACTTTGCATCTGGATCATATTGGTCCAATGACGGATACGAAGAAGCAATATAATCATATCTTGACAATAGTAGACGCCTTTACAAAGTTTGTTTGGCTTTTTCCAGTGAAGAGTACGACGAGTAAAGAGACTATAGATAAATTACGTATACACCAACAACAGTATGGAAACCCGAGTAGATTTATAACAGACAGAGGTACCTCATACACGAGTTCCGAGTTCAAGGAATATTGCAGTGAAGAGGGGATACAGCATGTGAAAATAACAACGGGAATGCCAAGAGCTAACGGTCAAGTGGAGCGCATTCATAGAATCATCATTTCAATCCTTACCAAACTGTGTATAGAAAACCCCACATTATGGTACCGGCATGTGAGCCGGGTACAGCGAGCGCTAAATAGCACATACCAAAGAAGTACAGGTACAACACCATTTGAACTGTTAGTTGGAGTGAGAATGAAATCAAAAGAGGGCATTGAGATCTATGATCTACTACGTCGACACGAAAGAGATAACTTCATGATAGAAAGGGAACAACTTAGGCAGAAAGCTAAGGAACAAATACTACAGGTGCAAGAAGAGAATATTAAGAATTTCAATAAGAAAAGAAAGGAAGCAAATCAGTATAAAGAGGGTGATTTGGTAGCAATAAGAAGGACACAATTTGGGGTGGGATTAAAAATTAAACCAAAGTATTTTGGGCCCTATAAAGTAACAAAAGCAAAAGGCAATGATCGCTATGATGTAGAAAAATGTGATTCTGGTAGTGAAGGACCGAGTAAAACATCTACGGCAGCAGATAGTATGAAATTGTGGCCTACATAATACAAGGATTAATTACTGGTAAGATTTAAGAATACACATGGAAGTATGAAAGGTGATGAATGAAAGCAACATTTTAATAATAAGATACACACAGTATAAGTTTGTAAACATGTTAATATTAAGATTTCAAAGTGGCATACAATATTTTTCCCCATATTTAAAAGCACTTATTCTTTGTAAACCATAATTCAGAAGAGGAATAATCAGTTATATTTAGGAACTAAATAAATTCATGATGTTATTACCATCTCGGTTATGCTATTATCTGTTTTATTTATGTAACCATAACTAAAAACATGATGTAATTGTAAAAATAATAGAGTAGAGTGTCTCTGTAAACTAATCATTAATTTTAACTTTCCTATGACATGTAAGGATGTTTAAAGATTATAAACGTTAAGAAATTTGGCATGTTACTGAAATTAAAGATAGGATGTGCAAGATAAGAGGATAATATGTCAGGCTACAGCATGAAAGGAACGAGTGTATGACTGAGGACAGTCATGAAAGTCAGAATGGCCGAATGTGGGAATGTAAGGTGAATGGAATGGTAACACTGGATGACGGAGGACAACACTAGACGAGGGAGTGGGAGAACGACGAATGGACGATAGTGTGCGCGGTGTGTTTTTGAGCTCGAACGATTTTTATAAAGTGTAACTTGTTTTTTTATTGATAATTAAAACGCAGTCAAACCACCCAAATTGGCTGTTTACTTTGCCCTCGATCCCACACTTATGTCAAATCGTATAGAAAAAAAGAGATTACCCGTTATTGTCACCAGGCGGCGCTTATACAGTTTTAGTACAAATTGAAGTTTACGCAAACGCGTTCGAGTGCGTTAAAAAACTCACACTAGGCCCTCAGGTGTCACTCGGCAAGTTCCACAAAGCGCGTAGGTATTCAAGGCACACGAGACGCTACTGAAAACTTCAGGTTTCATCCGTGTGAAAATAAGTTATGTCTGATTGCTCTGGGATCTTGGACTATATTAAACATATTCTGCATTACAAAAATATAAATTACCGCCGATTCGTCTTTACCCTGTGTTCTAGTTTTAATTTCGTCTAATAAATCTTCTTGGTAATAAGGAGATTGAAATGTACGTTTGAGAAGAAATACCAATTCCTCCCAATCACATACACTGTCCTTATTCGCCCTATACCATATGAGCGCATCACCCTCAAAGAAATCAATAGCATACCTCCACAAATCAATGTCCCTAGCATTGCGTGCTTCTTTTATTTCTTCTACCCGTTCTATAAATGCATTTACACTCATGTTATTTCCACCGGAGAACTTTATACCCCAACTACTGATCGGAACTAATTTCCGATTTCCCACACCGTCCTCAATAGTCGAACTGCGAAATAATTTTGTGTCTTTATTTTTGTCGTTAAAGCAATCCTCAAAGGTACAAGTTTTTCTCTCAGTTTGTTGCTGATTCACGGCCCCTTGTGGTGTTTGCCCTATTATGTTTCTACTTTCTTACAACTTTTTTATAATTTTGTTGCCAACCTCACCCAAAGTATCTACTAAGTTACTTTTATTCTCAGCTGACAAATCAGCTTCTACAGGTGGTTCGTCTCGTTCTTTTAACTGACCCAATAACATATCTCCCTTTGTTTTTAATTCTGATTTTAATTTTGTTGCCCCATCTGATGTCGGTGTGATGAAAACTAATCTGTTCTGAACATGGATTAACCTAGACACAAGTCTCCTAAATAATAGTTTATCCGGCCCGTCTGTCAATTCCGATATGTATTGTGTTAATATTTTTAGTTTTTTCGAGCAAGTTTCAAGTTCTACTGACTGCGCCTGCAACCTCTGTCTCGGCGCTTTAATTTCATGTCAATAGTCCCCGGTTTGTTCACTTAAAAGTACTTCCTTTAATAAATTTCTTAATACTGAAACAACCGCCCTCACACCTATGCCCCGGCACGCAAGTTCAAATTCCAGTTCATCTTTTAAGCGATAATGTGGATCCATTATGGCAAAACTTAAAAAAAAAAAAAAAATTATTTTTTTGTCACCCTGTATATATATCTTCTATTTTTTTTTTGCAAATTATGGCCAAACTTGCACCCTAATGTTACAATATAACTACTGCGCTTGTACTTAATTAATTTTGTTGGAAAATTTCATAACAAAAAAAATAACACTGTATATTCACAACAGTACAAATTTTCAAGAAAAAATCTTATATAAACAGAACGGGTAGAAAACAATTAAACTTTATTAATCCTAGAAACCTAAAACACCCTATGATAAAGTGTAATACATAACGACTCTGAATGATCACAACACTAAAACTTAATACTATGAAATAAAGCACTTACTTATACCCTCAATAAACAGAAGAGAAAACACTGTGCAAACCACCATATTTTTACGTTGTGCGCCATGTTACGTCCCTTGTTGGCGGTGGTTGAACAGTAAAACAACTTAAGTTCCAACACAAGTTTATTAACAGTAATATGGCCATAAGATGTACCAGCCTAAAGTAAATGACAGCTTATTACTAGAACTTAATTAAAACTATACCTAACTTAACGCTAAACAAGAAGGGCGCCAGGAGGGTTTTAGACAGGTGACGGTAGGTGCATGGAACCCTTCCAGTCCTCAGTACTGCCGGCTGGCGTGAGTCCTTGCCACCAAGTGGTGAACAATTTAGTTTACTAAATAAAATTAATATAAAGTTATACATACGGTTTGGTATGCGAACATTTAGAGACTTCCATAAAAATTCTTCAACAATCAAAAGGCATGCATGACGGTATGCTGGAACAATTGACATCAATATGTAAAAACAAATAACATTTCCGAATGGGTTAATCGACTAGTAATTCGTAATGCAACTCACCCCTTTATTGTTTAAGATATTCACTAACAAAAATAGAATCTCCGTATAGATTGCTGGTTAGAATATTTATAAATTTGACATGACGGTATATTGAGAACCTTAGCTCATAAGCGAGCGACGCACGTCTGTCTCCGACTAGTCTTTGCGATGCTATGTCTCACTCCAACAACACGGTCGTCTTTATAAGTATTATTTTCATATTGAGGATTGATCTTACAGAATTACTAGAAACACAAAAAGAGAATTCTGACGACGGCCGGGTTTGAACGCACGACACATGACACCGCAGTCTGCAAGCAACGCCTGTGTGCTATTTATCCATACATGAACTGAGTTAAAATTTGGGTTTAAGTCATCCTCGTGGAATGACGTCATTACAAGATGATTTTACAAATGCTGGAGAAGGTATCTGATCAAGAAAGGCTAAAGATAGAGAAGAATGGAAACAGCTGGATAGGTCTATGTGTCACAGACACGCTGATTACTAATCCGCGAAACTGATGCTACGGGTAGGTAATCATTTGTTGACAAGGGACAGTAGGACAAAAAGTACAAATATTAAAACCGATTGGCAACCACGCGATGGTAAAAATAAAAGAGGTAGATAGGCAAAAAGATAGATAGATGATATTAGAAATGTTGGAGAAGGTATTTTTATCAAGAAAGGCTAAAGATAGAGAAGAATGGAAACAGCTGGAAGAGGCCTATGTGTCACAGACACGCTGACTATACTAATCCGCGAAACTGGATGTGTTATTTTTAAGTTAAAAAATGTTATGCATACATTGTAGTTTAGTGTCAACAATAAAGTCTTATTATTATTATTATAATCGTTTGTTGGCTGTGGTAGACAAGGATGAGATCAGAGTGGCTACTTGCAGTCGCATAATAAAAAGAGTGTCTGCAGCAATTGTGACTCTACGTCCACAGTTTTTCAAATTTCCTGATACAAGTGAGGGAAATAAACGTAAAAATAACACGTAATGCACCCTCACAAGTCACAACAAACAAAACAAAATATAACGAGAACGACCGAATCTCATCTCACGTCAGAAATAGTCAAATACAAATAAGAACACAGATAACACGCGAGGATTCGTAATGATACTCAAAGCAAGCAAGAAAATATGAAATTAATTAAAAATATGAATTACATAATATTTATTATTGCTATCAAAACATGATTCACTGTATAATTATAAGTGTATACTTTAGAAAATTTCGTAAAAATCTAGCTTGTTTCAAAGTATCGATATGTTCAAAGACGAAGCAGTCACTATTATTGAAAACAAAAGGACACATAGTTAGGTGATAGAAATGATGGTGAAACGAAATTGAATTTAGGGGCCAGTTTGGGGAAGCTTGTAAGCTAAGGATCCCATACGTAGGTGGCAGTACAGGGGATGTCGATAAAAATAGGCACTAGTCTTCAAACATTGTGGGATAGGGGATGAGAAGACCTGACGAAGTTTTCCAAATGCTGCCCAACCCAGCCGGATGCTTCTGTCAACTTCTTTTTTCAAAATTGTGTCTACCGAGCTGGATGACTTGCCCTAGGTAGACATACTTCTTCACATCTTCGAGAAGGTATACCGCCGCTTGCCCGAATTTTATTTACCCTAATATCATTTGCCATAATAGTCAACAGTCATAATATTATACGACGTAATATTCATTTACCCTACTCTTATTTGCTATATTAGTCACGTGCTAGAAGCTTTGTTTCCCATAAAGTCACTTACCATAACATCATTTGTAATAATCATTGTAAGCCCTAATTATCACATGCCCTAATTATCACATGTCCTAATTATCACATGCCCTAATTATCACATGCCATAATTATCATATGCCATAACATCATTTGCCATCGACATTGGGTATGTAACGGTTGTTATATCAGGAGAATCTGGATGCAATCGGGACTTTAGGGCACTCCGACTCGGATAGGTTAGGTTAGAAGGGGATGGCGGGGTCTATTCGCTCGCTTCGTTCGCTCACACGACCCCGCCATCCCCTTCTAACCTAACCTATCCGAGTCGAACGAAGCGAGCGAATAGACCCCGCCATCCCCTTCGTGGTTATTTTTCTATAAACCACACAGAAGTAGGAGCCCCGCAAAGCGGGGCTCCGTCGACCAAGCCCACCATCAACCATGCATAGAATATTTTAAGGTTTGGCTAGGTCTATTCGCTCGCTACGCTCGCTCAAACAACCCCGCCATCCCCTTCGTGGTTATTTTTTTATAAACCACCCAGAAATAGTTTGGTTAGGTGCCATTTGAGTTAGGTTATAACTGTGACCATTAAACTTAATAAAGAAGAATAAATAAATTTATTCTAATTATACCAAACATTACACACCCATCGACATTGACAGCCAGAAAGCTAATAAGTAGGTAGGTATTAGAATTAAAAACAAGTTTAATAATCAAACTATATTATAAGGAAACATCAACAGTGTGACGTTAGCTGAACTGTCAAAATCAACTGACAGATCCAACATCTCATCGTCCGACTCTCACGCTACTCACCAAAGAGTATAAAAATAATACGGGACCTACTCACTTTTGCTAGGGACAGATCCACGGACGGGCGCATCACATACGTATCGTATAACATTTAATATTATTTAGTAGAATGCACGTGTGCAAGAAAACCGAAATCAATAATCTTTTTAAATTGTTATTTCTTTATAGAACATTGTTTAATTTGCTTTTATCAGAAGTGGGATCACTACTACCCACATTTGATTATAGTTTACGCATTGTTGATTTCTCGTTATTTTGTTGTTTACTGTGCATTATCGTGTTGAGTGACGCAATAATGGGAAAACGACATCGTTCACGTAGTGGTTCGCACAGTCGTTCGCGTTCTAGGAGTCGCAAAGTTTCGAAACGTCGGCATCGAAACCGTTCGACGCACAGCCCGCAATCTAGAAGTAGTTCAGGATTACGTGAGTCCTTACAAACAATCGTGTCTCGGTTAAATGCGTTAGAAGATAATATGTCGCCGGTAGCTAAGTCGCCTAATGTCGAAGTACCGTCGATCAATAACGATTCAACGGAAAAAATTGTGAAGGCTATTCATTCTTTAAAATACAGTAGTACACGTGATTTTTACGTATCAAATTTTGACCCTAATATACACGATGTTGATACCTGGTTTGATGAGGTAGATCGAGCGCAAATTCTAAATAAGTGGAATGAGGCTGAATGTTTGTCGCGTATCAATGACCGATACGCGACAAACATCATGCGTCTAAAGGGCGATGCAAAGTCCTGGTTGGATGACTGGGTTACGACAGATCGGTCTTGGAGTAATTTTAAATAAGATTTTAAATCCTTGTGCGTGAAAAAAATTGACGTAGCGAATATTCTTTATGTGGTCATGAGTACCAATTCTGATACTTTTGCTACGTATGCAGAGTATGTACGTCGATCTTTATTACGGTTACAAATAGTTAAAGGTTTGAGCGACGAACTTATTACTGCTATTATTATACGTGGTATCTATAGTTGCAAAACTTCTGAAATATTCTGAATAATTCCGGAATACTTCTGGGAAAGTTTCTTTAAATCCGAATTATTCAAAATGAATTTAACTAAGATTTTTTTTTTTGCTGAAAAATCGTATTTTGCATCGATCGTCGATCGCCGCCGCCGCTGCTCCTCTGTGCGCCGGCCGCTGCCGCCGCGCTGGCGCCACGCCGCGCGCGCCCGACTGCCACGAGTCGTGCGTGCAGGCGATGGCGGTGCGAGGTGCGGTAAGAGCGGAGATGCTCCCCGGAGAAGTTTTCACCCGCGCGAGAAAGATTCGTACCCCGCAATCGAATGTTTCCGCGGAATATTTCGCCCGAATAATTCAATGGGAATTATTCTTTTGTTTTTAGGTAGGTACCTACTTATTTCGAAATCGAATGCTATTTTTATAAATGTCAGTTGTGGAATAAAAAACCAGGCCTAGCATATTTGATTTGTTTTTTGAAAAAGGGTTACTTATGTTTTTGGTTAGTTTGTATGTACCTCTGTACGCATCGCGAGTATTCGCGAGTCGCATAGGTAGGTATTAATCATTACCTACCTACTTAACGCGTATAATAGCCCAGTCAATAAAAACAAACAAAGGCAAACCTTGCAAGCAAACACGTTTTGATGCGGTTTTCAGAAAAGTGTTATACTTAGGAGCAGGTTTTGGTATTTTAACCGATTTAAAAAAAGGAGGTTATGAGTTTGAACCGTATTTATGTATGTTTGTCCGCGATCATCTCGCGTTTGGCTGAACCGATTTTGATGCAGTTTTCAGAACAGTATTATTAGTCACTATAGGTATACGTGACATAAAAAAATGTTGAAAAATAGGTAGTAAGGTCAATTTTCCTGGTTTTTTTGACAGTTGAAATATTCCCAAAGTTTCGGAATATTTCGGAATACTTCCGAAGTATTCGACGGGAATGATTCGGAATTTTTCCCGCCAGCATCTATAGTGGTATCAATGAACCCAATATTAAAGCGGCAGCTACTAATGATAACCTTAAGCCGTGCGAGTTAGTCAATTATTTTTCTACTTTTGTGAAACCGGTTGAGGGTAAGCATGAAAAACGTTTAAATCGTGAGTTTACAGCATGTAAGGAGGTTGTGAAACCAAATTTTGCCAAACCTCCCGCCCAAAAGACCCCATTTAAATGTTTTTATGTGGTCAAACCGGGCATAAACAAATTAACTGTCATGCAAAACAAAAACCGTCAGCTACTAGTACAAATACAGCTACCAATGACGTAAAGTCGGTAAAGAAAATTGTTTGCGCGTATTGTAAGAAAACTGGGCACCATATTGTTAGCATTCACAATAATCGACTGTTTAATTTTATTATGTTGCAACACTTATTTTTATGTGGCAACCTATAGATCAATTTTAAAAATAAAAGACAATCCATAAATTGATTTAAAGAAGTATCTACAGGTGTTTTCTTTCAAGTCAGAAGTGTGCTCAAGTGTATCCACGTGCCTGATGTTGCGGTTTCCTGGACATAGGACATTTTGAGGTCAGAGATCCATGCATTACTTCTATCAGTGATTTTGTGACAAACAGTTTAATGTTTAAACAGTGCCTGTTTGCAATTGCAAACAAGATCTAAACGTTTAAAACAGTAACGGTTCTGTGAATTTATTTGGAAATAGATAGTAGTAGATACCTACCTAAAGGTATCAATTTGTGGACAGCTTGTTTATTTCTGTTAAGAAGTGTTCAATCAAAAATTTTTAACTGTATTTAGAAATACCTACAAGCGAACAAAAAAAAATGTATTTAACATTACTGTTCAACTTTATAGCATAGTTGCTGATTGAGACGGTTATATTATTTGAATATCGTGTACGTGTCTGTGCAGTGCTTTCTATTCTCTATATCACTGTGCATATTTAATAGGGGTGCGTTACCTTACTTCGAAAAGTGTAACACCGAATAACACGTCCCCGTAAGTTTACTATAACGAAAAACTTAACAACGAATGCACGTTACCACGAAAAACTTAACGCCGTAGCCATGCGATCTCGAATAACGAAATCTCGAATTCACCAATTCAAATCACTTAACAACGAATGCACGCTACCACGAAAAACTTAACGCCGTAGCCATGCGATCTCGAATAACAAAATCTCTAATTCAGCAATTCGAATTACTTAACAACGAATGCACGCTACCACGAAAAACTTAACGCCGTAGCCATGCGATCTCGAATAACCAAATCTCTAATTCAGCAATTCGAATTACTTAACAACGAATGCACGCTACTACGAAAAACTTAACGCCGTAACCATGCGATCTCGAATAACCAAATCTCTAACGAAAAGTCAGCAAAAAAAAAATTTAATCCATCAATTAAGAGCGCGATTATTTATTCAAAGAAAAGGCGCAATTATTACAAATAATTATACTGCTATAATTATTTCTTCGTTATTTGACACCGACTTCCGAAATTAAAGTTATGTTTAAATATTTAGTGTATGTTTTTTCTTTTTTGGTATTCGGTTGTTTTTTTTTGTAAAAAAGTTTTTTATTAGTGCATTGAGTAATTACTAATTATGCCTAGTAATAACAGTAGTATAATTATTTGTAATAATTGCGCCTTTTCTTTGAATAAATAAGCGCTCTTAATAGGGAATATGCATGAAAAAAATATTAGTTATTTAACCGGTTTATCGATGAATATAATAGAGTAGAGTACGAACAGTGAAAGCAGAATCAAAATTGATGAAAAATTAAACGAATTATAACAATTTTAAATAAATATATCTGTCCCTCTCTCGAAAACGCTGATTTCTATGTCAGTTGTATCATATAGGCGTCATGCCCTTTGACATCAAAGAACACGTCGGACTTCTCTTTCTAATTATCAACTTTAAAGCTTTGTCGCTGATGCTGATATTTTGAATATTCCTTCTGTGAAGCCCCGCGACTCACTGGTGAGTCGGACAAAAAAAAAAAAGTAAAGAGAAAAAAAAAAAAAAAAAAATCGGCTGTCAACCCGGGTTGTCGTCGGGGTTCAATTTGACAACCCGGATTTGGCCGCGGGGGTTGAGGGGTATTTGTTCACTATAGTTAATAAGTCTTCAATTCATATTCCCAAATATCATGCATATTCCCTATTGTTGGATTAAATATTTTTTTTGCTGACTTTTCGTTAGAGATTTGGTTATTCGAGATCGCATGGTTACGGCGTTAAGTTTTTCGTAGTAGCGTGCATTCGTTGTTATGTAATTCGAATCGCTGAATTAGAGATTTGGTTATTCGAGATCGCATGGCTACGGCGTTAAGTTTTTCGTGGTAGCGTGCATTCGTTGTTAAGTGATTCGAATAGGTGAATTCGAGATTTTGTTATTCGAGATCGCATGGCTACGGCGTTAAGGTTTTCGTGGTAGCGTGCATTCGTTGTTAAGTGATTCGAATAGGTGAATTCGAGATTTTGTTATTCGAGATCGCATGGCTACGGCGTTAAGTTTTTCGTGGTAACGTGCATTCGTTGTTAAACGTTTCGTTATAGTAAACTTACGGGGACGTGTTATTCGATGTTACACTTTTCGAAGTAAGGTAACGCACCCATTTAATAGGTACTATATTATTGTGCAGATTTGTTGTTGCTATATCTAAATCATTTTTACCTTATTTTGAACCACTTGAAATCGTTTAGCGTGCTGAAAATGGGCCATTCGAAGCGAAGGCGGCGTGACTCAAGTAGCGATAGTTTGTTTAAAGATGAGTTCTAATGATAGAGATGATCACCACCGTAGGTCAAAATAGTAAAAAGTGACCTGATAAAAAGCGTAGTAGTAGTCATAGATATAGTAAGAGAAGTAGGAGACATGAGCGTTCTAAACATCGTGAACTAAGAACTTCTCGAAATAGGGCTGATCGCGAGTCTACGAAAACCTCACCTTTAATTTCCTCAACACGATTACGTGAAGTAACTGACCAGACTACTCCTGATTTGTACCATCTGCCATTAGGGCGCTATTAACTGTCAATGACCTAGAGTGGTTGGCTTGCGTGTTCTGCGCTGGGCTCGCGTAGCGCGTCGTGCGTCCGCCCAATGATAGGACTCGCCCATCGATGAGCGCTGTCCGAATTTTGACGCATTAATAATTTATTATACATAGAACAACAGGTATTAAACTGAAACACTTACGATTAAATTGTAAATAATTAACTGATCTTTAAAATGGTGAAAGATTCATAGAAATACGCTTTATAGTTTTGACGTGATTCTCAATTTTTTATCCGCGTTAGACGTAACTTTATAAATTAATTACACTACGTTATAAAATATAATTTCAAATATTCTCAGATCAAATTACGACAGAAATTGTCTAGAGTAACATATATTTTTTTTAAAGAAATAAGACTAAGTTAGTCGTTTAGACGTGATGTTCAATTTAAAACCATTAAAAGTCTTAAAACTGCGCCTTAACTACGAACAATTGCATCGGTAACTCTGCACCGCTGGCAGCTTCCAACTTTTGGGCCCAAACATCTTTCCTGTTGTATTTAGTGTGGTACCTGAATTTGACCCGAGCGATAATAGTCAAACTATAGAAAATTGGATCAACAAGATTAGTGAATGTGCACAGATTTACTCGTGGAGTGATCGTCAAATATGTCACTATGCACTTCCGAAATTAAGCGGTTTGGCCAGGAAATGGTACCAGGGTTTACCCTCAGTGATTTTTAATTGGAACGAGTGGATTCAAAAATTAAAACACGCTTTTCCTTGTAACAAAAATTATGGAGATCTGCTGTCGTTAATGTTAAAGATTAGATGCAAGTTTGGTTAGTCCTTAGAACATTATACTATTATGACAAAATGTCTCATACAGGGTACTAATGATAAATGCGTAAAAATGGGAGCTGGAGCTGGAGAATCCTGAATTACTTGTGTACAGTGTCCCAACATGACAATTCCAACTTTCGTAACCAAAATAATACGCCAGCGAATAATCCCAAAAAGATATCCAATGAACAAACAAAATCCAACACAAAAAAAAATCAATATAAGACATAGGTCAGTTTAAAATGTAACATGTGAAAGAAACGCTAATAATAGTGACAATTCAATTAAAACTAATGATAGCGATTATGTCACGAAATGATTAATAAATAAGGAAACTTTATTCTCTATAATATATTAATAAGTGAAGCATAAACTTTGTACTTCTTTTTACTAAAATTACGCGGACGGAGAAGTATGAAATTTGGCACAGTTAAAAAAAAAATCATTACACACACTACCATACGTTTGACACGTATTTGTAAATACTCTTTTGTTTATGGTTCAATCATGTCATGTCATGTTTATGGTCTCTGTTAATAAAACTTTAGTAACGTTCAAACTAGAAATTTTAAATTAATTTCGATCACCGGACACCACTAGTTATATATTATACTGGAGTTAGGTAAACCTAATGTAGCGAAAATGAAAAGTTCGCTAACAGATAAACTAGTAGCATACGATTCATGTAGCATAATTATCATACAGTAAGAGTGACCACCTAAATAATTAGAGAATGTTATAAATTGCGAAAAATTCAATCAAAACTACTCTGTTAGCAAAACCCCTAATTTATAGATAGATAAATAAGTAAATAAAAAAGAGTTGTTAAGTAACAATTATTACAAAACAATATTCTCTAGTGCTCAGCACTAAATGCATTAAAAAGTAGCTACTGCACCTGTTTTGGCATTATTTGACCCTGCAGCCGAGTTTGAAACTCACACGTACGGAAGTTAAATTTATATTTAAGAGCAATCGTACAGCAACAAGAAGATAATGTTGTTAGTAGTTCCAAAATCAGAGAGATGACAAATCGTTCGTATGTATCGATGTTTATTTAAAATATTATAACTAATACTTAATCTAAACCCAAAAAAAAAAATAATGAACCGTTCGATACGCTTTATACTGAAACCCGTTTTATTATTATAGGTGAAAAGGAAATTTTACATATAATTTAGATATCGTTTATTTATGCTTTCACAAAAGAACAATGAACCTTTTAATACATTTAAAAACCTACTATTGAAAGTTTATGTATAGTTAAAAGGTATGGTAGAAAGACTTTCTGTAAGATTAGAAAATAATGTCATATAGTATTTCTAATTAAGAGTCTATGTTACCTCAAATGGCTTAGCATGATCCTCCGTTATGTCGATAATACTGCAGCATTAATTTTGAAATAAATATATGGCAAGGTTGAGGATCAATGTTAAGTATTATAAACCTCAAAAACACGATTCCATAAAATTTTCTCGATAGAAAAAAAATCCAAAGTTACCTCTAAACCGAAAACAATAAACCGCTAGCATTCAAACAATGCTTAAAATTAGATCATGAAACTTTGCATACTAACTGAACTTACTATAAAGCAGGTCCTACAAAGTTTTTTATTTTTAAATTACCATTATTTTCACAGTAAAAATAAAATACCTAAACTATCACCTAAACTATGCCGTCTTGAAGCTTGTTCCCTGGCGCCCGACGCCCCCGTTCAGTCTCGCTTCGGCTTTCGAACGGGAGGGCTGTGTCGCTTGCGCTCAGAGCACACATTACGCAACAAGACTACGTAAAATACAAATCTTGTAGTACTTATACTTATAGTGTTGGTGCAATGGGAAATAACCGTAATAAAAATAAGAAGCGAAAGGGTTGGCGCAAAGAAACTGGAAAACATGATAAACGTAATGAAGTAAGTATATAGCTACCTATCTACTTACAGTATTAGTGATTACAAACATGTCACGTTTGGTGCAGTGGCAGGTGATTGGCTGCTGCGTTAGGAGTTGCAGGTGTTTCTGCATGTGAAGATTTGTGTTTGTAAACGCACCTTTCATGATTCAGGCGAAATCCAGGTGTCCACTTTTTTTTTTATAAAAAATGTGAAAAATGGGTGTCCAGTTTTGTAAAAAGATAAAAAGTTCCCTAAATAGGTTTGTTGTTGTTTTGACAATATACAACAAATAGGTATCTATGTAGTACCTAATTGTTTTTTTTTATAATGTTGCCGACTCCAGGATTTCAACTGAATCGGAGACGGTGCGATTACAAACACAAATCTTCACATTCACAAACGCGCAGATCCGACACAACTATATGTAAGCCATAAAACACTGATCTGTTATTATTATTACTACACATGGCTATATAATTTTGACGGCACGGTTGGCGCAGTGGTTGAGCGTTCGGCTGCTGCGCTGCGTGTCGCGGGTTCGATCCCCGCACGGAACAAATATTTGTATGACCTGCAGATAGTTGTTCCGGGTCTGGGTGTCTTGTGTATGTGAATTTACATGTTTGTGAACGCACCCACGATACAGGAATATTCCTAGTGTGGGGCAACGTTTTTTTAAAAGACAAAAAAAAAATCAAAAAAAAATTATCAAGCTATAAATTTCCAGTATAAGCTGATCTCACATTGTATAGGAATTCCGTACAATGAGAGGTCAGCTTGTACTGGAAAAGTATCCCTCCACCATCAAATACCAATTCACCAAATTTTTATTTCAATAAAAATGTTGGGTGGGTAATTGTTATTTGTTATTCATAGGGCAAGTCTGCTTCTATGGACGATTTAGTCTTCTTTTGTATATTTTTAGGGTTCCATAGCCAAATCATAAATAAAAATATGTGAGGTCTAGGTAGGTATTTATTTGTCCCGTGTGATTGTTACAGGACCGGACGGACGGAGGTATGACCTCCGAAAACTGTAGAAATAAATTCGGACGAAACAAATCTTCATGTGTTACAAAATATATAATTGTAAGTACCTATCTATCATACGTGTGTGATAATCACGAAATTTGCTGTTCCCCCATGGCACTACCGCTTGGTACTAACGCGTAACGGTACTATCACGAAATTGGCGAATTCATGATAAAATTTTCATAATGTTGGACTTTTTAGGGTTCCGTATTATTTTTTCATGTTGACAAAATTATGCTGCCGGGGTCGCGAGTATATTTGAAAGAGAGTTACCGCGGCTCTTGGCACAGGCAACTGAAGGAACAGGGGTGGGTTTTAGTTAGTAAAAGTCTGAGATGGCAGATAAAAAAACAATGTACAGCGATGGTAGCTGTAAAAGTTTAAAACTTTGGCGCAGCCACCAACGCCCATCACGCCAGTCATTGGATGATAACATAACATACCCCAAAAAAAAGTGTTTTATAATGAATGTTGTGTTTTCTTGCAGATCACTAGTACCACCTGAGAACATGAGTTGTTCACTGAATATACACAATCATTGAAATCAAGCGTCCCATTGCAGCATTCAAAACATCTTTGGACGAAGCTAATATATAGATAAGATAGAAGTAAATTTTTGGAGAAAAACTCAAAACGGACTTGTCGTAAATAAAAAACATCGTTGGTATATACAAGTGCAAGGACAGTTACATATCATCGGTACAAAAAAAAATGTATTTTCGGAATAAGGTCTGGATGCGACAAAAACATCAAAGTCGAAATTATAGAAAGATGACCAATATTTCTGAAATGGAACTAAAATTAGAACATTTTTATAAAACATGCATGTTACCTGAGCTATGCAATCCCAGACATGTTCTAACTATGTAAATTAGAGATTTAAGCGATTAAAAATAAATGTTATTTAATTTTGACTATTTTTAATTACTTTGAAAAAAACTTATGGTATTTATCATACCTACCTACGTACCTAGATACATACATACCTACTTACATACCTACCTGCATACTTACCTACTTATCCTACCTATACCTACCTACCTTATATTTATACAAACCTTGTCCTGAGAATCACGAACACAACAAAAAAAGAATTATGCAATTTGGTGAAGTCCTTCGAAAAATATACGCATGTACCTACATTTCGGCGATTCATTCTTATATAGATGCATAATAACTAAGAAAGTGGTAATACAAGGCGAAAGCTACCTATTATAAGATTTTAAAATGGCACAGCGTAAACTTACTACCAAGCCAATGTACCTACAGAACCCTCAGTGCAATGGTGACTCGCACTTGACTAGTTTTTTGTAGCTCTACTGCTACTAAACCGACTCTAAACCACTGCATAAATTCTACAATTTATGTAGTGGTTTAGAATCGATTTTTCTAACATATAGGTATGTATATCTAGGTACTTGCATATACCTACAACCTACATAATTACCTACATGCGCAAACGGCTGTCACATAACATACATACACGGCTAAAACTATAAAACGCAAACTTACTACAAAACTAATTGGCGGAACCCACAGCGCAAAGTTGGCTCGCATTTGACTTGTATTTTATAGAAGTAGGTAGGTAAAATAAAATAGTATGCACGGCTAGACATCACCTATACCGTCCAGTATAAGCTGATCTCGCATTTTATAGGCTTTCCGCACACTGAGAGGTCAGCTTATACTGGAAACTTATCGTTTATAGATACATTGAAATTGTATTTTCGATATAATATATAATTTTATATTCATAAAATTACAAGTTAAAATTAAATTAGATTGATAATTTTATTCCTTAGTACTCGTCCGATAATAGTGTAGTTTACTCTAACGAAACCGCTTCGACCTCAAGGCCGCGCGTGTCGCGTCTCTGCGAGCAGAAGTGTGCGAGCGAGATAAAGAGTGCAGTGGCACGCGGGGAAGTGGGGGCGAAATTAGAATTTGAGCTGAGGTGGCATAGGCTCTTAATATATATTATACAAAGACTAATAAAGAAATACTAACTGATTAAATGAAACGTAAAACAACGTATAAAACTCGGAAACCGAGTTGAATAAAGCCATGTAGCAGTGTGTTAGTGTGTAACATGAAACGTCGTAAAAAAGAATAATTGGGATGCGTTCAAAACATGGTAATACGAGTACGTTCACCCTTGACGTAGAATAAGCGTGTAGAAAAATTAAAAAAAAATATGGTTTTTCTGCGTTTCTTATAACGTTGTGATAAGCGTAATCAATGTACAATTAAATTAAGTGAATTTTAAGATATAATTCTTTTTTATAAATAGTCAGGTGAAATATGTGCATTCTTCTTTATTTACATCAAACCAGTTGAAAATGTTAAAAGTAGTACTAATGTTCAGGTTTTATGGAATATTTCTCGCTATTTGAAGTGCCATTTGATGGTATTTGTATCTAACTCAAATACATTTGAATAAAATGGAGAAAAAGAATATCTTCTTAGTCGTACCTACTCCCTTATATTGTGATGAACTCAGATCGGATACAAACTCGTGGATTCAATATGGTCGACGAGTTCTGCAGAACGAGCGTTTTTATATGTCGCCATTAATAACTAATATAAAGTAGACGATTTAGTTTTTGAAGAAAAAGATATTCGTTTAGATCCTGGATATGGTTGTTAATTAATACCAAAATGTGTAGGACTGCATAGAATTTCTTAAATTATGGACCACAATTGCTACCAAATACGAAAAGACTCCTATAACCAGGAAATAAGGTTGCAAACCATATAGATCAGTTTATGCCGTTGACAAGCAAGTTACACCCTTGGCTGGTTTTTAACCATAATGTGATGTCGAGTGATTCAGAATAAGGTCAACAGAATTTTTATCATAGTAGAATGGAGATATGGAGAATAAATAAGAGAGAATATAGAGAATAGAGAGAGAGAATAAATAAGAGAATAGAAAAGAGAGAAGGGAGATTTGCAGTGAATGTAAGAATTATGATTTTTTGTTTATTATTTGGATGGTCCTAATACCTGATTATTATTTTATTAAAATGAAATGAAATAGACTTATACTTAAAAGTTACTTCGTTTACTAAGAGAATTCTACATTGTTGATGATTATTTAATGCGATAATGAGTTGTATCTTACGTAGTTACACATAATATTATTGGATGTTTATTTGAGAATGAAACCAAGTGACCTAACTTGTGGTAAATACATAAAGATATAGTGAATTGTAGCAAGTTAATAGGGAAAGTAATGATGATGATGATGATAAGCCTAAAGATTAGTGAAAATGAAAACGAGTTAAGAAGACTGATTATTATATATCACCAAATGTTTATTTAAGAATAAAGTGAAGGGCCCTTACTTGTGACATATACATAAATAGTGAAATATAGAAAGTAAATAGGGATAATAATGATAATAATGATGATGTGATGATAAGCTTAAAGATTAGTGAAAATAAAAAAAGAGTTAAGAAGAGTGATTATAATGTATCACTTGTGACATATACATAAATAGTGAAATATGGAAAGTAAATAGGGATAATAATGATAATAGTGATGATGTGATGATAAGCTTAAAGATTATTGAAAATAAAAAAGAGTTAAGAAGAGTGATTATAATTTATCACAAAATGTTTATTTGAGAATAAAGTGAAGTGCCCTAACTTGCGGCAAATACATTAATAGTGAAATATAGAAAGTAAACAGGGATGATAATGATAATACTGATGATGTGATGATAAGCTTAAAGATTAGTGAAAGTGAAAAAGAGTTAAGAAGATTGATTATCACCAAATGTTTATTTGAGAATAAAGTGAAGTGCCCTAACTTGTGGCAAATACATTAATAGTGAAATGTAGAAAGTAAACAGGGATGATAATGATAATACTAATGTGATGATAAGCTTAAAGATTAGTGAAAGTGAAAAAGAGTTAAGAAGATTGATTATTATATATCACCAAATGTTTATGAGAATAAAGTGAAGTGCCCTAACTTGTGGCAAATACATTAATTGGATGATAATGAATATGATAAATGATGTCAGAAATGATAAGTGAGTCGATGCAAGTGAGGATGCTTGTATTCGATGTTTAGTGATAGAGTGAGTCGATGCAAGTTAGATTGCTTGTATTCGATGTTTAGTGATAAGAGTGAGGTGCTAAAAGTGAGTACTTGTAGTCAATATTATTTATAAAAGTGAGTCGCTACATGGTGTGGCGAGTTGCTGCCACTCTGCAAGTTGGATGGGGTGTGGTATCACGGCGTGTGTGTCTTGCTTTAGCATGTGAGGCAAGTGTGTAGCCGGCTTTACGGGAACCATAGGCAATCAGTGCGCCTTTCGCTGCGAAGCCGAGCGCATCTCACCGCAGACTAAATTAATGTCTTATTAACATCGTCCCCGCAAATACACTAAAATCCCGAGTAATATCCCGTAAACGTTGGGGATTCTCCGGGAATAATAAATAACCCATATTTACCGCGTCCGTGTAACTAGTGAACAAGAATAACCAGGAGTGTTGGTGTGAAGAGAATCGACTGGCCACTCGTCGGAATTCTGCGAGGCTGCCAAAGGAAAAGTCAGGTACCGCTTGTTCTTACTAGCTTAGAGTTGGGCCACATGCGCCGTCTACTGCCAACCACTCCTAACTTGAAGTTATACAGACAAATATAGGCAATTTTGGGCCAGCATTCACTCCAAGTGTTTGGCCGTAATTAATGTCCTGCATCCTGCCGAGAACCACAGCTATTTACACGCTTGGGCAACTCCACTACAGGTGAGAGTACTTGTAGTCGATGTCATTAATAAGAGTGAGTCGCTACAAGTGAGAGTGCTTGTAGTCGATCTTTGTTATAAGAGTGAGTCACTACAAGTGAGAGTGCTTGTAGTCGATGTTAGTTATAAGAGCGAGTCGCTACAAGTGAGAGTGCTTGTAGTCGATGTTAGTTATAAGAGTGAGTCGCTACAAGTGAGAGTGCTTGTAGTCGATGTTAGTTATAAGAGTGAGTCACTACAAGTGAGAGTGCTTGTAGTCGATGTTAGTCATAAGAGTGAGTCGCTACAAGTGAGAGTGCTTGTAGTCGATGTATGAAATTGAGAGAGAATATTTTAATGTGTGTAATATTAATAATAATGGAATTGTAATGTTTGTTTTCAAAGCCATTTTTTTAACGTTTTACTCATTGTTAAACGCGAGGTCGCGTTTGTCGTCAAGATTAGCCGAATGTTAGCATTCACAATAATCGACTGTTTAATTTTATTAACACTTATTTTTATGTGGCAACCTATAGATCAATTTTAAAAATAAAAGAGCGCGAGCCGGCTGGTTTTGGGCTTTTTTCATGCAGAGCTACAGACGACAAAGGAGGACTCGAGTCACATTTCAAAGTTATGATATATCCATAAATTGATTTAAAGAAGTATCTACAGGTGTTTTCTTTCAATATCAATGATTGTTTCGCCAAACAACGTTCTGATAATAGGAAAAGCAACGTCAATTTTTGTTCCTTACCCGACATTAATAATTGCAAAGATGTTATAGTTGGAGTAATCCAAGGGATACCCATTGACATTCTGATCGATAGCGGTGCTCTAGATGTTTCTCTTATTTCGTCCTCTGTGGTAAATCATTTTTCGTGCGCAACAAAATCCACTTATCGATAGTTAAAAGGTGTTGGAAATACTATCACTCGGGTGTTTTCATATGTGACTCTTACTATTGAGTTCAAAGAAATTACACTTGAAGTCGACCTATTGATCGTGCCCAGTGAAAGTATGAATGCACCTATCTTATTAGGTACAGACGTCCTTAATCGCGAGGGAGTAATGTATGTACGCACAAAGGATTACCAACGGTTAACTTTTAGTACTGTCCCTGCAAAAGTCTCGGCTATCGAATCGAATGAGCATCCTATCCAGACGTCGCTTGTTGCCAATGATAAGGAAAAACTTATCAAAATATTAAATGAATTTTCTAAATTTATGATAACTGGAACTGCTACCTCAACCGTGACCACCGGTAGCATGCACATTCGCTTGAATAGTGATGCGCCCGTGTATTATAGGCCGTACAAGTTATCTTTTAATGAGAAGTTGAGGGTACGTGAAATAATTAACGACCTTTTAGTTAAGGGAATAATCCGTGAATCAGAATCTGCTTACGCGAGTCCTATACTTTTAATTAAAAAGAAGGACGGAACGGATCGAATGTGCGTCGATTTTCGTGCCTTAAACAGAATCACTGTTAAAGACAGGTACCCTTTACCATTGATCGAGGATCATATAGATCGGTTAGGTAAGGGCAAATATTTTACAACCCTTGATATGGCATCAGGGTTCTATCAGATTCGTCTTAATAATGCGTCGATTCCCTTGACTGGTTTTCTTACGCCTGAAGGGCATAGTGAATACATAAAAATGCCCTTTGGACTTGCTAATGCGCCAGTTGTTTTCCAGCGCATTATTAGTAATACGCTACGTTCTTTCATAAACAAGGGTACAGTGATGGTCTATATTGATGACGTTTTATTGGTCAGTAATAGCATTGATGAAGGACTGCAGACTTTACGTGATGTTTTGTGTACGTTATCAGACGCAGGGTTTTCATTAAACATGAAAAAGTGTTCATTTTTGGGTACTGAAATAGAGTATCTTGGTCGAGTAATCAGTAACGGCAAAGTACGACCTTCTAAATCTAAAATCACCGCATTGGTCAATTCTCCAGTGCCCGAAAATGTCCGTCAAGTCCGCCAATTTCTAGGATTAGCGGGGTACTTTCGAAAGTACATAGAAAATTATGCTCTCAAAACTTCATGTATTGCGCGTTTGACTAAGAAAGACGTAGATTTTAAGTGGAGTGAAGAACAAGACCAAGCTCGTAATGAGATTATTAAATGTTTGACGAGTGAGGCTATTCTCGCTATCTTTGATCCTGATTTAGAGACAGAGGTCCATACGGACGCTAGTAGTCGAGGATATGGCGCAGTATTGCTCCAGATAGGTATGGATGGTCGTAAATCAGTGGTTGCGTATTATAGTCAGGTCACACATGGGGCAGAGGTACGATACCATTCCTATGAGCTAGAAACGTTGGCAGTAGTCAAAGCTTTACGTCATTTTCGGCATTACCTTATAGGCATAGAATTCAAGGTAATTACGAATTGTAACGCGTTAAAGGCTACACAAAATAAAAAGGACCTACTACCTCGTGTAGCGAGGTGGTGGGTGTACCTACAAGATTTCACGTTTACAATTGTTTATAGGAAAGGTGTTTTACTGCCTCATGCGGATTATCTTAGTCGTAACCCAATCCGCGTTGTACATAACATGGAAGGGTGAATGGACTCCAGATGAGTGTGCTGCTTTCTTTGCGTGTAAGTAGCGATTGAATGTCTGTAAGGTATAGTTGCCTATAGCCTTTTCAATACTAGACCTTGTGTATTATGTCTAGTCTTGTGTGAAAACTAGACCTTGTGTATTATGTCTAGCCTTGTGTGAATACTAGACCTTGTGTATTATGTCTAGCCTTGTGTGAATACTAGACCTTGTGTAATATGTCTAGCCTTGTGTGAATACTAGACCTTGTGTATTATGTCTAGCCTTGTGTGATACTAGACCTTGTGTATTATGTCTAGCCTTGTGTGAATATTAGACCTTGTGTATTATGTCTAGCCTTGAGTGAATACTAGACCTTGTGTATTATGTCTAGTCTTGTATAGACACTAAACCTTTTGAATGGTATGTCTAGCCTTATGTGAGCCTAATAGTGACTGATTGTTTGTAATCTAGCAAGGATTATAAATAAACTTTCACACTTTTCCTGGGGGTTCCTTTACCTTTCCTCACCTTGTTTCCTTACTAACACTAGCTGTTAGTCCTGGCTGAGTATTTATAGTAGATGTACATTTCAGGTGCAGACCAATCAGATGAGACCATGCCCTTAATAGACGGTGAAACGTCCGAGGTTCAAAGCACTCCTGCCTGCGACGATGAGGAAGCTGGACCATGTAAACCTGCCGAGGACGTCAGGTTGTCAGGAGAGGTCGTATAAGGAAACATCAACAGTGTGACGTTAGCCGAACTGTCAAAATCAACTGACAGATCCAACATCTCATCGTCCGACTCTCACGCTACTCACTTTTGCTCGGGACAGATGCACGGACGGGCGCATCACATACGTATTGTATAACATTTAATATTATTTAGTAGAAACGTGTGCAAACCGAAATCAATAATCTTTTTAAATTAATCATTAAATTTGTTATTTCTTTATAGAATATTGTTTAATTTGCTTTTAATATAATTATAATTAGTACAATTTCTTTTTTAGTGCAAATACAAATTTGATGCTAAAGCACGCAAAAAATCTTCTTTTGTATGTTCTTCTTTCTTAGATAATATCTCATTGATTTTGATTGCACGACTGATTTGATTTGTTTCTTTTTTTCTGGTTCACCATTTAAAATCATTTCAATGTCCATCATTACTTTAAGAGACTCTTTCATTATTTCTTTACTGAAAAAGTATAAACCAGAATGGGATTTCCCCATTAATCTATTTATTCGATTGTGCCAAGCTTCAGCAAAGTTTTGTGTTCGTGGGAGACCAGCATTACGGAATTCATAAATACTCCAGAAAGAAGGATGGAAACGCGGAGGTTTATTATTAGTACCAGTAATGTAATTTTCATCAAACCATCTTGCAATTTGCACACTTTCTGGCAATATAGTTTCCACCCACTCTTTAAAATATTCAGGAATTTCTCTTGGGCTTAAAAATGACAATGCCAGCAAGGAATTCATTTCCAAAGAAAAACGATAATTTTTTCCATACATTACTGTTCGCCCATTGGTTTGAATTTGCCTGTAAATAATTTGAGCTAAATGAAAGTGACAGCCGTTCAGGTTTATTTCATGAAAATTCAGTTTCATACACTGTATTGCCGCTAGCTCAAAATCCATGACACAATTCTGAACATTTAATATCATATTATTCTCATTACTGTATTTTATGATGAACTGAAATAGTTTATTATAAGTGTTTTATCTTTGTTTGTACATAGTGCAAACAGAAGCGGTACTGTGGTATTCCTATTGGTTATAATGTTGCCGTGAATAGTATACAACTGCAGAAATGGTGTAGGTACGACTTGTACCATTTAGAATCCACAATGTAGATCGACGAACTCCATCATTTTCCGTGAAGAATATATTATGATGCGGTTTTTTTTCCTGAAGTAATTCATAATTCATAATAATATTTTCGCCATGTAATTTTAGTTTGTCATGGTTTTGGAACGAAGTTCCTTATCGCGCGTTGTGAAAGGGGGCTAGACGGAAAAAATTCTTACGAAAAGTTGTCACGACACTTTTTGCTATAGTTAAAAAAATAAAATTTTATTACAATTACTTTTGTTATAGTTGTTGTTATTGTTAAAGAGTTGAGTTGAGTTGAGCTGAGCTGAGCTGAGCTGAGCTTAGCTGATCTGAGCTGAGCTGAGCTGAGCTGCGATGAGATGAGATGAGATGAGATGAGATGATGAAGTATAACTTCTTACGTGCGTGCGTGTGTGCGTAGTTAATAATAAAAAAATAAAATTATATTACAATTCCTTCACTAATTAATCGAAAGGAACTTCGTTCCATCCGGGTGTCCCTTGACACCTCTCAAGTTTTGGAACGAAGTTCCTTATCGCGCGTTGTGAAAGGGGGCTAGACGGAAAAAATTCTTACGAAAAGTTGTCACGACACTAATGAGGCTGTCCATCCAAAAAGATTGTGTTGGAAAAACAATCTAATAAAAACTTCTTGTATTTTTGGTGGGTAGGTACAAAGCTTGCAAGCAGATCAAGCATTATCTAACCAATTTCGTGTGTTAAATCTAGCGGAGCTTGGAACAATCTAACTCCAGATTAAGAGTTGAGTTGAGCTGAGCTGAGCTGAGCTGAGCTGAGCTGAGCTGAGCTGAGCTGCGATGAGATGAGATGATGAAGTATAACTTCTTACGTGCGTGCGTGTGTGCGTAGTTAATAATAAAAAAAATATTATAAATTAAAAAAAATAAAATTATATTACAATTCCTTCACTAATTAATCGAAAGGAACTTCGTTCCATCCGGGTGTCCCTTGACACCTCTCAAGTTTTTTTTATTATTATTTTTTTTTTTTGGGGGGGTGGGAAATCATCTTATGACTTCTTCCGCTCTAGGGTGGAGCGGAAGGGCGTGTCAGACTCTTACTGACTAAAACCCACCCCTGTTCCTCCCTGCCCTACGTGCCCAGGGGCGAGGTAACTCTTTCGAATTTATCCTCAACTTCCGGGCAGGAGTTTGTCATGGTTGATCGTGAAATATATATCTGTTGGCTCATGAAATACATCTATATGCTTCTTTTTTCTCGGTATATTGTCTGTTTCATGGCACTTGTTGATGGCATTTGTAATGGCTGATTGTGCAATTCAGCTATAGCAGTTGAAACAATTTGGCATGGTTTTAGACTTATATCTTTTGCCGTAATGCTTTTTAATTTATTCGACAAACCTGCGACATTCAGTCTGTTGGGGTTCATGATTATGATTATCGTCATCCTTCACAATTGTGTGATTTTCTGTATTTTCGGAAAACGACGTTATTGCTCGCGCATTGCAATTTAATTTCCTGCGTAATTCACAGACCCAGTAACACTTCCACTTTACTTTTTTGTTCTGCTCGTACGTATAACCGTACACATTGAGTTTCACACCACCTATTGTTGTTTTAAATAACTGGCAAACATTATTTAAATCCATTTTAAAACACAAATACAAGAGCGAACTACTTTACACGCAGTTACGGTATTGTCAATAAAATATCGCTTACAAATGTTTCGTCTACCCACCAATGTATTTATAACAGGTTTTAAAATCGTTTTAGAGCGCCTGTAGAAATATCATGAGCAAATGCCTAGCTTAGAAAAAGATTCGAAAACAATTTATTATAGCGCTTAAATATCATGTGTAATGATTATTAGCGTTTAAATATTTGTCTAAAAATTATTATGGAATTTAAATGTTATGTCTAATAATCATTATGGCTTTTAAATATTATGTTTGATAATTATTATGGCACTTAAAAATATGAAAAACAATACGTATGGCACTCGTATCTTATGGTATCTAAGTTTCGGGCAATTGACAGTATGTCATATGTCTTTTAGGGCAAACAAAACATTCGGGCAAATGAAATTCGGTTAAATGAAATTCGGGAATATGATGATTATGGTATATAATCTTCGGGTAAACAATAGACAACCCTTCGGGAAGCGACCCTTCGATGCGGATTGGACTCGGTACGACATGTGAATTGTGCATGACTTTCGTCTTGGCCAAATTCATCCCGAGGCCAACCCGCCGCGAGGCTCCATTTAAGCTGTGCTGCATCAGGCTTAACTGTTCCGCCGTCTCTGCCATTATGACAAGGAAAATGTATATGAAGGAAAATGTATCTCTATTTGAATAAATGTGTACACACAAGAACAACACTAGTTTTATTAATTAGAATGACTGGTTTGACAACTCAGTACGTCCTCAGCGCGCGTCCGGAGCACAAGTCACTCTGATCATGTTTGGTGCCCATGACGCTGATCCATCCTTAATCTTCGACTGGACTGTGGTTGTGCTGTCTCTGGTAGTGTTCGTATACGGACTGACGTCATGGTGTCTCATTCGGAAGTTCCAACACTTTAAGAACTATGTGTATTTGAACGCAATACTAGCCAATGGCTTAAGATTATTGACGTATTCTTTTACGTGTGATATATCGTGTTTTCGTACAACTTTCGTCTCCTATTGACATGTCTGCAATAGCTGCATCAAACTTTCTTCTCTGCTACTTTGCATCAGCGCAGTGTTACTGGTTACTAGTGATATGTTGTATATCTTACGTCGATATCGTTCAAGTTTTTAATGGACAGATTCAAAGGAGGTATCTAAAATGTACCATCTTAGCCTGGGGTGTGCCCTTGATGACAACTCTCTTTTCTTTTTATGTTATGCCTCTATTTGTTGCGTTAGATAAACAAGATTTTGTTAACCAATTAATTGTACAATTTCCTTTATTCTTCAACGTAATTATTTACGTAACAATTGTATGTTCTCTCTTCAGTTGCTCTAAAGGTAGTGCAGGTGCTACTACTAACTACTGGCGACAGTTCTACATAGCTACGTTGATATTTCTGTTCAGTGATGTCATATTTATGAGTGGTTTTGTATTGAACCTGTTATTGGAACTTCCAGACTTTACACAATCACTTTTAGCAGACTTTCAAGTTATAGTACTAGACATATTCCTTCCGGTAGTTAGAGGCAATAGAGAACTATGGCGAGAATTTTATGTGAAAAGAAAGGCAATGAAAGCACCTTTATGAACATAGATTTTTACGAAAGATGCTATTGCACATCAGGCTGTTGGCACACATTTTTGGAACTCAGGCACTGCGGATCCCGATACAAGAATTGCATTTGAATTTCTGCGTAGCTATAGCGTCAGAGTTTCTGCCGGTGATTTGTTTTGTGCGCCAGTTCGGGGTGGAACCTATAAAATCTCCTTATTTAAAATGGAAATAGCGCACAGGGAGATCTTGAAGGTCATTACTTTAAGTACAGGGATTTCACGATTAAGGCGCTATTAAATGCCAATGACGTTGAGTGGTTGGCTTGCGTGTTCTGTGCTGAGCTCACGTAACACGTCAAACGTCCACCCAGTAATAGGACTCGCCCATCAAGGAGCGCTGTCCGAAATAAGATGTATTATTAATTTATTATACATCAAACAACAGGTATTATACTAAAACACGTATAATAAAATAAAAATAAATAAATTATCTTTAAACTGGTGAAGGTTTCATAAAAATACGCTTAATAATAGTTTTTGCGTGATTCTCAATTTTTTAATTTTTAGCGCTTAACTTTACAAATTACACTATGTTATAAAAATATAATTTTAAATAGTCACTTAGCAAATTACGAAGAAAATTGTTTAAAGTAACTTTTTTTTTACAAAGAAATAAGACTAGTCCTTTGTACGTGATGTTTAATTAAAAATCATTAGAAGTCGTATAACTGCGCCTTAAGCAATTTTACTCAGAAGCCAAGGAACTGACCGTGAGACAGCTCTTTGTGCTCCGCGCTGTGCTCGGAAACATTCCATGTTGCTCCTAGACACAGAGATGGAAAGGCTTTGGCAGTGGGGACATTATGCTAAATAAGTATTTACTAATGTAGTGTACAATAATTTTTAATAATAATTTATTAGACCAAAGTAATCTATTGTATATTATGTTATTATTTTTTATTAACATGTCTTTGATCTATAATCGTTCTTTCTATTTATTTTTCACTTTTGCGATACTCGACTATAGAGTATTTAATTAAGAATATTTTATTTAAATATAACATGTCAAATCTTGAGCAGAATGTATGTCTCTACAGTAATATTTCAAGATAC
Organism: Polia nebulosa; assembly: GCA_951329385.1. Lineage (NCBI taxonomy): Eukaryota > Metazoa > Arthropoda > Insecta > Lepidoptera > Noctuidae > Polia > Polia nebulosa. The sequence goes on along the minus strand of OX589613.1, from coordinate 6,717,455 downwards.
TCGTATCATTGTAATTTGTACCTACATATAGCAAATAAATAATTTGATTGAATGATTTATAATAATAATTTATTTATTTATTTTGGGTTGCATACACCCATAGATATATTATAATACCTTAACCTAAGTATACATATTATTAACAGAGTGAACAGAAGTGTTAGTAAATGTTTTATAGCAAAGACCTATGTTAGTAGTAGTTTATAAGCACTTGCAAGATTGACAATTCTGGTTGTTTGATTATTTCTAGGGGTACATTGGAACTCAAAACCCAGGCTCTTTGCCTAGTTTAGGTGGCAGCAACAAAATCAAAGGGCGCATCCCTTTGATTTTGTACCTTTTTTCAACTTTATTTTTTGTGTCTGTGTGTACTTGAGCACTTGAATGTTACAAATAAACGTATTATATAGTATATTTATTTTATTTATTTAAAATACATTTTAATAAGTGATATCTAAAATGTCTGTTTTTATTTTCGATTGCTGCACATCATAGTGATCAGTTTTTTTATCTAAGATGATAAGAGACAGAAAAAAAATGATCGAGGTCAAGAACCGGCTCATCAGGAATAAAAAAATTAAGACATAAAAATACTGATAGGTAAAACTTCTTATAAACTTGATTTGATAACTCTGATACTGTGTGAATTAGTCCGTCAACGCCATATGTACTAGAGTGGAGTACCAAGGTCACTGATGTAGTCTTAGAAACTGCCAAACCTATCTGGTAGTGGTAGGGGCAAGTCTAACCAGTTTAATTGCCGGATGGGCTAAACCCGCCCAGCCAGTTATTTAGGGTTTCTGGGGTTTCTGTCCATTTTTAGGGTTCCGTACCCGATGGGTTCAAACGGAGCCCTATTGTTGTCACTCACGTGTCCGTCTGTCTGTTTGTCCGTCCGTCGTCTGTCAAAAAATTTTGTTACGTAGAATTTTTTAACTTTGACATAATAGTACCTAAATAACTTGAAATTTGGTTATAATCTTTATTATTACGTATACTTTACTAACAAATACCAATATTTGGTACGGTATCCTTAATCACAGCAATGAAGCAATGGGTTTACGATCAATGAGGTCTGACTTCGAATCTTAATTACAATGTGAGGCTGTTTTTGTTTCTTTGAAACCATAATTAATAATATTTGTATTTTAAACAAAAACTTGCTTTGTATTTATGTTTAATTATAATGTATTCATGTTTATTTTTTTTTTTTTAAGCAGTAAATTATTACTTATTATATTATGTATTATTATTTAACTATTTATGTATTATCTTTTCGGTGTTGGAAGATGGAAATAAAAAAGTCGTACTGAATGATAATAAAAATGTATTTTAGTATTTTTATTTATTTAGAAAATTAAAAAACTTTTGCGAGAATTGTGACGTCACATTCCTACCTACTATTGAGATTTTTTGTTATAAACCCACTTATTCAATTCATAATAAATAACATAACAAGGAAAAGATATTCTAATAACACAAATATAATTGTTGATACCCATTTATTATAGGTATCGGTATTTAGCAGAGTTTATTGAAAAGTTATGTATGATTTAGATTTTTTAAGAACATGTTTTTTATGTAAGTGTGTTTTCTTGACGAAAAGGAGTTTGAACCTCAATTGTAGATCATTAAATAATTACGGATATGTTAATATTACTTAATATTTCGTTACCTACACCATCTAATTATTAAAACCAAAACATCTTGGTATTAATATTTTTTAAACCCCCATTATTTTCAATGCAGTCACTTGACTGCATTGAAAATAATGGGGGTTTAAAAAATAATAATAAATAACATTATAAATAATATTGTAGGGTCCATCCGCAAACGTCTACTTAGACGTTTGCGGATGGACCCTACAATATTACCACATATATCAATTCCTTTGAAATTTTCACACACCTCCGAGCAATGGGTTTTTAATTATTGTATACACCACTAATCCCGTATATTCCACCTTTGCACCATCAAACCCCATTGATTTTCTATCGCGCTGGCCATGGAACGACAAATTATCTCCAGGTGATTGTAAAACCACTCACGCACAGTGCTCACCCGGTGAATAGGACAGCTGTTGTCCTGGAAAAATGTTAATTGTGTCAACTCATCAGCTGGGTCAGTAGGTAGCATGTCATTGTCTAATACTTCTGCTTATATAGAACTGTTGGCGCGTGGAGGAATAAAAGTCAGTACGATATTTGCGTATAGTCGGTCCACAGACTGCACGTGTACAGTGTCGTGCAGTTGGCTCTAAAAAGAGTTATTTTTACCTCAGCTGAGCACCGTGCAAACCTGCCGATAACCATGTTCGCTCTGACTGACAGCGCCCTCCACTCCCGTTCGATGTCAGCATCATTTTTCAGGGAAGGTGTTACTAAATGGCCTAGGTATTTAAAACAGACTACCCTTTCTAGAAGAAACCCATTTAGTTTTATGTGTGGTATTTGTGTTACTTGTCTGTGCCCACCCTGAAAGACCATGCATAGACTCTTCTTCACGTTACACATCAGCCCATTAGCAGCCGCATAACTCTCACAGATCTTTCTAAGACCACAGACCGAGGCGCTCAGCAGCACCATATCGTCTGCGTAGCTGATGTTATTAAAACAGACGCCATCTATGTGACAACCGAAATGTTGCTCCCTGAACGCCTTGATTAGACCATTCACGTACGAGGAGAAATCAACCCCCCTACCTCACTCCACATTACAACCTATACGGGTCCAAAATATATGAACAGGTTTATTATGTAACTACTTCTTCAAGATACATGTTGGAGCAGTTTGATTCTGAAGGTCAAAATATATATTACAATCGTTTTGAATTATTTATCCGACTTCAACAAAACTAGGAGATTCTCAATTCGACTGTACTTTTTTTTTATGTGTGTTACCTCATAACTTTTTACTAGGTGAACCGATTTTGAAGATTATTTTTTTTATTTGAAAGCTGTTGCTTTACATGTGATCCCATTTTATTTTATTTTTTATATTCTTCCAGAATTGCTGCAATCGCATGTCTGTATATTGTTTTCACCACTTCACAACATTACATCAGGCTGATGCGCTCTGAAGGGGTATACATCATTTGTACAGTTCACCCTGATACATCCTAATTTCACCAACTACGTTCAAATTCCCTATTTTTGGGGCTATCAATTCGGGCATAACTTTACTATTAATTTAGTTTTAGAATGGGGTAAATCAACTAAAAAGTGAAAAATAAAAAACTTTTTACATCACATAACGAAGAAACCAAACTAGAAACACCGACTTCCGAAATTAAAGTTATTTTGCATTTTTTAGTATTATTTGTGGAAGTCGGTTGTATTTTTTTTGTAAAAAGTTTTTTTTGTAAAAAGTTTTTTTATTTATTGAAGAGTTCCATTGTATATCTCCGAAGTTCTTCATCAGATCCTCACCAAATTAAAATGGGACCAAATGTGAAGCAACACCTTTCAAATAAAAAAAAATCTTCAAAATCGGTTCACGTAGTAAGAAGTTATGAGGTAACACATAAAAAAAAAAAAAAAAAAAAAAAAAAAAAAAATACAGTCGAATTGAGAACCTCCTCCTTTTTTTGAAGTCGGTTAAAAAAAATACAACCGACTTCCTTAAATAATACTAAAAAATGCAAAATAACTTTCATTTCGGAAGTCGGTGTCAAATAACGAAGAAACTAAACTAGAAACACCGACTTCCGAAATGAAAGTTATTTTGTTTTTTTTTTAGTATTATTTATGGAAGTTGGTTGTATTTTTTTTGTAAAAAGTTTTTTTTTTCATATTGTACTTATTCATGTAGGTAGGGTATTGCATTTTTACTTTTGCTTTTTAAGGTGGCATATTCTGTTTAAATATATTAGACCATGGAACGTTTGAAAGACTTTTCAGGAAGTCATGCTTCATTGACCCAAAAGAGTCCAAATACAGACCTAAACTGCAGGATGATAATAAAGCCAAGGTTGTACACATTTTCTATCAGGAATAAAGAGTGGTTAGTACTGTGAGACCAAGAGGTTAACGGTTGGCCAATGGGAGGGAAATGGGGCAACCAAACAAAGCTTACGTCATATCTGTATAATTTTCGGAGTATAGCAATATCAAATCAATGCATTCAATTCATTCGTTTAAGTGAGATAAAATTTCTTGTTTGCCGTGTGTTTGATACTTATCTAGCAATAAACAGGGATGTGCTTCTAGTATACATTATGTATCCAACATGGCGGCTTGAGCGACGAAGATACGAAAAGAAAATCTGAAAGAAATTTAAATCTTGTTGATTTTCAAAATTCCAACTACTTTCCAACAAACCTCATTTTTGAAGATCGAATGACTGTAAGTACAGTAGAATCAAACTATAACTATTCATACCGCAAAAGTACCAGCAATTAGAAAAGAGACCTAGTGCATCCCTGGCAATCAGTCCCTTGCTAGAAACTTGATTGTTTATTAGTTTATTATCTCGAAAGATGTTTTTATTCTAACGTTCTGTCTGGTGCCGTGCCATAGACGGTGAGTCTCTTCCCTAGTCAATAACTATGTAAAATATTTCAAACCTAGATTTTGAAATGCCAATTTATTCACAAACATTCATTTCTGTTTATAACATAGTCGCAGTGTAGACGTGTTTCAAGTTTTTGCGAAGACAATCATCATGTCCGAAGATGAATTCTACAGTCGCATACCCGTACCCATCACGACAGCTTTCCAACCACCTCTCGCATCTCTTCTTGTGGAGTATCTCGTGCTGCTGATGACTCTCACCGCTTTCATCTACGGAGTGACGTCATGGTGCCTCATCAAGAAGTTCCGACACTTCAGAAACTTTGTCTACATTAACGCCATCACATCCAGTTTACTGCGACTATCAACAGTATCGATCATCATACCTGTGGTCATGCAGTTTTCTATTATTGACGATAATCTAATGCTAGAAGTTTGTCATTATATTTGCACATACTCGACAACAGCGCAAAATTACTGGTTGTTGGTGATATGCCATTTGTTTTACGTTGATATTGTGAAAGTGTTTGGTGGTCATGTTAATCGGATATATATGAAGAGTTGTCTGGTTGGTTGGGGTGTACCTTTTATAATGTTGGTTTTATATTACTTGTTCATCTACATTCATGCGGAGAGTTTAGCAAAAAATGGTTCAATTAATACATTTGTGGATTATCTTGAGGCTTTTATGACTGTATCTCCTTTGATCATAAACTGTTTTATTTACTTAGTGGTAATATTTTCTCTCTGTAGTTGTTCTAACCGGAAAGCAAAGACTACATCGACGAACAACTTTCGTCGCTTTTACATAGCTACGTTGTTATTTATTTTGAGTGACATCATGGTGTTGTTTTCTTTTATTTGGGATACAATCAATATTTCATTTTTAATAAGAGCAGTTATGTCCAAGGTGCAACCGGTATCGATTGATATTTTTTTGCCCATGGTAAGGGGTAATCGGGAATTGTGGCGGAAATATTTCATGAGTCGCAGTATAATCCTTCCAAAATAAGATTTTTCACGTTTTGTACTACAGATTATGAGTCCGTGACGGAAATTTTTGATGTCGTCTCGATATTTTGTTGAATGTGTTAGTGAAAATTCAATACAACAAACGAGAAACAAATTGACTGTAGGTACATACCTAATATTGAATTTAAAATAATGTCAAATATATCACACTTAAGAACGCATTACTGTAATGTCATCTTTACTTTGAATAAATTTTTACTCCTGAAGTATATTATAAAGTCTAAAAATGTAAATTTTGTTTTTTATTTATAACTAGCCAACCCATTGAATATCGTACCGCCTCAGAATCAATAAATGAATCCGATCTCGTCATATCATTGAAAAATCCATTTCACAAAAAAAATATGATAAAATGATTTTTCTATCGTGTCATATTTTTTTAGTTATTCTGGTATTTGAGGTGGAGACAAATCCAACAAGTCAAAGTCATAAAAATCGGTCTAGCCGTTCTTGAGTTATAAATGGTGTAACTAACTCGACTTTGTTTTATATACAGGGTGTAAGGTACATAAACGCACATACGTGTACCAGTGATTTAGTACATGATTCTGGACCCCCCAGCGTTGGAATTTTTCGTCGGCTTTTTTGAATAAAAAAAAAAAATCTGCGTTTTTTTACATTAAACTGTATTTAAAATCGTTATACTTATCTACCTCAATGACATTTTTAATTAAAAGATAATTAGTTCGCTGTTTTCGTAAGAAAACGCAATGTAAATAAAATTACGAGAAGCTGCCTGCTTAACGCTTTGTGCGTATGGATGGGATGTCCACTATGAACCGGTGGCACTTCGCCGTACGCCTTGTGGTCCGTTGATGAAACGGGCGGAATCAAATTATGCAATTCCGTCGCACACTCCCCAAAATGTAAACGATAGAAAACCGACAGGCTAGCAACTCGGCGTCTATGTTCTAGACTTTGGAGTTTGGACTCAACGAGCCTATCATTGTCGATGATCCTCTTGGTCATCGCGGGCACAGTAGGTACGCACGCAACATCGGCAAAAGACCGCCGACGTTCCTTTGTCGGCAAATGCTCATACAGACCTATATGAATCTAACAGACGCGACACGTTAGGCATTTTAAGTGTCTACAAAAATTGATATCTCATTGACTACTTTTATTTGAATTTATTTTGAGGGGAGGCTTTTTAACCGACTTCGTAAAAGGAGGAGGTTATCATTTCGGATGTTTGTATTTTTTTTTATTTTTTTATGTATGTTCGGGCATAACTCCGTCATATATTGACGGATTTGCAAAATTCTTTTTTTGTTCGAAAGGGGTTTATTCCGAAATGGTCCCATTTAAATTTCAAAAAGATCTGATGATAGGTTTCGGAGACAGACAACATATAATATAATAATATAATATAATATAATGTGCTGCTATCGTATGTCTATGAATTGTTAACACACTTTTATGGGGAGCCACAACTAAAAAAGTAAAAATAAAAAACAAACAAAACAACTTTAATTTCGGAAGTCGGTGTCAAAAAACAAAGACACAAAACAAGAACACCGACTTCCGAAATTAAAGTTATTTTGCAGTTTTTTTGGAAGTCGGTTCTATTTTTTTGTAAAAAAGTTTTTTTTATAAACCTTCATCGAAATAAGTAAAGAAGATCTGAAATAAATGTGTTACAATTTACTGATAACGACATAACTCATAAATACTTTTTTGTTATAAACAAAGTTAAAATAATACAATACAACAACGTTACTTACTCGTTTCGTTAAAACCACATTCCTACATTTCGTATGGCACATCAAAATAATTACTGAGTGAGTAGTAGGTACAAATTAATGCGATTGTACAGTCTATCAATTTTATTGATCTATGCGGTCTTTGTGTTTGACGGCACTTTCAGAAGCAAACCTACGATAATAAATAAAATTTTATTTCTACATTTCGCCGACGACGAATTTTTTTTAGTTCCGTATTTACGTTCATCGCAAACGGATATGCAATTGGTTGCGAATTTAGGTTGTTATCATAAAGTTATCAAAAACATAAGTTATTTTTAGTGTATGTGTGTTTTTTGTTTTACTTGTTGAGAGGTTCATGCACGAAGCACGTAGGCGTCTCCCTCGTAAGAAATGAACGATAAGATTTCTCTTTAACTAGGGTGACAAAATGAAAATCGATTTCAGGATATGAGAAGGTAATTCTAGGCCTGTTGCCACTAGCCGGGTGCCAGTTCGGACCCCAATCTGTTATTGGGAGGTTCCCAATGGAAAAACTGAATGAACCTGCCCGACCTACCGGTCTGGGAGTCGAACCCGGGACCCTATGCTTAATAATTCGATTGTGCTACATGATTAGTTCCAAAGTAATAAACCAAAGAGCACATAAATGCAGTAGAGCACATAAATGCAATAGAAAATACCTAGTGGTCATTAAATTGACAAGTAATTGCAGTAGAATATAGCTACTGGTCATTAAATTGACAAGTAATAGCAGTAAAATATATATAATGGTCATAAAACTGACAAGTGATAGCAGTGGAATATATTGACTGAGGAAAAATAGTGCAAATTTTGATTGTGAAGACCTTCATCAGTAGGAACGAGATGGGAGCGCTGAAGGCGGGCACTTGTGATCTACCTGGAATCTGCTGGCATTGAGAGTAGTGAGAAGAAACTTGCTTTGCTGATACATTTTGGTGGACTAGAATTGCAGGAAATATTGTATAATATACAAGATGCAAATATATCACCAGAAGATAGAGTGGATATCTTCGGAGTGAAATTGGAAACATGTGGTAAAAAGGTACATCCGTTAAATTGGGCAGACTTCATCATCATCAGCCTGTGGCGGTCTGCTGCTGGACGTCGGCCAGTTCGGTTGCGCGCCGTTCGGCTCGGTTCTCGGCGGCTCTCATCCGGCTATTGGCGGCTCTCATCCAGCTACTGGCGGCCATCCTGGGGGGATCGTCGCTTCATCCACCCTGAGGGCATCCTGCCTTGCGTTTGACGATTCGCGGTCTTCACTCAAGAACACGTCACACAATCATTTTATTATTTGGCGCCGACTCAAAAGTAGTTTACATAAAATTTGATATTTTATGTAGGTAAAGAAGTTCAATACTCAACACTTAAAAGGTTTATTTATTTTTTGTTTTTTAGTTCTTTTTCGTCCGTTGATTTTTTGGTAAAAAAGTTTTTTATTTTATGATTTTTTGTGAATCGCATCATCTGGCAGTTAAATAAGCTCAGGCCCGATGCTTATCATTATTTAGATAATCCTTGTCACATATCACTTGTATTTCATATACCTAAACGTATACCAATTCTAAATGGACAGATAAATACCGGACCAACTCGTTTGAAAACTTTTTACTTTCTAATTATACGTGGTGAAATACTTTTCTTAACTTTTAAAATTCGATAACTTAAATCATATAACAAATGATATAGACGAAGTCTCTGTATCTAAATCCCTCACATGTGACTTAGAAAAATGTCAGCAACACATAACTCAGGTACCATCCAGTGGTCTTATAATATTAACACAAAACATACGCAGTATCAATTGCAATATAGCTGGCTTTGAAACTTTGTTAAGGAGATTGAACATAGAATGTGATGTTCTGGTACTTACCGAATGTTGGCTTTTGGGTGCTTCTGTCATTCCACAGCTCGACGGCTATCGCTCTTATGCCACTAAAACCCACCTCAGACAAAATGATGGCGTGGTAATATATATTAGTAACTCGCTGAATGTAAATGTTGAGGAACCAGAATTCACAGACGGCAACTGCTCAGTTACAACACTCGACAAACATACCGCAATCGTATCTATATACCGGTCTCCTTCTATAAGAAACATTGACAACTTTCTATACTCCTTAGACAATATAATATCCAAACTAAATTCCTTCAAAAACTTAGTGTTAATTGGAGAAATTAATATTCCCATTAACTCCTCCAGGCAGGATCTATTGGGTGAAATATATTTAACCATCGCCGCTTCTCATGGTCTCTTGCAGGTAAGAGACCATGAGAAGCAGCGATGGAATAACCCGTGCGATCAGCGACACACTGAAATAACCCGTGCAATCAGCTCCTCATGCCTGGACCACGTGTTCCTTAAGACCCAGTTTACTGCTATGACTATTGTGCCACAATCAACCTTAACAGATCATTTCCATGTCTTGACTAAATTAAGTCCACAGCGCATCTCTAAATACCCTAGGCAAACGACTAAATCAACTAGAACTAGAATAGACACAGAAAACTTGAACAAAGACATTAACAATATAGACATGACCCAATATACGAATCAAAAGACCCCAATTTTTCCACAAATTACCTTATCACTAATATCCAATCAGCCATAAATAACAACACAAAAACTTTCACTGTGTCGAAGCGCAAAAAAATACTCAAACCATGGATTACGCCTGGCCTTCTCAGATGTATGATAAACAGGGACTTTCTTCACAAAAAGCATAGGACGGTTCCGGATAAAATCATTTTAAAAACATCATATACTAGATACCGCAATTTCTGTACCAAAATCTTAAAGAAAGTAAAAAGAGCATATGAGAAAACTCAATTAGATACTGCCAAGAATAATCCCAAGAAACTCTGGAAGACTATTGAGAAAACTCAATTAGATACTGCCAAGAATAATCCCAAGAAACTCTGGAAGACTATAAAATCAATTACGAGTTGTGTCAAAAACAAGTCAATGTTTTTGACACAACTCGTAATTGATCCAGAGGAATTGTTAAAACTGAGTGACTCCAATAACACCGCACTTGATATTATTAATGAGCACTTTGTAAAAGTAGGTCAATCGTTGGCAGAAAAGTATCTTCTTAACCCTTCTCCGTCAAGGACTTGACGTACGGACGTCAAACAGTCAGCTGTTGTTTACATTTAAAAATAAGAAAAGTGCTCTTTTCCAAAGTATATATTGTTCTAAGTCTAGCTTTCATTTCGTAAATCAATCACAATTCGTCTACAGTGAAGCAGTGGCTTAAAAATAAAGGAAAAGTGCAAAAATCATAAACTTATAAACTAAAGTGTAAAGAAATTACCTACTAAATGCAAAAAGTGAATTTAATAAACTTAAACTAGTATTTACAAATATTATAACTAGGCTAAGAAGTGATTCCGGTCTGTGTGTTGTGTTGCTGGCGGTGCAGAGCTGCATGGGGTTGTCACACCATTGATTATATCCCATACACGAATTGTTTGTCACAGCGCCATCTATTGATAGTATTAGCGTAGATAATTACTCGCGACAACATGCCGGCAGCGAAGTGTGGTGGTTGCGCAAAATTTATATCGCCACTAGAGGCCGCTCAGTACGGCAAGTGCAGCGCTCTATTTCATCGGGCTTGCGGTTTCTTGCCGCTGTCAGGTTTTATAAATCCCACCTGGGTTTGTCCAAGCTGTAAAAATGCATCGGTACCGGGTGGAGCAGATACTATACCGGCGGCGGCATATGCGCCGGAGGAGTCCATGGATACCAGCGTCTTAAGCTGCAGCACATTAGGTGATACGCAGGATATTGCTTCCGGTTTAAGCCGTCTTGGCGCCACCCAGCGCGAGTGCACGAGCGCGACTTTATGTAGGCTCCGTTTTATTAACACACATCATATTTCAAGTAGTTTATTATTATCTCACTGTACTCGTATTTGTTTTACCTCAGTTTTTTTCTCTTTTTTTTTTAATTATCCTGACTTAAGTATTTAAAGGTTTTGGTTTCCGTACGTCACGTCATACCACTGAAAATCAGCGCCGTGCTGTGGGTCCCCCACGGTATAGCATTATGCTGAGTGAAAGCCTTCTTGCCACAGCCACGACATGCATCTGTTTTTTTATTTATTTCTACCTACCTATTTAACTTTTTTTTTTCTTTCCTTTTTCTTTTGTTATACTTGTTACTAACATAGAAATATAATATCTACTAACACTATCGATAAGGGTTAAGACTTAAGTTAGCAAAATCATATTGTTGTGTATGTCGTTACGAGTAATTTGTGGCAAATAAATTCTTTTTCTTTCTTTCTTTCTTTCAACATCTAATAATTGGTCCTCAATGTTTTCATGCTACTCCCATTCGCGATCATTTGTATGTAAAGAAACGATGTAAGAAGAAGTGACCCGTACAATCCTTACATTAAAATCAAACTGCGCCACAGGTTGTGACAATATCTCATCAAACCTAATAAAAAGTAATATCGAGCTTTTAGTTCCTCCTGTCACGTTTATTTTCAACAGGTGCTTAGAATATGGTGTATTCCCGAAGAATCTCAAACTGTCTGAGGTTCACCCTATTCATAAGGGAGGTGACCGTGATCGTGTTAATAACTACAGGCCGATATCGATCCTACGCTCCTTGTCAAAGGTTTTTGAAAAACTACTAAACAAGAGACTTGTTAGCTACTTGGAGAGCGAGGGCCTACTCTCTTGTACACAGTTTGGCTTTCGGAGGCATAGAAGCACAGATGATCCCATCTTTAATTTAAACAATTGTATAGCTACAAATTTAGATTCTGGGAAGAAATGCCTTGCCATCTTTTTGGATCTGGCCAAAGCATTTGACACGATCTCGGTCCCCATCCTTTTGTGAAAACTCGAGAATTTCGGTATAAGAGGCAATCAACTTAAACTTTTTGAGAGTTATCTGTCGGAAAGATACCAGTGTGTAAGAATAGGAAACTGCACTAGCTCTTATCTTCCTATTACATACGGAGTTCCCCAGGGCAGCATTTTGAGACCTACCCTCTTTCTCGTTTATATAAACGACCTCACGAACCTATCTATACCCCAAGGCGAAATAATCTCTTAAGCAGATGACACTGCTCTTATATTCAACGCCGACAATTGGGATGAGGTATTTAACGTTGCACAATGTGGACTTGATCTCGTGAAGGAATGGCTACAAAATAATTAGCTTACACTGAACAGTGATAAAACTAAATACTTGACTTTCAGCATACGAAATCCACCTAAACTGCTTACTATAAAACATTGCCTTATTCCTCACAATTGTCCTGGAATAGATAACTGTAATTGTGTACCTCTAGAACGTGTCAACAATGTGAAATATTTAGGATTAATAATAGATCATAATTTATCCTATAAGGCACATATTAAAGCTTTGTCGAGACGAGTAAGAAAACTAATTTATATCTTTAAAACTTTGCGACATGTTGCTGATCTCAAATTATTAAAACAAGTTTATTTCTCTCTTTGTCAATCCATTATTAATTACGGCATAATTGTATGGGGAGGAGCTACCAAAACTACTCTAAAAAGTCTTGAGATAGCTCAGCGTGCAATTCTAAAAGTTTACACTTTCCGTCCAATTCGTTATTCCACAAACATTTTGTACAACTCATGCAAAGTCCTTACAGTGAGACAATTGTTCTTACTCAACATTTTACTAAAACAACATGGTGAACTTATATATGATACTGATCTCACAAAGAAACGCAGAAAACATGAAGTTGTGGTCCGCATACATAAACCTAAAAGCTAGAGAGCACACCTAGAGATTCTTCGTCTTTTTAGCACCACATGTGTTTAATAAAATTAATAAAACCATAAATATTTTTTCTCTTAACAAATTCCATTGTAAAAAGAAGGTATATGAATTTTTAATGAAACTATCATACGAAGACACTGAAAAATTTATTCAAATAATCAGTTAATATTTTTGTTTGTATATCTACTCGTATATATATATATGTATATATTCACTCTACTCCTGTGCATTTATCATGTAGACATATGTATACACTTACACTTACACACATACACCCCCACACACACTCACCCTCTCATCCTCACACACACACAAAAAAAAAAATTGTTAGTAATTTAAGTTTAGTTTACCTTAATTTCTTATTTCTCTTTGATTTGTAATGGTCCTAAACTCTTGCTTCTTGCTAATTTAGGTTACCTCGTATATTTTTTCTGAGAGGAATCGGCGCTGTTAGCTGAGATACAGGCTCACGCCTAGTTCAGCTGCGGACGCTCATTCTCATATTTATAAATAACTGTAAGCCTAATATTTGTAAGAATGTACCATACCTACCTACTGTTTTTGAGTAAATAAATATTATTATTATTATATTTCGTCATTTGTTTCATATTATATTATATTTTTAAATATTTCAATAAAAAAAAGTAAAAAAACATTTAAAATTATAAAAAATAGTATCCCACCGGTATCGGGAACAGGGTCCAAGCTACCGGCGGTCAGGGCTCCAGAGAGAGGAACCGCCTAACAATGCGAGCCGTGTCCAGAAGTACTGCTTTCTGAATCAAGCCCTTGATCCAGCCGCCTAACGAGAGCCTCTTGAGGTGTTGGTCGAGGCTCGTGGCTATTAAGCCATTGGCTGACACGACTATCGGTACAATGATCGCTGAGTCCACATCCCACATGTCGACAACCTCGCGAGCCAAGTCAATATACTTGATTTGTTTATCTTTCTCGGCTTTCACGAGGTTCTCGTCATGTGGGACGGTAATGTCAACAATCATTGCACGCCTCTCGATTCGGTCCACCACCACTATATCAGGCTTATTGGCTACAATAGTCCTGTCAGTGATGATGGACCGATCCCAGTACAATGAGATATGACCATTATCGAGAACTGGGTCGGGCGCATATCTGTAGTACGGCACTTCCAATTCCACAAGAGAGTATTTCAGAGCAAGTTGCTGATGGATAATCCTGGCTACAAGGTTGTGCCCATGCAAGTACTCACCGTTAGCCAGACGACAACAACCAGAGATTATGTGGCGGATTGATTCTCCCGGACGATGACATGCCCGACATATGTCAACCGTGCCGTCCTTCACAATAAATCTCCGGTAGTTTTTCGTCATGATAACTTCGTCCATAATTGCACAGACAAAACCTTCGGTTTCCCCAAAGAGATCACCGACACGCAGCCAGGCTACGGACGCTAGTTGGTCTACATCGGGCCCATGTAGGGCCCGGAAAAAGCGTCCGTGAAGTTCCTTACTCTGCCATACTTCTCTGCGATCGTTAGTGTCAAGCACTAGTGGTTTGCGCCAGTTCTCGTTAGCCAAGGAGAGTGGAGTAAGGCCCTTGTCCACCGCCACTACATCTCGATGCATACCCACGTCAGCAGCTAGAAAATATTCCCTTAGACTGCATACCTCGCGGTTGTGGAGGGTCTTAACATTTAAAAAGCCTTGGCCTCCACACTTCTGCGGGATATACAGTCTCATCACTGACGAACGCGGGTGATGCATTCGAAATGCAGTCAGCAGTGTACGGACATGCCTATTCAGAGCGTTAAGTTCTGTTTGAGTGGATTTGAGTACGCCGAAAGAGTACATCAATACCGGCATGACCCAACCGTTGAAGGCGCGCACCTTGTTTCCGCACGATAGAAGGCTATTGAATACCTTCTTCAGGCGGCCAAAGAAGCGCTCCTTCAACGATTGCTTCATGTCAGTAACATTGATACAAAACGCTTCTGACATACCCAAATAATTATAGGTTTCGGTTGTAGAGGGGGATCTCAGGTTTATGGAATCCGAGACTTGAGTTCCTACGGAATCAACAATCTCCCCTCGCTTTACATGCATGACTGCACATTTGCCCACACCAAACTCCACCCTGATGGCACTACTGAAGGTTTCAGTTACCTTCAGTAGCTCCATCAGTTGCAGATTGTTGAGGGCAAAAAGTTTCAAGTCATCCATGTAAAGCAGGTGAGATATAACCTGACCACCTCTCTTCAATCGATAACCTAGTCCTGAATTCTCCAGCAGTGTGCTTAGAGGATTCAAGGCTAGGCAAAACCAAAGCGAACTCAAACTGTCACCCTGGAATATATCCCGCTCGATCCTTATCGGTTCGCTATTCCTCTGGATTTGTCGACATCCTGGATAGCAAAGGACCGTCCTTCGTTGCCCCATACATGACATCATGAAGGTGCGTAGCGTTGCATCAACTTTATACAATTCTAGCACCCTCATGAGCCATGTAAGAGGAACTGAGTCATAGGCCTTCATAGAGTCTATCCAACATGTCGACAGATCCTTTTGGAAACGCCGAACCTGTTGGCTAATGGTCATATCTATGAGGAGAAGCTCCTTAGTACCGCGGGACCTATTCCTACATCCATTTTGAGAGGCAGACATGATACCGTTACTATCTATATGTGTGTTAATCTTAGCTCTCAAAATGGATGTAAGATCCTTATAGACCGTCGGTAAACAAGTGATCCGTCTATAATTTTTAGGTTCCGCAGTACTACCTGATTTATGGAGCAGGTGGGGTATTCCTGTAGTTAGAAATTGTGACAGCGACCCTGACTCTAAGGCAGACTGGATCTGAGATGCCAAGCGGGCATGCGACCTCGTAAACCTTTTTATCCAGAAGTTGTGCAGGCCGTCCGGCCCTGGAGATTTTCAGTTAGCTAACAGACGGACTGCACGAACTACATCTTGGGGGCTGATGATAATTGCCCCCATTTCTGGTATTGGATCGCACGCGCGCTCAACATCCCGAATCCAATCGCCCTCGGTATGACAGACAGGCACCGACCAGTTGTTGCGCCAGAACGAGTATATGGCGTCATCATCCGGCAGGTGCGTATTAGTCACAACTTGGTCCGGTCGCTCCCAATCCCTATACACCCACCTTTCATTACTTCGGAATGTGCGATTCTGGGTGTATCGTTCCACTCGCCGCTTATACCTGCGAATACGGTTTGCCCATGCATATACTTTCTGCTTCAGGAAGCCAATGCGCTCTGTGACACGGGACATATAGTCTCGGGAGCTGACATCAGTCCCCGAAAACGCCCGTCTCACAAAGCGCATCATTCTTGGGCGAGTGTTGTCCTCCCTGAAGCAGATTAGTTTGCCTATGAGTGCTCTGGCCCCACCAATACGACGCTCATTATTATTATTATTATTATACTGTCCGATTTCCCACTATGCAACTACAATAATAAGCAATGATACTCTCTAAAGAAATTGCCCTATGTTCCTCCCTACTTATCAATAAAAATGTAATAAGTCTTGCTACTCTTATCATGTCTCGATTTAATTCTGGCCCTAACTAGATAATTGTTATGACCTAATATTAAGGGCAAATCTTGTTCTATTAATTCATTGCTTATTTTCTTAGTGAAGGCAATAACCCTATACTTTATGATGTAATATCAAAACTTCCTTTATAGTGCCAGGTACTAAAAGACGTTTAGTGTTCTCACAACCAAGGAACAGATGAAACAAACAAAAATAAACAAACAAATGAATGATTGGAAGTGAAACATACAAAAAATAAAATCTAAACTTGCTGAATTCTCCTATGCTTTTCGTGAAATAAAAAAAAACACCACTGGTAACATACAATGCACAGGCATTGACGTGAACCTGCCGAAATCCGTTTGTACTTTAGTGAGTTAATTTTTTAAAAACTTCGAGGTAATTGTTCCTAAGGTGATGGAACCGGAATCATCGGTTGGTAAAGGTTTCACAGCTGCAGAAGATATAAACAAATTTCTTTTGTACTGTAAACAGTGTTGGTGCATCTGTACTGTTTTCCCACATAATTATACCGTAACTAAGCCATGCGTAAGCATAGGTGTAGTATGTTACCAGTGGTGTTTTTTTATTTCACGAAAAGCATAGAAGAATTTAGCAAGTTTAGATTTTATTTTTTGTATGTGTCTCTACCAATTTATATTCTTGTCTATGGTTATGCCTCGTAATGTGCATTCGTTGATTGTTTCTATTATATATGATTATTAAAAGAAAATAAATTTATGAGTTTTGTCTTTGTAAAATTGATTTAGAGGTTATTTTCGTTCATCCAGGTTATTATTTTACTAAGTATATCGCTAAGGGTACTATTTAGGTTTATATTGTTATGACATGGAGTGAGAATGGAAATGTCGTCCGCAAACAAAACACACGGTCCGGATTCTCCTATGAATCTCGGGAGGTCATAAAAAGTATGTAGATGAGAAATAGAAGACATCCAAAAACACTTCCTTGTGGTATTGATGCGTTTATCACCTTTCTGTCAAACCAGATTTTTTGAAGTTCGTTCGTATTGTTATTGAAGTATTCTATCTCAACCAACGGTACTCTATTTTTCAAATAAGATTTGAACCAATCTTGTGGTTTGCCGGAATCCACGGTAAACTATTATATATATATATATTCCATATAGCTTGTTTAGTAAAATATCATACTGTACTTTATCGTAGACTTTGGTCATGTCTAGCATTAAACCCACTGCATATTTTTTATTACCTATTTATTATGTTTAAGGCTTCCTATACAAATTTATAGACTGCTATTATAGTTGATCTATTTTTCCGAAAGCCAATGTCAATCTCTAGGCGGACAATGGGATTATGTTATCCTACATGTTTTTTTAAATGTTTTCAGCATTTTTTTTTTCAGTTTCAGTGATGCAATATGAAACAAAGCCTTTATAATAATAGGAATCCATTTAAAAAGAACACTATTGCTACAGCAGTTCTCTGGGGCCTGGTAAAGGGTTAAACAATGAATGTGATACCAGCTATCAAAGGCTTTTATTGACTACCACTAACATTTATGAACTTTACTGATAAGACAAGGTAAACATGATTAATACACTAAGTGCTCAAAAATGGTTTGATCAGGTTAGTTTGTTCCTGTCCTGATCAAGTACAGTTCGATTGACGGTGTTGGAAGTCACAGCTGTACTTCTCACCTCTATTTGATTTTAAAAACTTGTGATGGTCAACATGGCTGAGAGCAACTTAAATGAGACCTACATAGAGCCATCCGGCTCTCCCATACTTCTGATCGGACACTATTGTCAGTTTGTCTTGTGTCTTGCCTCGTTCATATACGTAGTGACATCGTGGTACCTTATCAGGAAGTTTCGTAATTTCAACAACTACGTGTTTCTTAGTGCGATGCTTGTGAATATATTGCGCCTAATCGTTTTATCCGTCACTATAATCCATTGTGAAGAAAAAAATGTTAATTATAGACGTTGCATTACTTTTTATTGGCGTATTACTTTCATCTATTTGACAACGGTGTACAACAATTGGTGGTTAGTGATGTGTTACATGTTTTACGTTAAAGTTGTTAAAGTGTTTCACAAAAATATCGGAAGAGAATATCTTAAAAGCTCCATCTTTGCCTGGGGAGTGCCTGTGGTTGTAATGATCATTTGTATATTTGTTTTAGTAATTATTGAGCTATCAATTGATGGTGACGACGTGAAACTATTTCTTCTTTTTGTAACCATATGCACTTATTTCACGAGCGTCCTGTTACCTTTGCTTATAAACTTGATTATTTTCATAAAACTTGTGTATTCTCTGTTTTCCAATAAAGATACGAGAGTAATTTCTAAAACAGAAATATTTCGTCGTTTGTTCATAGCGACGGCAATGTTCATTGTAAGCAACTTGTTTTTATGTAATTTAATTATTTGGGATTTTTTTAATCTTTCAATCTTAGCCAGAGGTATTTCATTAAGCATACAGATGTCATCCCTAGCCGTGATTGTTCCTCTATTGAAGAGCAATCGGATATTATGGCGCGAGTATTTTGAGATTCGATTGACAAGGATTTTGTCGTGAGTTTTGGTGTTGATTATCAGTGAAGCTAACAGGTTAATTTTTTATTTATTTAGTTTATACAGAACTACCGAAGTAAATAACACTATTTAAACGTATGTGCTCAAATAGTGTTATTTGAACATGAAAGAAAAAGCAATAAAAAACCGGCCAAATGCGAGTCAGACTCGCATACGAATGGTTCCGTACCTTACTGGAAAAAAAATAAACAAAAAAAAACACGTTTTGTGTTTTTCTTGGGCTGTTTTTCATGATCCGTAATAGGTTAAATTTTTAAACAAATTAAGGGGCTCCCTAGGGATCCTGGTTTAATTTTTCATTTATTTTTATTATTTGTTGTCAGGTATAGGGAAAGTTCGTTACCCTACAACATCTCATATCAAAATATTCTGTTTTATTCATAGACCTATACTGGCAACACAATTACAATACACACACGAGTAGCTATTTCAGATCGTGAGATACAGATCGCTGACAGACGGATGGACAGCGGAGGCATAGTAATAGGGTCCTGTAGGTAACCCTTCGGGTACAGAACCCTAAAAATAGATCTAAAATAAAAGTATAGAACACTACCTAGTTAAAAACTGACAATTATTCCGCGCAGTACTTTTTAGGTTTTTCCATTGATAGCGATGTGGATGAATTTTTGATGCCCAATGAGTTGTTTTCATAAGCGTTTGTACATAATATTATTATCAGCTCGTAAATATACTTACCTATTAAGTTAATTATTAGTTTAGTTTTGTATATGTCATTTAAAAATTGTTTAAATATATAGAACATTTAAAATAAACATAATACGAGTACTGTTACTTAAATATAAATAGCCTATTGTCTGTTATTAGCAATAAAAAACGATTGTTATTATCGTCAGTCAAACTTGTAAATAAATTATAGCTAGAGTTCCCGCGGCCCTTGGCACTCAGACACCTGAACGAACAGGGTTGAGTTTTAGTCAGTAAAAGTCTGAAACGCCCTCCTGCTCCACCCAGAGCGGGAGAAGTCATTGGATTATTTGCCACCCCCCACAAAAAAAAAATAGATTAGGTAAAGCTGATAAATGTATAGAAGTAAAACTTTATGAAATAAATGTAATTATTTGAGGTTTCAATATTGTTTTTATTTGCCTGCATGCATGTTAACGTGAAATTGGTAACAGAGTTACCGCGCCCCCGGGCACTCAGGCAAGGAAGGAACAGGGGTGGGTTTTAGTCAGTAAGAGTCTGACACGCCCTGCCGCTCCACCCAGAGCAGAAGAAGTCATTGGATGATTTCCCACCCCCAAAAAAAAAAACAAAAAAAGGGGTAACATAGAGCTTTTACGTAACTTCTTTTAACATTTCTATGATATCCTTTAACAATGTCAACATCATCATCATCATCAGCCTTTTATTATCCCCACTGCTGGGGTACAGGCTTCCTCTCTATAAGAGGGTGTGGGCCATAATCCACTATGCGGGTCCAATTTGGGTTTGTAGATAATGTCAACATAGAACAAATAATATATCATTATCAACCAGAAGTTATACACCGCCGATGTATGTAGAGAGATAAAAAAAAAATAGTAAGTGAGTCATACGATTGGTCAGTATGAATTACAGTTAGCGAATAGAATATTAAACGACATAAATATTCACTAGGATTGTAAGTACTGAGAGTACACGTAGTTGTCACTTGTTTCTCGTTTATGAACGTAGCCAGGGTCATGGTGAACTGCACAGAGTTATTTAGAGTTATTTATTTATTTCATAACAAAAACACATTTGTGTCGAAATATTTGCACAGTAGATACACAAGAAAAAACAACACAAACAATTATAATATATGTAGTATTGTTTCTCACCCATCATTGAGGTTAGAACGTCTTAGATCCAAATTAAAAATACTAACTTTACAAACATTAATATTTATGAATATTGATACAAAACAAAGTCCCTAGCAAAATGCTACAAAAATTACATTTAATGTCGAATCACCAGAGAGTTGCGAGGCTTCACAGGTTAAGTATAAAAAAGCAACATTTATAAAAAGTCAAAGAACGGGTAGGTACTATTGAATTTCAGTACAATTTTAAAAATTTTTGTCATTACAAAATTCGTCAATGCTGTAACAAAGCCCTAAGTTTATTTTTTATGTTCACATTCTGAATAATCTTTAATTCTTCTGGTAATTTGTTAAACAAACAGACTGCACGCGTGACGAGTGTTTGACAACATTAAGTTTTGCCTGCAGAATAGTAGGAAGATTTTTCTCCGAGTAGCTACTCTTTTTTTTCTTTCATCGTCTGTTTCAAACTCGGTTAAGTTTTTGTTTAAATAAGTAAGGAGAACTAAAATATAAAGACATGGTACTGTCAAAATTCAAAGTTTAATAAAATACTCTTTACATGATTCGGTCTGGTTTAAACGAAGCATGGTTCTTAATGCTCGCTTTTGTATAGTAAAGGCTGCCTTAGTATTATATTTATAGCTGTTTCCCCAAAATTTAATGCTATATCTAAGTTTAGATTCAACTAGAGCAAAATAGACTGTATGAAGTTGGGCAATAGACAAAATATCCCTGAGAGATCTGATAGCATAACACGTACTACGTATTGTATTTGTAATTGATTTAAGGTCTGGCTTCCAATTAAGTAGAGAGAGTCAATTTGTACCTCTAAAAATTTTATACCTTCTACTATATCAATTTTGCTGCCTAAGAATTTTACGTTTAATAAAGCTTTGTTCCTAACTGTAGATCTAAATATCATACATTGTGTCTTACTTACATTTAATTTAAGATTATTCATAGCAAACCAGCTTTCGCAAGCAGCTATTAATACATTTAATTTACATTTTAAGGTCTCCATATTCTCAGCAGCTATAACAGCACACGTATCCTCAGCAAATATTATCAAGTCAGCGTCGGGTAATTTTTTTTTAATGTATTCAGTTAGATCGTTAAGAAATATTGTAAAGAAAATGGGGCCCAACACCGAACCCTGAGGAACACCTCTAGTTACAGAAAATAATTTCGATTCATGAATTTCTTCCACACCTTCCTGAAGTGATTTAATTTCGACGAACTGTTTCCTATTGGTCAAATAAGATCTAAAACAATTTTAAAAAAATCTCTTATACCGTAGTGATCTAACTTTTCCATTAGAATGCAATGTTCTACAGTATCAAAAGCAGAACTTAAGTCTAGAAATAAGCCGGCAACTTTAAGTTTATTGTTCAGCTTATTTACTACGTTATTAACTAACGCGTCTATTGCATTTAATGTCCCTTTACTTTTTTGGTATCCAAACTGATAACGGTTAATTATTTTTAGACTACTCAAATGTCTTACAAGCCTAGATTTGATAACTTTTTCAAAAAGTTTGGATAGGACCGGTAACAATGAAATAGGCCTATAATTGCCTAGATCCGTTTTTGCACCTTTCTTAAATAGTGGTAGAACTCTGGATAACTTGAATTGATCAGGAAAGACGCCTTCATTGACGCAACTATTTAGTATTTCAGATATTGGTTATGTACATAGTACAAGATTACAAAAACAAAGATCATAAACATTTTTTGGGGCCAAGTCCCAAACACTTCCTATAGGAGTACATTGGCTTATTATCAGTCATGGCAAGCAGTAAACGTTAAGCACGCAGACACAGACACTGCAGTCATTTTCAACTACTGTACATTCTCGTAGAATCAATCATTAAAGCAATAGATGCTTGGATCATAATATAGTCGATATTATAAAAGATTTATACAGATCCGTATAGTACCATGGTCAGAAACCAACTGATGCGATTCAGCAAGATTTGTGCACTTAGCGTAGTCATTTATTCTGCTTACCTTATCTTATTGTAATGGAATACACAAAAAATAAGTGCGAGTTGGGATCGTGGATGGGTACCAAACGAACCTTATTTTTTTTAACAACTTATTTTAAATAAAGATTTTTTAAAGGTTTTCTTGTAATATGGTATTAGACATTTATTTATCGTAGCAGGAACACTAGTTGTATACATTGTAAGCACGATTAGCGGAATGGCATGCAGTTATGTACAATTTAAATTTAAACAAAACCATTATGTGCGTTATATAGTGACATAAATTATGTAAGTAAGACGTTTATTTAGTTTGTTTTTCGCATGTGGGTAAACCGAAATAAAGCTAGTGTTTTAATTTAGCAAGAAAACTATTAAAATAAATTTTGTTTATTTTTTTCAAAATTACATATTCTAAAGGGGCTCAATTCAGCTAACATTGCGAAATGGTCACTTACGTTGCTAGTACACTGCGTAGTTGTAAGACTATACTACTTAGGTTTTACGTACGAAAGCACTCGTGTAAATCTTGTGAATCCAAATATTTTTAAGCAAATCCATGATTTTGGAGTGGGTTTTAGTCAATAAGAGTCTGACACGCTTCCGCTCCACCCAGAGCGGGAGAAGTAATTGGATGATTTCCCACCCCACCAAAAAAAAACAAAAAAAAAAAAAAAAACGATGTTATGCCCTTTGGCCTGCACGTTGAAGTGTCGTCATGCTCCCCGACCAGGTTTCGCCAGCATGGATTCCACTAGAGAGGAGCACGCGAAAAACCGTGCACTATTACGCCTCACTGTTCAGGAAACAGACTCCCAAAATCCATTATCTGCAGGCCACACCCTATGGCAGCCGGAGATCGTTCCGCGCCTTCCAGCAGTGACTACGATTACGAAGGGAGATTTCATTCTCCTGCTGCTTTTCCACTGCTTCATTTGCGACCATCACTTCCTCACAGAAAAGGGGCAACCACGTACCACGCACTCTTACTTCCACACATGAACGGGACCACGCCACAAACAGCCGTATCGACGTTGTGGCGACAATGTCATCGAGACAGCTGAAATGGTGACAACGAGGAATCGTCTCAAGTCTTATGCAGCACAGGTACTTTTAGAAACTCCAATGCCTGGAGGGAACCTTGTGTCAGCCGTTCACCCTCCTGCCACTCCCTCAAAACGGCCGTACTGCTGCTATTGTGGCGTGCCCTATGGATGCGACACACTTTTTTTTTTTTGGACTTGGAATATCATCAAATGACATCTCCCGCTTTGGGTGGAACAGGAGAGCGTGTCAGACTCTTACTGACTAAAACCCACCCATGTTCCTTCCTTGCGGCTGGGGGCGTGAGGGCCACTCCGTTGAGCTTCCCTCACCCGGTTCGCCTCCTCCTTCGCGAGTATTACTGCTTCGCAGAAGGAGTAGACTGCTTCACATTCCCTCTCGCTCCGTACCATGGCCTGAACCAGGCTCTCCATGATTGTCGCAACCCCGCGTGTCATCAAGTCGGCCGCTACCTCGTACCTCCTCTGCGCCAGGACCAGCGGGTCGGACTAGGGAAGTCGGCGCGCAGCACCCAGTCGTAACCGATGTTCCATAGAGGCGGCCCCAGGACCGATCACTGTGGGACACCGCACGGCATCTCTCGCCGGTTCCATTCTCCCTAGTGACCAGGGTAGATAACGGCTCTCTCCGTCAAATAAGCCTCGAACATGCCACGGTGGTATGGCGGCACCCGGTGATACCGGAGTGCCTCCACTATGCAACTCAACTTGCAAGAGTTTTGAGAGGCGGGGAGTGGTGCGGCGTTGGAGTCCGACGCAACAACACTTCTCACCGCTTTGGGCCCAGAGTGTGAGGTGCAGAGGCTTCCGGAGGAGCCGTAAGTGAGTGCTCGCGGCTCTACCGGAAGCGTTTTCTAAATCGGGGATAGGCGGGGAGTCATCCTCTGATGGAGAAGATCACCATCAGCGGGAGGGCTGGGAGATCGGGTAGGCCGTCCAAGGCGACCAAGGCTGGCAGGCGAGTCGCAAGGCTCGCCGCGGTGGGGCGCCACCCCTCAATGGGGTCCCTAATGTCTTCGAGCGGAGGAATGGGTGCCGCTGGGGGTTCCGACTCGGAGTGATCGGCCAGACACTCGGAGGTCATGCGTGACGCGTGCGTAGAGTGAGACCGCGAAGAAACTTGCTTCTTCTTCAACACAAGTAACTTTTGTTCTTCGTTCGGGCCCGACCTCTACACCCCTCTAGATGGTTTTAGCAGCAACGGCTTGCAAGTTGAATGAATTTATTTAAAGTCTTATTAATATTTTCTCACACATTGAGTAATTATTTCATAGTATTTTTGGCACTTCATAGCAGTTTTACTGTATCAAAATATGGCACTATTCAAATAATAAAGAAAGCGAATGGAAAAACTCTAAAACTTCAAACAGCGCCATCTATTATAGATGTCTAAGGATTCGTTCCAATAATCGTCTAAATTTGAATTACAAGCCCATTATTCCACAATTTTATGCTTAGGGCAGTTTATTAACTAAGAAAATACAGTTTTTACTATAATAATTTTCAAAATTATTAGGGTAAAAACTGTATTTTCTGAAACGTCAATAAGAAATCGATGCTTATTACGCCATCTATTGAGATTTATTTGAACTAAATTTTCTTTGTTCAAGATGAGACCCCGTGCCGAAGCCAAGTTCTTGGCATTGAAGTCCCCGAGGACGAGCACATGGAGGAAATGGTACCCGACGACGACGGTTCTCAACTCGAAGAATGAGTTGTGGAACTCAGCGAGAGTTCGGTTCTGGGAGAAATAAACCCCCACCACGGCTATCACCCCGAACCGTGCTGCCACGCAACGCTGTCCCCTCTTGACATCCTCGAGGGACAACGTACCGGCGTCGACCCACGCAATGTCACTGAGCCATGGATGCGACACCCTGAATTATCATCTGCTATGATTGACCACTAGTGCAATTACAAAGTGTAAAGATAAGGTAAATAAAGTCGATAAATAGATAAGATACTAATACGCAAAATCCAGTTTAATCACATCAGTTTAATTCTTACCCTGTTGCAGTAATGTTCGATGGTTTTATTGACTGTGAAAGATATGTCCCATTAAAATTTAGCAACACAGAAAAGAACTTTTGTATATGAGAATGAGGACCATTTTTTGTGCTCATCATGTCTGATATCGATACCGGCGTACATACTCGTAACTCTACAGTCAGTGATAGTTACCAAGACTTATCAATTTTTCTTAGTTTTGTGATCTTACACTATGTTCAATTCGCCATGTCTCTGGCTACGTTTATATATGGAGTGACATCGTGGTGCATCATAAGGAAGTTTCGAAACTTTAACAACTACGTATATCTCAATACAATACTAGTGAACCTATGTCGCTTAACAATAGTGTCGATTTTTCAACAGTATTCCGACGCAGTGATTGGGTCGTTCATTAACTTTGTCATATATATGTTTTTTTCGACAGTGTTTAACTTTTGGCTGTTAGTGATGTGTTATATGTTTTACGTTGATGTTGTAAAAGTTTTCGATGGAGATATGAAAAGAAAGTTTCTTAAGAGCTCCCTCTTTGCTTGGGGCATACCTATATTAGGATTAATCGTTTTTATAGTAATATTACTCATTATTGAACTGGCCTTAGAAGGTGACAGAGAAAAACAGATTCTTTTTGGGGTCGCCATTTTCATCATAGGGACGTGCGAATTTGTGCCTTTGGTAATAAACGTTGTCTTATTTATAAAGCTTGTTCGTTCTCTATTTTTTTGTAAAAATAACACTTGTGTGGTTTCTGAAAATGAAAGAAATAAACAAAACTGGCGTCGTTTATCTACAGCGACGGCTATGTTTATGTTGACCAACGTCAACGTTTTAATTTTTTTAGTGTGGGGATTTTTTGATACTGTTTTCTCAATGCAAGTTGTCATATTTACCTGTCAAACAATTGTTCTTTCGTTATTTGTCCCTTTAGTTAAGAGTAACCGAAAATTATGGTACGAGTATTATGTGAATCGAAGGAATAGGACCATGTCGTGATTATTGCTGTGTCAGTAAAATTAAGAAGATAGGCACCCGTTCTCGTCCTTTCTGTTGTAATGATTAGTACTAATGTCATATAAATATTTGACCAATATCTGACAGTAGCAAGTAAAGTGTTTGATTGTATAAAATAAATAATTGAATGTGAATTTTACTTTCTCTCGTATCATTGCATCACGTATGCACTTAACAAAAAAAAAAGTTGGCTGTCACGGGACGCCCGGCAGATGTGAAACATAGATTTTGTGTGTTGTAGTTGTTTTTGTTATTGGTTATTGTTGTTGTTGATTGTGGTTGTTGTTGTTGAAGGTTGTTGTTGTTGTTTTGTGTTGTTGGTGTTTGATTTTTGGTTGTTGTTGTTGTTGTTGGTTCTTGTTGTGTTACTTTTTTTTACATAGATGTTTCTAGGGAGAATGGAGTCGAGAGCGGCGGCGTAGTGGGGGTATCGTGGCACGACGGCGTCATGCAATTTGCCGTCACGCCAGTCGAGTCGAATTTACTACCTAGCCGCGCCATAAATGTTTGACATTAATTTGATTATTAACAAACTATCTTTGAAATACTTACTACTGCTTCTGGACATTTGCAACTATAGCATATGTCTAATGCAGTAGTAATAATAATAATAATAACGAAATAATAATAACCAATTTATCATCTGAAAGAATTAACTAGGATCTCACCTTGGTTCACACCCGTGAGATTCTAGAAAATACCAGGTTTTACCCTGAGAAAAACAAATTTTGGAAAAATAATAATAATATTCCACAACTATCACACAACGCCGTCTAGTCCCAAGTTAAGCAGAGCTTGTGTTATGGGTACTAGACAACTGATAAACATACTTATAAATTTCTAAATACATAAATATTATAGATAAATTACACCCAGACACAGAACAAATGATCGTGCAAGTAACGAAGAGGCTTCAGAGTAACGCAGTGTTGCAGTACATAACTTACGTTAATTAATAAATATGTCATAATTAAGTGTAGCAGTACTTAAGATAATAATATGATGTCACAACTAGCATGAGAATTTAGCTCGCTACAGTGATCGTAAAATTATAAAAAGATGGAATGAAAAGGCCTTTACGTGTTCATGTGTTTTTATTGACTACTACGTATCAGACATAACATACAACGCCAGGTGAATCAGTATCGATATTCGGTGTGCTAAGTGAAAGCTCGCAAAACAGATGGTCTGAAAAATTCTGGAGTATCGACCGCGTACCGGAAGACGCAGCGATGAAAGGCCTCCAACAAGGTTGACCGATAACGTATTCGCTAACTCAGTTGACATCAATTTGATAGGCACTATGCAGTACATTTCTCGGTGGACATCGATTATAATAGGCACTACGGTTTTCCTATACGTCAAAGTAGCAATGTACGGCAAAGTGCCTATCAAATTGAATATACTCTCGGGGTGGTTCCATATAAATTTTATCGTTATTGCTTCAGCGCTTTTAAAAAAACTGAACAAAATCGAAAAATATGTATACATATATGACCTTTTGGTTTTCTCCAATTACGAGTATGTTTAAATTCACGTTCCATGTTATTGGGGTTTTTAATTCTGGGGTGTAACAACTAAAAAGTGAAACATAAAAAAGTTGTCAACTATCGAATAAATACAATACAAACACCGACTTCCGAAAACAAAGTTATTTTTTTAATTTTTAGTGTTTTTTCTTTTCTGGAAGCCGGTTGTTTTTTTTTTTGTTAAAACACAATGTACTAAAAGTTTTTGAGAATTAAAAAAATATTATGTCAAATTTTAGAGAAAATGGACAAAGAATTTCTTTTAATTGCGGCTATTTAAGAACTCGTTCATAAAATTAAAACAGCAAAAAAAAATTTCAGTTCATAAAATCAATTCATTTCCTAAGAAAAAAAATTACAAAAATTTGGCAATAAAAGATCTTCTCAACTTTATAATACATGACGCAAGTTTTGCTGCAACGGCTGGACCGATTTTAATGAAATTTTTTGTGGCTTCAGGTGGATTCGAGAATGGTTTAGATTTACAATTCGGTCCAATTTGAATTGTTTATTTTTTTTTTTTATACATTGTTGTTGATTTTGGAATGTTTTACATTAAATCCGGCAGACTGCGCTACGATCGCAATATCAAGAGTGAATAAGTTACTTCTAGGCGAACGTGCTCCATCTTCGACCACATCATCGCTTACCATCAAGTGAGATAGTGGTCAAACGCGTGCCTATAACAATAAAAAATAAATCGAATATTCAACAATATTCTATTTTAATTCCAGGCTGTTCCAAAGCTTTCTCTATCTCAAAGCTCTCTTGCTCGCAAATATCTGTAGAAAAATACTCTATTAAAACCAAATTATCGTCTGATTCGACGTCACAAACACCATGTATCTCCAATGAAACCACACAAAGAAACACACGGCACACCACAAATCACGGGGTTCATTTAGGGCTATCCATAAATTGACATCTGCTTCATCACCTGTTACCTCCCATAAGTAGGCCCTTCTGGTTAGGGTAATGTAGGTTTCGATCGACTCTTCAAATAATAAACTTTTCTAGCGTTTGCGCTTCTATTCGTAGGTGCGTAGCTCATGTGGCGTTTGTATACACAGCCGAGACGAGACGGCGTGTGAGCACCGGCAGTTGATGTTATTTGAAGAGTGGATCAATATTAAGATTAGAAGAAAGTAGTATAATATTTCATTTGTTTAGTGTGAGTTCTAGCTAGCCCGTCGAAGTGGACTCGTCTATAACATTGTATTCATAATAAATTACAGTTCTCTATCCCACTGTGTTTGCCTTCTCACATTCCTCAATCAAATCATAGTACACTTGCACGTGCCACCCTCGCTGCCAGCGAGTGAGACAGCTCCACAAATCTGCAGCAGCGCCCCTAGAGCTCTGCAGGCTCTACAAGTAATTATATAAAAATTAATCCCCATTTCCTCAGTCACAGCATCACACGTGAACGGTTACACCGATTTCGCTAATTCTTTTTTTTTGTTGTATTTGTTATTACCCCTAAACAAACGCGGCGCTGTGTAAGACTTATCAAAGATGTTAAAATGGATTTAGCTTACATTTAGAAATAGTTTTAATGTATGATAAATTAAATATAAAAAAAAAACATAGTATATATGTTTTTTTCTGGTGGGAATATATTTCCCTATGTTTGGTTAGGATATGTTTTGTTTCAATGGTGGGAAATTATTTACTGCAATGCCTAGTTGTGCTGCATGACTAGTTGTTGCCTTTGACTTTACTTGGTTTTTGAATAATTAAGAAAAAAACAAAATCATAGAAATTAGGATATTTATTATTGCACAAAAAGTAATAATCACATAATGGAAACAAAACAGGAGAATCATACATTGGTTACATGGCGAGTTTCAATAAGATGAAATTTTTTAAAGCACTCTTGAGCACATAATGCAATGTCGCATTATCTACTATTTTCTGTAATTTTTCTGTTTCGGCAACATTTATTGTCTTCTTTCTTTTCATTTTAGATTGCAACGACATTTTGAAACTCTTTACGTTCCTAAAAATAACAATAATGATTTCAATATTCTTTGTTATTATTTTTATTTTAAAATAAAAAATTTGAACAAAAAGACAGAATCAACATTTTATATATATTGATAAAACAATGAACGCGAAAGGGATATAGGGAATTAATTTCCCACTTAGTACTTACCGAAATGGATAGGGAAATTATTTCCCACCTAGTTTAGAAATACAAAACTAGCACGGAGTTTTCTTTTTATACACTGTTTATACCATCAATATATCAGAAATATAGTCTACTTACAGAAATAAGGACAGTTACGTACTTATAAGAATTTTTCTGCTCGTCAGACAAAAAACACTTCACAACAATCCTAATTTAGAGCTAAATTGACGGAAAAAACGGACCTCGAAGTTTGAACTGACTTTGACGTTTAAGGCATGTGACATTTATTAAGACAGTGTTGCCAGAAATTAAAAGAAATATGGTATAGTTTTTGATGGATCGAAATAATTTGAAGTATCGATTATCGATTAATTATAAAATACCAAAATGTAGATCATTGTCAGGTGGGAAATAATTTCCCTACGTTTAATTAAGGGTTATCAGGAAAAGGTTCATATGAATAAAAAAAATAAGAAAGTTGCGCGGAAAATTAGAAAATTTCAGAAAACTTAAACTTCGCGCGTTTGACACTTCGTAGCTAAGACAGGACAACGTCTGTCGGGTTAGTTAGCTAATGTATTATAAAATACTAACTGACCCAGCAAACGTTGTTTTGCCGTATAAATTATTTATAGTGAATATTTTGGTAGTTAAATAAAAAATAACTAACTTATTGTAAGTTTTGTCTATGACTGATGGAGGAATGGAGCGCTGTGGTTAATAACTTAACTAATATATTTAAAATTATAGTATATCTTAAAAGTTATCTATACATTAAAAAATGTTATGCATATTTGCTATCACTAATATAACAATTAAAAAAAAAACAATATCAATCTCTAAGTGCAATGGAGTGAGCAATTATTAATAAAATGGGAATACATAATTATAGCACTTTAAATTCATGATAAATTTACTATGAGAATATAATTATGTATTTTTTAAAGCTGTCATAAAAAAAAAAGTTTTGTCCAAAAAAATAAAATTTTGGAGTGGGCCACCCTTATCTCTCGGTATAAAAATAGTTAACGACCTATTCTCAGACCTACCGAATATACACCAAAAAAATCATAGTCTGAGAGTTAAAGATTATTACTGTACCAATATCGCTATTAAAAAATGAGGGTTGGTTGTAGAAGAATGAAAATTAAGGGTTATATGTATTTTACAATGCTAAATTATAATAAAATAAAAATTAAAAAAAAAAAATAAAAAAAAAAATTTAGGGGTCAAACGCCCGCGCGGGCCCCCTCGCGTCGGCAGGAGCACCCGAACATTCGCGCCGCGCGAGCGCCCGGCTCGTTGCTAAATTAAAGCTTAATATCTCAGAAACTACTGGAGCTATATGCGTTTTTATAAACGTAAAAAAACGTTAGAAAAAAACGTTAATATTTGTTAACTTATGCCCTTACCAATAATTTTGTAGTTTGTACCTTTAAAACCTATTTATTATTAAACTAGACTATATAACCAATTTTTTGATACCTAGAAGTCACTAGGCGATATATTATAGGTACCACAGAAAACCAAAACAAAACACCCCTTTCTCTCATTTTTTTCCCGCCCAAATCGAGTCAAGTTACGGGAAGATGGAATGTTGACCTACTTTATCGTTGTATTTTACTGCTTTATGTGTTTGTAAATACTAATTATTAACTACTTTCGACATTACGAGCGATGTTTTAAGAGATTATGAAGTAAATAACACTAAAAAAAAAATAAACATAATTTATATAATTACGTAAACATTCCACCGTTTCCATGTTCCGTTTCTCAATTTTAGTATTTTCAACACAGACGGGACCTCTGAGAAGTTTATGTATTCGTAATCCTTGAAATTTTGCCGATTTTATGGATAGATAACATAGGTAGGTTGGATTTTACGAAAATTCCAATTAAATCACAAAGTTGACATAAGTTGACTGTTGACACTGACTGTTGACGAACGACATTTCAAAAATTTAAAAAAAAAAATCTCTATGTCATAGTGCGGGGTGCCCAAGAACAAAAAGACGCGGAATTTAGTCGAGTACCATAAACAATAAAGTAAGAACACACTAGCATCGCCCCCACAGCAAAAAATAGGTTTAAAGCAAAAAAACGGGGTGGATCGCTCTGGTCATCGTGGCGTTCCTGCGGACTTTTTTTGGATGACCATGGCATTCCGGACGTGTGAGTGGCTACCATTTGGGGGTATGTGGTGTGGCGAGTTGCTGCCACTCTGCGGGTTGGGTGGGGTGTGGTGTCACGACGTGTGTGTGCCCTGCTTTAGCATGTGAGGCAAGTGTGTGGCCGGCTTTACGGGAACCATAGGCAATCTAAGGTGCGGCGGTCGACGTCAGTGCGCCTTTCGCCGCGAGGCAGAACGCATTCTCCGCAGACTAAATTAATGTCTTATTAACATCGTCCCCGCAAATACACTAAAATCCCGAGTAATATCCCGTAAACGTTGAGGATTTTCCGGGAATAATAAATAACCCCATATTTACCGCGTCCGTGTAACTAGTGAACAAGAATAACCAGGAGTGTTGGTGTGAAGAGAATCGAGTGGCCACTCGTCGGGATCCTGCGAGGCTGCCGAAAGGAAGTCAGGTACCGCTTGTTTTTACTAGCTTAGAGTTAGGCCACATGCGCCGTCTACTGCCAACCACTCCTAACTTGAAGTTATACAGACAAATATAGGCAATTTTGGGCCAGCATTCACTCCAAGTGTTTGGCCGTAATTAATGTCCTGCATCCTGCAGAGAAACACAGCTATTTACACGCTTGGGCAACTCCATTAGATGGTCCTTTCGAGCCTGGATAGGCATCAGTAAAATTCAGTACAAATTAAGTACAAGTCATTACAGTAGGCGCATAACTTTATTAGTGCCCCAAAATGGCGTCCCGCAAGCAAGAAGCTAAATTGGCTCAGCTTACCGCTAAGAAACAAATGATTTTCGAGCGAGTTAATCGCATATATAATGATTCCAGAAACATCTCGAACTTTGATTCACGTTCAAATGAGACATTCTTAGCGCAGTCAAAAACAATTACTGAGCTATACAACAAATTTGAGGAAATAGTAGAACAAATGAATGAATTGCAATTCGAGATTGACCAAACCGCACCAGACTATTCGAGTCTATATTCTATTGAAGACTTATATTCTAATATTAAATATAAACGTAATCTCATACTTTCGAAAAACGAAACATCGGAACACAAAGGGGGTACTCGGATAAAATTACCGCCCATAGATTTGCCATCGTTTGACGGTAAAGCGGAAAACTGGCCCATATTTTACGAAATGTTTCGCAGCAATGTTCATTTAAATACCGATCTGGTTGACTCGCAGCGTGTCCAGTACTTGATCAGTAAATTGACTCATGATGCCTTAAAACTAACAGTAGGCATTGTTCCTACAGGTGATACATACAACGTTATGTGGAACAGTCTTGTTAAAAGGTATCAAGATAAGCGTAGTTTAGGGATTCATTATCTCAATAATATACTGGACATTAAACAATGCGCCGGAAATGCCGCGAGCCTCAATACTTTTGTGGAACGATATTCAGCGTCCGTCGCAGCCTTGAAGCAGTTAGACATTCCAGACTTACTGGATTTTGTTTTATTACACTGTGGTTTAAGAAAGGTTGACGCGCAAACTGTCTTACTGTTTGAATCCCGTGTGAGTGAAAAAGAATTACCTTCCTATGCGGAGTTTATAACATTCATGCAAGGATATGTTAAAGTACTACAACGCTCATACGGTAATAATTTACAGACAGAACCGCGCGCTAAGTCTAGTTCAGCTAATCATCAAACAAAAAATAACACCGCTAAATCGTTTGTATCACGTAATGAACCGGTTTCAAATAGCAAATGTACGCTATGCGATAAGGATGACGTACAACATCAGCTGTTCTATTGCCCGCAGTTTAAAAATATTAAAACACCGCAAGCACGTTTTGAATTCATTAAAGCTAAACGTGGCTGTATAAACTGTTTAAGTCTATCCCATTCTTTGGTTAAATGTAAGTCACGTAACGTTTGTAAAATTTGTAAAAAGACCCATCATTCTCTCTTACATTTCCGAGAAAAAGATGAGTTATTATCGCCCGAGCCACAAGTGCCTACTAAGGATACATCTGTTTCGCTCACTACAGCTGTTAGAACTGGGTCAACTATTTTGCTAGCGACCGCGCAGTTATTTGCATACTATAGCGACATCAGAAATAAGGAGGTGGTTCGGTGCCTACTAGATAACGGATCGCAAAATAATTTAATTACTGTGGACTGTTGTAAACGTTTGAATTTACCCATAATTAAATTACGCAATTCATCTTTACAAGGTGTTGGAATGACATCGAAACCAGTACACGGTTTTATTTCTACACTGGCGGACAAAATTGATGGGCCTTTCATTAGGCACCGGGCAGCTAGGCATGTGCGTACTGGCGTACATGTCGCCAATTAATTTAAGCTTTTTATGTACTAACAATAGGTTAAGATTTTACTAACACTATATGGATCAATGGTCTGAATTAAATAAATTATTATTATTATTTATTCATCTCAACATAGAATCTCGGTTTGATCCTCATACGAAGTTTTCGATACAAGCGTTAGTTGTTGATTGTATTACAGATAGACTTCCCGCGAAATTTATTAGATTAAATAACAATGATAACATGTCATACTTAAATAACTTGCCGCTTGCCGATCCGACTTGGAATGTTCCGGGCGGAGTAGACGTTGTGCTTGGAGCACAATTGTTCCCCTTTATTTACCTGGGAGACAGGGTCGACTCAGGCACCCGCGCCCCCCCTGCTATACTGACTAGCTTCGGTTATGTACTTATGGGTGATATTGATTGTTGTAGTAGTGATGTGACACACATTGCATCTTCGTTTACCGCGCAGGCCGACATTGAAGTCGAGTCAAATTTACATAAGTTTTTTGAGCTAGAGGAAATTCCATCTCAACGTTTTATTAGTCCGCACGAATTAGAGTGTGAAAATAATTTTAATTCTTCAGTCTTATTTGAAGACGGCAGATACTTTGTCGATCTACCTTTTGCGCGCTCACCCGGCGGGCTAGGTAGCTCGCACGGTTACGTCCATCGGCGCTTACTTGCGCTCGAGCGTAAGTTTACGTTAATGACCCTAGGCGAGAATTATAATAAAACTATCGCGGATTATATAACTCACTCGAGGTTGTCGCTCAATGACATTTTGCATGTCGGACCTAATTTGCAAGCAGACTTGTTTTTGTTATTACTTGATTTTCGTACATTCCCTGTCGCGATGACAGCGGATATAAAACAAATGTTCTTACGTATCGGTGTAAAAGAGCACCACCGCAAATATTTACGAATCTTGTATCGTTTTAGCAAAGGTGAGCCTATTCGCACCTTTCATTTTAACCGCGTTCCCTTCGGACTAAAGCCTAGTCCTTATTTAGCGATGCGCACACTGCGTAACTTGGCGTGTGAGCAAAGCGACCGCTTTCCTGAGGCTTCTAAATTGGTAGAAACTCAGTTTTACATGGACGACTACGTCTACTCTGTTTCGGACGAACAGACAGCTATGCGTCTATCCCGCGATTTAATTGATTTAATGAAGGTAGGTTCCTTTGACTTAGTCAAATGGGCTACCAATTCACCCGCCTTATTAGAGATTCTCCCAGAGTCTCACCGCTTACCAGTTAATTTTTCTGGCATGGATAATGATGTCCATAATTTCAAAATCCTTGGATTAACCTGGGAACCCGCTGATGATTATTTTTCTTTGACAACAATCGCCGTGGATGATAAATGCACGAGGCGCGCGATTCTATCGCTAGTTGCCCGCTTGTTCGACGTACTGGGCCTTGTAGGACCCGTTGTGCTGTACGCGAAGGTATTAATTAAGGAACTTTGGTTAGCTAAAGTAGGATGGAATGAGGTTCCTCCAGAATCCATCACTAATAGGTTTTCCGCTTTTACGCGCGATTTTCCTTCACTCTCTTCTCTAAAGGTTCCTCGCCACATTGGCGTCTTTAGAGAAGCTGTAGTGAACATCGTAGCCTTTTGCGACGCCAGCTTTACTGGTTATGGCTGTTGTATTTATTTACACATTACCAACCCTACAGGTGATATCACTGTCCGACTCTTATGTGCAAAGTCCAAAGTCTCCCCCGCTAAAATAACAACGCTAGCTCGATTAGAACTTGTCGCCGCTTTACTTCTGTCTAAACTTGTTCGCGTAGTTAAGGAAAAACTTTCCGCTCGTGCACCTATTGCAGGTGTCCACGCTTTCTCGGACTCCACCATAGCTCTCTCGTGGATCCACTCATCTCCCCATAGATGGTCTATTTTTGTCAGCAACCGCATTGCTCAAATACAGGAAAACTTAACTGCCGCTTGTTTCCGTCACGTGTCCGGGCAAGAGAATCCTAGCGATTGTCTGTCTCGCGGCATGCTGCCGTCGGATTTAATAAGACACTCGTTGTGGTGGAACGGCCCCACATGGCTCCATCAGCCCATGAGCGAGTGGCCTTTAAAGTTCTCTCCCGCTCAATGTGAAACATTGCCGGAGTTTAAATCAAAGGTTTTTCTTGTAGAAACTTCGAATACTGAACCGCGTATTTTAGATACTATAGCTGACCGTGTTTGCTCATGGAATAAACTGTTACGTGTATTTATGTACATTCTTAAATTTACAAACAGACTACATAGTCATAGTTCTGTTAAAAACATAAACCTACAACCGCAAAAGGCTCTTGGATCAACTTGTGTTATTCTACTGGAATAAATGGCGAATTGAGTACTTGCACACGCTGCAAGTTCGCCAGAAGTGGTGCACTCCCGATCGCCCTATAGAGATAGGTACTGTCGTTCTCTTGGGTCAAGATAACGTACCTCCATTGACTTGGCCATTAGGTATCATAGAGGAAGTTTTTCCGGGATCGGATGGTGTAATTCGAGTCGCTTCAATAAAAACCGCGTCAGGCACGTATAAGTGTCCTGTCACTGAGTTGTATCCTTTGCCAACTCGATAGAGTATTATTACTACGTAATTTAGTTTAGGGTTCATAGTATACGTTCCAATGGTGCGCCATTGTATAGTTGTAATTTAGTTTATTCGACTTACCATAGTCAAGTCGAACCGCAATTCATTCTCAGGATACTGATAATTATTTTTCCCGAGCATTGTATCAGTGCGATGGTGTTTCGGACTGCTGCTTGGATTTCCCTCAAAGCTCTTCAATAAGTGAGTGCTTACATATCATCACCGCTTCTTGAACCTCACTCGCGCCGCATGGATTAGCAGCTTTTGAAAGCTCCTGGACCTTTCAAGGCGGGGAGCGTGGTGTGGCGAGTTGCCGCCACTCTGCGGGTTGGGTGGGGTGTGGTGTCACGACGTGTGTGTGCCCTGCTTTAGCATGTGAGGCAAGTGTGTGGCCGGCTTTACGGGAACCATAGGCAATCTAAGGTGCGGCGGTCGACGTCAGTGCGCCTTTCACCGCGAGGCAGAACGCATTCTCCGCAGACTAAATTAATGTCTTATTAACATCGTCCCCGCAAATACACTAAAATCCCGAGTAATATCCCGTAAACGTTGGGGATATTCCGGGAATAATAAATAACCCCATATTTAACGCGTCCGTGTAACTAGTGAACAAGAATAACCAGGAGTGTTGGTGTGAAGAGAATCGAGTGGCCACTCGTCGGGATCCTGCGAGGCTGTCGAAAGGAAGTCAGGTACCGCTTGTTTTTACTAGCTTAGAGTTAGGCCACATGCGCCGTCTACTGCCAACCACTCCTAACTTGAAGTTATACAGACAAATATAGGCAATTTTGGGCCAGCATTCACTCCAAGTGTTTGGCCGTAATTAATGTCCTGCATCCTGCCGAGAACCACAGCTATTTACACGCTTAGGCAACTCCAAAAATAGATAGTAGCCGATTCTCAGACCTACTGAATATGCACATAAAATTTCATAAAAATCGGTCAAACCGTAATGATAATTTTACGATGACAGTAAAATTAATATGGGAGTTGCAAAGGAAAATTAAAATAATAGGTATAACAGTCACTGCTACGATTGATACACAAATAAAACTAAAAAAACATGGCTGAAAAATGTATAGTGAGTAAGACAGGAGACCGGCTTCGTCCTCATCCCTACTACGTAATGTTTGCTGGATAAGTGGTGACACCTGGCGGGGATAACTGATCGATTGATAGTTGATCAGTAGTCGAACGGTGAGGGCGGGAGATCAAATTGAATTTAAAAAAAAATCATAATTAAAGGAACTTGAAATTATAATATCTGGATAGGAATTAACAAATAAACAATAGGGGTTGATCGTAGAGGGGTGAAAAATTGAGAGTAATATGAGATTTTTTATTGTAAGTCATCAAAAAATAACAAAAAAAATTTACCAAAAAAAATTAAAGTTTTTAATTAACAAATAAAATATAAGGGTTGATCGTAGAGGGGTGAAAATTTAGGGTTGTATGTATTTTTGTATGCTGTGTCATAAAAAAATAAAAACAAAAAATTTTGCCTAAAAAATAAAAAATAAAATTTAGGGGTGGACTACCCTCAACATTTAGGGGGATGAAAAATAGATGTTGGCCGATTCTCCACCCTGGCCGACAGTCACGCTAAGGATCACAAAAATCGGTCGAGCCGTTTCGGAGGAGTTCAAGTTCGAACCCCGTGACACGAGAATTTTATATACTCGTATAAGATAAAATAAAATTCGGAAGTTGAAGTAAACCTAAGCGGATTTCAATCATTTTCATTAATTTTATTTTTAAATTTTGTAAGACTGTCAGAAAAGATGTCGATACTGCTTTCGATAGAAAACGCTCTGTTGTAAGCCAACATTCTGCTTAGAGGAGCATGCGACACGGTTTAGTAGCAAACGTGCTAATAGTACGCTTGGACCGCAGTTTAGAGTGGCGAGGTACGTCTAGGCTTATTTTTCCACGGAGATCTGGAATCGACGTTATCTCGTTTACAATTTAAACAGTGTTGCAAGATCGGTTAGAGCTCTATGTCGCTTCAATGAGTCGAGCTTGAAATAAATTAGCCGCTCTACGTAATCAACTCTGTAAGAACATTTGATGTAACACAGCACCAACATCCAATACTTAAATACTGTGGCGATGGTATACACAGCCTATAGTCGGCGTGTGAGCACCGGCCTTCAGCTGGCAGTCGATAATATTGAAGAGCGGTTCGAATCTTAAATATTTAAATAAAAGATTATGTTGTAGCGATTGTTAAAATTAGTTCTAGGGCGCCCGTCGAAGTAGGCGCTTGCTTGTATTATTTGTACATATGTTAAAGTCCAGTAGTGCTATTCTGTAAAATCTCACCGTGAAAACTAAGGTGAAGTGAACGTGAAGTGGGCTGTCAATACATACAATCAAGGTGGAATGACAGTTCACTTCACGCTCACTCCACCAAAGTTTTCACGGTGAGCTGTCAACAGAATCGACCGGCTGTTCGCTATCTCAACGTGTTTTCCTTTCGCACACTCAATAATTTAAAGCAAAGTCTTGCCCACACCCCACTCTCGCTGTCAGCGAATGAGACATCTCCCAACAGCTACAGCAGCGCCCCTGGAGCCCTGCAGGTTCTACATACTATAGAAAAAAAAACTTATTGATTAAATAGTCATTAAATTATCTAAACTCTGCGTCGAAATGCAGCTGAGTTATGGACACTACAAGTTCACCAGGATTGCATTGAGATATACCTATATGTACGTAGTCATAGAAATGTCGAAACTTCCTTATGATGCACCACGGTGCCACTCCGTATATGAATGAAACCAGAGGCTTAGCGAGCTGAACATAGTGTACGATCATAAAGTAAAGAATATACGAGTATGACGGGTCTTGGTCGTTACTATCACTCATTGTAGAGTTTTATTTTTTTGGGGTGGGAAATTATCCAATGACATCTCCCGCTCTGGGTGGAGCGGGAGGGCGTGTCAGACTCTGACTGACTAAAACCCACCCCTGTTCTTTCCCTGCCTGAGTGCCTCCCCCTGGGCAGGGAACAGGTAACTCTGTTATGAATTTTTCCGCTACCCGTAGGCATGCAGGCACCAGCCACGATGGACCCCATCAGTGGATTCATTGTAGAGTTGGGTACACTTATATCGATATCAGCCATGATGAGGATCTGCCTAGGGGTTGTAGATAAATTCTGCTCAGGGGTTGTGGATAAATTCGAAACAGAGTTACCGCGCCATTGGGCACTCAAGGCAGGGAAGGAACAGGGGTGGGTTTTAGTCAGTAAGAGTCTGACACACCCTCCCGCTTCACCCTGGAGCGGGAGATGTCATTGGATGATTTACCACCTCACATAAAAAAAAGCCATTATGAGGATCAAACATGAGGCTTACACAGCTTGTAAACAAAAATATAGGCGGCAGATATCGTTTTAACACTCGGTAGTCAATAAAAACCTTGGAAATTTGCTCTAACAGAGTCAGAACCAAACAAATGTACTAAAGTCGGATTTTACGTATGAGTATTCTACGAATCGGTTTTTTTGTGACGATTGTAGACACAGCCTAATATTAGCGGGTGTGCCTTAACTGGTAGATGAGAATGTTCGAGAGAGATTGGAGAGCCGTTTGAATATAGAAGAGTAGGTGACACATTTTGTTGTATGTCAGATAGATAGAGGTTGAGCCCCATCAAATGGGGACAGATGTTTTTCGTTTGCCTAATATAATATAATTGAAATCGCCCTCAGCAGTTTCCCTTATTCGCCCGTAGTTAGATCCCATTGTACAGTCCTCTCGTAGTCGCCAAGCTACGTGACATCCCCCAGAGTTACGAAGAACGTCCCAGGATCCCTGCAGGCCGTAAAGGTGCCTTGGGGTCCTATACTTTGTAAAACCAATACTACCAATACCTACTTTGTAAAAGCACTAGTGGTTAATCATATTCTATACTATACTATTATTATTAATCTGTACTAATATTATAAAGCTGAAGAGTTTGTTTGTTTCTTTGGTTGAACGCGCTAATCTCAGGAACTACTGGATCGAATTTATAATTATTTTTGTATTGAATAGTCGATTTATCGAGGAAGGCTATATAACAACACGTTACGACCAATAGGAGCGGTGCATCAATGAAAAATGTGGCAAAAACGGAAAAAACATATTCCTTTTGAGAACTTTCGATGCGTTCGCTGCGTAAACGGTTAAAGTTACACAAAAATTATGTATTACGGAATTGTTCTCCTTTAAAAGTCCTAAAAAAAATCCGTGACAGCATATGTCTATCTTTTAAGTATAACTCACTATAACCTTTTTTATGGTTTTTTACCTGTTCTAAACTAATGCGAAATATTTGTGGAAGGTGTTTTTATAAACATGATATGAATCCACATTCATAGTTATTCAATTTTAAACCAAATTGCCTTTGACATCATTTGAATATCTTAGGAGATATCATAGTTGTAATCAAGTACCACGCGCACATTTCTGATGTGCAAGGCGGGCGAGCATGAGGGATGTGGGGGTGCGCATACGCTGGCCGGCCACCGTTAGTAGCTCTGCGAGGTACCATTTTGCACTGTATAGCCTATTTATTGAGGAAGGTTTTATATTTTTTGACGTCACGCTACGACACAGCTTGCAGATGATAAAGTAGGATGTTACTTCCATCGATTATCTTGAATAAGTTATTGCAATACAATAGCATTTAGTGCTTAATTAAAATGTTAAGTAACCTATGGATTTGTAATTAGTATCACTAACGTGTATGGTTTCCGAATCCATAGGTTTGTTGGCGAGAACTATCAACTTAAACAGTGTTGTATTAACGAACGTGATAGTTACACACTGTAGTAGTACAGTAGGACACAGCTATGCAGGGAAATAGTATCATAGGACACAGCTACGCAGTGTAGTAGATTCCAAGGATTGAAGTACACAGTATACTGGAGTATCGTAAGTAAGAGTGCAATCAGTGTAGTTAGTACTTTTTGCAAATGACAGTAACGAATTGTAGTAGTATGTAGCTCAGCAGTACTTTCCTTATTTTTTTTTAAAACACTGGCATTTGTTGAATATTATATTCGATTTGAGGACTTCAACTCTGTATACTATATGACCAATACATATCATTAAAATTTATTGCCTGTTGCAAAATTTGTTAACAAATAAAACACACAGCTTTGAGCTTTTAATTTATTTATTTTTCATGAAACGCATTGAGAATTATAACATAAAATAATCTTAATTTTCTGTTAAGAGCAGATAAGAGACCCCAATTACTGAACATCTTGCTACTATTACGTACAAACAAACAAAAATCACGACATAGTTCTTTTCAGTCGATTCTCAAAATAAACGTGCCATAATACTCGGTTACTCTTTAATAAAGGAACAAATAACGAAAGACCTATTATTTGTAAACCCAATGTGAGAGCTCGCAATTGAAATGAAAAATTTAATAAATCCCAAATAGTAGTGGTCAACACAATGACGTTACTTAAAACAAACATCACTGTTGCTGTAGACAAACGACGCAGGTTTTCTTTCCTTCTTTCCTTTTTCGAAATCTGACTTGCGATTGAATCTTGACGAAAAAACAAAGAAAACACGAGGTCTGCAAAAATTATTGAGTTTATAACCAGAGGCAAGATGTTGCACGTAACCAAAGTACAAAATGTGATAAAAAGCAGAAGGCGTTTTTCTCTATTACCTTCTACGGCTAGTTCAGTGATCAGTAAAATTAATCTACTAATGATCAATACTATCAAAGGTACGCCCCAAGCAAAGATGGAGCTCTTAAGAAACATTCTTTGAACATTTCTGTGAAATACTTTAACAATATCTACGTAAA
Source organism: Polia nebulosa (assembly GCA_951329385.1). Classification (NCBI taxonomy): domain Eukaryota; kingdom Metazoa; phylum Arthropoda; class Insecta; order Lepidoptera; family Noctuidae; genus Polia; species Polia nebulosa. The sequence continues at coordinate 6,673,906 of OX589613.1, read as the reverse complement.
ACAAATAGCACATCACCAACAACCAATGGTTATACACCGTTGATAAATAAATAGATATTAAAAATTGAGATAGCGAAGTATACGATTCGTCGCTATGGATTACAGTAAGCGACATGAACGTCAAACGAAATATATTCACTAGAATTGTACTGAGATACACGTAGTTGTTGAAATTACGAAACTTCCTGATGAGGTACCACGATGTCACTCCATATATGAATGTTACCAGAGTGGTGGAAAACTGAACATAGTGTCCGATCACAATGTAAGGGACGAGTGTTGGGTCCAAGTCATTAACACTCCCTATAGGGTAGGGTATTTTGATGTCGTCATCAGCCATGGTGAGTATGTAGTCATTTTCAAATAATATTCTCTTGATATAAAAAACATAGACTAAAATACTGATAAAATAAAAATTTAAAACCAATCCTTACAGTAACATGGTCAGAAAAAAACTAACGTGATTAAGGGAGATTTTGTGCACTTAGCGAAGTAATCTGTTCTGTTTACCTTATCTTATCGCAGTGGTACTGAGAGTTGGTAAAAGCCTTTCATAACACCCGGTATCACATATAAAAATATGTTGTTTTATCCGTCTACATGTGCAAAAATATAACGATTTTAGCTTCTTATAAATTTGACAAGAACAGCAGCCGTTATCGTAACAGGCCTAGGCGGAGGTAGTTTCCTGGCCCTCAGTCACTCTAATCATAGAGAAGCTCAAGCAAAGTAGAAAAGCATTTGCCTTGCTCGGAGATAGTAATGGTTTACAAAACAAATTTAAATATATATTTATGTTAATAATGAAACCAAATGTTATCACAGACTATTCCTGATTACTTATTATCATTAGGAACCGTACGAGATAAACAGAATCGTTCATTATACTGTAACGGCTAACGACCGAAATTAGCACAAGTTATATTAGTTCGCATCTGGCCCTGCTATGGTTGGAAGTCATATCTCTGTAACTCTCGCCAATATTATCGTTTTCAAGTGTTCACATAATATCAGGAAATCACTTCAAAATCTGTGTTTCAGCAACAAATTTGAAGCCCACTATGCCTTGTAATAACATCAGCGTTGAAAACTCAACAATCATTGAAATTGTGATGAACCAAACTTGCAAAAAATATGTGATCAGACACTCGATTCAGTTCTCTATAACTATAGCTTCGTTTTTATACGGAGTGACATCGTGGTACCTCATTAGGAAGTTTCGGAATTTCAACAACTACGTGTATCTTAGTGCAATTTTTGTGAATATATTACGTTTAACTGTTGTATCCATTGCTGACGTTCCTTGCAGCCAATGGTTTGTTAGTACGTTTCATCTTTTTATCTTTATATATTTGACAACTGTGTATAACTACTGGGTTTTAATAATGTGTTATATGTTTTACGTTGATATTGTAAAAGTTTTTCATAAAAATATTGAAAAGAAGTTTCTTAAAAGCACCATCTTTGCTTGGGGCTTGCCTCTGATAATATTGATCGTTTGTAGACTGATCTTACTTATTGTTGAATTAGCAGTAGAGCGTAAGGAAGAAAAACTTATTATTATGTTAATAACAGTTGGAAGCATTGCCACGTGCACCTTTTTACCTTTGTTAATTAACTTTGTAATTTTCTCGAAGCTGATTTATACTTTGTTTTTTTGCAAAAACAAAAATAAAACTACGATTCCTAGAAATAAGTTGGTGAAGGAAAATTTGCGTCGTTTGTGTACAGCGATGGCTATGTTCATTTTAACTAACCTCAACGTATTGACATTAGCTATTTGGGAACTGTTTGATTTTTCATTCCCATTACGATCTATTACGTTATTGTTACAAATGATAACATTGGCATTTTTTGTCCCTCTGTTAAAGAGCAACCGAGCATTATGGCAGGAGTATTATATGAATCGAATGAAGAGCTTTTGTCATTATTATTGTTGTGTTTACTGTCGCAAGAGTTAGAAGGAATCAGCGACCGATTTTGTATCTGCATATTTTTTTAGCTATACTGTACAAAATAAATAACTTTAAATATCAAAATAGTTTTTTTTTCATTTGTCCCTTGTGTTTCTATAATTAACATGAAGGTGTTACAAAATCTGGTTTGACTTATAGAATTGCAGTTTTGCATGTGATTTAATTACCACAGGGCAAGAACGTAAAATAAATTGTTGATATTGTACGCACGCATTTTGGTTTAATGCGCCTGTTTCCGTAGATTATTTCAAGTAACGAATTAATATGAATGAGCAGCGAGCTTGATTCTAATATGAAACATAAACTCTTCCTCACGCAAACAGATAGTAATAACAATAACATAATGTAAGTGAAAACACTGCACTTTGGTTACCACTGCGTAGTTTTCACTTAGATGGCCACTGCGTAGTTTTCTCTTACTTTACCACGGCATAGTTTTCACTTACGTTACCTTTGCGTAATTTTCACCTACGATACTTCTGTGTTGTTTTCGCACACGGAACTACTTACGTATCCATAGACTACTAGGCGTACTAAGTAATTATTCCATGTATTAATTAAAATCTATTGTGTTTTCATCAATTGCTCGATGATGATGATGATTGGAGCTCGTGGCTAAAGTAATAAAAGCCGTACGGGTCGATCCATCAGGTTAAGCTCCCTAGGCATGCCGGGGTAGGTCCATGGATGGGTGACCATCTTTCCATACCGAGACGCTTCCATGCCTCGGAAAGCACGTTAAGCCGTTGGTTCCGGCGGTCAATCGTGGATCTTTTACAGTCATTACGAGTTGTCAGAAGCCCGAAAGTCTGACAACCAGTATTACCAAGGGTATCATATGAACAAATAAATTATTATTATTATTATTACCCAGTAACTGGGTTGTGGATGTCAGATAGGCAGTCGCTCCATGTAATGCACTGGTATTCAGCTGCATCTGGTTAGACTGGAAGCCGATTTTTTTGCCGTTTTTATAGATAATGGTACGGAACCCTTCGTGCGCGAGTCTGACTCGCACTTGGCCGGTTTTTTTAGTGATGACCAGTGATAGCGTTGTATTTATGTCTACCGTTAATTTAGCAGCTCTTCATCGGCGTTCATATTTTAGTGCATCTTTCCAAGAATAAATTGGTACGTAATTTGTAATTTTCTTATATCATGGAGTCTTGTTCTCACTGATATCAGCCTAAACCTTTTGGTTATACGTAAAACTACGGTTAAAATAGTCCATTTCTTTGTCTTAGCTACTGTTATCAGTCCATTGCAAGCCGATACTCCAGCTCAAAGCTGCAGGCGTATTCGAGAGTCGAAGCCGTTATCTTATAGGCTCACTGAGCCTTGAAGCGCCTGATTTGCCACTAGGAGTCTCACAAATACAAGACGCTTACCTCTTTCCTGCCTGCCCATAAAACAGGGTACAGCAGTGCTGCCGATGGACTTCAACCCCAGGCACTGATCGCCTACGTGTGACCGACGTATTTATATCTGTTTATTACACTTTAATTGTTAAACTAAGCTAGCTTTCTATAATTATATAGTTAGTATGTACCTCGAGTTAGTATGTCGTAACCTAGAGGAATTAAAACCAGACTTTTTACCGTAAAGTATAGCCTTACTCACGGGTTTACTAGCTAGAATCTATATGTTGCAACGGACTAGATTTTAGGTGCTTTTTTCTGTTTTATTTCTCTAATTTGACCTAAATTCCACGTGCAGTTTTTTTTTCCTACTAACGGAATATAAAACAACGAATTAAAATTCTCATCATACATATTATTATATCTTTTATCTAAATAGATGTGATAAATGTGTTTTTTAGTTAATTATCAAAATTATACGTTTTAACGTGACGGAAAAGTGACATTCTTTTTATTACGTTACTGCTATTACAGCGTACAAGCGTCTGGGGATACAAAACTAAGGTATCCGATTATATCGGACAGTCTTGCAGTTCTTAAAGCCTTAAAAAACAAACAGACAGACGAACAGCAAATTGATTCTTTTGTCACTTAGCCTTGGAGAGTGTTTCGTTATCAAACCGAATCACACTCCAGTGGATCAAGGGGCACAGTGGATCCTTGGGCAATGACGCCGCGGATGAGCTTGCGAAGAGAGGTTTCGAGATGGTAGTGCTACGGGCCCTGTACTACCATCTCGAAGCCTCTCTCCTTCGTCTGCCTTTCTCGCAATTTCGTACATGGATACGCCAGAGATCAACTGATCTCCATAGCAACAGACGGTCACGGGCAACAGATTATTGGCAGTCAAGAATAGCCATGCCAACCCTGCATCTGCGACTAACCAAATAATTGCTTATCCTCAAAATAATGATAGGAACAATCACGGGCCATTGCCTCTGAAATAAACATTTTTTTAACCTAGGCACCACGGACAGCCCTCTCTGCAGAGAATGCTTTGACGCCGAGGAATCAGCCGCCCACGTCATCCTGGAATGCGAGGCCATGGCTACCCAACGTGCACAAATCCTTGGAACAGTGAGGTCGCTCCGCCAAGCCTGCGAAGCTCCCAGGCAACTTCTGTGCTTCTGGGCGGAGTTAGGCTGGCTGTATTCAATGACTTGCCTTACCTCATAAAGGATAAACATGATATAGTGCTGTTTGCAGACGACATTTCACTTATAATTAAACTCAAACGTCAGCGGGTGGTTGTTGATGATGTAAATAAAGCTCTTTCAACTGTTGTTAACTGGTTTAATATCAATAATCTTCTCCTTAACGAGAAAAAAAACAAAATTACTTAAGTTTACATTACCCAATGTAACACAAGTTAACACTAGTGTGTCAATAAAGGGTGAATAGTTGAAACCCAAGGATTCCACAGTTTTCTTAGGTTTAACTTTGTATGCGCAGCTTCAGTGGAGCCCCCATGTCGACAAACTGTCCAAAAAACTTAGCTTTGCAGCATACGCCGTTAGGAAAATTCGTGGTTTAACTGATTTAGAGACAGCTCGTTTAGTATACTTTAGTTATTTTCATAGTGTAATGCCGTACGATATTCTGATGTGGGAAAATGCCGCCAAAATTCAGACAATTTTTGTTTCACAGAAAAGGGTTATTTGTGAAATTTATAAATTAAGTCCCAGACACTCCCTCAGAGACAAATTTAAAAAGATTAATAATAGGACTGTTCCCTCTCAGTATATTTATGAAAATCTCATGATATCACATAAAAATATTAATCTGTTTAAAAGACTCAGTGATATCCATAGCATAAATACTAGGAACAAACACAAATTTATTTTACCTAAAACCAGGCTCAAGGAGAAAATAGGTGGTTCCTTTAGATGCCAATGTATACGTTTCTATAATAAACTTCTTATCCAAAATGAAGAACTAAGCATAAATAAATTTAAATCATGTATTAAACGTAAGCTATGCCAGAAAGCTTTTTACACAATTAATAACTTTCTTGAGGACAAAAAGGCGTGGGACTGAGCTGCTTCAATGATATCCATGAGTTCATAAACACAGACGACATTTTTTTTAATATTCTTTTTTGACATGAATTCTTGTATAGTATTATATATATTTTTTTAATGACATTATTATTAATATTTTGACATGAATACTTTGTAAAGTATCATATTTTTTTTAATTACTTAATTATTGTTAATGTGAGGACTATGTGGGTTATTATTATTATATAACCCACATTTTGAATTTATTATGTTTTTTTTTTTCTCCTCCTTTTTACAGTAATTTTTAACGTTGTCTGACAGTTTGAGTAATTTTGCGGCCTACCCAAAATAATGTCCTTTCTTTGGTATTGTTCGTCAAGTCATTGAGCTCTTTAGTGGTTCTAAATTGAGCTATTTGACTATTGACAAATGCTTGCACTGACAGGACATGTCCGCTGAAATATGTGTAGTTCTTTTTTCAATAGACCATTAAAGACACTAAGCTGTATGGTCCCTTTTTGTCATAAAGCATAATATGAATGCGAGAACTATGTATGTCGTTATATTCATGTAGATTTTATGATTGTCTGGCAGTTTGAGTATTTTTGCGGGCTATCCAAATGTCCTTACTTTGGTATTGTTCGTCGGTTCGTTGAGCTCCTCAAAGTTCTGAGTTGAGCTCCATGATAACTGACAAATGCTTGCACTGTTTGGACAGGTCTATTCGAACTTGTGTGTTGCTTTCCTCAAAAGCTCATCCCAGACATAAACGTACATGGTTCTCATATGATTTCATCAGTACATATAGTATGGATTTGAACACTTTAAAAGAGACTTTGGCCTTTTTTTTTATTTGGGGAGCGTGGGAAATCATCCAATGACTTCTCCCGCTCTGGGTAGAGCGGGAGGGCGTGTCAGACTCTTACTGATTAAAACCCACCCCTGTTCCTTCCCTGCCTGAGTGCCCAGGGGTGCGGTAACTCATTTTCAGAATTTATCCGCTACCCCTAGGCATGCACCCCACCGAGTGTTTCCACGTTGCCGTCGTGGTGGGGCTTATGGGTCTCCATGATCCTGGGGACTTCCGGCATGAGTGACTAACTTGTGCCGGAAGGCTCCAGGGGAGAGGCCCGACTAAGAGGAACACACCGGGGGTCGCGTCCATTGTCAGTCGATCATCGTCGACTGCCAGTGGATGCGACCTCCACCCAATCCTAAGCTTGGAGGCGTGGCTATGGGATGCGTACCGGAGGGATGTCCGGATGCTAGCGCCTCACAAGAGGGCCGCGCCGTTGGGAGACTTGAGCAAGCTGTTCGAGCCTCCTAGCGGCGTGGAAACTGGGGGAATCTTCGTCGCTGCTCTCTGGTACGCATCTGTTCATCAGAAGCGACTTAGAGAGTGGCGCCGAAACTGGGGGGGAACAGAGTGTGTGAATGAGTGAGTGAATGAGAGAGAGTGAATGCGGTTTATACGAAATGTTAGAGGAAAGATAGGGAGGTTGAGTTAGGGGAGATAGGGACCTTACCCTCCAAAGGAAAACAAAACTATGGACACAAAGACAAAAGTAATTAATTCCCAGTCACGCCCCCATTCGTATGCTGGGGGGGGCGGCTCGAGTCTTTCGCTACATAACGACGACCTGGATCCGTCTGTCGGGAACAATCCCGACAACAAGAGCCGAGGAGGCTCCAGATCATCTCCTACATTCGAGGAGATGATCAACTTTAGCTATAAGACGCCCGACAAGCCGCGGTCGGGCGATGATAGCCAAATGGAAGTCGGCAAGGAGGTGGAGCGTGGTGCTGCGTCGGAGTCCGGCGCAGCACTGGCAGCAGCTCCGGGCTCTGGGAGTCCGGAGAATGAGGAGGAAGTGGGTGCTTCCGGGGGAGTCGTGGGTGAATGCTCGCGGATCTTCCGGAACCAAAAGCGCTCCAAGTCGGGGGATGGCGGGGAGTCGTCCTCTGATGTAGAGGTGATGGCCCCGCCTCCCAAGATCCCCACCGGTCGGAGGGGAGGAGGAGCGATCCGGAGGCCCAGCAAGGCCACCAAGGCGGGCAGGAGAGCCGCAAGGCTCGCCAAGGAGGCGCGCCACCCCGCTGCGTTGGGGTCTTGTGCCTCGGCCTCTGGGTCCTCGGGTGGAGAGCCGGACGCCGTTAGCTCCAACTCGGAGCGAGCGGCCAGGCTTGCGGAGGTCGTGGAGGCCGCCATCAAGGGTGTGGTGCAGAAGAGGCTGCCCACATCCAGAAACAGGGCCACTTCTGAAGCCACGGCCTCCATAGTGGCGGCGGCAGAGGCGAGTTTCGGCGGGCCTCCGTCTGCATTGCGTGCGTGTAGTGGTCAAACGCGAGCCTATCAAACATAAAAAAAAAAAAAAAAAAGACCTGGCCGAACTCCGAGGAGGTCACCGGAGGGACGCGCAGGAGGAGCTCCAGCACGGGCCGAGTCAGCCCCTGCCCGCCGCGGAGAACCAAGTTCTCGACTTGATGCGGCAGGAGCTGGCTGCGTTCAACAGGCGGTTCTCCGTGCTGGAGGGCATTGTGTTGCGCCCTCCGCTAGCGGCGAGCCAGCCGGCCTTGGGCCAGCGGCAAACGCGCTCGTTTGCCGCCGCCGCGGCTGCTGCGCCCGCGGCTGCTGCGTCCAAGGGTTCGGCGGGACGGGCCGACCGCGGGGCAGTGCTGAAGCCCGCGGGGCCGGCCCCGTCTAAGGCGACGAAGGCGCCAAAGGCGCAGCCAAAGCCACCTGGGAGGGTCCCAGCCAAGGCGACAAGGCGGCCGCCCCAGACTGCCCCGCCTTCTAAACCTCCTGCGACCGGGGCTGCCGAATGGCAAGTGGTCGGGGAGAAGAAGAAGGCGGGCAAGGCGGCAAGGGCGGCCAAGCGAAGGGAGAGGCGCAAGCGGCAGAAGGAGCGAGCCGCCGCGGCTAGGCTCCGCGCCCCGAAGTCCGCAGCTGTAGTGATCACACTACAGCCGGAGGCGGTAAAGAGGGGCGTGACCTACCGCGCCGTGCTCGCTAAGACGAAGGCGGCGGTGAGCCTCGAAGAGGTGGGGTGCGCCGACGGCGTCCGGGTGAAGGTCACCAAGACCGGAGCCCGGATGCTGGAGGTCCCCGGTGCCTCCAGCGGCCCAGCCGCTGACGCCCTGGCCGAAAGGATCAGGGCGTTGCTGGTGGACGAGGCCCGGGTGTCCAGGCCCACGAAATGCGCTGACATCCGCATTATGGGCCTGGATGACTCCGTGACGGAGGCTGAGGTGGTGGCCGCTGTTGCCAGGACTGGAGGGTGCCCTGCTGAGCAGGTGAGGGCGGGCACCATCCATCCTGACACTGCGGGGTTGCAAACCATTACGGTGAGCTGCCCCGTGTCAGCGGCCCGAGCCATCACCGCGGGGGGCCGGCGACTTTTGGTGGGCTGGGTTTCAGCGCAGGTCAAGCTGCTGGAACCCAGGCCTCTGAGGTGTTTCCGCTGCCATGTGGGCGACCATGTGGCGGCTAAGTGCACCTCGGAGGTGGACCGCAGTGACCACTGCTTCCGATGTGGTCAGCCCGGTCACAAGGCCGGCTCGTGCAACGCCGCGCCGCACTGCATTGTATGTGCGGCAGCAGGCAAGCCGGCCGATCACCGGGCTGGGAGCAACCACTGCGCTCCACCCGCCAAGGCCAAGGCCAAGCCCAGAGGCAGGGCCACGCCCTCCGCCACCGCCGTCACCGTCACCGCCGCGGCAGCCGTCACCACCGCTTCCGCCGCTGCCGCCCCCATAGCCGTCGTCGTCGCCGCCGCAACCGCCGCGGCGGCGGGACCCTCACAGGGGGCTCAGGGGGAGGCTGTAATGGAATGCCAATAACGGCCCCATTACGCCTCCTCCAGACGAATCTCAACCGCTGCGCCACTGCTCAGGACCTGTTGTTCCAGAGCATGGCGCAGTGGTCGATTAACGTCGCTGTGGTTGCCGAGCCGTACTATGTCCCGCCCAGGGATGACTGGGTGGAGGACCTGGACGGCTCGGTGGCCATCATTTCGTCGGCCGCCGCCGGTACCCCGACCCTTGAGGATGTCAAGAGAGGTCGGGGTTGCGTAGCAGCACGGTTCGGGGATATAGTAGTGGTAGGGGTGTACTTCTCCCCGAACCGATCTCTCGCCGAGTTCCAAATCTCTCTCGCGGAGTTGAGAGACGTCGTTGTCGTCGGGTACCGTTCCCTCCCTGTGCTCGTCCTCGGGGACTTCAATGCCAAGAACTTGGCTTGGGGTTCCCGGTACACGGACACACGGGGGAGGATGGCGGAGGACTGGGCCCTAGAGACGGGCCTGGTCAACCTGAACCGGGGTTCTGTCCCCACGTGCGTGCGGTGGCAGGGCGAATCGGTGGTGGATATCTCATTCGCCAGCCCCGCCCTGTCACCGTGCGTAGTTGACTGGCACGTCATGGAGGAGGTGGAGACGTATTCCGATCATCGGTATATCCGGTTTGACGTCTCCGCCCAGACCTCCAGCGCGCCGGTCCGACAGACCCCGAGTGGTCCGCGTTGGTCGCTGAAGCAGCTGGACCGGGAGCTACTCCTGGAAGCCTCGATCGTGCAGGCCTGGGTGACATCACCGGACAGGCCTGCCGACATAAACGACGAGGCAGAGTGGTTCCAGGAGGCCATGTCCGAGATCTGTGACGTGGCAATGCCCCGGGTCCGGCCTTGTGCTCGGCGCCAAGTGTACTGGTGGTCGGCGGCGCTTACGGCTTTACGCCAAGCGTGTATTGCCGCGCGACGCCGGTACACCAGGTATCGCAGGCGGCTCCGTAACCGCACGCCGGAAACGGAAGCCGTCGAGGCGGAGCTATACGAGGGGTACAGAGCGGCGAGGACCGCTCTCCGAGCGGAGATCTTGCGGGCCAAGAAATCGGCCCGCGAGGAGTCGCTGGAGGCTCTCAACAGAGACCCGTGGGGGCGCCCGTACAAAGCGGTGCGGCAGAAACTCCGCCCATGGGCCCCCCCGCTGACGCAGAGTCTCCGGCCGCAGCTCGTGGAGGGCGTGGTGAGCGCTCTGTTCCCCTCGCGAGGGGAACATACCCCTCCGCCTATGGCTCCCCCTCCTGCGGTACCTGACGCGGACCAATCCGACGACGACGACGTTCCCGAAGTGACCGAGGTAGAGCTGAGAGCGGCGGTGCGTAGGCTGAACGCCAAAAGCACCGCCCCAGGACCCGATGGCTTTCATGGGAAAGCCTGGGTCCTGGCCTTGCAAGAGGCTCTCGGGCCTCGACTCAGAGGGCTTTTAAGCGCATGCTTGGAGAGGGGCCAGTTTCCACGTCGGTGGAAGACGGGGAAGCTGGTCCTGATCAAGAAGGTGGGGCGCCCTGCGGACTCTCCGTCCGCTTACCGGCCCATTGTGCTGCTCGACGAGGTGGGCAAGCTCTTTGAAAGAGTAATTGCAGACCGCCTCGTCGGGCAGATGGTGCGGGTGGGGCCGGATCTGGCGGAGAGCCAGTACGGCTTCCGCAGGGGGCGCTCCACGGTGGACGCCATCATGCGCGTACGAGCCCTCACGACGGGGGAGGCAGTTGCCCGGGGCAGGGTCGTCTTGGCGGTGTCTTTGGACATCTCCAACGCCTTCAACACCCTGCCCTGGAGTTGCATAGTGGAGGCACTCCGGTATCACCGGGTGCCGCCCTACCTCCGTCGCGTAGTCGAGGCGTATTTGACGGACAGAGCCGTCATCTACCCCGGTCATCAGGGAGAATGGAACCGGCGAGAGATGTCGTGCGGTGTTCCACAGGGATCGGTCCTGGGGCCGCCTTTGTGGAACATCGGATACGACTGGGTGCTGCGCTGCGTCCTCCCCATTGGCGTCAGCGTAGTGTGCTACGCTGACGACACGCTAGTCTTAGCGCAGGGGTGGTCGCACGAGGCGGCGGCCGACCGTATGACACGCGGGGTTGCGACAGTCATAGGGAGGATCCGGCAACTGGGACTCGAGGTGGCATTGCACAAGTCCGAGGCCATGTGCTTTCATGGCTATCGGAACGAGCCACCGGCGGGTTCCCAGATCACGGTAGGAGGGGTTCGCATCGGCGTCGAGGGTACGATGAAGTACCTGGGACTCGTCCTCGACAGCAGGTGGAACTTCGTCGAGCATTTTCGACGTTTGGCTCCCAGATTGGACAGGGCCGGGGCCGCCTTGAAGCGGCTCCTACCCAATCTGAAGGGGCCAAACGCCTCCTGCCGGAGGCTCTATGCGGGGATCGTGCGGTCCATGGCCCTCTACGGGGCACCGGTGTGGGCGCGTTCGTTGACGCAGCGGTCAACGCGCCAGATGAACGCGGCCCAGAGGGTCATGGCCATCCGCATCATCCGCGGATACTGCACGATCTCCCGTGAGGCGGCGAGCCTCCTTGCCGGACTGTCACCGTGGGATCTGGAGGCAAAAATCCTCGCGCACCTGTACGAGTGGCGCGAGGAGGCCAAACGCCGGGGCGAAACTCCGCTGCCGCGACAACTCGCGGCTCGGCGGACAGAGCTCCGGCAGGATCTCATGGTGACATGGAGAGAGCGACTGTCGCAACCCAGCGCTGGGCACGCCACCATCGAGGCGGTAGTGCCCCTCTTTGAGGAGTGGCTGGAGAGGCGCCATGGCGCCCTCACCTTCCGCCTGACGCAGGTGCTCACCGGACATGGCTGTTTCGGGAAGTACCTGTGTCGTATCAAGGCGGAGGTGACCCCTGCGTGTTTCCACTGCGAGGATCGCCCCGTGGACACGGTGGAGCATACGGTGGAGGTTTGCCCCGCCTGGGCAGAACACCGCCGTGTCCTCGTGGATGCGATAGGCGGCAGCGACCTCTCGCGCCATGCCCTGGTTCAGGCCATGGTACGGAGTGAGAGGGAATGGGGGGCCGTCTCCAACTTCTGCGAAGCAGTAATGCTCGCGAAGAGGGAGGCGGCACACGTTAGGGAGATTCAACAGAGACCGAATCGCCCTAGCGCCCCCAGCAGCAGCCGTCGCAGGAGACGCCGGGGGCTGCGAGACGATCTCCGGCCACCGTAGACCCGGGCCTGCGGACGGCGAGTAGCGGGTAACTCGCCGTCCGATCAGCACCAGGCCCGAGAGTCGACGGCGCGTAGTGTTCCACGCGCGCCTCAAAGAGTTGTCAGCAAAGGACGGGGCCTGCCACGGCCAGTGCCTGCCCGGGGGTGGAGGATAAATTCGAAAGAGTTACCTCGCCCCCGGGCGCGTAGGGCAGGGAGGAACAGGGGTGGGTTTTAGTCAGTAAGAGTCTGACACGCCCTTCCGCTCCACCCCAGAGCGGAAAGAGTCATTGGATGATTTCCCACCCCCCAAAAAAAAAAAAAAAAAAAAAAACCCCTAGGCATGCAGGCACCGGCCACGATGGGTCCCGTCAGACTTTGTCCTCTGAGTTTGTTTCGGTGTTTCTTCTCAGGGTAGTCAGCTAAGCAACACTGGCCTCATCTAGCTAAAAAAAAATGTTGACGTGTAAAAAAGTGTTGTTGAAACCTACTTACGAAAATAAAATTATTTATCATTTATGTCAGCCAGGACCCCCACGCGCAATGGACCAAATGGGAGTCTAAGTCCGGACAAAGGAGTCCCTAGACTACTACCGTAATGAACTGAAACTTTAAGTGTCGCCTGCTGATAGTAAAAACGGGATCTACCCTCTATAATCATATTTTCAAGAAAACAGTCATGGAAAACCACTTCTGCATATGAGTGTGAGGACTATGTTTGATGTTCGTCATAATTGATTAGGATTCGAAAAGTTCCAACTGGAACTTCAAAGTCGATCCGGCCTGCTGGAAACCACAGGCAGCACTGTTGACAGGAAGGCCGACGAGGTGGTCAAAGCAATACGCGACGTGTCCCGCAGACTTCCTGTCACAACGGAAAAATAAGGTGTCCAAAGTTTCCTCGGAAACTCTCGGACTTATGAGGGCAAGATGAGAGTTTGATATTGACATTTTTGGCTTAACTTTTAAATATGACTGTGCTTATAGTAGATTTTCAACGAAGCTGTTACTAGGAGAATTACAGTAACGCTGCTAACTTACTAAGGTTCTTCAAGGAAGTCATCATCAATTCCCGGGAAAAATTGGTCTATCCGTACAAATTTATCATCAACTGATCAAAAATTATAACCCGTATTTTATTTTCCGAATTGTACAGGGTGTAAGGAGAATGCTTCCGAAGCTTAGAGAAGAACGTAGATTATATTAGTACCTAAAAGCAAACAGATACCAGTGATCTTTCGCTTTATTTCGGCGTCGCGTGGACGTGGGGTCGTTGGCCGCACGGCTGTCGGTGAGAGCGCGCGTACTTTGAACTCAAGGAATGCGCGGGCGTCAGCTGATATTTTACGAATATTACATTGCATAATAAAGTTGTAAAGAAAAAAAGTGTCTTTAACTGAAAATAACGGTTTCATTTAACTATTCTCACAGCACAATGTACGCAAAATGCAAAAAAAATAGGTTTTTTTTCAGATTTTTTGAAGGTATTGGTTTGAAAACCACTAGCCTTATTACCTGTCTCCGTTTTCGGGAGCGTTTACCTTACACCTTGTATTACTTTCTTAAATAAAATATTATTTATATGGGCAGAAGTAGTATTTAAAATATGACCAACCACTTCCGTTGCATCTTGACCACAGTATCATGTGCTTCTGTAACGAAAGAGACAAAAACATCACAAAAAATGTTTTCATGTAACGCGAAATGCCGCGATATAATTTCATAACTACCATCAAAGTGAATCTCGCTACGGTGATCGTATTATTTATAACACTATAAGCGTTCCTTGGGGCTTGTTAGAACAACGGATAGCTAAAAAAGGTGTCATTAAAAAACCTTCACGAGTGACGTCGTTATCATAGGTTTTTGACAATTACGACTGATAAGACAAGGTAATCAGTACCGATATTTAGTTCACTAAGTGCACGAACTCTGGTCTGATCACGACTGTTTGTTTCAGTCCCTGTTGAAGTGATCAAGGGTGTAAATCTTTTAATTTTTCGAGTGTAGTGTTAGTCACACTAGTATCGAGTGTTTGTAATTGTGGATAGTAATAATTTTAGTATCTGAATATCACCACCTTTTCGATTTCAGCCATGGCTGCTTATGGTCACAGTGTGCACATTTGCTTCAAAGATTGCTACCTGGAGTCATCAATCGTTCACATCTATATGATCGGACACTATTCTCAGTTCGCCTTGAGTCTGATCACGTTCATATACGGAGTGACATCGTGGTACCTCATCAGGAAGTTTCGCAACTTCAACAACTACGTGTATCTTAGTGCGATTCTAGTGAATTTATTACGTTTAACGATTGTGTCAGTTACTATTATGCATTGCGAAGAAAAGACTATTGATTTCACACAATGCTATGGTTTTTATTGGTTAATCAGTTTTTTTTATCTTACGTCTGTGTACAACTGTTGGTTGTTGGCAATGTGCTATATGTTTTACGTTGACATTGTTAAAGTTTTTCATAAAGATATTGAAAAAAAGTATGTTAAAATCTCCATCTTTGCTTGGGCCGTGCCTCTAATAATATGGATCATTTGTGTATTGACTTTACTCATTATTAATGCAACAGTAAAAGGTGATAAACAAATAATTAGTAATCTGTTTATAAACATTTGTGCTTCATTCACGTGCAATTTTATGCCTTCGTTTATTAACTTGATTATTTTTATAAAAGTTGTGAAGTCACTGTTTTTTTGTTTAGACTCAAATTCTTATTCGTTTTCCAAAAAGAATAGAAGGAAAGATAGTTTTCGTCGTTTATCTATAGCGACGGTTATGTTTGTATTAAGTAATGTATCGATGTTGATTTTTGTTGTATTTGATATATTAAAACTTACCATCTTAATAAGAGCTATAATATTAAGCTTGCAAATAATAGGCATAGCTTTGTTTGTTCCTTTATTGAAGAGTAACCGGGCAATATGGCACGACTATTATGAAAACCAATTCAAAAGTTTGTTCCGTGAAAATTGTTGTTTTGTTTGTAGAAAAAGACAAGAGTCTTAAGAAAGTAACATCAGTAATATAAGCAATTTGCTGTTGAAAAGTTTAACAGGCCTCCTTAATATTAACCGTGTTAACTGTTAGCTTTGGGCAAACACTAAATCTAATAATATTAAGACTGTTTTGTTTGTGAAAGTTATTTTTATAATTCTCTGCGGACCCAGCCAGACATATATATACTGCATACATGCATCGGCTTGACATGAAACTTAAAAAGCACCTTACAATTGTAGTGTAGTATAGTTCTAAATATTACTTTCACATTAAAAATATTATCTGTCATGCTTGTCGGAAC
The DNA here is from genome assembly GCA_951329385.1 of Polia nebulosa. Classification (NCBI taxonomy): domain Eukaryota; kingdom Metazoa; phylum Arthropoda; class Insecta; order Lepidoptera; family Noctuidae; genus Polia; species Polia nebulosa. The sequence goes on along the minus strand of OX589613.1, from coordinate 6,658,188 downwards.
ATTAAGCTGTTCTATGACACATAATCCCAGTATATTTGAACTATTTTTTCATTTGCATAAACAACTTTTGTTCTAATAGCTTTATATTTATTGAGGATTAACAATAGATGTGATACATATGTTTTTACAGGCTTTTATTGACTATCATCGTAATTTATGAACTGTCCTGATTAGACTCGGTAAATATGATTTATACACTAAGTGCTCAAAACTGGCATAACCAATCACATTAATTTGTTCCTTACCCTGCTCAAGTAAAGTTCCATCGACTGTTTTGAGAGACAGGCTGATAGCAACTTAAACGGACCCAGCTCTTCAATAACTGAGACCTACTTAGAGCCGTCGGGATAATGTATTTGTGTAAGAATATACTTACTTACTTATACGTTTTCGCGTATTTGTTTATATTATTCACATTATTCATTAGTGGAAGCTTATAATTGACTATCTTCTTCAAATTGTTACAAGATATTAGAATCCTTACAGCTAATATAGCTGTAAGCTTTCCTAAAATTAATAAAATGAAATAAATAAATATGTTATCACGGACACAGGTGTAATTTATGAAATGTCTATGATAAGAAGAGGTAAACATGATTAAAACTAAGTGCCCAAAAGTGTCTCGTTTGTGCTGCGTTCAAATACGGAGTGTTTCCATATTCTTTATATCGATTAGCGCGGCGCCGGTCGCTCGTAATTTACTCGCCATGAGTAATGAACTTGTGGTGATTAAGCTGCTAGCGTTCCTGCAGCAGAAGCTGGATTGCCGCGAGTGCCCCTGGCGCGCCAATTATGAAGTCTATGGCTGAAAAGGTGCCGAACAGGGCTGAAAATGATGAAGAATTCGTGACGACGCAAAGCGCCGATCGTGACCTACCAGAAACTGCTGCTGCAAATCTCCTACGGACCCCAAAGTGAGCCAGCGTGCCGCAAAGTCGAACATACTGGTGTACATCTCCCGCCTGTACTACACCACTAAAGCGGAGGACATCATGGACTACTTGCGCCAAAAGACGAGGTACACGCCGAGGGTACAGTTACTGGAGTCGTGTCGCAACGTCATTTTTAAGGCGTTCGTGGTGCGTGTACAGAATTGTTATCTCTCCCTCGTCATAGACTTTTGGCCGCAGGACGTGGTGTTCCGTCGCTTACGCGGACGAGTACCACAGGACAGCACAAAGTCAGACTAGTGCAAAGTAAAGTGCTACTAACTAGTCTTCAGCCTTATTTATTAACACAAGTTTTGTTTATAATAAAATGTGTATGTTTAGGTTAAGGTAGTTTTTATGGGCCTGTGTTGCCTGAAATAAATGGTTTATTATTATTGTTGGAGATATACACTTAGTATCTGTCGCCTTCTATTTAGGTTACATCTTTTGTCGGTCACTGTGGCTAAAAGCAACTTAAACGAGCCCAGCTTTTCAATGACTGAGACCTACTTAGAGCCGTCAGGCGTTCCCGTGTTTCTTCTGATCGGGCACTATTGTTAGTTCACCTTGTGTCTAGCCATGCTCATATATACAGGGTGTAACGGAAAGGTGTGGTCATATTTTAAGAACCGGTTCTGCCCATGGAAATGAACAACTTTCTCTAAGAAAAAATAGAAAATTACCAAAAAAAAATTGGACTTTCCATACAAAATCATCAGCTGATCAATATTTGTCTAGGAGGTAAAAAAATTTTTTGAGAATTTCCTCAGATTTTTTTGAAGAAAGTTGTTCATATCGATGGGCAGATGCAGTCTTTAAAATATGACCACACCTTTCCGTTACACCCTGTGTACGGTGTGGCATCGTGGTACCTAATCAGGAAGTTTTGTAATTTGAACGACTACGTGTATCTCAATGCGATGCTTGTGAATATATTTCGTTAAACCATTTTTATCTGTTACTTTAATTCATTCCGAAGCAGACAGTTCCGACTATTGGCGGAGGATTAGTTTTTATTAGCGTGTTACTTTCATCTTTTTAACAATGGTGTACAACAATAATGGTTGTTAGAGTGTTTCATCAAAATATCTTAATAGTTCCATATTTGCCTGGGGAGAGCCTGTGAAAGTAATGATCATTTATGTCAATTGTTTTAGTTATTATTAAACGAGTAGATAAAGGAGATACTGAAGATCTATTTTTACCCGATTGCGCGACGCAAGAGGGTAATGTGTTTATCAGCCTATGTATATAAGTATGTATGCATATATGTTTTTTTTATATTGTTGATAGGCATACGTTTGACCACTATCTCACCCGATGGCAAGCGATGATGTGGTCGAAGATGGAGCACGCTTACCTAGAAGTAACCTATACCGTTTGTTCCTTTGTGCACTATAGAGACCAAAAGCGTGGGACAATTTTGATAATCCTTACGTCAATTGATTCTTCCTAACCTTGCGAGTGCTAATAAAGACATGGCAGTAATAAAACTGCATTATGGCGACACAACCAGACGCCATATTGTGAAAAAGAAAAAGGAAAGTTGACGAACTATATTAAGTGGGATATCAAAATAAAGAGTTCGAGGAGGCGATTCCAAAAATATAGCTCACAAAAATGTAGAAAAAAAGAGTTCCAAACAAGTCACTTTTCAAGCAGTCTGATGCAGTTTTTATTTTTTTTATTATTATTGATAGGCACGCGTTTGACCACCATCTCACCTGATGGTAAGCGATGATGTGGTCGAAGATGGAGCACGTTTGCCTAGAAGTAACCTATTCACTCTTGACTTAAAGACTCTCAGGTTGTAGCTATCAGGAAACACAGACTCCGGTAGGGAACTCCACTCCCTAGCTATACTCACAATGAATGTTTTCTCAAAACGCTGTGTGCGTATGGATGGGATGTCCACCATGAACCTGTGGGACACGCATAAACTCAACACACTCGACACCGCCAACCTGCAAGCATTAAACGACCGCGCGGCACGGGCGCGCGGCGCACACTGTCGGTGTGTGTCGGTGGAACAACAAGCTCGCATCGAAGCTAATGAGAGACTGCTCGCCGCACGTTTTTTTTTTTTTGTGTTTGATCTCTCGCAGTTCAACCCTAGCGGTTGTCGACTGCTTAAGCGGACGTGCCCGTGGTGGTTTTAATTATTATTAAAGCCTCCAGCCAGGACTTATACTTAAACTACTCGCGACTACGCTGAGGGCACCCCCTTTGGGGTACGGACCTCGGCTCAGGGCGTCGCGGGGGGAGGGCCTCAAGGGACAGCTGAATCATGATGTGATTATTTAAGGACGAATTTTTAAAACTACAGCTCAGCAGTGCGTGCTGGCTTGAGCAAAGGGACTGGGGGGATTTCTTGTCTTAAGTCCCCTGCTGTGTTCGGACATGCCGCGCACGACAGGGGGTGTCTGTACGTCAGGTTGCTTCACGACGAGCCTATATTAACTTAGGACACGCCGCGTCGCGGTGTGAGTCGGTGTCGTGTGACTGAAGGGACTGGTTGCTTGGCTCTGCGTGGGGACTCGCGACGGTCCTCGGCGGCGAGGACGGAAGGACGGTGGTCTGCGTCTTTTCAACGTGTTAGTTTCCCTACGGCTCTCTTGGAGCAGGGTCGTAGCGTCGTCGGGTGTGATTAAAGTGTGCCGGGGTCGGCGAATTTTACTGATTTGGGAGGGAACGTATCGGCCGGCCGATACGATTAGGGGGTTCCTATGTTTAGCAGCCTTCTCGAAGAAACGCTTGGTGAGGCGTTTCATGAACTGCTGGACGGTGGGGAGTCTGAGATCCACATGCAGCTCCTCATTCCGAACAAAGTAGGGGGCTCCCACTGCTCTGCGGATGAAGCGGTTCTGCAGGGTCTGCATCTTGTGGAGGAGATGTGACTTTGCGTGCGCGAAGACCGCACAGGCGTACGTCATGATGGGACGGATCACTGTGGTGAACAGCCGCAGCTTGCACTTGAGTGACAGTTTACTGCGGCTGGACACCAAATTATGGAGTCTGCCTTGCGCGAAGTAGGCCCGCGAGCGGACGCTACTTATGTGCTTGGCAAATGTTACGAGTAGATGTTCATCTAATATGACTCCCAAGTATTTGGCTTGCTTCTCCCAGGAGATCGGCTTGCCATACATGGTGATCGGGCGGGGGGCAGAGATATAGTGATTCGGCCTCGAGAAGAGGACCGCCTGACTCTTGTCGGGATTCACTTCAATCCTCCATTTCCTGAACCATTTCCCCAAATTGGTTACCGCGGACTGGAGGTATCGGGCTATTGCGACTGGACTTCTCCCAGTGGAGTAAATAGCCGTGTCGTCAGCAAACAGTGCCAACCCGGTCTTTTTACTCTTTGGGATATCGCTCGTAAATAGTGTGAACAGCAGGGGTGATAGCGGGGAGCCCTGAGGGACTCCTGCCCGGATGGGGCGGGGGGAGGAGAGTTCTCCTTCTATGCGATAGCGGAAAGTGCGATTTGACAAAAAGTCTCGTAGGATGAGCACGAGCCTATCTGGCACTCCGATTTGGTACAGCTTATAGATTAAGCCGTTGTGCCAGACTTTGTCAAACGCCTTCGCTATGTCAAAGAACAAGATGCCCGTTATATATTTGTTCATGAAGCCGGCGCTTACATGCTCAACAATACGGTGGACTTGGTGGACTTGGTGTTCAGTTCTAAATCTAAACTGCTCGTTGGGTATCAGGCTTTTGGCTTCGGCATAATCCTTGAGCCGCTTATAAATAAGCCTTTCGTAGATTTTACCGAGCGCATTAAGTAAGCTAATGGGACGGTAACTGGAGGGATTAGACTTGGGCTTGCCTACTTTGGGGATTCCAATTACCGTGGCCTGTTTCCATTTCTGGGGGAAGACGTTATTAGTTAATGCGCCATTGAAGATGGCGGTCATTAAAACAATAATTTGGGCGGGGAGGAGTTTGATTACTCTGTTGGTTATGCCATCAGAGCCTGGGGCTTTCCTGGGTTGAAGTCTTTTGATAACCTCCTCCACCTCATCCGGGGTGATGGGTGGAAGGGGGTTATCTGGGTCTTCAACAGGTGGGATAGAAGCTCTCCTTTCGACTTCGGCATCCACCTCTTCGAGGTGGGCCTGGTCTACTGGTTGAGAGCTGGGGGAGCACTGGGCTTCCAGGCAGTCAGCGAGACATTCCGCTCTCTCCTGGTTGTCGAACGCCACACTATTGTCGGGACGAATGAGAGGAGGCATGACTTCCTCCGTGGACCTAAGTTTCCTCTGGAGATGCCAGAAGGCTTGGTGGGTGGGCTCCAGTTCGCCTAGCATCTTCTCCCAGCTTGCCGAGCGCTGCTCCACAATGCGTTTCCTCACAGCTCGCTGCAAGTAGCGCATGTGGGCTTTGTTCGCGTCACAGGGAAAGTTACTATACGCACGGATGGCCGCGTTCTTCTCGGTTATGAGATTCCGTACATCCTCCGGGAGTTTCCAGCGGTGGTCTTCCACTACTGGTACCTCCCTTGAACAATCGTTCAGGATGGATTGTACGTGATCCGTAAGCGAGTCGATCGCTGCCCTCGTGTCAGCGACTGAGGTTATGTGGTCGGGGATGGAGTCCAAGTGGGTCGACGTGGTGGATTTCAGCCTGTCGCTTACTTTCCTCCAGTCAGTAACCACTCGGCTAGGGGGGGGCCGGCTGGGATCGTCCTGCCCCGAGCGGGAGCCTAGGTGCATGATCACCGGGCGGTGGTCTGAGTTAAGCTCATGAACTACTTCTATCAATTGTAACCTAAGGTTTACATTTTTTAGAAGCGCTATATCCAGGACATTGGGCCTTTTTCGGGGGTCGTGTGGGAAGGAAGTTGGACTCATCGGGGCGATGATGTCAAAGTTGAGGGATGCGCCTAGGTTGAACAACAACCTGCCTCTAGCCTTGGTTGTGTTGCTGTTCCATGCGAGATGTTTGGCGTTGAGATCTCCCGCTATAATAACGGAGTCGCTCATGCCGAAGAGGGCTGTGATATCGCTGGTCAGGGCGATTGGGTCGTCTGGCTCGTCACGCCGGCCTCTTGTCGGCGGCATATAGGCGGATATGATGGTTATCGGCTGATGACCAGTCATGCCCAGCCTACAGGCCGAATACTCCAAGTGGGTGCGCGGTGCGGGGGGGTCCAGAGGGACACAATACAGATCATTCCTGTAATAGATTAGTGTCCCTCCCTTGTGACAGCGAGTCCTATCATTGCGAACTATGCGGTAGTTGGCAATTTTAGGGCTTCTGTGGTGGGGTTTTAAGCATGTCTCCTGTATGAGGAAAACATCTAGCTGCTGCTCTCGCAGGAACTTGGCGATCTCATCCCTCTGGTCTAAGATTTTACCGTCAATGTTGAAGAACCCTATTTTTAGGTTTCTTGGCTTAAGGCTTTTTGCATTTTTTTGCGTATACATAATGCACCTAATCCAGTTGGTCCAGTACCTTAGCGATACTGTCGAACCTCGCCCATATCTCATGGGCTGCCTCAGGGGTGTACTGCCCTGCCTTCTTAGTCTGCTTGATGATTGCAGCTAAGGCGCGGGCTTCGGGAGTTCTGAATATCTGGTAGGCCTCTAGAATGGTGAGGCCTACACTTTTGTCGCTGTCTCCAGCGGGGGAATGAGATGTTGGCATTGCTGCCGGGGCCGCAATGCGGCGCGCTCCAGTCGGGGGAACTACCGGGGCTACTGGCGCGGAAGTGGGGGCCAGCACTGGTGTAGCTTTGGCCAAAGGCGCTGGGACGGGGGCGGGGCGGGGGGACACCAGTGCGGGGAACGCTCGCTGGTGATTGAGCTTGCTCCATGGCGAAGCTCTTTGAGGTGCGAGACGCTCGGAAATCTGGGCGGCGGGGGCGGGGGCCCTCACAGATGGGCTCTCCCTCAGCTGGCGGGCATTGGCCCGCTTGATGACTTTGGGAGCCATCTTTGGGGCTTTGGGGCATCCGCGGTAGTTTGCCGGGTGTCCCGTCTGACCGCACAGAACGCAGCTTGGCGGTTCCGTGCATTGCTTAGGGTCTTTCGGGCGGGGGCAGTCCGCCGTCCCGTGTTCACCCAGGCACTTGACGCACCTGGGTGTCGCAAAGCAATTGCTCTGCGCGTGACCGTACATCTGACAGCGGTGACACTGTCCTAGTATGGAGGGCTTGTTCGGCTTCTCTATTGAGATGCCCGACAATGAGCAAACCGACTTGATCTTGAAGATCGGGTTGTGCTCCTCTGTAGGTTCGCAAACGACGAGTACCATGTCGTACTCGTCTCCGCCTCTAGCCCTGCGAAGGCGGTGTACCGCCATGACGGGGACTTTCTGGGATAAGAGATCCTCCTTGATCTCGATCGTCGGGATTTCCTTTGGAACACGTCTTATGACCACTCTGGTCGGCGTCTCCTCCGGAAGGGCATAGGTGTGGAAGCACACCTTTCGGTCTTTCAGTGTCTTTGTCAAGGCACGGTAGTCGTCGGTGCTCGCCGCACGGCGGCGCTGTGCGTATTTATAGTTGGCGCACTCTGAACATGCTCCAAACTCCAGAAGACCGGGAAACCTATATCTAATTGGCTGAGCAATTTTGAGTATGATTCCAAACCACGACTACGTCAACTATTCATTTGTATATATTAGAAGTTAGGATTTTGACAATAAACAATTCCCATTTTGAATCTCCATCGTTTGTTTTATTCTGACTCCAAATTACCGAATACAAGTGTGGCAGATACCCCACAATTGGTGACCCCGAGAAAAAAATATCGCAAGAGAAGATGAACGCGAATGAAGAAAGCAATCCCATGAAGATGGACTCCGACCTAGCTGCCATATCGGTTCAGTCTAGATTGTTACCATTCTGGCGGGAGATTCCTCGAGCTTGGTTCATCCAGTTTGAAGCCGTCGTGGACCCTTTGAAGACCTCGGACGACCAGAAATTCCGCTACGTGTTGCAACAGCTGCAAACAACGGACCTTCAACATCTGACTGACATTTTATACAGTCCACCCTCCACGGAAAAATATAATGCTGTGAAGACTCGTCTGCTCGCCGTGTACGACAAATCTGACGTCAAGAACTTCCAAAAGCTAATCAGTGGCCTAGAGTTGGGTGATCAAAAACCCACACAACTGTTGCGCAGGATGAGAGAACTAGGCAGTGGCATGATCACAGACGAAGGACTAAAAATCGAGTGGCTCAACCATCTACCCACACAGATGCGCGTTGTGCTTTCGGTCAACACGGAATCATCTCTAGATACCCTCGCTGCAATGGCCGATAAAATGGCAGAATACACCGAACCAACAACGGTTGCCGCAGTGGCCACGACCTCGCAAGATACCGTGACGTCAACTCAGCTAGAAGTCCTATCAAAGCAAATGGAGAAATTATGCCTAGAAGTGGCTGAGCTACGCGGACGAACAAGGGAACGTCATCAAAGACCCCGTTTCACATCGTTCAGGTCACGGTCACGATCACAGTCTCGCCGGCATAGCAACAAGACGTCAGTCAAACCCGGCGATCCTACATGGGAGTGTAGATACCACTTTCGTTTTGGCGACAAGGCGAAACGTTGCGAGTCACCGTGCTGTAGGAAAAACAAAAATAACACGTCGTTAAACTAGCTACGACATCGACGGTGGCGGAAGTCGATGTACCCTGCACCACCAACCGCCTTTGTGTCTTCGATCGCGACACTCGACAGCGTTTCCTCGTAGACACCGGCGCCGAAATTTCCGTGCTAGCCGCCACAAACAAAAGAAAAATGAAGACAAGCGCCTACAAATTATTCGCTGCAAACAATACACCAATCGAAACTTATGGTGAAAAAACACTAAGGCTAAATCTTGGCTTGCGACGCAGTTTTCTATGGACGTTCATCATAGCTGATGTGAAAACCTCGATCATAGGGGCGGACTTCCTACGTCACTTCAAGCTGCTTGTCGACCTCCACAAGAAGAAGCTCGTCGACAATGTTACCGACATGTCAATCGACGCCATTGAAGTTGCAACGAGTGAACAAACCATACATGTCATCAGCTCCGACCAAGCGTACTATGACATCTTGAAGTTGTTCCCAGAGGTGCTGCGACCTATGTCCTTGAAGGAGCCAGCAAAACATGACGTCGTGCATCATATTGAGACGACAAGCGCTCCAGTCTTCGCACGAGCCCGTCCCCTGCCCCCCGACAAATACAAGGCTGCAAAGGAGGAGTTCGACCACATGCTGGAACTTGGCATATGCAGGCCATCAAAGAGCCCGTGGGCGAGCCCCCTGCATATTGTGAGGAAGAAGGACGGAAGCCTAAGAGTATGCGGTGACTATCGACGGTTAAACTCAGTCACACGACCAGACCGCTACCCTTTACCACGAATACAAGACTTCACGTACCAGCTGCACAATATGAAGATATTTTCGAAGCTTGACCTCAAAATGGCCTATTATTGGATCCCGATTGCAGAGGAAGACGCCCAGAAAACAGCAATTATCACACCATTCGGGCTGTTTGAATTCAAATGCATGACGTTCGGCTTACGTAACGCCAGTCAAACGTTTCAAAGGTTTATGCATCAAGTACTGCGGGGCATAGACAACTGCTTCTGCTACGTCGACGACATACTTCTGTACTCGAAAAACGAAGAGAGCCACAGACAACTTCTACAGCAAGTACTGGACCGCCTAAAAAAGTACGGCGTCACGCTAAAAGTTGAGAAATGTGAATTCGGCAAGGACAAGATTGATTTTCTCGGCTACGAAGTATCAAGCAACGGGATCAAGCCCACTGAAGAGAGAACCCAAGCAATATCAAGTTACCCTAAGCCAAAGACAATAGCAGAATTACGACGTTTTCTGGGCATGATCAATTTTTATCGTAGCTGCTTACCCCGTCAAGCTGAACTACAGAACGAGCTGAATAAATATCTACATAACCAGAAACGGAACGACAAAACGCCCATCGAGAGGACGACGCAGGCAGAGTTGGCTTTTGAAAAGTGCCGTCAAAGCATTTTGGAAGCCACACAGCTAATTCACCCATTACCTGGAAGCCCCCTCGCCTTGATGACAGACGCGTCAGATTACAGCCTTGGCGCTGTTTTACAACAGAGAATGGAAGGCAAATGGAAACCTCTCGCTTATTTTTCAAAAGCGATGAGCATGACTCAGCAACGCTACAGCGTATACGACCGCGAGTTATTAGCGGTTTATACGGCTGTCAAGCATTTTAGAAACCTTATAGAAGGAGGCGATGTCACAGTGTACACAGACCATAAGCCGCTAGTAGGTAAATGCACTAACACGCCCACCGAGTAGCAGCGACACCCCGCGTCGAGAACGGCAATTAAATTTTATCAGCCAATTTTGTACGAGCATCAAGTACGTGCAAGGCGAAGATAACTCGGTGGCAGACGCATTATCACGCATAGAAGACATACAATGCCCATCCATCATCGACTACGCAACGTTAGCCAGCGAACAAGGAAAAGATCCAGTTTTGAAACAGCTCAGAAGTCAACCAAACTTGAAGTTTACCGACGTCACAATGCCCGGGATAAACCAGCCAATCACGTGCGAGACGTCCACCGGCACACCTCGACCGTACTTACCCACCACTTATCGTTTTGAGGCATTCAAAGCTCAACACGATTTGTGTCATCCCGGCGTAAAATCCACTAGAAAACAAATGTGCTCAAAATATTTCTGGCCCAGCATGAATAAAGAAGTTAGCAACTGGACCAGATCATGTATCAGCTGTCAGCGAGCGAAGATTCATCGTCATGTTGTTACGCCACTGAACGAGTTCCCACCGTCGGCGCGCTTCGAACACATTCACGTGGACATAGTGGGACCACTACGATTGTCTAATGACCAACGCTACTGTGTAACTATCATCGATCGTTGCACCAAATGGCCAGAAGCCGTTCCTGTACCCGAGATTACCGCTGAGCGAGTCGCAAAAGCCATTTACGAGAATTGGATTGCAAGATTTGGTTGCCCACTAAGAATATCAACAGATCAAGGACGGCAATTTGAGTCAACATTGTTCCGATCACTCATGAAAAAGTTTGGTATATCACGAATACGGACCACGGCATATCATCCGCAGTCCAACGGTATGATCGAGCGGTGGCACAAGTCATTGAAGGCAGCACTCATGGCGCGAGGTACTACTACACAGTGGACAGAAGAGCTTCCCACAGTACTATTAGGTTTACGTACGGCGCTGCGAATCAACAACAGTTTAAGCCCAGCGATGATGACGTATGGCACTACGCTTCGCTTACCATCGGATTTCATCGTGCCAACTAAGTCGAACATTGATGAGAACGACTATGTACGCCGCCTCACAGAAACCATGGCATCGATAAGAAGTGCGCCTCGATCAAACAACAGTCAGACAAAGCCATTCATTCATCACGACCTCGTCACGTGCACACATGTTTTCGTTCGCAACGACACTGTTCGTTCCCCGTTAACACCGCCGTATGAAGGTCCTTACGAAGTAATCGAGCGCTATGACAAGTGTTACAAAATAAAGTTACCGCTACGCACACCAGTAGTATCAATGGATAGGCTCAAGCCAGCCTACATATTCAACGAGTCTGAAGATGTGGATCATCGCACCCCTAGTCAAGCAAACCAGTCATACATCACAAGATCTGGAAGAACCGTGAAGCCCGTTGTTCGCTTCGCTCAGGGGAGAGTGATGTGGGACACGCATAAACTCAACACACTCGACACCGCCAACCTGCAAGCATTAAACGACCGCGCGGCACGGGCGCGCGGCGCACACTGTCGGTGTGTGTCGGTGGAACAACAAGCTCGCATCGAAGCTAATGAGAGACTGCTCGCCGCACGGCGGCGCTGTGCGTATTTATAGTTGGCGCACTCTGAACATGCTCCAAACTCCAGAAAACCGGGAAACCTATATCTAATTGGCTGAGCAATTTTGAGTATGATTCCAAACCACGACTACGTCAACTATTCATTTGTATATATTAGAAGTTAGGATTTTGACAATAAACAATTCCCATTTTGAATCTCCATCGTTTGTTTTATTCTGACTCCAAATTACCGAATACAAGTGTGGCAGATACCCCACAAACCGATGGCACTTCGCCGTAAGTCTTGTGGTCCGTTGATGAAACGGGCTTGGCGGAATCAAATAAATAAAGTAAGAAAGAAAGAAAGAAAATACGTTTATTTACGGTAAACATAACGCAAAAAACAGAGAAACACAAAAAAAAGAAAAACTGGGGGAAAAAATGCGTCACATCCACGCAAAACGGCCATCGCTCAGCTTGAGTCCCCCTACACCCCCCTACACAACCCCCCTAGTGGGGTGGGGGATTGATTGTTTTGTGGGGGGGGGGGGGTAGTGGTGGTGGGGTTGACCCTATGCAAGACAGAGCCCCAGCGCTGGTTTTCAGCGACAGCCGGCGCCGACGTCATGACGTCGACCGGTGCAGAAAACATTGAGTAAAACGTCTAAATATTATACAGCGTAACACACACACAACACACTCCCCAAAATGTAACCGATAGAAAACCGACAGGTTAGCAACTCGGCGTCTATGTTCTGGACTTTGGAGTTTCGACTCAACGAGCCTATCATTGCCGATGATCCTCTTGGCTCTTTTCTCAATTGACTCAAGGGCATCAAGCTGGTATCTGGCGGTTGGTGGCTTACTGATTTCATGCCACCAATTGCATCAGGCTATGATCTAAAATTTATGTTAAACTGTGTTTTACCCATTGTGTTAGATTTAAGTTATTGATTGTTTTTCTCTACGGGGGTGACATTATCACTAAGTGACAAAACCCCTTTCAATAAATAAAGATTAAAAAAAAAATTGCATCAGGCTGCTTGCTTTCCGCTTATGCTTTTACATAATTAATAAGCATGAAGGTGCAATCATCATCTTCCTAGCCTTTTCCCAACTATCTTGGGGTCGGCTTCCAGTCTAACCGGATGCAGCTGAATACCAGTATTTTACATGGAGCGACTGCCTATCTGACTTCCACAACCCAGTTACTGGGTAATACGATACCCTTTGATAAGACTGGATGTCAGACTTTCGGGCTTCTGACGACCCGTAACGACCGTCAAAGATCCACGATTGACAGCCGGGACCAACGGCTTAACGTGCTTTCCGAGGCACGGCGGAGTCTCGGTATATAAAGATGGTCACCCATCCATGGACCAACCCCGGCAAGCGTAGCTTTACCTGATAGATCGACCCGTGCGGCTGTTATTACTTTAGCCACGAGCTCCAGCATGAAAACCATTATATGTATGTATTATTATGGTTTGAAAATGTTGTTCCCAGGACCAAATACCCACATGGCATAAATATCGATGCGAAAGTATATTTAACAATAAGATTACCAGTTTTCCTTCACCTTTTTCTTTCCAGGTTTCTGACAGCTTGTGAATTGATTATAAAATGTCCTTCGTATTAACGGTATTTCATCTTAAAGTTAACCTGGAAGTATAGTATTATAGAACCTTTGGCATCGGCTTATTGTTTTTAAAAAAAAAAAAACAAGTTCGAAAAAATGACGCTTATACGGCGAGTCGACGGTAAGGGCTCGATATATTGAGTCTATGATATCCAAAGTACCAATACTATTACTTACGTTACCAATACACTGCGTAGCTGACACTTAATGTTACCAGTACACTGCGTAGTTGTCACTTGCGTTACCTGCACACTGCGTAGCTGTCACTCACCTTTCCACTACACTGTGTAATTTTCACTTGCGTTACTACTACACTGCGTAACTGTCACTTGCGTTTCTACGATATTGCCTAGTTTTCACGCACGGAAGCACTAATGGCTAATGGTAAGGTATTCTTACGTATCAATATGATTAATTTTAAAGTAAGTATCCAATAGATAAATGCAAACCTATGATTTTTACCAAGTGTATCGATAATATTTTTATGAAAACTAATGGATGCAACATCTTTTTTATGCGGATGGGAAATCTTCCCATGACCTTCTATAACACGGAAGAGAAACGGATTCTTTATAATTATTATAGTCGGATTAGCTGTAGTAACGGGCGAATCTTTAATAATATACGAGGTTGTTTTTGCAAAGTTTGTTCGTTTTTTTCTTTTTTTTTTGTAAAGACTAATACGCTTGTGTGGTTCCAGAAAAATAAAATCAATAAAGAACAGTGTTCTTTATTGATTTTCGTCATTAAAAATTTGTTACAAATATTATGTAAAACGAAGGAATAGGACCATGTCGAGTTTATTTTAGTGTTGTTAAAATTAAAAAGATAAACAAAGAGACTGAATATTTTAAAAAGTTTTTTTTCTGTACGTGCATGTTTGCGCTCAGCATTAGTAGGTACCTAATTTTTTTTTTTTTAAGACAAACCCTCGGCCCACGAGATTATTAGTACCCCTGTTTCTGAACTTCTGTCAAAAGAAGCGGTAATACTTGAGACCTGAACCTTTAACCTATTAACCAGTGTCAAGTTAAGCAAGTTTAGTTTTAGATTCAGAATACTGTCACTTTTTCCCCATTAGAATGCAGATGTGACACATTCTTATGTTTTTGCAGTATTTGGCAGCAAATGAGTCGAGTCAGTCTTCTCGGCAAGCTTTACTGAGGTAGTCAGTAATACTAAGAAAAAAATCTCAACTTTAGTTTACCGAGATCGCGCCTGTTTCAATGATTCTACATATTGTCCAGTTGCGTACACTTGAGACACAAAAATACACCAGTTTTACATCACAATATTCACTAGGAATCAATTTGCGCATAATTAAAACAGCAACTGACTCGAAAAACACGCCAAAAACTTATTACATTACAAGTGCCCTCTATGACGTTAAGTATGGCTATTATTTCTGATAAGACGAAGTAATCAGAATCGATTTTTATTAAGCTAATCGCACAATCTGGTTTGCCTCGTTTGATCAAATTAGTTTGCGTCGATCCCCGTTGAAGTGATGACGGGTCTAAAGCTTTTATTGTTTCGACTGTGGTGTTAGTCTCGTATATTCCATCACCATTCTATCTGCACCGAGTCTGATTTCCGTGATGAATACTAATAAACTCAGAATCTTGTGCACTACAGTCAATGATTGCTACCTGGAGCCATCATTCGTTCTCGTCTATATTGTTGGACACTATTTTCAGTTCGCCTTATGTTTGGCCACGTTTACATACGGAGTTATATCGTGGTACCTCATCAGGAATTTTAGCAATTTCAACAACTACGTGTACCTCAGTGCAGTTCTAGTGAATATATTACGATTAACCGTATTGTCACTTACTGTATTGCATTGTGAAGAAAACACTATTGATGTCAGACAGTGCTTCGGTGTATATTGGTTTATTACCTTTGTTTATTTAACGACTGTGTATAACTGTTGACTGTTGGTGATGTGTTATATGTTTTATGTAGATGTTGTTAAAGTTTTTCGTAACGATATAGCAAGGAAGTACCTCAAATCTACTATTTTTGCCTGGGCCGTGCCTTTGATCATATTGATAATTTGTTTATTCTGTGTACTCATTATTAATGGAGCAGTTGAAGATGATAACGACAAAATAAAAAATCTGTTTATTACTATTTGTGCTACATTCACGTGCAATCTGATGCCTTCGTTTATTAACTTGATTATTTTTATAAAACTTGTGTTTTCTCTGTTTTTATGTAAAGACACAAATTCCGCGGTTTCTAATAAAGACCAAAGGAAAGAAAGTTGTCGTCGTTTATCTACAGCAACGGCTATGTTTGTTTTAAGCAACGTTCTCATGTTGTCGTTTTTCATAATTGATGTATTTAAACTTACCTTCTTAGTAAGAGCTTTAATATTAAGTTTGCAAATAATTGTCTTAGCAGGGTTTGTTCCTGTATTAAAAAGTAACCGGACACTGTGGCACGAGTATTATGAGAACCGATCGAACAGGCAATTTCGTGATTGTTGTTGTGTTTGCTGTTGGAAAAGACAAAAGTCGTAAGCACGTCATTGGTACTACAAATAATATAATTTAATCAATAAATTACAACCCACCATTACCTAAATAAATTCTCTTTTTTTATAAAAATGTTAGCAATGAGGCAATTTATCGCTAATCTTATTTAACTTACTATTAGAAAATTTGACAGAAGCCTTACAACGAGTATGAAACTAATATCTTTTTGAGCTTAAAATACGTGGTTAGAGAGACGCTGTTTGTAACGTCATGAGAGTTTTAAAGCCTTTGCCCTGCAGTGGGATAGTAGTGGTTTACAAAATAAGCCAACTGTTGAAGACAGATGACCTTCTGGTGGAAATGAAACAATATGAACACTTCTACCAGATTCATTGTCAACATCTACATGTTTTAAAAACAATTAGGTACATACACTGATTTAAGGTAAGCATGGCTTTAGTATGGTTTTGGCTCTCACAGAGAGGAGGCCTGTGCCTCAGCAGTGGGGAAATTAAAAGGCTGATGATGGTGATGATGATGATGATGGCTTTAGTTAAAGATACCGTGTCCAATAACAATACGCAGGTAAAACAATTAAGAGACTAGTGAACACTCTTATCTGTGAAAGTGATCTCAACAGACTACCAACTACAAGCATGAAAGTGGGCGGAAAGGCATACTTTATTTTATTTTTTATTTATTTTATTTTTATTTATTTATTTAGTACACATACAATTATTTTTACAGGTAAACCCAATGTAATAAAAGTAGTCCTATAATGATAATTGACCAGTCCTAAGCCGTGGCTCAGGGTATCGGCACAAGTTACTTAGAAGACAATACACTAATTGTCACCCTCTGGAATTCCGACAAAGAGCAGGAAAAAATATCCAAACGCTGAGAGATACTATTTATAATAGTAACCGCCCGACACAGGTGCAAACTTTAATACGTTTGTACGGGCTACCGGAGTTTTAAACAGACTACCCCTCGGTCCCAACCGTAGCTTACTGTTTGGATCGAGCAATCCCAACGATTCCAAAATTTGCGGATTGTTAAGCATCCCACGAAAAACCATAAAAACATATTTCGCCAGAGCAAGCTTACGCCTTACTTCCAACTTATAGTACCCAACCATCCCTATTACAAAGCGAGTTGGGTACATAAGTGGGTAAAACGGGTAGACGCCAAATTGCCTCATGTATAGGTACCGTGTAAACTTGTTCTGCATCTTCTCCACCATCTGAGAATATTTAGTTTCATAAGGATTCCAGATGATAGCACTAGTTTCCAAGTTGCTTCGGACCAACGCGTTATAAAGTGATTTCACTGCTGCCATGTTAGTGAAGTCACGGGTTTCTCGCATGACAAACCCAAGATTTTTGAAGGCCTTTTTACACACATGCACGACATGAGCTCGAAATGACAGATCCTCAGAAAAGGTGACCCCAAGATCTCGCACCGACCCCACCCGCGGTATCACGTGACCGCTGATACTATATTCATGACGTCGGGGTACCACGGCCCGCGTATAAGACATTACATGACATTTTGTCACATTGAAGTGCAACTGGTTCTCTACACTCCAGGCTACCACCCGATCGATGTCACGCTGAAGCTTGTCACAGTGCGCCTCGTTGGTTATCCGCATGAACAACTTCAGATCGTCAGCGAATAATAGGCAGCCAGCATTTTTAACGACCTCCGGAAGATCATTGACCATTATAATAAATTCCAAGGGTCCTAAATTCGTCCCCTGACTTACCCCCGTAAGGGTGGAATACGGGTCTGAAGTGTAGCCTGCGTATTCAACCATTTGCCTGCGGTTGCCCAAGTAACTGGAAAAGAACTTTAGAAGGGCTGGGGTGAAACCAGCCTTCGCAAATTTACTTAAAAGAATATCATTATCCACACTATCGAATGCCTTCCTGAAGTCAAAGTAAGCAACGTCCAGTTGGGCACCAGCCTCAGAGTCCAGTACTGTGGCGGCCTGGTTTACGAAACACAATAAATTCGAATTCGTGCTGCGGCCTGCGCGAAAACCATGCTGCGCGTCGTTGAGCTGTGTGGCTACTTGCGATTGGATAGATGAACACAACACAGACTCGAAGACTTTAGCAAATGGTGATAGTACTGCTACTGGTCTATATCCACTGACGTCTGAGCTTGGGGCACCTTTTGGTACCGGAGTAACCCTAGTCAATTTCCAGCCGTCCGGATACGAGCATTCACGCAAGAAGCTATTGAACAGATGCATGAGTGGCCGAGCTAGTACATTCCTACAATCCCTAACAATGAAGGGGGGCACCCCGTCTAGCCCAACCGAACGCTTGGGCTTGAGGCGCGCGAGCGCGGCACTCACCTCGCCGAGAGACAGCTGCCCCACGTGAACGCGAGCACCGCGCTCGGGCGCCGTCTGCCCAGCGGCAGCCGCATCCAACCGCGGCGCCACCGCCCCATATACCGAATGGAAGTAGTCAGCGAACGCCTGAGCGCACTCATGCTCTGGCATCGGCCCACCATTCCCAACTATTTTCACTTTATTACGTTTCGAACGCTTGCTCCCAATAAAACCCCAAAAAGACCTCGGTTCTCTTACGAATTCCTGCTCAATACGGTTCTGATAATCTCGGTACGCGGCACTTATCATAACTTTGACAACAGAACGAAAGAAAGAAAAATTAATATAGTCGCTATCTGACCTAGTCTTCTTAAAAGATTTGTGCCAAAAAGCCTTCTGTTTAATATGACTAATTATGTCAGCAGTGAACCACTCTGGGTAACGATAACGAGAACAACCACCCTTGGAGCTCTTTCTTGGAGTGCTATCATCTAAAATCCCGTAAAATATGTCATAAAAAATCCTATATGCTTCGTCGGCATTACTCGTTTCATACAGGGCGCTCCAGTCTACCTTTGCAAGTGCTAAATATAGAGAATGAAAATCCGCCTTGCTATAATTCCATCGCGGTAGGGAGGTACTCGTAGAAGCCTGCGGTCTAGGGCCGCCAGGGCTAGCCGTGACACGGGCACGACTTATACTTATTCGCAGCGGCGGATGCTGTGGGTCTATACATAATAAACACTCCCGACGTTCCTCGTTTACGACAATATCGGCTTCAGGCAAAGTAGTAAGGACCAAATCGAGAGTACGGTTGTTACAATTCCGAATGTTATTACATTGGCGGAACCCACAGAAGGTGACAAAGTATTCATAATAACATTGTACGTCTTGGTTTGTTGAATACATATTAAAATCAACTACTAAAACAACTTTCTCATAGCTAACACATAACTGCTCCAGTAAATGGAACATGGAGATGCCCAAGCGTGTAAATAGCTGTGGTTCTCTGCGGGATGTAGGACTTTGTTACGACCAAACACTTGGAGTGAGCGCTGGCCCAAAATTGCCTGTATTTGTCTGTATAACTTCAAGTTGGTAGTGGTTGGCAGTAGACGGCGTATGGTGGCCTAACTCTAAGCAAGTAAAGAAAGCGGTACCTGACTCTTCCTTCGGCAGCCTCGCAGGATCCCGACGAGTGGCCACTCGATTCTCTTCACACCAACACTCCTGGTTATTCTTGTTCACTAGTTACACGGACGCGGTAAATATGGGGTTATTTAGTATTCCCGGAAAATCCCCAACGCCTACGGGATATTACTCGGGGTTTTTTTTTTTTTTTTAAGACATTAATTTAGTCTGCGGTGAGATGCGTACGGACTCGCGGCGGAAGGAGATCTGACGTCGACTTCCGCACTTTTGATTGCCTATGGCTCCTGTAAAGCCGGCCACACACCTTGCATCACATGCTAAAGCCGGACACACACACGTCGTGATACCACACCCCATCCAACTTGGAGAGTGGCGGCAACTCGCCACACCAATATACATATATTCCCTTTCTATAGTTTTTGGCGGAATGTACGCCACACAACACAAAAAGAGAAAAATATTTTGTCTAAATACCGTCGCACATACGATTTCGAACGGATGGTGGTTCAAGCTAGCGTTATCAGGTAACTGTGCTCTGCGTAACTCGAGAGACCCGGGGTGGTGGCCAGCATGACCCCTCCGTGTTTACGACCATCCGCACGGTCACATCTTAGTATAGTATATCCACTCGGAGCCAGTTCACCATCATGTATCGAGTCATTTATTCCAGTCTCGGTTATGGCTACCAAGTCAGACATTGACCCCACAATATTACTATAAAAAGTTTTTAATTTCGAGCGTAGTCCTCTAACATTTTGGTAGAACAGATCCAATGAACATTTCCTATTATCTACTAGATTGAACCACATTCACATCTTTCGAGCACACCTTTTCTAACGTTTGCGAGAGGGAAGTATTTAAACTATTAATATTAGGATACCGACACTGAAAGTCATACACGTTTCGTCGTTTCGCACCGTGTTCACTGAGAGGAGCAGCCGACGACTGCGCCAGCACTGGCGTCGGTGCGAATGTCGGAGCTTGTGTTCCCCCGCTGCTCGCGGGGACGCCTCAGTCTGACAACTTCACTCCCGGGGGCCACGCCGCCGGCGTGTTTATCCGCTCGTTTAAGCTCTCAGGAAAGCAGCGTGTCTTGTTGTTTTTATAACACGTTTCTCCACAAGATATTGTTCACAACCTTGAAGCTTATTCAAATAGTTGAGTACGTTTTGTTCCGTGGTGTCCGGTTTAAAAGACCAAGCCTGAACATATTTAAGTTTTTCTACACCTTTCAGCTCGTCATCCTCTTGTCCGCTGCCAGTGACCACTCGCCGTTTGGAATTACGTGGCTTGCGGGCCGGCTGCCAGCCTTCTTTGGAGGTAAGATTTTCGTGGCGATTGTCCTTCACGTCGTCCGTGCGTATTACCGCCGAATTCGTGGCCTCACACTGCTGCGATGATAAAATTGTTTTTGAGGGTATGCCGTGATTTGCACTCGTAGCTGCCATAGTGACCATCGGCTTAACTCGCTCGGTTTCGGGTAGGTTATTAGTTTCCCCTCTGCCACCATCGATCCTGGATTTTGCAGCGGAAGACTTTTTTGCAGTGGTTGCGTATCCACTTTTGGTTTTAGCGGTCGAATTAACTCGTACTTGTCGCATGGGTCGCTGCGAAGTCGCTGGAATCTCTGGCTGCACTTGACCACCGTCGGCGTTCACTATTTTCGGAGGGACAGATTTCGGTTTACCCTCAACCGCTAATGTTAACAAGCTCAACGATTGCTCTTGCTTAACTATTATAGCGGTTTGCTCATCTATTTTGCCCTCGAGAGCACTGATTTTTGTCGCGAGATCAGTCACTAGTTTTTGTAGCTCACGCACTACACCTTCAAGGGCCTTTTGAGCCATTATTATATTTTTAAAATACGTAAATACTGGGAGCTGTACTACACTGCGCGAAGTACCCACGGTATCTCGCGTATACGTTTACCTCAACTTCCGGCTTCTAGAAAGAACGAGAATATTTCAAATTATTCTACAGTACTTTACCAGTTATCAGGAGGTACTCAAGTAAAATAATATTCGGATTGAATGGCTTAATTTTTTAGGAGCTGGTATTTATATAGGAACATTTCGTTTTCATTTTAGAGGGTAGCAGACTAAAACAATAATATTGGCCCATCAGAAATGAGCGGGTAGTTTTGCTATAAACACCGCGCGTCGACAACGTGACGGAAGTTGTATGAATACGCGCGCACGGCGGTGGCACGCGGTCATTGATCCCAGGTGCTACATAGTTTCTCCCCAGCGAAGCGCCCGTATAATGCGAATGGTACAGACTGGTGTCTTGCATACGGCGTCAGCGAGCGCCTTGGGCTGCGGTGACGTCAGTTTGCACGGAAATGCGTGGGCGCAGTGTTCGCGCTGTGTGCCTTTCACTTTTCTGACTAAGTGGTAGAGCGCGTCGATGCTCCGTATTGGCCGGACGCGTAGACTACTATATATTTGCTGTCGTATGTTCTAACAGGGCGAAGCGTACGGTGGGTCTTGAGGTGCGGCCGGATTGTGTGAGGTATGACGATTTGTCACCTGAGCTACATGCTGTTTCTTCGGTGTTAGACAGAAATGCAGGCTTTAGTCGATCTATGCTGATGTTTATTGACGATCGTTGATTATTACTGTATACACCTTGTTTTGTCTCTTAAAGACACGATACGGACCTTCGTAGGTCGGCGTCAGCGGTTGGCGGTAGGCATCGGTACGTATGAATACATGCGTAGGACATACATGTAGGTCGTCCTGTATAAACATTGCGCGGCGATCGGTGTTACGGCGATCTGCTTTTTTTTTTTTTTTTGGGGTGGTGGGAAATCATCTTATGACTTCTTCCGCTCTAGGGTGGAGTGGAAGGGCGTGTCAGACTCTTACTGACTGAAACCCACCCCTGTTCCTCCCTGCCCTACATGCCCAGGGGCGAGGTAACTCTTTCGAATTTATCCTCAACCCCCGGGCAGGCATTGGCCGTGGCAGGCCCCGTCCTTTGCTGACAACTCTTTGAGGCGCGCGTGGAACACTCGGGCCTGGTGCTGATCGGACGGCTAATTACCCACTACTCGACGTCCGCAGGCCCGGGTCTACGGTGGCCGGAGATCGTCTCGCAGCCCCTGGCGTCTCCTGCAGCGGCTGCGGCTGAGGGTGCTAGGGCGACTCTGCCGTTGCTGAGTCTCCCTTACGTGTGCCGCCTCCCTCTTCGCTAGCATTACTGCTTCGCAGAAGGAGGAGACGGCTCCCCACTCCCTCTCGCTCCGTACCATGGCCTGAACCAGGGCACGGCGCGAGAGGTTGCTGCCGCCTATCGCATCCACGATGACACGGCGGTGCTCTGCCCAAGCGGGGCAAACCTCCACCGTATGCTCCACCGTGTCCTCTGGGCGATCCTCGCAGTAGAAACACCTAGGGGTCACCTCCGCCTTGATCTGACACAGGTACCTCCCGAAACAGCCATGTCCGGTGAGGACCTGCGTCAGGCGGAAGGTGAGGGCACCGTGGCGCCTCTCCAGCCACTCCTCAAAGAGGGGCACTACCGCCGCGATGGTGGCGTGCCCAGCGCTGGGTTGATACAGTCGCTCTCTCCATGTCACCATGAGATCCTGCCAGAGCTCTGTCCGCCGAACCGCGAGTTGCCGCGGCAGCGGAGTTTCGCCCCGGCGTTTTGCCTCCTCGCGCCACTCATACAGGTACGGCGAACTGCTTGCATCTTTTTCATTGTGGTGGTTATGACGTCACTAAAGTGTGTGTTTGGTTTTGCGTGTATTGACGTTTCTCCACACATTTCGCCGAGTAGCCGTAGCGGTTTACCGTATAGTGCTTCTGCTGCTGACACATTTGTGTTTTCTTTAATTGCGGTGCGAAGTCCTAGCAGAACAGTTAGCAATTCTTGCGTCGAGCTTGAGTTTTGTTGTCGCAAACAGCATTAACGGCATCAATGCTGTTTTAAATGATCGATGCCACCTTTCAACCATTCCGTTTGCCTGAGAGTAATAGGCAGTGGTTCGTGTTTTCGCGATGCCCATTCTAATCATTAAAGTTTTGAATAAATGAGATTCGAACTATCTCACTTGAGAAAAGATCATAAGCGATCCTTTCTGGTCACCCAAATCGCACTATCCACCCTTCGTAGATGGCTGTGGCTATAGTGTTGGTTTCCATTTCGCTGACTGGGAATGCTTCTGGCTATTTATATTTAGCTCGGTCGATGATGGTTACGCAATACCATCCTCCATCTGGTATCCTCCATCGGGGTAGTGGTTCGACGATATCTATATGTATGTATGACAGCCGATCTGCTGGTGGGTACTGTTCTAGCGGCGATACTGTGTGTCGCTGCACTTTGGTTCGTTGGCAGGTTATGCAACATTTGGCCCACATACCGACGTCTTTGTTCATGCTTGGCCAGAAGAAGCGTTGTGTTATCATTTTCCTAGTTGCTCGGGTACCGGGGTGGCTCTACTCCTAAATGGCGTCGAATGCGTTTCTTCGTAGCTCTGGTGGCGGGTAAGGTCGTACGTGGCCACTTAATGTCTCACACAAAATTGGCTTACTGGCGTTGAGTGGTCGCAGCCGCTCGAATCGATGCGATTTTTTTTTTGTGACGCCAGTCAGTTGCCTGGTGCTGTGTTGTAGGTGAGCCAGCTCGTCGTAGTCGATTGGTGATGGAGTGGATACGGCTTCGATTCTTGATAATGCGTCGGCCACAACGTTCTCCTTTCCTTATATATGGGATATATTCATTGTGAACTGACTGATATAGTGCAAGTATCTCGTGCGTATTGGTGTTTCTGTCTTGCTATTTAGCCGCAGTAGTGCTTTCAAATTCATGTATACCTCTATTACACTTTTAATTAATAAACAAAGCTTGGGGTTCTGAATTTAATAAATTTCTTCCCCTTTTAAATCTATCAAAGATTTAAAAGGGAAAGAAGTTATTACTGAAAAGTGATTTTTTCTCGTTTATTTTCTAACTTTCTCACCTTCATCATCATTCTTCTTTTTGTTTGTCTCTTTATCTTCTTGGACTGTTTTTGACATTTGTCTTTTAATTTCTTAATAATTTTATTAATGTGTACCTGAAATCAAATAAAATAATAGTAAGCTTTAAAGATATTGAAGACAAGCAAGAGATATCTCCCACACAGTCTTAATTCAGTCGATGACATATTATCATTAAACGCAAATAATGATGACAAGAAAAACTGAAGTTATTCATACCGATAAATCTGGCGCAGCAGAGGTTCTAGCGGCTAAACCTGGTGTAGTGGAGGTGTTAACAGTCAAATCTGGTGCAGCGGAGATGTTAGCGGCCAAACCTGGCGCAGTGGAGGTGCTGTGACTAAATACCATATTCAGAGCACCACAACCAGATGTTGAGAGTTTGTCTGATTTTGATCGCTTTCAATTATAATGCCAGACATATTTGATCAAATTGATGGCTGTAAACAAGTAATAAAATTATTAGTATTTTTGATGTTTCTCAATTTTATTATTGGGATTGTTATTTATTATTCTAAATGGCCTCATTTAATTTGCAATTTGTGGGTTGAGAAGAGTTCTCGGTAGGTCGTTGTGCACTTCTCACTCACTCGCTCAATAGCTCACTAGTTCAGTACAAGACCCTCTCGGATCGCGGTAGCGTAAAGACGTGTGCCACTCGCTCTGCGCAATTTAAATAAGCAATTTCAAGTTATAAATTATAATCAGAGTAAAGTACCTAATAGAAGCTCGTAATCGGTGTGGAGTCAAAAAGTATTACGCTGTGATATGTGCGTCGTGCCCCGTGCGAACGGGACAGCAACAAGGTGGCGAATATATTTCATTAATTAATCCTGCATACACTCACTGGCCGCTTAGTCCCACTATCGATACTGCGGACTTAACCTATTTGAGAAAATGTCTACACAAAGGACTCCTCCTGGTAACACAGTTCATCATGTGTCGTCCGAAAATGATTTATGTACCCTCGACCCAGAAAATCTCCCAGCTTTTGCTGGGAGGGCACCGAAACGATTCCGTAGTGACGGTCAAGAAAAATCGAATTATGTTATTCTAAAAGAAGAACTATCCAGTACGCTCTCCTGCATGCTCTCGAATTGGAAGAAGGATCAGGACGTTATCCTAAATAAACTTGGTCAAGATCTGGCAGAGGTCAAACAGCAAAATGCAAGTATCCAGTCTACTAGTGACGCAATGGAAAAATCATTAAAATTCATGTCCTTGCAATATGAAGAAATGAAGCAAAAACTGTATGACATGGAACGAGAACGTAAGGACAATTTGAACTATATAAACACCTTAGAAAACAAAATCGATGACTTACAAAAAAGATCCAAGTTCACAGTTATCGAGTTCAAAAACTTACCCTCACCACTGGAACAGCTTAAGCCGGAGTCACAACAAGATCTCTGCGGGCTTGTTATTAAAACTTGTAACGCGATTAACACTCAAATACAGTCATCTGATATTAAGGATATTTACAGGATAAAAACGAAGGCTGGCGTATCGACCGTTGTAACAGAGCTTACTACCGTTCTTACCAAAATTAAAATCCTGAATGGAGTGAAGGAGTTCAACAAACGGAATCCTGTAAATAGGCTTTCTTCTTCTACTATCGGCCACCCGGGACCGAAAATTCCTATTTTTGTTGCTGAAAGCCTTACTAGTAAGGATAGAAAACTGTATGCAATGACCCGCGAAAAAGCCAAAACTTTGGAGTTCAAATACTGCTGGACCAATAATGGCCGAATTTTCGTAAGAGGATCCGATGGTGGAACACGAGTTCAAATTAAAAATGAAGCGGACTTGGCAACCCTGAGGAAATTGATATGACTAGGTACTTCACTAACGTATTACTCGATTATGAATTTCAAAATTATTTGTAACATCAAACTAACATATTATACTCTGTGTATCACTTGCCTTACTTGCCGTGTATTCTATGCGATGAACAATTTTTTAAGTCTACCCACACACCATTATTATAAGTCACATACTCATACTAATATTGAGAATGAAATAAATTCGTCTACCGCGCACACACAATTATACAACAATAACTCACACTTTTCAACAAAAACCACTGATTATTTTCTACAAACCAAACTCGCTACACTTAATACATCAACTCAACTAAACATCTGGATTAGTCTACCTGCAAACCCGTCGTCATATTTGTTTTTAAATGCCAAGAACCCTACATTTAATGTAAATAATGTTGTGATTAATACATTAGAATGTAAAATGGATTATCTATTATATAACTGGCCCTGTATATTATATAAACATGGTAAGATGCTGTATTTGTCGAAACCTCTGATTCAGTCTATTTATTTATGGGATCTCAAGTTTGGCACATTCGATTATCTTCTATTTTAATTCGCAGCCATAAATGATTTGTTAATCCGACCTAGACAATATTTCTTTTTGTGAATCAGTCTTATGTGACCCCCAAGATTGTTCCTCAATACTACCAGTAAATA
Source organism: Polia nebulosa (assembly GCA_951329385.1). NCBI lineage: Eukaryota > Metazoa > Arthropoda > Insecta > Lepidoptera > Noctuidae > Polia > Polia nebulosa. The sequence continues at coordinate 6,631,361 of OX589613.1, read as the reverse complement.
ACACTATTACGGTGTTGTGTCAAAATATCCGAAGTGTTAAAGCTAATTTCTCTGGGCTTTTAACATTGATGGAACGTATCAACATAGATTCTGATATTATAGTTTTAACCGAGTGCTGGCTCTCTTGTAATCCTATCATACCAACTCTTAACGGGTACAACTCTTTTTTTACCTTGAACAATCATAACCAAAATGACGGAGTCATTGTTTTTATTAAATCAAATTTAAGTAATATAAAAATTAAAGAACAGGTTCTACTTGATTCTAGCTGCTTAGTGATCACCATAGGTTTGGACTTGGCTACAATAGCAGTATATAGACCATATGCTTTCAAAGATCCATCTAACTTTATTACATCTGTAGACGGTGTCCTCAACGAACTTAAGCCTTATAAAAATATTTGCCTTGTTGGTGACATTAATATAGATATTGGTCAGGACAATAAATCAACATATGCGTTGGACTATCTAGATCTCTTAACTCATCAGGGACTTTACCCAGGGCATACATTTCCAACACACGGATCCACTTGTTTGGATCACGCTAACATAAAGACCCAATTACCTATCAAGGTTCTTGTTCTGGAGACCACTGTCACAGACCATCATGCACTTCTAGTAGCTGTCTCGATGAGGAAAACCGTCACAACGCAGCGTTCCTTTATAACCAAAGTCGATGAAGAGAGTCTAGCATTTGATATGGAAAAGCTGAACTTTGACTCCGTCTTCACAGCACAAGACCCCAATCTTGCTGCGAAAATGCTAATAGAGCCTATCGCCTATACTTTGTCTGCGAACACCTCCACTATTCCGCTCTCAAGAAGACGTAGACCTATTAAAGCATGGATCACCCCGAGTATATTAAAATGTATGCGCCACAGAGATAATCTTAAAAAACTATATAAGAAAAACCCCAAGAATGAAGTTCTCGATATCTCTTGCAAAAGATACCATAACTACTGTGTGTCTCTTGTAAGGCGAGCAAGAATAAATTACGAAAAAAAGGAATTGGAAACCGCTGGCAAAAACTCCAAACAGTTATGGAAAGCAATTAAATCGATCACAAACTCCAACAAATAAAAGAGTTCTGCATGTGCTTTATTGGAAACTTGCGCGGATAAACAGGACTCAGTGAACGGTATTAACTTGTACTTTGCAAATATAGGGAAACAGCTCGCGGAAAAAATTAACATAGCTCCCTCGCCCCCTTTTCCAGTTGCTGCCACGCTGGATTCTTTTGCAATGCTTGAAACTGATGACGCAGAAGTCAATGCTTTGATAATGTCACTGAAAAACGACTGTGCAGTTGGACATGACGGCATCTCCTCGGGTTTCTTAAAGAAGTATAGGACTATTATTGTTCCTCCGCTCACTTATGTTTGCAACTTAAGCTTGAGGACAGGCATTTTTCCCGAATTGTTCAAGAGAGCCATTCTTCATCCTATTTTCAAATCAGGGGATCGAGGCCGTGTCGAAAATTATAGGCCTATTTCGGTTCTACCAGCGTTATCTAAAATCTTAGAAAAAATTATTAACACTCGATTGATAGATTATTATTTAGAGTCACATAAATTACTATCAAAAAATCAATTCGGATTCCGTAAAAAATTATCCACATCCGATGCAGTACATAACCTGGTGGATCACATAGTAAGAAAGCTTGATAAAAACCAAAAATGTGTCGCTCTGTTTCTAGACCTCGCAAAAGCGTTCGATACGGTTTCGATTCCTATCCTTTTGAGAAAACTGGAGAATCTAGGGATTAGAGGCACTCAGTTATCCTTATTTCAAAGCTACCTTGAAAATAGAACTCAGTGTGTGAGGATAGAGTCTCATATCAGTTCGTCGATGCCAATTGCTTACGGAGTGCCTCAGGGCAGCATCCTTGGACCAAGCCTCTTCTTGTGTTACATAAATGATTTGTGTATTCTCGTAATTGAAAGCGGTGAGATATTTTCTTATGCAGATGATACAGCACTCGTTTTTTCCTCGAAAAATTGGGCTGAAACGTATCGCCTTGCACAGAAGGGTTTTGATGCTGTTAGTGACTGGCTCAATCTTAATCTATTTACCCTGAATGTCTCAAAAACCAAGTTACTTAGCTTCTCGATTCGCAATTCCACAACCCCAACTGATGCACTCCTCAAAATTATGTCTTCTGATAGGAGTATAGAAAAAGTTACGCATATAAAGTATCTTGGCATAGTGATAGACGGTAACTTAACATTCAAAAAGTATATTGAACACCTCTCTAACCGTGTACGCAAGCTAATATAAATATATTTAAACAATTGCGCCAATCCGCTAATGCAGATGTTATGAAGATGGTCTATCAAGCGCTATGCCAATCAATTCTGAATTATTGCAACACCACCTGGGGAGGTGCTGCGAAATCTAATCTTATTAAAGCTGAGCGCGCCCAAAGAGCGGTCCTTAAGGTTTGCTGTTTCAAGCCCCGCTTATTTCCCACAGTCGAACTTTATCAATACTGCCAAGTGTTGACTGTTCGACAATTATTTATTCTGGCAATCGTCATCAGGCAACACTCCTTGACGCAGTATCTACCAGCGCTTACGCGTCGTAACCACCTTGTTGTCAAATCTGTTTCCACCAATACAGCTTTCAGCTGTCGATTCTTTGTTTTCCTTGGCCCCTATCTCTATAATAATATCCATAAAAAATTAGCTGTGCACCAACTTAACCAATACAATCTCAAGATTATTGTTCAGGATTGGCTCCTTAAGCAGTCGTATACTGCAACAGAAGGCCTGCTGCAGGTACTAACATAGTTAACCTAATCCCACAGTCACACATTTTACACACACATACACCATCACACGACACACACCATCACACAACAATCACCTACACACAGTATTTCACAATTATTTTAATTTGCTTGCCTATCTTGTATTTTTCTTAACCTGTGAAGCCCCGCAACCTTTTAAGTTATTTCTATAAATAAAATTATAGATTTGTTATTTTAAATAAATGTTAAAGTTATGAATAATAAATAAAATTACGAAAACCGACGAGGCACATAGAATCATTGAATGATACCAATAATTGGTATCATTCAATGATTCTATGTGAAACAATATTTCTGAGAGGTGAAATTCTGGTGACCTGTAATACAGGTTTTTAATTACCTACCACAGGCACCAGTGTTTCACGACCAATGTAATGTGTGTTCTTGTTTATGCCAATAAATTATTATTATTATTATTATAGTTCAGTAACTCGCGAGTGATAATGCGCTAAATATTCGTAAATAAGCTCACTTAATGTTCACCTCACCCAAATTTTCACTTGGAGATAAAAGTCCATTGACACAATAAAAATTAAAAAATAACTTTGTTTTCGGAAGTCGGTGTTTATATTTTGTTTCTTCGTTTTCACACCGACTTCCGAAAATAAAGTTATTTTGTAATTTTTAGAAGTCGGTCGTATCTTTTGTAAAAAAGTATTTTATTTTTGACATTGTTGTACCCCAGAAATAAAACTAAATATTAACGTTATGCCCGAATGAATAACCCCAATAACATGGAATTTGAACATTTGGAGAAAACCAAAAAAAGTGTATACACATTTTTTGTTTTTGTTGTTTTTTTTTTTAAAGTGCCGAATCGATTTCGATAAAATTTATATGGGACCATCTCTGAAGTATGATCTACGAGTACCAAACAAAAAAAAGAATCATCAAAACCGATTCACAAATGGCGGAGATGTCGCGTAACAAATATACAAAAAATAAAAACATACAGACGAATTGAGAACCTCCTCTTTTTTGAAGTCGGTTAAAAATAGATGAAAAATTACAACTCCTCCCTCTTATCTCCGAAACCACTGGGCCTAAAATTTTGAAAAAATACAAAAAGTAGTACGTTACACCGGGACTATCTGTGATTCCCGCATTCCCCTAAAACTTAAGGGGAAGATTTATAAAACAATGGTCAGACCTGCTGTCTTGTATGGTTCAGAATGTTGGGCCACAAAAGGGATGAATGAAAAGCAATTGCATGTAGCTGAGATTTTTTTTTTTTTTTTTTTTGTGGGGTGGGAAATCATCCTATGACTTCTCCCGCTCTGGGCGGAGCGGGAGGGCGTGTCAGACTCTTACTGACTAAAACCCACCCCTGTTCCTTCCTGCCTTTGAGTGCCCAGGGGCGAGGTAACTCTGTTTCGAATTTATCCTCAACCCCAAGGCAGGCATCGGCCATGACGGGCCCCGTCTCTTGCTGACAACTCTTTGAGGCGCGCGTGGAACACTACGCGCCGTCGACTCTCGGGCCTGGTGCTGATCGGACGGCGAGTTACCCACTACTCGCCGTCCGCAGGCCCGGGTCTACGGTGGCCGGAGATCGTCTCGCGGCGCCGGAAGCCCCCGGCGTCTCCTGAGGCGGCTGCTGCTGAGGGCGTGAGGGCGACTCCGTTGTTGGTGCTCTCTCACGCGTCCCGCCTCCGCCTTCGCGAGCATTACTGCTTCGCAGAAGGAGGAGACGGCTTCCCATTCCCTCTCGCTCCGTACCATGGCCTGAACCAGGGCAGGGCGCGAGAGGTCGCTGCCGCCTATCGCATCCACGAGGACACGGCGTTGCTCCGCCCAAGCGGGGCAGACCTCCACCGTATGCTCCACCGTGTCCTCGGGGCGATCCGTGCAATGGAAACACCCGGGCGTCACCTCCCGCTTGATCCGAAACAGGAACCTCCCGAAACAACCGTGTCCGGTGAGGACCTGCGTCAGGCGGAAGGTGAGGGCGCCGTGAGGTCTCTCCAGCCAAGCCTCAAAGAGGGGCACTACCGCCGCAATGGTGGCGTGCCCAGCGCGGGGTTGTGACAATCGCTGTCTCCATGTCGCCATGAGATCCTGCCGGAGCTCTGTCCGCCGAGCCGCGAGTTGTCGCGGCAGCGGAGTTTCGCCCCGGCGTTTCGCCTCCTCGCGCTCCTCATAGAGGTTCGCGAGGATTTTTGCCTCCAGATCCCATGGCGATAATCCGGCAAGGAGGCTCGCCGCCTCGCAGGAGATCGTACGGTATCCTCGGATCATTCTGATCGCCATGACCCTTTGGGACGCGTTCAGAAAGCGAATAGATCGCTTCCTTAGCGAACGCGCCCACACCGGTGCTCCGTAAAGGGCCATGGACCGCACGATCCCCGCGTAGAGCCTCCGGCAGGAGGCGTTTGGCCCCCTCAGATTGGGCAGGAGCCGCCTCAAAGCAGCCCCGGCCCTGTTCAGTCTGAGGGGGCCAAACGCCTAAACGTCGGAAGTGCTCGACGAAGTTCCACCGGCTGTCGAGGACGAGTCCCAGGTACTTCATCGTCCCCTCGACGCCGATGTGAACCCCTCCTACCGTTATCTGAGAACCCGCCGGTGGCGCATTCCGAGAACCATGAAAACACATGGCCTCGGACTTGTGCAATGCCACCTCGAGTCCCAGTTGCCGGATCCTGTCCACGATTATCGCAACCCCGCGTGTCATTATGTTGGCCGCCGCCTCGTGCGACCACCCCTGCGCCAGGACCAGGGTGTCGTCAGCGTAGCATACTACGCTGACGGCGCTAGGGAGGTCGGCGCGCAGCACCCAGTCGTACCCGATGTTCCACAGAGGCGGCCCAAGGACCGATCCCTGCGGAACACCGCACGACATCTCTCGTCGGTTCCATTCTCCCTGGTGACCGGGGTAGATGACGGCCCTGTCCGTCAAATACGCCTCGACTACGCGACGGAGGTAGGGCGGCACCCGGTGATACCGGAGTGCCTCCACTATGCAACTCCAGGGCAGGGTGTTGAAGGCATTGGCGATGTCCAGAGACACCGCCAAGACGACCCTACCCCGGGCTACTGCATCCCCCGTCGTGAGGGCTCGTACGCGCATGATGGCGTCCACCGTAGAGCGCCCCCTGCGGAAGCCGTACTGGCTCTCCGCCAGATCCGGCCCCACCCGCGTCAGCTGCCCGACGAGGCGGTCTGCAATTACTCTTTCAAAGAGCTTGCCCACCTCGTCGAGCAGCACGATGGGCCGGTATGCGGACGGAGAGTCCGCGGGGCGCCCCGGCTTCTTGATGAGGACCAGCTTCCCCGTCTTCCAACGGAGTGGAAACTGGCCCCTCTCCAAGCATGCGCTTAAGAGCCCTCTGAGTCGAGGCCCGAGAGCCTCCTGCAAAGCCAGGACCAAGGCTTTACCGTGCACGCCATCTGGTCCTGGGGCGGTGCTTTTGGCATTCAGCCTACGCACCGCCGCTCTCAGCTCTACCTCGGTCACTTCGGGAGCATCGTCGTCGTCGTCGGGTTGGTCCGCGTCAGGCACCACAGGAGGAGGCGGAGCCATAGGCGGGGGAGTATGTTCCCCTCGCGAAGGGAACAGAGCGCTCACCACGCCCTCCACGAGCTGCGGCCGGAGACTCTGCGTCAGCGGGGGCGCCCATGGGCGGAGTTTATCCCGCACCACTTTGTATGGGCGCCCCCACAGGTCTCTGTTCAGAGTCCCCAGCGACTCCTCGCGGGCCAATTCTTTGGCCCGCTTGATCTCCGCTCGGAGGGCGAATCTCGCAGCTCTGTACTCTCGTACAGCTCCGCCTCGATGGCTTCCGTATCCGGCGTGCGGTAACGGAGCCGCCTGCGGTACCTGGTGTACCGGCGTCGCGCGGCAATACACGCTTGGCGTAAAGCCGTAAGCGCCGGCGACCACCAGTACATCTGGCGCCGAGCACATCCTGGCTGGACCCGGGGCATTGCCACGTCACAGATCTCGGACATGGCCTCCTGGAACCACACCACCTCGTCGTTGATGTCGGCAGGCCTGTCCGGTGATGACACCCAGGCCTGCACGATCGAGGCTTCCAGGAGTAGCTCCCGGTCCAGCTGCTTCAGCGACCAACGCGGACCACTCGGGGTCTGTCGGACCGGCGCGGTCGAGGTCTGGGCGGAGACGTCAAACCGGATATACCGATGATCGGAATACGTCTCCACCCCCTCCATGACGCGCCAGTCGACGACACGCGGTGACAGAGCGGGGCTGGCGAACGAGATGTCCACCACCGATTCACCCCGCATCCGCACACACGTGGGGACAGAACCCCGGTTCAGGTTGACCAGGCCCGTCTCTAGGGCCCAGTCCTCCGCCATCCTCCCCCGTGTGTCCGTGTACCGGGAACCCCAAGCCAAGTTCTTGGCATTGAAGTCCCCGAGGACGAGCACAGGGAGGGAACGGTACCCGGCGACGACGTCTCTCAACTCCGCGAGGGAGTTGTGGAACTCGACGAGAGTTCGGTTCGGGGAGAAGTACACCCCTACCACTACTATCTCCCCGAACCGTGCTGCTACGCAACCCCGACCCCTCCTGACATCCTCAAGGGTCGGGGTACCGGCGGCGGCCGACGAAATGATGGTCACTGAGCCGTCCAGGTCCTCCACCCAGTCATCCCTGGGCGAGACATAGTACGGCTCAGCGACCACGGCGACGTTAATCGACCACTGCGCCATGCTCTGGAACAACAGGTCCTGAGCAGGGGCGCAGCGGTTGATGTTCGTCTGGAGGAGGCGTAATGGGGCCGTTATTGGCATTCCATTACAGCCTCCTCCTCTCTAGCCCTCCGTGAGGGTCCCGCCACCGCGATGTTGGCGGCGGCGACGACGGCTGTTGGGGCGGCAACGGCGGAAGCGGTGACGGCGGCGGCTGCGGCGGTGACGGTGGCGGCGGTGGCGGTAGAGGGCCTGCCCCTGGCCCTGGTCTTGGTGGGTGGAGCGCAGGTCTTGCTTCCAGCCCGGTGATCGGCCGGCTTGCCAGCAGCCGCACATGCTGTGCAGTGCGGCGCGGCATCGCACGAGCCGGCCTTGTGACCGGGCTGTCCGCAGCGGAAGCAGTTGCTCCCTCGGTCCACCTCCGAGGTGCACTTAGCTGCCACGTGGTCGCCCACATGGCAGCGAAAGCACCTCAGAGGTATGTAGCTGAGATGAGAATGCTAAGAGCGATGTAGCGATTTGTGGGTTGAGAAGAGTTCTCGGTAGGTCGTTGTGCACTTCTCACTCACTCGCTCAATAGCTCACTAGTTCAGTAACTCGCGAGTGATAATGAGCTAAATATTCGTAAATAAGCTCACTTAATGTTCACCTCACCCAAATTTTCACTTGGAGATAAAAGTCCATTGACACAATAAAAATTAAAAAATAACTTTGTTTTCGGAAGTCGGTGTTTATATTTTGTTTCTTCGTTTTCACACCGACTTCCGAAAATAAAGTTATTTTGTAATTTTTAGAAGTCGGTTGTATCTTTTGTAAAAAAGTATTTTATTGTTGACATTGTTGTACCCCAGAAATAAAACTAAATATTAAAGTTATGCCCGAATGAATAACCCCAATAACATGGAATTTGAACATTTGGAGAAAACCAAAAAAAGTGTATACACATTTTTTGTTTTTGTTGTTTTTTTTTTAAAAGTGCCGAATCGATTTCGATAAAATTTATATGGGACCATCTCTGAAGTATGATCTACGAGTACCAAACAAAAAAAAGAATCATCAAAACCGATTCACAAATGGCGGAGATGTCGCGTAACAAACATACAAAAAATAAAAACATACAGACGAATTGAGAACCTCCTCTTTTTTGAAGTCGGTTAAAAATAGATGAAAAATTACAACTCCTCCCTCTTATCTCCGAAACCACTGGGCCTAAAATTTTGAAAAATACAAAAAGTAGTACGTTACTTAGATTACAGGAAAACCTCTAAGATGGAGGCAGTTCAAAAAAAACCTGAAAAAATATGATTTGTGGAACCCTTTCAAAATCGGCTCACGGGGTTGGTCTCTAAAGTGCCACAAAGGGACAAACATACATACATAGGCTGATAAACACACTACCCTCCCTTGCATCGCGCAGTCGAGTATAAAGGTTTTATTAAAAAGCCTTCACTAGTGAGGCGTTTTCATAGGTTTCTATAGGAAATTACGACCGATAAGACAAGGTAATCAGTACACTAAGTGCACGAACTCTGGTCTAATCACGTCAGTTGGTTTCAGTCCCTGTTGAAGTGATTAGGGGTGTAAATCTTTTATTATTTGGAGTGTATTGATAGTCACACTTGTATCGAGTGTTTGTACTTGTGGGTAGTAATAATAATAGTATCTGAATATTAGCACCAACTTTGACTCCTGTCATAGCTGCTTATGACTGTAGTGTGCCCATTTGCTCACAATCAACGATTGCAACCTGGAGTCATCAATCGTTCACATCTATATGTATAAAATATGATCGGATACTATTCTATTGCTTCTACTCACGACCTCTACCACTCGACTCGACTTCTATTCACTGTTTTATTCTATTTTTCGCCTTGAGTCTGGTCACGTTCATATCCGGAGTGACATCGTGGTACCTCATCTGGAAATTTTGCAATTTCAACCACTACGTGTGTCTCAGTGCAATTCTCGTGAATGTATTACGTTTAACGGTTGTGTCAGTAACTGTCATGCATTGTGAAGAAAAAATTATTGATTTCACACAATGCTATGATTTATATTGGTTAATCAGCTTTTTATCTAACGAATGTGTACTACTGTTGATTGTTGGCAATGTGATATATGTTTCACGTTTTTCATACAGATTTGAATAAAAGTATGTCAAAAGCTCAAAGCTCTTTGCTTGGGCCGTGCCTCTTAATGTATGGATCATTAATTTGTGTATGGATTTTACTCAATATTAATACAGCAGTAAAAGGTGATAAAGACAGAATTAGTAATCTGTTTATAAGCATTTGAGCTTCATTCACGCGCAATTTTATGCCTTCGTTCATTAACTTAATTATATTTATAAAAGTTATAAATTATCTGTTTTTTTTGTATAGACTCAAATTCTTATAGTTTCCAAAAATGTGATGTGTGATGTGATACATATGTTTTCACAAGCGTTTATTGACTATCAGCGTAATTTATAAACTGTCTGTGACTGTGGTTTAACTGTCGGTAAACATGATTAATACACTAAGTGCTCAAAACTGGCATAATCACATTAGTTTGTTCCTGTCCCTACTCAAGTAAAGTTCCATCGACTGTTTTGAGAGACACACTTAGTACCCGTCGCCTTCAATTTGGATCTCAGTACTTTTAAAGGTCACTATGACTAATAGCAACTTCAACGAGCTCCAACCCAACTCATCAGTGAGTGAGACCAACCTAGAGCCGGCAGGAGTTCCCGTGTTTCTGATCGTACACTATTGTCAGTTCGCTTTGTGTCTAGCCACTTTCATTTACGGTGTGACATCATGGTACCTTATCAGGAAGTTTCGTAATTTCAACAACTACGTGTATCTCAGTGCGATGCTTGTGAACATAATTCGTTTATCCGTTTTATCTATTACTTTAATTCATTGCGAAGTAAACAATCCGTACTATTGGCAGTGCATTAGTTTTGTTTGGCGTGTTATTTTCATCTTTTTAACAATGGTGTACAACAATTGGTTATTAGTGATGTGTTTCGCGTTTTACTTTAAAGTTGTTAAAGTATTTCATAAAAATATCAGAAGAAAATATCTCAAAAGCTCCATATTTGCTTGGGGAGAACCTGTGATAGTAATAATCCTTTGTGCAATTATTTTTGTTATTATTGAACTAGCAGTTGAAGGAGATACAGAAGAAGTATTTTTAAAAGCTGTAACCGCATGCACTTATTTCTCGTGTTACATTTTGCCTTCTTTTATAAACTTGTTTATTTTTATAAAACTTGTATATTCTTTGTTTTTTAGTAAAGATCCAAACACGAATGTAGTTACAAAAAAAGACAGGCTGAAAGGTAAATTTCATCTTTTGTCTATAGCAGCAGCCATGTTCATTGTATGCAACGTATTTATGTGTACTTTTTTCATTTGGGATCTGTTTAATCTTTCAATGTTAGTCAGAGGCATTACATTAAGCATTCAATTGATAACCCTGGCCTTGTTTGTTCCTTTGGTGAAAAGTAACCGGGCACTATGGCACGAGTATTTTAAGAATCGATCGACAAGGAGTTTGACGTGATTATTGGTGTGTTGACTGTCGGCAACTTTAAAAAGATGAATCGTTTTGACTTTATGTTTTTAACAATGAACTGCGATTGTCATCCCTTGCTAAATGTAAATGATATCTAGTTAGCGTTATATTTGGTATCAGCCATGGCTATCAACAACAAGGCACATAAACCTGACAAATGTATGGATTTGATGTCAAATTTATTTTGCATTTATGTGTAACTACTAATTCAAGTTCGATAAGATATTGCTTAAAATTTTATTGTGTTGATGGCGCTCGATATATTGAGTCTATGCTATCCAAGGTATCGTAAATGTCACTTACGTTACCACAACACTGCGTTACTGGTGCCGACTCTCTTGTTCAGTAACTAAACTAAAATTAGATAATCGCTATATTTTACTAAAATGCAGTAGGAGAAAAGAATAAACTAAGTTAGAGATGTCAAACTAGTTTACGCCTTGCACTTTACCGCGTTTTTAGGTGACATGTTTTTACGTGTACCCTTAATTTCTATGGAAATATTAATTCAACCAAATTTGACAGCTCTAATTAACGTCCGTCTCTTTCTTGTTTTATTAGAGAGAAAAAGATAGCAATAGCCTAAATTAAGTTTAGTTTGTGCACAACAAAATCGGTACCACTGTCACTTACGTTACTACTACTACACTGCGTAATTGTCACTTGCGTTTCTACGACATTGCTTAGTTTACACGCATGGAAGCACTAATGACGACACGGTTGGCGCAGTGGTTGAGCGTTCGGCTGCTGCGCTGCGTGTCGTGGGTTGGATTCCCGCACGGAACAAATATTTGTTTGACTTACAGATAGTTGTTCCGGATCTGGGTGTCTTGTGTATGTGAGTATACATGTTTCTGAACGCACCAGCGATACAGGAGTAATTCCTAGTGTGGGGCAACGTTTTATAAGAAAAAAAAAGTGGTAAATGGTAAGGTATTCTAACGTATAAAAATATTTAATTTTAAAGTCCAATCCAATAAATAAATGCAATCCTGTAATTTTTTTCAAGTATGTATATCACAGTGTATTTTGTTTGAAATATGTTCACAAAAACTAATGGATGCGTTACCCTGCGTTATTATCAGCTTGCAAACATTGACAAGTGTTACCTATTAATATAAACTGTATAGATAAGTTAATGTTAATAAAATCGATTTGTAGATTACTAATACGCAAAATCCTGAATAATCTCATTAGTATTGTTCTGACCCTGTTGCAGTTATGTTCGATGTAAAAATTTTGTATATCGACTGTTGAGACCGAACAGTATCTCCCGATTTTTAAGTTTTACAATAATGGAAAATAACTTCTGCATGTGAAGGTGAACACCATGTTTGAAATTCATCATGGCTGATACCAATACCAGTGACCACAACTCTACAGTGAGTGATAGTGAGGACCAACACCCATCAATTGTTCTTCACTTTATAATCATACACTATATTCAGGTCGCCATGACTCTGGCTACGTTCACATATGGAGTGACATCGTGGTGCATCATAAGGAAGTTTCGAAATTTCAACAACTACGTATATATCAATACACTCCTAGTGAATTTATATCGATTAATTGTAGTCTCAATAACTGGAATGTTTTCCGACGAAGAATATAGTTCGTTTAGTGACTTTTTAGCTTATAAGTATTTTTCGACAGTGTTTAACTATTGGTTGTTGGTTATCTGTTATATGTTTTATGTTGATGTTGTTAAAGTTTTCAACGGAGATATGAAAAGCAAGTTCCTTCAAAGCTCTTTCTTTGCCTGGGGCATACCTGTAATAGGAATGATCATTACTATAGTTATATTGCTTATTGTTGAACTAGCCGTAGACGGTAATACGGAAGATAAACTGATTCTTTATATCATTGTTGGTATAGCAATAATAACGGGTGAATTTGTGCCTGTGATTATAAATGTAGTCATTTTTGTAAAACTTGTTCGGTCTCTTTTTTTTTGTAAAGACCCATTTGTGTGTGTGGTTTCTGAAAAAGAAAGAAATAAAGATAACTGGAGTCGTTTAGCTACAGCGACGGGTATGTTTATGTTAACCAATGTCAATGTTTTGATTTTTTTAGTGTTGGCTTTTACTAATACTGGTTTGTTACGGGTTGTCACTTTTAGCTGTCAAACAATAGTGCTTTCGTTATTTGTTCCTTTGGTAAAGAGTAATCGGAAATTATGGCACGAATATTATGTGAATCGAAGGAATAGGACCAATTCGAGATTATTTTAGTGTTATTATTAGTCAGTAAAATTTTAGAAAAAACAACGAGTCTGTTGTTGTTACGAAATAAATGATTAGTATTTCAAAATGATTTTTTTTACCTGCATGTTTACGCTCATGATTAGTTACATTTTTTTTTTGGAGTCTGTAATCTAATATTAACCAAGGTATTTTGCTTCAGTAGATTTTTTAAGGTTTCATGTTTAAAGGGATTTAGTTTTTTTCTATTTTTTTGCGGAAAAACGTCTTATATGATGTAAGACGTTTTAGATATTTATTTATGGTCAATAAGTTACAGGTCATTTTGGGCATTATCAATTATCGAGTCTATGAAGCTTCCGTAGGCAAAAAGGCAAGTGTTATTTGCATACAGTGTCGCTTATATTATTTATAAAAACTAGGAAAAGTAATGGCCCCAAATTTTAGCCCTGTGGTATTCTGCAAACAATTTTAGCTAAGTTACTTTTGTACTAATCCATTTTAACCGTTTGATATCTGTTTGAAATACATGCTCCAAAATATTTGTAGGCCAACTAACACACTTAACCACTTATTACGATAGCTTTTAATTTAAGTATGTATTATACATATTTAAATTAAAAGCTTTAAAATGTATTATACATTATGACGAATTGTGTCGAGAGCTTTCTTATAATCAAAAAAGTCCCAAATCTATTTATTTTTATATATACTATCTCTTATTTTAGTTACTAGATCGATAACAGCATTAAGAGGAAACAGGGCCTGCGAGGAGTTTACAAAATAGGTATTTGAAGAAACTATTGCCATCGTCCCTCATCCCTCAAGCCTGCTCCCGTAGAAAGCGATAGGGACAGCTGCAATTCAGACCGATTTTAACAAAAAAAAATTGACAAAATCGACGTTTCGTATTCCCCTTTTTTCTCCTCGAGAACTGAGCCGATTCAATTATTTTTGACACAAAATTTTTAAGAAAGAGTACGAGTATGTCTAGGTCCTTATTAAAGCTTTTATGTTAAATCTTTTCGAATTTGTCTGGTAGTCCTCTAAGAACGGCGGTAAAAATAGGGCCATTTTTGGCATTTTTGAAGGGTCATATTTTCTTTACTTTACTTATTAGTTGTAGAAAAAAAAAAGAAAATGACAGAGATATTTCAACAGCAAACCTTGACTTTATGAAAAAAAAATGATTGCTCTAGAGGCGTTATTCAGGAAGAAAAAAAGGGAATACATTTGTATAGAGAATTGCAGCCCCTGTTCCCACTTAAGGGTATTTGATTTAGGGTGAAATCCGTATTGGAAGTCATTTAAAAAGTTAATATCAGTGCGCAGTGCGTTACGGCGTGATCCACATTACCAGTGACCACTATGACATAAGTATTTTTCATATATACGAGTATTATACTTTAGTATCAAGAGTTGCTACTACGCAAGAACCTATAACAGCACAAAAAAGGTAGCGCGTATTGCTGCAATTTGATGTCATGACTAACATCTGAGAAAAGCTCGCTGCGGTGATCATACTATTCATAACGGATACGGTGATTATGATGTGACGAGATTATCAAAGGTTTTATTGGCCATTACTTCTGATAACGCGAAGTAATCAGAATCGATTTTTTTACGCTAATCTGGCTTACCTGGTTTGATTACACGTACGTTAGTTTGTGTCGATCCCTGTAGAATGGATGAGGGGTCTAAAGCTTTTATTGTTTCGACTGTGGTGTTAGTCACGTATATTTACTTAACCATTCTATCTTTAGTGATGGACAATACTAAAAGTATCTGAATATCTGATTCTTGTGATGGATGCTAATGATATCAGCGTGCCCCTGTGCACTACAATCAACGATTGCTCCCTGGAGCCATCATTCGTTCCCTTCTATTTTATTGTACACTATTCTCAGTTCGCGTTGTGTTTGACTACGTTCATATACGGAGTGACATCGTGGTACCTCATCAGAAAGTTTCGTAATTTCAACAACTACGTGTATCTCAGTGCAGTTCTCGTGAATATATTACGTTTAACTGTCGTGTCACTTACTGCATTGCATTGTGAAGAAAACACTGTTGATGTCAGACAGTGCTTTGGTTTATATTGGTTTATTACCTTTGTTTATTTAACGACTGTGTATAACTGTTGGCTGTTATTAATGTGTTACATGTTTTACGTTGATATTGTTAAAGTTTTCCATGAACATATAGCTAAGAAGTATCTCAAATGTACTATCTTTGCCTGGGCCGTGCCAATGATCATATGGATTATTTGTTTATTGTTTTTACTCATTATTAATGGAGCAGTAGAAGGTGATAAAGACAAAATAAGTAATATGTTTATTACTATTTGTGCTACATTCACGACCAATCTTATGCCTTCGTTTATAAACTTGATTATTTTTATAAAACTTGTGTTTTCTCTGTTTTCTTTTAAAGACAACAATTCCGCGGTTTCTAATAAAGACCAAAGGAAAGAAAGTTGTCGTCGTTTATTTACAGCAACGGCTATGTTTGTTTTAAGCAACGTTCTTATGTTGTCGTTTCTTATATTTGATTTATTTAAAATTACCTTCTTAGTAAGAGCTGTAATATTAAGCTTGCAAATAATTGCCTTAGCTTTGTTTGTACCTTTATTAAAAAGTAACCGGACAATGTGGCACGAGTATTATGAAAACCGATTGAAAAGGCAATTTCGTGATTCTTGTTGTATTTGTTGGAAAAGACAAAAGACGTAAGACACGTCATTGTAAGTAATAAAAATTTTTAATCAATAAGTGACAACCAATCAGCACCTAAATCAACCAATTTTTATCAGACTTAAAAAAAGGAGGAGGTTCTCAATGCGACTGTACATTTTTTTTTTGTTTCCTCAGAACTTTTGAACTGGTGAACCGATTTTGATGATTCTTTTTTATTTGAAAACTGTTTTTCATCTGGTCCCATTTAAATTTGGTGAAGATCTGATGAAGAACTTCGGAGATACATAATGACACTCTTCAATAAATGATAGCAAACCTTACAGTGTTGCTCCAAACGCATGTCTGTTTATTGTTTACAATGCTTCACAACATAACATCACGCTGATACGCTCTGACACAGATTTGTACAGTTTACCCTGATACATCCTAATTTTAACAATTATGTTTAAATTCCATATTTTGGGGCTATCAATTCGGACATGACTTTACTATTAATTTAGTTTTAGGTATGGGGTACAACAGCTAAAAAGTGAAAAATAAACTTAAATAACGAAGAATACTAGAAACACCGACTTCCAAAATTTTGCATTTTTTAGTGTTATCTACGGAAGTCCGTTGTATTTTTTTTTGTAAAAAGTTTTTTTTAATAAAAGTTTTGGCAATGAGGCAATATATCGCTAATCTTATATAAACTACTTTTGGAATATTTGATAGTAGCGTTATCTCGAATATTAAACAAATCCTTAACGAATACCGTGAGAAACTTTTTTAGCTGAAATGACAGCGTAAGGTTGGCACTGTTTTTAAACATTTTCTCTGTGGAAATAGTATTGAAAAACTAAGATGGCAGCATTAGTTCCAATCTACAAAAGATCCTTGTATAGTTTTAAATGAAGTAACCCTTATTCTGAAAATGACATACATATATGTATATCGAAATATAATAGCATAATCAGCCTATAAAGAGAGGGTATGCGCCCAATGCAGTTTGCTGGATGCGACATGGCTTATTTTTTTTTCTAGGACATTCTGGTAACCGCATGATGTTTTCCTTCACTGTTTTGAGAGCAATGGTGGTGAAATAATTTTTACAAAGTATAGCGCCTGCCTGGTTTTGAACCTATGACCTACAACTAATTCGCGGCCGTTACCACTTGGGCCAACACTGCTCTGGGTATATTCTCCTGCTCCTGGTATAATGACACCAAGGTTGAATTATTGTCTCTTAGTTTAATAAAAGCTGTTGTGATTGGCTAACAGTAGGGAAATATCCTACTATTAGCTAATCACCGGCAGCTTACAACTAAGTTACCACGTATTATTAAGTAAATAATTTGGAGTAAGAAAGATGTAAAGCAATAGTTTATAAAGTCATAAATTAAAATTAAATTGTTACAAATAAATATTTTAGAACCCAAAAATAGATAATTTGTTTGCATTCAGCTGAGATAAACATAAATGTATTACAGACCAGTTTAATATAGTTGAAAAATTTTAATAATGGAAGGCTGTCTTTGGGCTCTAAAATCACATGGTGATAGTTTTTTTTTACCTAGACAGAAGGCAATTGCCACTAGAACGCGATGGCATAGTTGCCCATCGCCACACTGATCAACGTGCTAAAGTATATAGTGTCTGCTATGGTCCAAATAACGTTTTTTAAATAGCATTACGTACAGAAGTAGTCCATAAAAGTATCAGGACATTTTTTATTTAATATATTGACATTTTTAAATCATATATCGTATCATGTCCCATTCTATAAAACAACAAAATGTAATTTAAGTTTTCAGTTTGTAAAATTATGTTAAAATTTTATGGGGTTTTAATCAATTATTCAATTTTATTTTATAAACGAATTTAATATTATTTTATGAGTAAAGTAGTTAATTTAAGAGTTTTTCGAAGTAATATTACATTGAGATAAACTGCATCGATGAAGCAAGAATCGCAGTAACATAGTACCGAAGAATGTTCGAGTAATGAAAATCGAACAATGAAGATTCGTATTAGTGTAGATTTCAGTACAACGATGTTTACCGAATTCTTATGACACTACTTAGATATTGCAGTGCAGTTTCTAACACGGGCAGGTTTGCCGCACCGAGGGTCCTTGACAACGCATCATCATGAAGTCAAGAGTCGTGTCGTTTTGGCAAAGTCTGAGAAGCTCCATTTGTTAATGGAACGTCTCAGACTCAGACAGTATTTTGAGGGCTGTCTCGTGCAGCTTATCTAGTCCTATATTTAAGAACTGGATTTCTGTACACCTGAACGAGAAAAAAATATGACTATAAGCTATAATAGCCTAATTATTTATAAATGATATTTTTATAGGACTATGAGTACCTATACCTACTTCCATGCTAAAACTTATAATGTGTGTATATGTCACTAGGTAGTTGACAACACTTTTTCACGTAAGTTTACGAAAAATCACACAACATTGCAAACTCTTTATTTTCAATAAGACTTCGATACATTGTAAATGACCAAATTTGCAAGAGATTTGTTGTGTATACATGATAGCTATTCAAAATATATCAAGAGTTTACACTCTGTTAAGATTAATCTGAAAAACATAATACAATTTTATTTTGTATACGGGCGTTTTGCCTGCAATAAACAATTATTATAATTTTTGGATAGTGTTTTTTCTTTTCAGATCCTAGGCTGCTCTGTAGATACATTTAGCGAAACCTAGTAAATTAGCGTGTGGTGAGTTAAGTCCTGTATGCGTTATGACGGGGACTTATTTCGTGTACACCTAAATGCAAAAACTATCTGTCGATTCGACATGTATTTAGGATGGTAGCTTTTTGTAAAGGGTGTCTTTGGACAACTTTAGGCTGTGAAGGATATGATACGGGATAGCACCTGCTGTGCAAAGGACGATAATTTCTTGTCACCATATTCATGTTAGTAATAGTCTCGAGCAGTGACGCCGAGTTGCCAACCTATCGGTTACATTTTCATGAGTGTGCGTCGGAATTGCACAATTTAATTTTGCCAACCCCGTTCTATCATCGGACCACTAGACGTACAGCGACGTGCTACTGGTACATGGTGGACATCCCACCCACGTACAGCTAAGGAGTGGAATTCCCTGCTGGAATCTGTGTTTCTTGATACCTACAATTTGGGGGTCTTTAAGTCCAATTAGTGACCAGTTAAACATAAGATTTAAGGGTGCCAGATAACATAACAGTTTACCAACTGATTATAAAGGGACAAAATCTATAAAACGGCTTGTATTTAACTGTAAATCAAAAAAATAATCCTTTTTTTCAACCGGAATGTGCTAACGACAGTCTTAAGTAAGGTAGGTTGATGAAGCTGGATGGAGCTGGATGGAGTAGAAACGGCGCGGGCCTCCTATTTCTGTCTGCAAGGCTTAGAGGAACCTAACACCAAGGGAATGACGGAGGCTACAGTGAGTGAGCAAAGCGAGTGAACCTATTGTAACTTATTAACAAAAAATAAGACGCACACACACATACATGCTGTACGTTACCTACATATTTTTATACTAAGAGCAAAATGTTAGGAAGTAAGTTTCCGATGTATTTAGATCTAAGTCATGTTTTGGATGTTTCTCTCCTACGAGAACTAGTTTAATGTTCTTTGGAGAAATAAATTCTTAACACCAAAACTGAAGTAGCAGTACTAAGAGTGTGGTGGACCGAAGATTTACTAAAATCTCCAAAAAAATTATAACTAATGTTGAGCGCAAACGTGCAGGCACAAAAAAGCATTTTGAAATATTTAATTATTTAAATTTATTTACACAATATTTTAATAATTATTTACACAATTATTACAAGCTACTGATCAATACTGTAGGTATTAGTCCACCAAATAAAAGTCCAAAAGTCACTCGAAAACAGTTATATTTTAAATATAGTTTATGACGGTCACACAAGAGTTGGAAGAACGTTAACACTTTAGAAAACAGTTAGAAAGATAGGAGAACAGAAAACAGGATAGAATTTAAACAAGCGGAGCGAATTTAGCGAACAAGAATAATCATATGTTTACGAGCGGGAGCGCGTTAAGCTAGTGCGGAGGCAAGCGAGCGCGTGAGTGCCCTGCGCAACGGCGAACAAAGGACTGGTGCATGCGCAGGTGAAGAAACCGAACGGCGCGCGGCGCGGCGGAGACAGCCGAAGATTCCCGACTGGGGTCGCTTCGTTGTGTGGCGGTTATGCCGCTACAGTAGCCCCCCGGCGAGACCGTGACTACGGTCGATAGAAGTCTGGGAAGCGTACTCTTCTTCCACTGTGTGTGCGTGTCTCCGGCTCATCGGTAGTCGGTGACAACGAGTCGATTCACAGTGGGAGCCACTTGCGTGAAAGTGCACCGTATTATGTTTAGGTTTACTTTGATTCACAGTACCTGCAGGGCGGGTTACCTCTGGAAACTCACGCAGCAATTGGTGAAACTCAGTTGCTCCGGTAACAGTTTTGACAGACGCCACATCATCAGGAACCCGCTGCGAGGACGCTGCCACGAAGAGTGAAGTGGTGCCATCTATGAGTCGGTGGTTGCGGCAATCTACAAGCAGATTATAATAACTTAGAAAATCAACACCAATAATTGGCTTTGACACGTCGGCTATGGTAAATTTCCAAGTAAATGAACGGCGAAGACCTAGGTTGAGGTTGAGTTGCACTGGTCCGTAGGTATTAATAATACTTCCATTAGCTGCCGTCAAACTAAACTTTGTTATAGTGCAGGGCGTCTTGATTGCTGAACGAGGGTAGACGCACAAATCTGAGCCTGTATCGACCAGTAATAGCATTTTAGAATAGCGGTCAGATACAAAGAGTCGGCCTGATGCTAATGGGCAGTCGTAGGCCGCTAATTCGGGCTGCCTTTTGAGTTTTCCGACCTCCATGAACATGGCTGTGTGCATTTCTTCGCACGGGCACCGTACGTGTAGTGATAAAAACAATGCGGGTGGTTTTCTGGTGGCTGTCGTTGCCTGGATTTGGACCTGCCTCGCCAGTTACCGCCTTTAGGGTGTGAACGAGAACGACCACGTACCTGCCTTTGGTTATCCACTCTAGTAGACAGTGCACTCACTTGCTTAGTTAATTCCGCTATCTGACTCGCCATCTCTTTCATGAGGGTAGATGTACTTGCCTCTGCCACGCTTGCTACTTGCATGAGGCCCGCCGGCGCAATCTCGTTAACCGTGTCCGCCAGCTCTGCTAATTTGTCCAACGTAAGGTCAGGTTGAGACGCTATAACCGTCTGTAGGTTGGTCGGTAACCGATTCGACCACAACGTCCTAAGAAAATCTTCCGGTACTGACGGTCCTGCTAGATGCCGTAAGTGTCTTTAAAACTGTGACGGCTTACGGTCTCCCAGCTCCTCGTGCATTAGCAACTGTTTAACTTTCCGTTCTCGCGAGGCTGACAACCGTTTGATAAGCTCCGTCTTCAATATCTCATATTTATTCACAGCTGGCGGGTTGACGATTATATCCTTCACCTCATTGGCGTAGCGGTGCTCCAGCGCCGACACGACTTGGTAATATTTTGTTAAGTCGACCGTAACGTTTGCCAACCCGAACTGACACTCCATCTGCGCGAACCACATTTCCGGGTCATCAGGCCAAAATGGTGGAGGACGAACGCCTACACGCGACGTTTCAGCAGTCGAACGATCTTCTTTAGGCGTTATCACGTCGGGGTCACCAATATGTAGGTATTAGTCCACCAAATAAAAGTCCAAAAGTCACTCGAAAACAGTTATATTTTAAATATAGTTTATGACGGTCACACAAGAGTTGGAAGAACGTTAACACTTTAGAAAACAGTTAGAAAGATAGGAGAACAGAAAACAGGATAGAATTTAAACAAGCGGAGCGAATTTAGCGAACAAGAATAATCATATGTTTACGAGCGGGAGCGCGTTAAGCTAGTGCGGAGGCAAGCGAGCGCGTGAGTGCCCTGCGCAACGGCGAACAAAGGACTGGTGCATGCGCAGGTGAAGAAACCGAACGGCGCGCGGCGCGGCGGAGACAGCCGAAGATTCCCGACTGGTGACTGGGGTCGCTTCGTTGTGTGGCGGTTATGCCGCTACAATACAATATTTGTAGTTCTGATGACAACAGACTCGTTGTTTAGCTATATAATTTTACTGACTAATGACTCTAAAATAATCTCGACATGGTCCGATTCCTTTCAATCACATAATATTCGTACCATTATATTACTCTTTACCAAAGGAATAAATAACGAAAGAACAATTGTATGACAGCTAAAAATGACACCCCTTAACAAACCAGTTTCAGAAAAAGCCAACACAAAAAAAAATCAAAACATTGACATTGGTCAACATAAACATACCCGTCGCTGTAGCTATATGCCAGTTTTCTTTATTTTTTAGTTTTCAGGAACCACACAAGCGTTTGTGCCTTAAACAATAAAAAACTTAAGACTGAAAAAACCGGCCATGAGCGAGTCAGACTCGCACGCAAAGGGTTCCGAACAAATCATATTTTTTCAGGTTTAAACTACTTAGAGGTATTTCTTATAGGTTTTCCTGTAATCTATAAGTAAAATGTGCGTGTCTATACTTCGGTCATCCGGCCAATCATGACCTATGCTTGCCCAGTGTTCGCACATGCCAAGCCCCGTCACCTCCACAAGATGTCGACACTGCAGCACCGCTTTCTCCGCAAGGTGGTGGATGCCCCCTACTTTGTGAGGAATGAGGAGCTGCATGTTGACCTCAAAATCCCCACCTTGCAGCAGTTCATGAAACGCTCCACCCAGCGCTTCCTTGAAACTGCTGCTAAGCATCGTAACCCCCTTATCGCATCGGCTACCCGATACGTTCCCTCTCACATCTCTAGGATTCGCCGCCCCCGGCATATCCTTCTAGTCCCAGATGACGCTACCACCCTGCTCCAAGAGAGCCGTAGGGAAACTAGCACCCTTCGTAAGCACCACACCAGACCGCCGAGTTTCCGCCATCGCCGACGAGGCCCGTCGCGAACTCTTAGTCATTGCCTTCCCCGTCTCTCGCCAGCACGTGCCGCTGCGCGCTGAGCCAGTGAATCCCCCAACTAATGGAAACCTGATCCAGCCTTCCCTTGCTGCCCCCCCCCAGTGACGCCCTAAGCCGAGGCCCGTACCCCGCAGGGGGTGCCCTTAGCGTGGTCACTTAGTTTGTAAGTTTTAATAAGTCCTGGCTGGAGGCTTTAATATATTACAGCCTACACAGGCAAGCCC
The DNA here is from genome assembly GCA_951329385.1 of Polia nebulosa. Taxonomy (NCBI): domain Eukaryota; kingdom Metazoa; phylum Arthropoda; class Insecta; order Lepidoptera; family Noctuidae; genus Polia; species Polia nebulosa. Next base: position 6,608,198 of record OX589613.1, on the reverse strand, counting down.
GGTTGAGCAGACGACAGCCTCGGAGGCTGACCTGCGAGAAGTCCCTCAAAAAAAAAACAAAAAATCTATAAGTAAAGAAATTTGGGAAACCACTAGTGTGGTTTCGTAAATAAGGGGGGGAATGGTCGTTTTTCATCTATTTTCTCAAACAACTAAACTATACATTTTGGAATTATGAAAAAAAATATTTAAAATCCTTACAATAAGCCCTTTCGTTTAATATATAGCACATTACAGTTTAAAAAACTGTTTTTTTTATCTTTCTGATTTGCACCCCCAAAGTAACCCTCATATTCCAAATTCATTTATTTACGTTACACGTTCGTGTTTGGGTCACAGATATTTATGTGAGTACCAAATTGCAACTCAATCGGTCGAGTAGATTCGGAGTAAATTGGCTGTGACAGACGGTCGGACAGACATTCGCACGAGTGATCCTATAAGGTTTCCGTTTTTATAAAAGAGAACGATCAAGCTTTACAAAAACGACCACGTTTATTATCACAGACACAAATTCACCCGTTACTATAGTAATGATTATTGCTATTACAGGTGTGCCCCAGGCAAAGAAGGAGCTTTTAAGGAACTTGGCTTTTTACAACATCAACGTAAAACATATAACAAATCACCAACAACCATTAGTTAAATACTGAACAGCTAAAAAGTCACTGATCGAACTTCTTCGTTGGAAAACATTCCAGTTATTGGCACTACAATAAATTAATTGATATAAAGTCACTAGAATTGTATTGATATACATATACGTTGTTGTTAAATTTGCGAAACTTTGTTATGATGCACCACGATGTCACTCCACATGTTTACGTAGCCAGAGTCATGGCAACCTAAACATAGTGTATAATTATAAAGTCAAGAATATTTGAAGGGTTTTGGTGCTCACTGTAACTCACAACAGCCTCAGCCATGATGAATATGAAACATGGTGTTCACACTCACGTGCAGAAGTTATTTTCCAAGTAAAACTTAAATATCGGGCGATATACGAGTATGTTCACTCTGAACAGTCGATATACAAAAATTTTACATCGAACATTAGTGCAACAGAAGAACAATACTAATTTGATTATATTGGATTTTGCGTATTAGTAATCTACAAATCGATTCTATTAACCTTCACTTATCTATAAGTACAGTTAATATTAGTACTAGTTGTCAATCATAGCAGATGATCATAACGCAGAGTGTGTTCCACACGCTTCTCTCTAGAGGAATTGCAACCGTACACTGTGATACACTTGAAAAAATCATGGGTTGGCATTTATCTATTGTATATTTACATTAAAATTAATTATTTGGATACTCAAGAATACCTAACTAACTGTACCTACGTGCAAACTACGCAGTGTCGAAGAAAGGTAAGTTACAGGTTTCGTAGGAACGCAAGTGACAGTTACGCAGTGTAATAGTAACGCAAAAAAAAGTGACAGTTACACAGTGTATTAGTGATGCCAGTGACAGTTACGCAGTGTATTAGTAACGCAAGTGACAGTCACGCGGTGTTGTGAGTAAGTGACTGTTACGATACTTTAGATATCATTTATAATCAATATATCGAGCCATTACCGTTGACTCATCGTAAGCGACATCTATTCGAACTTGTATTTTATATTTAAAACGCTTGGAGTTTAAGGTAAAATACGCCTCTACGATAAACTCGCGGCAAAAGCTCGATAATTTCATACTAGACCATTCGTCTAGCCAACTTTAAGATGAAATACTTGTAATAAGAAGTATCCCATCAAAAACACAACATGTATAAAAATGCACAAGTCTCGCAACGCCAACTGCGTTGCAAGACTTGTGCATTTTTTGCAGTTTTGTGTAGATTATGTCGCCGTGTGCAATTGCCAAGTTACTCTATTTATTATAGAAATGTAATAGTTATATGGTTAATATAAAATGTTGTTAGCTAACTAACAAGGAGTCAATTTATGACAAAGTGGTTGGATAGCTGCTCCCATAGACAGGTAGGTACTGAATTAACCGACTTGGTTTACATTCGATTTCTCAACTTTTTACGGCAGAAAAACTGCGTTGCGAGACTTGTGCATTTTTGTACATGTTATGTTTTTGATGGAATCTCATTTCTTTTTGTGGGTAGTCTTCCTTGTTTTTTTCGGGTATTTTGTCTTGTACCTCAGCTACAGGATTTCTCAAAGCGTGGGCTTTGAGAAATCCAGCAGCTGAGGCAAAGGCTCTGAGAAAAACCCATAGAGACAGGGAGTGGTCCCTGTGTCTGTGGGCTTTTCTGAGAGGCTTTGACAAGTCTGGACAGTAAATGCTTCTAAGTCGTGCTTATTAACTGCAAAAGTAACTTTGTAACTACATACAATTTAATGGGATTTAGGATTACACAGTTACTTATTCAGATTGTCTATCTAGAAAACGGGACTAAAAATTCAGAATATCTAAGTTTTTCCTTACTTTGTAGGCTAAACAATAACTTCTTACCTATACCTTAGAATTTTAATGATCGGTGAGTCAGTGACAAAATTAAGGAACTTTGAATTGCAATAATTCGTAAACTGTGTGTGTGTAAATATAGCTATAAATGTAACGCCCTCTTGGTTACTGAAAATTTTTATTCTAGTTTTTTCTACAACGAAGTTACAGGGGAGTGAAAATGGAATTCGAGAAAAGGATGGTACGGCCGTGCCTTTACTTTGCTAGACTTGGCGGGGCACTTCCGTGCCCCCAGATATTTGAATCAATTCAGCAAGCTGTCAAAAACTTGGAAAGAAAGAGTAAAAAAGAACTGGTTATCTTAGTGTTTGATCTATTTTTCATCCATACTATATTATGTGTGTATAGTATGTTGTCCTACAAAAAGAATTTTCAAAGCGGATTGGGTCGCATCTTCATAAATACCTACTTAATAAAGTTAAAACATAGGCACAGCCAAATAAAATCAATTTTGAAGTCTCAAAAACGTTTTATATTTTATAGTAAAATTTAACTAATACACAAAAAAATTAATACACAAAATAGAGTTGCCTTCAAATCCCATACATTTTTCAGGTTGATACAACCTTGTTGTCGATTGTCATTCACATTTTGGCAATGGATGACAATTTTCATTGTAACAGACATAAAACCAAAACGATTTATCCTTTTAACGTTACCGACAGTCAATAACACACCAATTATCACGCCAAACTTCTTGTCGATCGATTCTTAAAATACTCGTGCCATAATGCCCGGTTACTCTTCACCAGAGGGACAAAGAAGGCCAGGGCTATCAATTGTACGCTCAATGTAACACCTCTGCCTAAAATTGAAAGATTAAACAGGTCCCAAATAAAAAAAGTACACATAGATACGTTGCATACAATGAACATAGTTGTCACTATAGACAAACGTCGAAAATCGTTCAGTCTATCTCTTTTAGAAATTACATTCGTGTTTATATGTTTACATATAAACAAAGAATACACAACTTTTATAAAAATAATCAAGTTCATTAACGAAGGCAAAATGTTACAAGATACATAAATGCATGCGGTTGCAGCTTTTAAAAATACTTCTTCGGTATCTCCTTCAACTGCTAGTTCAATAATAACTAAAATAATAACACAAATGATCATTACTATCACAGGCTCTCCCCAGGCAAAGATGGTGCTTTTTAGATATTTCCTTTCGATATTTTTATGAAACACTTTAACAACTTTAAAGTAAAACACAAAACACATCACTAACAACCAATTGTTATACACCATTGTTAAAAAGATGAATGTAACACTCCAAGAACAATTAATACAGTGCCAATAGTAGAGATTTTCTGCTTCGCAATGTATTAAAGTAACAGATAAAACGGTTAAACGAAATATATTCACAAGCATCGCACTGAGATACACGTAGTTGTTGAAATTACGAAACTTCCTGATGAGGTACCAAGATATCACACCGTATATGAACGTGGCTAGACACAAGACAAACTGACAATAGTGTCCGATCACAATTACGAGAACGCCTAACGGCCCTAGGTGGGTATCACTCACTGAAGAGCTATATTTGTTTAAGCTGCTATCAGACATAGTCACCGTCAGTAGTGAAATCAAATTGAAGTCAACAGGTAGGTAATTAGTGTACCTCTAGAAACAAGCGATGGCACTTTACTTGAGCGGGGACAGGAACAAACTAATGTGATTATGCCATTTTGTTTTCAGTCTTATCAGGACAGTTCATAAATATGATATCTCTCATATCATTGATAATATATACGTTTCACATCTATTGTTAAACCTCAATAAATCTCTATCAGAACAAAAATTGTTTATGGGTATGATATCTCTATATCAGAATATTGCCGGTCTGCTGAACAAATCGGACTTATTGACTATTCAATTAAAAATTCTTGAAAATCAAGGAACTATTGTAGATGTTCTCTGTATAACTTCTACTTCTACCTAGACTTTTCCCAGCTATCTTGGGGTCGGCTTCCAGTCTAACCGGATGCAGCTGAATACCAATATTTTACATGGAGCGACTGCCTATCTGACCTCCACAACCCAGTTACTGGATAAAACGATACCTCGTGGTAAGACTGGTTGTCAGACTTTCAGGCTTCTGACGACCCGTAACGACTGTCAAACATCCACGATTGACAGCCGGGGCCAACGGCTTAACGTGCTTTCCGAGGCACAGAAGAGTCTCGGTATGTAAGCGTAGCTTAGGTAACCTGATGGTTCGACCCGTGCGGCTGTTATTACTTTAGCCACGAGCTCCTCCTCGAGATGTTCCCTATATAACAGAACATTTTGTAACATCTAGCTATGTAAGTTTACTGTACCTTCTTCCTGGTTTCCATCCCGCCGCTTTATATTGACGCAAAGAACTGGGCATCAATATAAAGAACTTTAAATAAAACTAATAATTCTGTGCTTGCGATGCATTCCGAATATTCATTTATTTTACTTTCACAAAAAACCGGTAATTGCCAAAACGCCATTTACATTCGGTAAATATGTTATGTATGTACTTTGACCAGATTTATAGACGTCAACGAAGCAGAAAGAGTATGTAAGGATCGTACCTTAAACGTAGATAAAGGAATAACATTAGATATTAAAAAAAAATCTATAGGCTAGTAGTCTTGCTTTTAACAATCAAAATATACTGAGAGTCAGGTGTGGTGATGATTCGTAACAGAGTTACCGCTCTCTTGGGCACTCAGGCAAGGGAGAAACAGGGGTGGGTTCCTCCAGTATATCTCAACGGCGTAGTACTAAATGTGGTGAATAGTTTTAAATACCTGGGTCATGTTGTCACCAGTGATCTTCGTGATGATGGCGACATAGAGCGCGAGCGCAGGGCGTTGGCGATGAGGAGTAATATGTTCGCCCGTAGGTTTGCTCGCTGCACGGCAGACGTCAAAGTGAGTTTATTTAAGGCGTTCTGTCAGTCCTTCTACACGAGCGGTCTGTGGGTGTCATATACGAGCCGAGCCTACAACGTCCTGCGCGTACAATACAACAACGCTTTCAGGATGCTGTTGCGATTGCCGCGACGTTGCAGTGCGTCGGGAATGTTTGCTGAGGCTCGTACGGATGGCTTTCACACCATAATGCGTAAGAAAGCGGCATCGTTACTGCAGCGCTTGCGTAGCACTCGGAACGGCATCCTGAAAATGATTGCTGGCAGAGTGGACTGCCCCATCCAAAGACACTGGGTGAGGATAAGTTTAGGCATAGCTTAATTGATGTAAGTACTAATAACACTAACATAGCATGTAAGCACAATCTGTTACTAACCACTAACAACTTATGGACTGTAAGGTCTGAAATAAAGATATTTTTTTTTATTTATTTTTTTTATAGTCAGTAAGAGTCTGACACGCCCTCCCGCTCCATCCGGAGCGGGAGATGTCGTTGGATGATTTCCCAATCCAAAAAAAAAAAGTTGTGATGTCGCGGGAGCAAATGACGTACAGTTGTGTCATGTGAGAGGCTGGTCCAGCGGTCGACACCCGCAGTCTTCAGTGTCTCACTCACTGCGACATATTTATGGTCTTTGCGAAGAACAATCTAACAGGGAACTGCACGCGCTGGAATTGGAAGGGGTAATTGAGAGAAATAAATGGCCAACGTGGTATAAACTTCGTGGTACAAACGTGGTATAAACTTCGAGAAAGAGGTCAACCGTAGAATCAGACTCGGTTGGGCAGCGTTCGGGAAGCTTCGCGGTATCTTCTCGTGTCACATACCACTGTGTCTCAAGATGGAAGTCAATGACCAGTGCGTGTTACCGGTGATGACTTACAAGGTGCAAAAAGACACATCAAGACTATACATCTAACAAAGTAGCTTTGTGTAAAAATTATTGCTGAGAAACGACTTTAATTTTTAGTTATGATTTTTTTAATTTCAAGCAATGTAACGCAAACCAAGTGGAGTCAAACCCCGCCTCTTCGCTTCAAGCCACGTAGGTACTTGTGGGATACGTTCGATATTCCTTGTGGTTTTGTACCTCCAAATGCGTATAATACGGAATTTCAAAAAAAAAATGAAAATTCAGGCTATATTTGTTTGGAAAAAAGTTTAGTAATAACACTTTGAGTTAATTTTCGTAAAAAACTTTTAAAAAAAATTGCGACTTTGACCTTCAATATATTCAGAACCAGTCGATTCCCAGCTATGGTCTAGTGGTAAAAAAATATCCAAATAATGGGTAGAATATGTGGCTTTGCTTTTATGGTTCTTTACACCAGTTATAGTACTGAAACGTAAGTCGCTCAAAATGTGCCTCATCAGAAGGCTTACTCGTAAAGCCACCGAAAGCGTAAGGGGAGAGAGCTATGTTCAGAGTTTCGCATGATCGAATCAGGAATAAAGAAGTCCGCAGTAGAACCAAGGTTACCGACCTAGCCCGAACAATCGCCATTACACTCACAATTGAAGTGGCATTGGGCAGGGTACATTGCTAGCTCAATAGATGGCCAATGGATGGAGCCGGAAGGTTCTGGAGTTCCCGTTAAAATTACTTAACTTTTAGACTGTTTATACCAATTTTCGAGTTAACTGAAGCAAGCCAAAAATTATTCCCTAAATACTTCAACACCCGTTTTCACCCCTTTATGGGTCATTTTCGAAAAACTAAAAAATAAGTTATTCTAATTTTTGAATCAGGATTATTTGTGCCGAGTTTTAACTTTATCGGGCCAAGCGTTAAGATTCTTCCATACAAACTTTAACACCCGCTAAACCCCATTTGGGGGTAGTTTTAGAAAATTAATTATGTTTATTTTTTTTTATTTACTTAGATACATGTTTCTGCCAAATTTCAAGGTTTTAAACCAAAGCAGCAAAATTTTTCATACAAACTTCCACCCCTATTTCACCCCTTCACGGGGAGAGTTTTCTTAGCTGACGTCTCCTACACATAATCTACCTCTATGCCAAATTCCATTTCATGATTAATCAGTGAGCGATCGAGTGACCTTTCGCTTTTATATATATAGATATATAAGAATATTACTAAGTACTCTGTGTCAGGCGTTTTTTAAATTTGTGAAATTGAATTGACAACTTTATTTATAACAATCCTATTATTATTATTTTAAATATTAGTGTATAGAATTTCTAAATAAATTATTTGACATATAATGATAAGCTTGACATTGTTTTGAGTAGGTCATGTTTGTTAAATAGAAAAAAAAAATGTTTTAGGTGGCGATTTAAATATTGATGCGTTAAAAAGGAATCGGATTACTTTGGAACTAGAGAGTTTTCTACTGAGTTACAACTTGATTTCAGAAAAAATCAATCTACCAGGCCTAGTCGTAACATAGGTATCGATCATTTCGCGCATAATTTGCAAAGAGATTATGGACCTATCCTTGTTTGATATGATGATGTCAGACATGGTGCACGACAGCAACATGTCTGTGCCTGTTACTGACAGATTTAATTAGGTAGCTATTGTAAAGCGACGGAGCCGCGCGCCTGGCGACAAGTAAAAACCTGCTCACGCTGCTCGGGTCGCAAATGTGCACGATAGCAACATGTCTGTGCCTGTTACTGACAGATTTAAGTAGGTAGCTATTGTAAAGCGACGGAGCCGCGCGCCTGGCGACAAGTAAAAACCTGCTCACGCCGCTCGGTCGCTCCGCGCACTGTCATTGGTCGGTGACAAAATAGTATGGCGGACTCGCACCCCCGCTGATCGGTGCACATAAAAAGCCCGCGCCCGGGCAATGCGCGGTCAGTCGATCGAAATTCTCTACCTAAGTTTATGCTACAATGTGTATCACCTAAAGAAAGTTATGTTAATTTTGCGAAACCTAAACCTATAAAACAAGTCATTTTATATTCCTACTTGTGCCGAATTTCAATTATACAGTCCACACGCCGAACAGACATTATAAAAAACATGGCTGCAAGCAAATACTGAAATAGAGATTTCGTTGTAACTCTATCTTGTCTCTGTTCGTTGTATCTTTTTTTATGTCGTGGGAAATCATCCAATGACATCTCCCGCTCTGGGTGGAGAGGGAGGACGTGTCAGACTCTTACTGACTAAAACCCACCCCTGTTCCTTCCCTGCCTGAGTGCCCAGGAGTGCGGTAACTCATTTTAAGAATTATTCGCTACTCCTAGGCGTTAGAACATGGTGTCAGGTTAAAACTTACATTAATTTCTAATAATTGAAGTGAAACCTTAGTGGAAGTAAAAAACAAAGAAGAAAGAAAAATTGCTGTATTTCTGGATGTTGCGGGAGAGGATGCAGTAGATGTATACAGGCTGTTAGGAACAAGATACCGCAAACTTCGCGAAAATGTTACACCTAATGTCAGTAACAAAATTATGATAGTATAAGGACGGGACTTTAAGGAGAATGAAACATCTCAGATGCCGAGTAAATACTGAGTATATTTGATGTATTGATACGTCTTATAAGAACTGACAGAGGTAGAATATAATATACTTATCTACTACGTCACACCTCCCACGGTATTTAAAAAAAAGAAAAAATCTTATGTTTTGTTACATTATTATAATCATTTCAATGTGTGTGATTATACATGTTTATATATATTGTAGTACATAGTGCTTAATCAAATAAAACTAATTCTTAGCTGGTGTCATTTGATTGATCTCATCAATTCATTCATGAGAGTATAAGTTTTACAATAACATATGCTGTAATACGAATAAGTACCTACTAAGTTATCCAGTGCAACCTTATTGGCTGCACGTTGTTGTGTTCGTTACAATGCAGAACATCAGTTTATTATACTATAGTAACTTCTACTTGCTTATGTACGTTATAAAACTTCAGGCCTATTTCCTAACTGCAATTTAGCGGAATATTTGAAAAGTGTATACTCAAGCAGTTGTTTGATATTTTAACGCGTCAAGCCCCTCATTAGCAGATACAATTAAAAACCTATTGTTGCGTATCCTTATGATTACGTGAGGGGCTGACGCGTGTAGATAGCCTGCTTCATAATGAACAATATGGCTTTACAAAAGGTCGATCGACTACAGCTCTCCTAAAACACATATTCAACGCATGGAAGAACTCGCAAAATGCAGTCGGAGTTTTCTGTGATCTCTCCAAAGCTTTTGATTGCGGACACCATGACACACTTTTGCGTAAGCTACGTCATTATGGTCTCCAAAACGAAGCTCTCGACGTAATTGATTCAAATTTAAATAATAGGTTCCAATGTGTAGATGATGTCAATGGTGTAAATTTTTCCAGGCTACCAGTTCATTTAGTGTGCCACAAGGCTTGATTTTGAAACCTTTCTAGTTTTTGGTTTATACTAATGATTTACCACACTTTTTAAAGGGTATCTGTGACGTAGTACTGTCTGCAGATGATACCTCTCTTTACATCTTTAACGTAGATCATAGCTATAGCCGTCCTTTTCTCGCACTACATTTTGGTAAATGACAGCGATTTTTTAATTTTCGTTTAGTTATTGAATAAGGGAATCGGCACCGCCCCATTTTCACGCGACTCTGTTACTCGACACGAAATTTACGTGTTCCGCGCGATGTCACCCGACGTCGCTTGCGACAAACACTGCCTCCTCGGGCGACATACTATTCACCACTCGGTAGTGTGAACAAGGCAAATGTTGAGTGACACTGTCCCACAAAGTCGCAGGGACATACCACGTGAATGTTGGGTGATATGTCTTCGTGTTAGGTTTTCTTTTAATAATGCCTTGTGCATTTTCTTTATGAATTTAATTATTTATTTTTGCAACTTTAAAGTTGTGAATTGAGTGTTTTAGAATTTATTGGAATCTCACATGATGTAACATCCGGGAACGGTTGACGAATGGAGGGAGTCCCCTCCATTCGTTAGTTCGATGGTTGGGCAGTTGAGTGAGTGGGGGGGAGTCTGATCGTGGCGACCGAATACGACGGTTGTATTTACCTAAGAGGATATTAGTTGATGTTAAGTGTGATGTACTGAAGTAAACAATAAATGAATTATTTAAAAAGTGAAACCCGAGTGTTATTTCTATATCCAAGGGGTGATATTACATTTCAGAAGTGGTAAGTACGCGCCTAATAATATATTTTAAGTGTTTGAATTTCACTTTAAAATCATGGATTCCGATTCTATTAGATTACACTAACAGAATGTTGTGTTTTAACTATATTTAATTTTACTTGAAAAAAAAACGAAGTTCGAACAAAATGTTGTTTTAAATATGAATTTTGTTTTTATGGATCGTTCCAAGTTGTATACTAAAGGGGTTAAACATTTAGGTTATTTTTGAGCTCAAGCGTACCCTAACAAAAATATTATCATAATACCCTGCAAAACTTTTCGTGACTTTTATCGAGTGTGTATTGTTCTAAAACCCTTTTTATTATTTGTTTTATGAACGTCGCGAGCTGTCGGACAGAAATCGTGAGTATTTATATTGAAGAGTCTTCATAACGCGGCGGTAGCGGTGTGCAGTGTATGCAGACTTTAAGATGCTATTATTTTTTTTATTTCGACTCCATTGGGCTGTTCATTGATAGTGAGGTGAACATTCATAACTCATGTAAATTCAAAATAAGCTGTTGAGTTTCCAAATAAACAAATAACTGTGTTGACATTCTTTTGTGCGGAAAAGTTCGGTGAGCTATTTAATGTTAATATATGTAGCTAATCTGAAAACATTCAAACATATTCTTGCCTATACTACGTGGTTGGAATAATGCAAGAGGTGCCTTCAATAGAGGCAACTCCTCGATGGGGTAATTGTTGCATTTAACTAATTATTAGATTGGGTAAATAATCGGACTGACGCCCGTGGTGTCTTTGGCCGAGGCAACTCTTTGATAAAATTATCGTTGTGTTGGATAGATAAAAGCTGAATAGTTGTATCGGTACATGTGATACTCTTGACCGAGGCGTACGTCCTCGGTAGAGTTATCGGTGTACTGGAGCATATAGAACAATTTTAAGTTGTATTTCAACAAACTTTTTAATTTCGCTCACTGAATTTTCGATACGGATGGATGTTTGCATGGTTGTGGGATCCCTATGCGGCGTGCACTCCAGATGAGATGTGCGAGTATGGGATTTAGTAGACCCCTATGCGGCGTGCACTCCAGATGAGATGTACGAGTATGGGATTTAGTGGACCCCTATGCGGCGTGCACTCCAGATGAGATGTACGAGTATAGGATGTAGTGGACCCCTATGCGGCGTGCACTCCAGATGAGATGTACGAGTATAGGATGTAGTAGACCCCTATGCGGCGTGCACTCTAGATGAGATGTACGAGTATAGAATTTAGTAGACCCCTATGCGGCGTGCACTCAAGATGAGATGTACGAGTATAGGATGTAGTAGACCCCTACGCAGCGAGGTGGAGAGAAAGAAGAAGCTTATTTGTCGCGGCCAGTGTGGGACGGCTCCGGTAGGATCTGGCATACCGCTGTGTCCTGTAGTGCTGGCGGTGCAGCTATGCGTGTCTACTCTACGAAGTCGGGCCGTCGTAGAATACACACTGGTGAAGACCAGCTGGACCTTGAGAAGGTGCAGAAGTTGGAGGCGCGCATAACCTCGATTTCAAGTCGTTCGTGGTGCGCTTTCCGCCTCACCGTTTGGTGACCTTCCTCAAGGAAGAGTTTTGACCGAAAGGTGAGCTATAGTTCAGATTTTAATAGATGTTGTCATTATTATGCAGTATGTGCTGCAGTTTCTGTTTAATAGACTCTTGTAACATGCTGCCATGTAGGTGAGTTGTAGTACAGTTTAGTTGACGCTTGTGTCGTGTGAAGACACGTAGGTGAAATGATAGTGAAGAATATGGTACATTAAATGGTCCTAAAGTTAGTGAATGGTATCATCACATTCTGCCAAGTATGGAGTACAAATATGTAAAGTACATAATATTTATTAAAGGACAGAGATTATTAAGTTAGTATTAACATTATTGATTGCATAATTACAAATTAAAATTACAATTTGAGGTATGTCAGTTAAAAATAATTTCACAAACTCACACAATTTATTTAGGATGTCAAAGTATCATTAAAATAGTCGATTACATTTTAATAACATTTATTACATCGTAAAGTCTACAGTTTAGTAGAGTCCTCAGTCAAGTGAAGTAGTCTTAAGTCAAAATATGAAGTAGAGTTGACATGTTTCTTTTTTTTAAATATTGTGGTGCACACAGTCAAAAGCTTGCGTCATATTTAGATTTATTATTAGGTTTAAAAAAAAATAGCTTGATTACAAATAGTTACATGAGTAGGTATTTGTACAAATTTTATGATAAAAGAATTTATTTTTGTGAATAAATCATTACTTACTTATGTTCTTTAGATTTTGATTTCCATGTTTCTGGATTGATAAAAAAAAATATAATAATAATAAATAGCCTAGTAGTAAAAAAAAAATAGAAAAACCACGTTAAAATGTTTTAAAACACACTAAGCTTGATAACAAATAATTTGACCGACGTTTATCAACTTTTGTGAAAATAGTTTTGATTTTAGTGAGTAAACCATTATTTACTTGTTTGCTTTACATTTTTATTTGCATAAAGTCACAAATAACGATTGGTGCAACTGTTACTGAAGAGGTTAAGTTTGAAAACAAATAGTTACGTTAAGCTGTATATTAAATATGTAGTTAATTACGTGATCAGTCGCTTAGGATATTATTCAAACTTTATTTCTATCGATAGCATCTCGCTTGCGTAAATTAACCACTATTGTTTTTGTGTTCCGAGGTACGAGCAATGGATCAAAATACTGAATGCAATAGACAGCCTATACGTGTTGGAAAGCCTAGACATCTGTTGGAAATAGAGCGACTTCGCGTCCGTTTATGCAGGCTTGAAGGTGACAAGCGAAGTCAACGGGCCTCAGCATGTTTCCGGTCATGACCGTGAATGATCTCCATCCAGGAAGTCTCAAAGTGGAAGGTGTGAGCAAGTCTACGGACGAGCCGGCTCAAGAGGATGTTCACCATGCAGAGAGCAACCCAGTTACCGTGTCTCCAGGAGTACACTTGCCAGGCACCGTTCAACACAAAGGGAACCTAGTGAACATCGGGAACCTCCTAGGCTACATGGCAAGTACCACGATACCAGAGAAGGACTCAATGAGTACGGAGAGAGATGTTCAAAGCTGAGTGAACTTGATTTTTCTGTTTCCGATATTATGATTATGGGTGGGACGACAATATCACTGTTACAGTTCATCTAGTTATGCAAAAATTACGGGGTTATTCTATCCACTTGGCAAGATTGGCAAGTAAATAAATAGTAATAAATTTATTTAGCCAACAAAGTTAGTGTTACAATGAAATAGATTTGTAAAACTATTAAATGTTTTTCCAAGTGAGCAATATTTCGGTCAAACTTTGGAAAATACGTTAAATGTTGAGGTTTACTATTACGAAAAATTAGCTTTAAATCAATGGGATATAACTGGCAAACGGGCTGTAGATTGCGTACGTGGATGTTGAAAGCGAAGTTACAATGATCGGAGAGTATGTTGCTTATACATTATGACTAAAACATGGCGGGCTAACGTCTTCTATGAAAGTTTTCGGTCCGAAGGTAGTCGGTTCATTCGGAAATGTGACAGTTACTCTAGGCATTCAAAACGTTGAGGCCATACCAGGTCTTTGTAGTCGAAGACATGAGGTCTATGTTGCGGCTCACGAGGCAAATGATACAGAGAAACAGGTACCCGATAATGTTTCAGAATCTGATTAATAATAATGCTATGATGAAATCTCGGTAATATACTGAGAGCGGTTTTTTTTTGTAGAAGTTTGATGGTTGTTTGATTTTTGTTTATTAAAATAAATAACATTAATCAATATAGAAGAAATTTGAAGTAATAATAATTATCGCGACGACTATTCTAGGTGTGAATATATCGCAGGACCATAGAATCGTGACCGTTTCTAGATTTTCTGACTAGATAATTAGTAATTCTATAGGAATAAATCGCGGTACTTAGCTTTGTGACAATCGGTTTGTTTCACGGGATGGGTAAATATAAGTCTATCTGCGAATAAATCGCAGGGCTTATATTTTATTAATAGAGGGAGACTATGTGCGAATAAATCGCAGGGCTCCGCCCCGTGAACATTGTTTGTTCGCGGAATAGTCTATGGTTTTCAATATAAACCAAATCAAATATTTTTATTGCATTCATGTGTTTTTACAATATAGGTATAAGTAAGTTCTAACATGAAACCCGGTTAGGGCACGAGAACATAATAATAACTTTAACATCATAATAATAACATAACGTAATATATAATCCAATCTTTATTACTGTAATTACTCATCATATTATCTTACGAGTTTAAATGGGAGGTCAATTTTATTTCGCTAATTGAACTACAATGTGTCAAATTAGAATGAATTATTAATCTTTGAACAAATTATTTTTGAATCATTACTGTAACAATTTAATTATTTTTTGTTATTACTGAATCAATATTACTATTACTGAATTGATAATTTAAATATGAAATTGGAATAATTATGGTATTTTGTAGATTTTTAATTTATAATAATGATTTTATAATGCATGAAATGGTTTAGATATTAGGGAGTGTTCTGGATTTAATTTGTTACTTTTTATACTTTGGGATTGGTATTATTATTACTTCAGATTAGGTAAATTTGCATTTATTTTACTAAATAGTAGTACAGGTTTTAGGTAACGATCGTTACAGAGTTACAGCCGTACGAGGTTTTAGTAGCCGAAAACATGAGCATAAAAATTCGGTAGCAGCAGATAAAATGCTACCCAATGTTCATGTTGTGGCTCCCGAGGTAAATGAAACTGAGGAACAGGCTTCCGAAGTTGATTCAGAATCTAATTAATAATGGGATGTCATGATCACCTCAATAATTATACTGAAGTGATTTTTGTTGTAACAGTTGATTGATTTTATTTGCAAGTTTTGATTTTATTCAAACAATAATTATAGAAGAAACTAATGATAGAATTCATAAAAATAAGTATCGAGATGACTAAAGTCGAAGTGCGAATAAATCGCCAAAACCTTAGCATCGTGATCATTTTCAGATTTTCTAATTACATACTCGTAAGTCTATGTGCGAGTCAATTGTAGGATTAAGCATGGTGATCATCGGTGGAGCATACGGTGGAGGTCTTCCCCGCTTGGGCGGAGCCACGCCGTGACCTCGTGGATGCGATAGGCGGCAGCGACCTCTCGCGCCCTGCCCTGGTTCAGGCCATGGTACGGAGCGAGAGGGAATGGGAAGCCGTCTCCTCCTTCTGCGAAGCAGTAATGCTCGCGAAGGCGGAGGCGGGACGCGTGAGAGAGCATCAACAACGGAGTCGCCCTCACGCCCTCACCAGCAGCCGCCTCAGAAGACGCCTGGGACTTCCGGCGCCGCGAGACGATCTCCGGCCGCCATAGATCCGGGCCTGCGGACGGTGAGTAATGGGTAGCTCGCCGTCCAATCAGCAACAGGCCTATGAGTCGACGGCGCGTAGTGTTCCACGCGCGCCTCAAAGAGTTGTCAGCAAGAGACGGGGCCCGTCATGGCCGATGCCTGCCCGGGGGTTGAGGATAAATTCGAAACAGAGTTACCTCGCCCCTGGGCACTCAAAGGCAGGAAGAACAGGGGTGGGTTTTAGTCAGTAAGAGTCTGACACGCCCTACCGCTCCACCCAGAGCGGGAGAAGTCATACGATGATTTCCCACCCCACACAAAAAAAAAAGGATGGTGATCACTGATTGGTTTATGGTATAGATAATAGTGAGTATATGGGCGAATAAATCGCAGGATTTAGCCTATTGACAATCGATTTGTTCACTGGATAGCTGAATAGTGAGTCTATGTGCGAATAAATCGCAGGACTTGGCTTTGTGACAATCGATTGCATCACAGGATAGCTGAATAGTGAGTCCATGTGCGAATAAATCGCAGGACTTATAATTTATTAATAGCGGGAGTCTATGTGCGAATAAATCGCAGGACTTGGCTTTGTGACAATCGATTGCATCACTAGATAGCTGAATAGTTCGTCCATGTGCGAATAAATCGCAGGACTTATAATTTATT
Source organism: Polia nebulosa (assembly GCA_951329385.1). Lineage (NCBI taxonomy): Eukaryota > Metazoa > Arthropoda > Insecta > Lepidoptera > Noctuidae > Polia > Polia nebulosa. The sequence goes on along the minus strand of OX589613.1, from coordinate 6,591,646 downwards.
AATAACGGGAGTCTATGTGCTAATAAATTGCAGGGCTCCGTCCCGTAAATATTGTTTTGTACACGGGATAGTTTTCATATTTATGAAATGATTAATGTAAAATGTACAATCTTAATTATTAGAAATGGATAAGACTTGTTTCTTAAAATACTTAATTTTTTTTTTTTATATATTCAATAAAAAGGCAATATAAGTTTGTTAAAATTCACATTTGTTTGTAAATCTGACTCAACAGGCAGAGTGTTAGGTTATCACCTGATACGTGTATGAGGTCATACACGCTGTCAGGATGGTCGAGTGTTAGGTTTTCTTTTAATAATGCCTTGTGCATTTTCTTTATGAATTTAATTATTTATTTTTGCAACTTTAAAGTTGTGAATTGAGTGTTTTAGAATTTATTGGAATCTCACATGATGTAACATCCGGGAACGGTTGACGAATGGAGGGAGTCCCCTCCATTCGTTAGTTCGATGGTTGGGCAGTTGAGTGAGTGGGGGGGAGTCTGATCGTGGCGACCGAATACGACGGTTGTATTTACCTAAGAGGATATTAGTTGATGTTAAGTGTGATGTACTGAAGTAAACAATAAATGAATTATTTAAAAAGTGAAACCCGAGTGTTATTTCTATATCCAAGGGGTGATATTACATTCGCGACATGTAAAAATGCGGCTTTATCTTTAAAGTAGATAGGAATAGACAAGATTTTGGTAGCGTAAATAGCGCTCTCTCAATGGTTACGGATTGGTTTACGACAAATAACTTACTTCACAATGCAAAGAAAACTAAATGTATAAAGTTTGCCTTACCTAATGTTAGAAATCTAGGACCCAATGTCATCTTAAGTAAAGAAGTGCTTGAAACTGTAGACTCGACAGTTTTGTTGGGTATAATTTCAGACTTCAATGGGGCCCACATTTATCAAGCCTATCGGGAAGGATCAGCTCTGCTGTGGGGTAAAGCTGCAGACGTACAAAATATATTTGTTTTACAAAAACCTGCTGTACGAGCAATATACAGGCTCAAGAGTTTCCTTAAGATAATTTTTCAAAGAGATTGGAATTCTCACGATGGCATCTCAATTCATTTTTGCAAACATAGTATACATCATCTTGATAGGAGTGGGTGCTACATGGGTATTTACAATGACCATGGTTTTGTCCATGTTTCATTTTAAGACCCACTCTTTTGTAAGCTCTACTGAGGTCATCGAGCATTGTACTGAGGTCCTCTATAGTCTCAGCCATGACGACTATATCATCGGTAAATCGAAGATGAGTGATGTACTCGCCATTGATATTAATGCCTAGCCCTCTCCAGTCCAGAACCTTGAAGACATCCTCCATTGCGGCCGTGAACAGTTTCGGAGAAACGACGTCTCCCTGCCTCACACCCCGCTGTAGCAGGATAAGTTTCGAGGTCCGTTCCTGAAGTCGGACTGACATGGTGGCGTTTTCGTACAAATACTTCAACACCTCGATGTACCGATAGTTGATCTGGCACCTTTGGAGGGACTGCAGCACAGCCCAAGTCTCGATCGAATCGAAGGCTCTTCCGTAGTCCACAAACGCTAAGCAGAGGGGCTCATTATACTCTTCGGTCTTCTGTATAACCTGCCGCAGCGTATGTATGTGGTCCACGGTGCTGAAGCCTTTTCGGAATTCGGCTTGCTCGGGAGGCTGGAAGTCATCAAACCTGCACGCGAGACGGTTCGTGATGACTCTGGAGAACAGCTTGTAGACATGGCTCAGAAGTGAGATGGGCCTGTAATTCTTAAGCAGGGCATTGTCGCCCTTCTTACAGAAAAGTACCACCACATCTCTGCCTCAAGCCTGTGGCGTTTTCCCCTCGAGTATGACGGAATCGAACAGTTTCTGAAGGGCCTTAAGGACCGGTTTTCCACCTGCCTTCAGAAGTTCGGCCGTGATTCCGTCATCACCCGACTCCTTGTTGTTCTTAAGCTGCTTCAGAGCCATCCTAATCTCATACAGGCTGACGTCCAGGATGTCTTCGGTATAGTGTCGGGTCAATCTAGCTCTTGGGTTGTTAGCTAGATTCGCAGCGGGTTTAGTCGTTGACGTGTATAATTATCCATAGAACGTCTCGATCTCTCTCAGCAGCTCCGATTTGGCGGATATGGTTCTGCCATCGTCGGTCTTCAGTTTTGTGAGCTGGCTTTGCGCAATAGACAGCTCTATCCGCTCTATCGCGTCTATAATCCTTGCGGTATTAAAGCGGCGGAGGTCGCTTTTCAACGACTTGGAGATCCGTCTATTGAGCTGCCGGTATTTACACGCATCGTCTGAAGACTGCAGAATCATCTTCCACCTCTCCTTCATGATCTTGAGAGTAGGATCAGAGAGCTTCCTGTTCTTATCGGTACGGCGAGTCTTGAAGAACTTAGACCCGACCGTATGGACACTTTCCACGAACCCATTACTGTATTCGTTCACGTTCAAAAATATCTCTTCATGATTCTGGTCCCCTGGTACTTTGCGAGACTTTACCGCTCATGATTCCAGCCCCGGAAATACTTCTCATGGTTCTGGTCTCCTGGTACTTGGTGAGCGTAAACCGCTCGGTCAGCCTGACTTTGGATTTCTACTTCCACCTCAGCCTTCGCTAAGTTTTGTCATTTACCGGGATAAAAAGTAGCCTATGTGTTAATCCAGGCTATGACCTACCTGTGTGCAAAATTTCATTGAAATCCCTTCACCCGTTTTGGCGTTACCTTCAGCCAAACATACAAACATACACACACATACAAACAAACAAACATACAAACTTTCGCATTTATAATATTTAGTAGGATGATTTATTTTTTGGTGAATAAACATTTTATTATCTATTGGATTAACAATATCCATCAAAATGATTTGGAATAAAAAGGGCAAAACTTTTTTGACTGTCTTTATGTAGAACTTTGACATTCAAAAAGTTCTAGCTCTAAGCTTTATATTACTACTGCTCTCAGCAATATTAATACGAGGGCGGGTCAATAAGTCCGAGACTTTTTGAATTTCTGACCTCTTTACTGAAAAAGCAACACTACTCCTGTCAACAGGCATCTGTCAGTTGACTCCTGTCAAAATTTGAACTTGCTGCGTCAGTTAGTTTGTGTTTGACAGCTATCTTTATTAGACTACCCACTAATTTGAGGAAAAAATGGAAAAAAGTGAATTTCGTGTGCTTATTAAGCATTATTTTTTGCGAAAAAAAACCATTACCGAGACCAAGGCTAAGCTTGATAAATACTATGGGGACTCTGCACCATCGATTTCAATGGTAAAAAAGTGGTTTACTGAATTTCGTTGTGGCCGTACAAGCACTGAAGATGCCGAACGTCCTGGACGCCCAGTTGAGGTCTCTTCACCCGAAACAATCGAAAAAATTCACGATATGGTGTTGGCCGACCGAAGATTGAAAGTGCAAGAGATTGTGGAAGCCGTAGGGATCTCGCATGGCTCAGTGGTTTCAATTTTGAATGATCACTTGGGCATGAGAAAGCTTTTCGCAAGATGGGTGCCGCGTTTGCTCACAGTCGACCACAAACGCAATCGTGTAACAACTTCACAGGAAGGTTTGGCGTTGTTTAATCGCAATATGGAGGAGTTTTTGCGCCGTTTTGTAACCGTGGACGAAACATGGATCCATCACAACACACCAGAGACCAAACAACAGTCAAAACAGTGGGTTTCTAAGGGTGAATCGGCGCCAAAGAAGGCCAAGGTGGGTTTGTCAGCCAATAAAGTTATGGCGACTGTTTTTTGGGATGCACGCGGGATAATCCACATTGACTACCTTCAAAAGGGAAGAACAATCAATGGGGAATATTATGCCTACTTATTGGACCGATTCAATGACGATTTGAAAAAAAACCGACCGTTCTTTTCCACCAAGACAATGCAAGGGTGCACACATGTGCAGTTGCCATGGCAAAAATCTATGAATTGGGCTATGAATTGCTCCCTCATCCGCCCTATTGTCCAGATTTGGCTCCGAGTGACTACTTCTTGTTCCCAAACCTGAAGAAATAGCTTGGTGGAAAAAGATTTGACTCCAATGATGAAGTCATCTCGCAAACAAAGGCCTATTTTGAGGACCTCGACAAATCATATTTTTTGGAAGGGATAAAAAAATTGGAGAAGCGTTGGACAAAGTGTATAGAGCTCAAGGGAGACTACGTTGAAAAATAAAATTTATTTATCAAAAAATCTGTGTTTTATTCCAAAAGTCACGGACTTATTGACCCGCCCTCGTATTATTACTTTGGATTTTGATTCCTACAGTGTTTTTTTAACGTGCTACCCTCTGAAAATATCACTCTTTATAATTAAACTTTTCACGCGGGCCAAGCCGCGGGCGGAAGCTAGTACATTTATACACCAAGACCAGTGATATCCACAATTTTATTACCAGAAACTAACATTAACTACATACTCCTTCCCACCGTCTTCGTAAGGTTCATGGCTCGTTTGTGGGTCTCAGTATCCGCTTTTATAATAAGCTACCCCTTTCTTTTCTTGACCTGCATTTTAATGAATTTAAAACTGAAGTTAAATCTAGCCTCTGTTCGAAGGCATACTATTATAACAAAGACTATTTATATGATAAGAATAGTTGGTCGCTGTGTTGAACGCAAGACAATGTTACACTTGATATTTTTTCTCCATAATTAGCTTATGACAGATTATGAGTTCCTAAAATAATTGTTTACTAATTTTACTGTGATGGCACTTGTGGCTTCGAATCACAGTCCTATCGATAGATACAACCGTTGCACGTGTAAGCGGGCACACCAGTTATGTGTGGAGGCTTCTTTAATGTGGTTCAGGGTTCTTCGTTCAGGGGTTAATGTTTATGCTTGAGTTTTTCGATTTTTGACGGCATAATGGAGTGTGCTAGCTAACAAATGGCGGATAATTTAATTTTATGAATGTTTTTTTACGACATATCTTTATTTTTTTTTTCTGTTTTACATTCTGTTACATAAATATAATGTTAAGATTATTGCTTATAATTATACAGATTCAAATTCTTTCAACTAACAGACAGATGTGTAGCTGAGGAGTTTGTTGCGCCACTTCTTCTTCACAGCTAAAACACTAGGAAGTGGTGACGGATGGGCGTTTTTGGAGGACTGTCTTTATGTAGAACTTTGACGATCAAAAAGTGCTGGCTCTCAGCCTAGTTTGAATAAATCACTTTTGATTTTGATTTTATGCATTGACTGTAGAAATTACCCCTTATTTATCATCATTTTAATTTTAACATACCTACCAAATAATTTGTGTTTGCTCTCGCATGATTAATAATTTTTAGGGTTCTGTACCCGAAGAGTAACCACCAGGACCCTATTACTATGCTTCCGCTGTCCGTCCGTCTGTTAGCGGGCTGTATCTCACGATCCGTAATAGCTACACAGTTGAAATTTTCACAGAATGTGTATTTCTGTTGCCGCTAGGACAACAAATAATAAAAATATATAAAAACATAAGGTGGGCTCTCAAGGAACCCCTCTTAAAAAAAAATACAAAAGAAAACACGTTTGTAGACACGTGTTTTTTTTTTGTTTTCTTTTAGTTTGTTTTTTTTTTTCAATGTGCGAGCTCGACTTGCACTTGGGCGCTTTTTCTTTTCTTATTTCGCATGCATCCATATTTTTACGCCTCTTGGCACAACACGACCTATGAACTGAGAACTTTATTCACTAACAAATAAAAAAATTATTATTGATTATTATTGATAAAATACTGTTCAAATTGATAGAATTCTGCGTAATAGAATGGCTTAATGTTCCGACAAGCATGTCTGATAACTATGTAATGTGATATTAATGTTTGGAACTTTATAGGCAATAAAATAGTAAGGTTGTAGTAATGTTCATTTCAAGCCGAAGCATAAATGCAATATTTACCTCGCTAGGTGGACAGATGATCATAAAGTAACTTACACAAAAAAAATCGTCTTGGGGTTATCAGAAGTTGTGTTCGTACCAAGCTTTTAACGCGCTTGTTATGTATTAAAGAAGCTTGTTATACTTTTAAACAGCAAATTCTTTTTATTGCTGATGTTCTGTACTGTTTTTTTTTTTTTTTTTGGGGGGTGAGAAATCATCTTATGACTTCTTCCGCTCTAGGGTGGAGCGGAAGGGCGCGTCAGACTCTTACTGACTAAAACTCACCCCTGTTCCTCCCTGCCCTACGCGCCCGGGGGCGAGGTAACTCTTTCGAATTTATCCTCAACCCCCGGGCAATGTTCTGTATTGTAAAGTCACTTTCTTAAGATTCCTGTCTTTTCCAATAGCCAAAACAACAATTTGTACGAAACAACCTTTTTAATCGGTTTTCATAATACTCGTGCCACATTGCACGGTTACTCTTTAATAAAGGAACAAACAAGGCTATGGCTATTATTTGCAAGCTTAATATTATGGCTCTTATTAAGATGGTAAGTTTAATTAAATCAAATATTACAAAAATCAACATCGATACATTACTTAATACAAACATCGCCGTCGCTATAGATAAACGACGAAAACTATCTTTCCTTCTATTCTTTTTGGAAACCGCATAGGAATTTGAGTTTATACAAAAAAACAGAGAATTCACAACTTTTATAAAAATAATCAAGTTTATAAACGAAGGCATAAGGTTGCACGTGAATAAAGCACAAATATTTATAAACAAATTACTAATTCTTTCTTTATCACCTTTTACTGCTGCATTAATAATGAGTAGAATCAGTACACAAATGATCCATATTACCAGAGGCACGGCCCAAGCAAAGATGGAGCCTTTGACGTACTTATTTTCAATATCTTTATGAAAAACTTTAACAATGTTAACGTAAAACATGTAACACATTGCCAACAACCAACAGTTATACACAGTCGTTAGATAAAAAAAACTGATTAACCAATATAAACCGTAGCATTGTGTGAAATCAATAGTCTTTTCTTCGCAATGCATAACAGTAACTGACACAACCGTTAAACGTAATAAATTCACTAGAATCGCACTGAGATATACGTAGTTGTTGAAATTGCGAAACTTCCTGATGAGGTACCACGACGTCACTCCGTATATGAACGTGACCAGACTCAAGGTGAACTGAGAATAGTGTCCGATCATATAGACGTGAACGATTGATGGCTCCAGGTAGCAATCGTTGATTGTAGAGCAAATGGGCACACTGTAGTTATAAGCAGCCATGACAAAAATCAAATTGGATGCTGTTATTCAGATACTATGATTTTATTACTCTTCACAATTTCAAAAACGTAGGTGACAAATAAATCTGTAATTAATACTAAACTTGAAATAGTAAAAGATTCACACCCCCGATCACTTCAACAGGGACTGAAACCAACTAACGTGATCAGACCAGAGTTCGTGCACTTAGTGAACTGAATATCGGTACTGATTACCTTGTCTTATCGGTCGTAATTGTCAATAGAAACCTATGATAACGCCGTCACTCATGAAGGTTTTTAATGACACCATTTTAGGGTTCCGTAGTCCTAACAAGGACAAGAAGTAACCGTTATAGTTTTCTAAATAATACGATCACTGTAGCGAGCTTTACTTTGATGCTAGTTGTGACATCATATCGCGGCATTTGGCGTTACACTAAAACCTTTTTATGATATTTTGGTCTCTTTTTTAGCAGTTACACATGATGCTGAGGTATACAGGCTGCAACAGAAATGGTTGGTTATATGTTAAACTTTCCTCATGAAATTAATACTCTATTCTGATAAAAATGTACCTCCTATAATGATTTTGATCAGCTAATGATAAGTTTATACGGAAAGTCCAACTTATCAAGAATTGACTATGAGTTTTGGCTACGCGAAGCGGTGTATTGTGAGTTCGGTGAGTTACAACGGGAAACCACGTGCTGCTGGAAAAAGACAGAGAAAACCGGCAGCGAGTCTTAGGAATGGAACGCACATACCTGTATATCCTGGATACCAGTCCTTTGCGTTTTCACAACATCAATTGTCACCTTTACACTAAACACTATAAACGAATAAAGTTTAAGAGCGTACCACTTAGCGACAGCGACGACATATCAGCCATTTAAGTTTTTTCGAGCGTTGACTACGCGATTGGTCATTCGTTCCTTCTCATTCACACGAGTTTGACAGGTTTTATGCGGGACAAGGATAGATGGCAGGAGATAAAACCAACCAAATAAATAGTCGAGCAATGCTATCAAGTAAAATTAATTTACCGCAAAATCTAGAATAAGAACAACTAAGTTTGCTTGAAGAAAGTTGTTCATTTCCATAGGCACAGCATCTAAAATTTGATCTCGTGTTTCCCTGTATAGGTAAGGTACTTGACTTTTAATACGTCTGTTGTCAAGTTATCACTTACAATTTTTTTTTTCGGTTGGGCAGTCATCCTATGACATCTATGAAATGTAACAGATGTGGGAAGGGATTTATTGATGTCATTGGATGAAGTTATCACAACACTGCGTTACCAACACGTTGAAAATTTGCTATAAGCACATGTCCAGAAGCTAAGACAACAATGTCGACAGTATCACTAACACAGATATGTCGTAGGCTTGTTAATGCTACCAAAAAAAAAATTAGTCTTAGCAATAAAATCATAAAATATTGTTTTACATCTTCAAATATATATTGAATACAGTTTAACTTACATGCTACAATAACAACATTCAGCTGATGCAGTCAATATTTAGTAATTTGTTATGGTTTGCAGCATCACGAGATAGTCCTATTCATTCGCTTCACATAAACCTCGTACCATAATGTCCGGTTACTCTTTAGCAAAGGAACAAATAAAGAAAGAACGATTGTTTGACAGCTGAAAGTGATAACTCGTAATGACAAATAATAATTGAACAGACCCGCTATTATATAAAACAAAACGTTGACGTTGGTCAACATAAACATAGCCATCGCTGTAGACAAACGACGCCAGTTTTCTTTATTTCTTTCATTTTCAGGAACCGCACACGAATTCTCGTCTTTACAAAAAAATAGGGATCGAACAAGCTTTATAAAAACAAATATGTTTATAAACAAAGGCACAACGTCGCACGTCAGTAGAGCGCCAATGATGACAATGAGAACAATTATTTTTTCTTGATCACCTTCCAATGCTTGTTTAATAATAAAAAAAATCACAAAACTAATGATAAATCCTATTGTAGGCATACCCCAGGCAAAGAGGGAGCTTTTAAGATACTTCTTTTTCATATCTCCATCAAAAACTTTCACAACATCAACGTAAAACATATAACAAATTACTAACAACCAGTAGTTAAACACTGTTGAAAAAAACATAAAGATTAAGAAGTCATTAAATGAACTAAACACTTTTTCATTATACATTCCAGTTAATGACAATACACTCAACCGACATAAGTTCACTAGGATTGTGTTGAGATATACGTAGTTGTTGAAATTGCGAAACTTCCTTATGATGCACCACGATGTCAATCCGTATATGAACGTCACCAGAGACAAGGTGAGCTGAACATAGTGTAAAATTAAAAAATATAGAACAGTTGACGGGTCTTGAACATTCGTATCACTCACTGTAGATTTTTTGTCAATGGCAGTCATATTATCAACCATCATGAGTATGAAACATGGTAATCACGCTCATATATATGTAGGTGGTTTTTCATGACTGTTTTCTTGAAAACATTAACACAGAATCCCGTTTTTATTCTCAGCAGTCGACACTTAGAAGTTTCTCATCAAACATTACTGTAACAGGGTCAGAACCAAACTAGTGCGCCTAAACCAGATTCTGCGTATTAGTTATCTACAAATCGATTTGATTTACCTTAACTAATCTTGTATAGTTTGTAATCGCACTTACTGGTAGTCAATAACAAGCAAAGCAAAGCTATAAAGCTTTGCTTTATGTCTATTTATGCGACATTTATGTATACAGGGTGTAACGGAAAGGTGTGGTCATATTTTAAGAACTGCATCTGCCCGTCGATATGAACAAGTTTCTTCAAGAATACCTGAGGAATTTCTAAAAAAAAATTTTACCTCACATACAAATATTGATAGCTGATGATGACTTTATATGGAAAGTCCAATTTTTTTTTGGGAATTTTCTATTTTTTAACCGACTTCGAAAAAGGAGGTGGTTATCAATTCGGATGTTTGTATTTTTTTTTTTTTTATGTATGTTCAGGCATAACTCCGTCATATATTGACGGATTTGCAAAATTCTTTTTTTGTTCGAAAGGGGTTTATTCCGAAATGGTCCCATTTAAATTTCAAAAAGATCTGATGATGGGTTTTGGAGACAGACAACAGAACTCTTCAAAAATTGACAGCAAATCAACCGCGATTGCTGCTATCGTATGTCTATGAATTGTTAACACTGTTTAATGGGGAACCACAACTAAAAAGTGAAAAATAAAAAACTTTTTTACAAAAATTAGAACCGACTTCAAAAAAAAGTGCAAAATAACTTTAATTTCGGAAGTCGGTGTCAAAAAACGAAGACACAAAACAAGAACACCGACTTCCGAAATTAAAGTTATTTTGCACTTTTTTTGGAAGTCGGTTCTAATTTTTTGTAAAAAAGTTTTTTCTTAGAGAAAGTTGTTCTTATCCATGGGCAGAACCGGTTCTTAAAATATGACCACACCTTTCCGTTACACCCTGTATAGGTAATTCAATAAATGGTGTAAACACAATGGATTCATTTTAATTTCTTAGTCGGCCTAGTAACTCTATGGATTTTTGGACTGTTGTTTATTATTTTAAACGGGCAGTAAACATGTAAAATTTTGAAGAAAAAAAACATTTTTTTGCGTTTTTATTTAAACGTTGAGAGTCTGTTAAACCATGAACTGACTTAATATTTTCATAATAATAAAAATAAAACCCCTTTATTAGTCCGCATGTTGTAACGGGCGGCTACGTATACGTAACCCTACCCACTGAGAATGGCACGACACGCCCTTGGCCGTTTTTTTTTTTTTAAACTAGTGTAATAAAACCGCTCACTCCAGTATAAAATATTATATTAATTACTGCTTTATCAATAATACAATATTATAGTGCTATTACTTCTATTAGCTTTAATATAAAATTATGCTAACTGTACACCAATAAGGCAATAGACCAATTGTGTGACCGATCTCGACGAGCGCCAACGGAACAAGGCCGTTCTTCAAGCCGTCGCCCGCCATAACGCTACACCGACAACTTTCCACAGACAATCACAAATTCAACGTTTCGGTGCTGCCAGCACAATTAGTCGATTGCAATAAATAGTGGAATACAAAATAAACAATTAATATTCAGATTAAATAACAAAACCTTACACTAGTATATGTACTCGTATGTATGATAATTATATAACTTGACATACAAATATTAATATCTAAAAATGATAAATGATTTAACGCGTCAGGCCCCTTGCGTTACCATAAGGTAACGCAACAATATGTTTTTAATTGTGTCTGCTAATGAGGGACTTGGCGCGATTTAAATCGTTCAACATTTTTAGATAATATATATTATTATCTAAAAATGTTGAACGATTTAAATGGCAATGTTGCCAGTCTTCTGGGCGCGTTTCCAGATGACAGCGATGTGGATGACTTCGACGCCTGAACGTATTTTGTTTATGTATATATACAGAGTGGTGATGACAATACGACATTAAATTAAAGCTCGCATACCTCAAGACGTTCTCAGTCTACATACAAAAAATCATTTGAATATATCCAGTAGTTTAGTAACAGGAAATTATTTTCGATTTTTAACATTTGCTACATGATGTATCTGATAATAGGGAAACACTGTCAGGTTAACGACCCACATCGGTATAAACATCAAAACATTAAAGCCACGTTGCCAACTCGCTACTTTAACACTTTCGCCAAATTAGTATTTTCATCTGATTTAGTGAAAATTATACCTTAACTCTGAGTAATAAGAGTCATAAAGCGTGTCATCAGAGTTGGATAAGAAAGTAACGAATGCGGAAATTGCAATGCACTCATAATATTAATAAAAAATTTAGTGTGTGCGAAAGAGATAAATCTAGTTTCGTTTGTTACTTCGCTTTCTTGAAGAAATTTGCTACAACAAATTTATGTTAGTGTGTCGCCGGCCGCCGCGATCCTGTGACGAGTCACGCGTCCTCAGATGCCGCTAACTTTCGTTCGCGCCGCGCGCCCGCCTTGTTGAGGGACTTCCCCGCCGCTCGTGTTTTTTGTAAATTCATTTACGACGGTATTAGTGCGAAATTGGACGCTTTATTTTGGTGACAGGACACGTAACGTTTTAATAGGTATTTAGTTAAACAGTGAGTGAATTGTGCGAAATTAGACGCTTAGTTTTTATTGTTTTCGTGTTTTTTTTTAACGCAACCCAACTTGTAGTTCAGGTGTTGACCATACAACTATTCTTAAATTTTAAAACGCGACAAACGGAAGCCGTATAAATACAAGAAATTGCATGCATTGTTACCTAGAGACAAACCAGTTAGGTAAAACTTCTGTCGCTGGATTGAAAATAAACATTTCGAGAATCCGGATTTCTTGTACAATGTGATGTGGACTGATGAAAGTACATTTACAAGGAACGGTTTATGGAACAGACAGAATATTCGTTACTGGAGCCGCGTGAATCCGCGTCTAGGACGGGAGACTTCGCACCAGTACAGATTTGCTGCCAATGTTTGGGCTGGCATTGGTTTGCAGCTGTGATTCTGTGCTAAATAATCTGTGATTTAGTGTAATTTTACTGAGCATTAATCCATAATTAAAAGCCAAAAAATCAAGTCACTACAGGACCGCGCGTTGTTGCCGCTCTTACGACAGGTTAGTGAACTCATATTTATAAGTGGTGTTCTATTTCGTTTCTAGTTTTATGCCATTTAGTTTGTTTGAAATTTTTATTTTTTTATTTTCGATGTTATGATATTTTTGATAGCTTAAACTTATTCTTATAAACTAGTATTGTCCGTGTTTTCATTTATTGTCGTATTGTCTTCTCCACCCTGTATATACGTGGTTAGTTTAAGATTTTTAGTTTTAGGGTAGATATAGTAAATTATTTTATTTTCATAGTGTGATATCGTACGGCATTCTGTTGTGGGGAAATGCCGCCAATATTCAGACAATTTTTGTTTTACAGAAAAGGGCTATTCGTGCAATTTATAAATTAAGTCCCAGACACTCCCTCAGAGACAAATTTAAAGAGATTAATATTATGACTGTTCCCTCTCAATATATTTATGAGAATCTCATGTATGCACATAAAAATATTAATCTGTTTAAAAGATACAGTGATATCCATAGCATAAATACTAGGAACAAACACAAATTTATTGTACATAAAACCAGGCTCAAGAAAAAAATAGGTGGTTCGTTTAGATGTCAATGTATACGTTTCTATAATAAACTGCCTAGCCAAATTCAAGAACTTAGCATCATTATTAAAAATCATTTATTGAACGTAAGCTATGCCAGAAAGCTTTTTACACAATGAATGACTTCCTTGAGGACAAAAAGGCGTGGGATTGAGCTGCTTCAATGATATACATGAGTCACTGTTTTCATATGTACTAGTTATATATAAACACTGATGAAGTCTTTTTTTTTTTTTTATATTCGTTTTTGACATGAATACTTGTTTATTATTATATTATATTTTTATTTATTTTTTGCTTAATTATTGCTAATGTGAGGACTATGTGGTTTATTATTATTATTTTCGCTTCCTTTTTACAGTAATTTTTAACGTTGTCTGACAGTTTGAGTACTTTTGCGGCCTACCCAAATGTCCTTTCTTTAGTATTGTTCATCAAGTCATTGAGCTCCTTAGTGGTTTTAAGTTGAGCTATTCGACTATTGACAAATGCTTGCACTGACTAAACGGGTCCACTCAAATATGTGTGGTTCTTTCTTAAAAAGACCATTACAGACACTAGGCTGCATGGTCCTCATATAGAATCATATAGAATAATGTGAATGCGAGAACTATGTATGTCGTTATATTCATGTAGATTTTATGATTGTCTGGCAATTTGAGTATTTTTGCGGCCTACTAAAATGTCCTTACTTTGGTATTGTTCGTCGGTTCGTTGAGCTCCTCAAAGTTCTGAGTTGAGCTTCGCGATGACTGACAAATGCTTGCACTGTCTGGACAGGTCCACTCGAATTTGTGTGTTGCTTTCTTCAAAAACCCCATCCCAGACATAAACGTACATGGTTCTCATATGATTTAACCAGTACACATTGTATGGATTTGAACACTTTAAAAGAGACTTTGACCTCTGAGTTTGTTTCGGTGTTTCTTCTCAGGGTAGTCAGCTAGGAAACACCGGCCTCATCTAGCTTAAACTTACAAAAAACATTGACGTGTAAAAGTGTTCCTTGTAACCTATTTACTGAATAAACATCATTTATCATTTACCGACTTCAAAAAAGAAGGAGGTTTTCAATTCGAATGTTTATATTTTTTTTATTTTTTTATTTATGTATGCTCGGGCATATCTCCGTCCGTCGTCGTCCGGGTTTATTCCGAAATGGTCCTATATAAATTTCATATAGGTCTTATGTTGGGTTTCGAAGACAGACAACGGAACTATTCAAAAATTGACAGCAAATCAACCGCTATTGCTACGATCGTGTGTCTATGAATTGTAAACACAGTTTAATGGGGAACTTAAAAGTGAAAAATAAAGAACTTTTATACAAAAAAATAGAACCGACGTCCAAAAAGAGTGCAAAATAACTTTAATTTCGGAAGTCGGTGTCAAAATACGAAGACGCAAAACCAGAAAGTTACCAGTTGATTTCATAAATATGTAAATTTACAAGGAAAATTTATATTTAAAATGAATATCATTTTTAAGTTCATTATAAAGGAATGCATAATTACATAATCAATAAAAACAACGACCACGTGGGCCATATCCACGTGGTCGTGTACACCGTTTTAAACAAATTTAAATCTGGTTTTGAACTACGGATCTTGCTTTAAAACAGTTTATTTACGACTGTACACACCACCATCTTTCATACTCTGGGCTGCTACTGAGAAATTCCTAATAGAAAAACCTAATGACTTCTCCCACTCTAGGTGGCGCAGGAAGGAGTGACAGACTAAAACCCACCCGTGTTCCTTTTTTTTTTTTTTTTGGGGGGTGGGAAATCATCCTATGACTTCTTCCGCTCTAGGGTGGAGCGGAAGGGTGTGTCAGACTCTTACTGACTAAAACCCACCCCTGTTCCTCCCTGCCTCGAGTGCCCGGGGGCGAGGTAACTCTTTCGAATTTATCCTCAACCCCCGGGCAGGCACCGGCCTTGGCAGGCCCCTTCATTTTGCTGACAACTCTTTGAGGCGCGCGTGGAACACTACGCGCCGTCGACTCTCGGGCCTGGTGCTGATCGGACGGCGAGTTACCCACTACTCACCGTCCGCAGGCCCGGGTCTACGGTGGCCGGAGATCGTCTCGCGGCGTCCGAACCCCCTGGCGTCTCAGGCGGCGGTTGCGGCTGGGAGCGCTAGGGCGACTCGGCTGTGTTCGAGTCTCCCTAGCGTATGCCGCCTCCCTCTTCGCGAGCATTACTGCTTCGCAGAAGGAGGAAACGGCCTCCCATTCTGTCTCGCTCCGTACCATGGCCTGAACCAGGGCACGGCGCGAGAGGTCGCTGCCGCCTATCGCATCCACGAGGACACGGCGGTGTTCTGCCCAAGCGGGGCAAACCTCCACCGTATGCTCCACCGTGTCCTCTGGGACCCGTGTTCCTTCAGTTGCCCATTGCATCCCAGGGCATTGCATACCTAACTCTTTCGAACAATCTCTGGAACCTGGCAGGCATCGGCCCTAGCGGGTTCCGTCAATTATTGCTGACATCTCTTTGAGGTGCGCGTGGAACACAACGCACCGTCAACCCGTTATCAGGCAACGAGCTTCCCATTGCTCGTCGTCCACAAGCCCGCGCCTACGGTGGTCGGGAATCACCCTACGACTACCGACGCCCAGGGCATCCCCTGCGGCGGAGGAATGCAGGACACCACTCTCGCAGTTGCTCTTAATACCACGAGACCGACGGGGCAGAGAATGAGGTGTATGTAGTATGTATGCACTTAGTAAATAAGATCGATGTTATAAAATACATTGCATTAGTATATGATTGGCATTAATAAATGGTAATCGATCGGCTTCAGTTGTTTCAATAACATTAGTTCCCTTTTTTTTGTGGGGTGGGAAATCATCCATTGACTTCTCCCGCTCTGGGTGGAGCGGGAGGGCGTGTCAGACTCTTACTGACTAAAACCCACCCCTGTTCCTTCCTGCCTCGAGTGCCCAGGAGCGAGGTACCTCTGTTTCGAATTTATCCTCAACCCCCGGGCAGGCATCGGCCATGACGGGCCGCGTCCCTATTGCTGACAACTCTTTGAGGCGTGCGTGGAACACTACGCGCCGTCGACTCTCGGGCCTGGTGCTGATCGGACGTCGAGCTACCCATTACTCGCCGTCCGCAGGCCCAGGTAACATTAGTTCCCTACAATAAAACGTATCAAATAATAATTATGCAATACTAGCTTTTGCCCGCGGCTTTGCCTGGGTAGTTGGCATACTGCAGGGATTAAAATGTAACCTATATGATTAATCCAAGCTTTAAACTATTTCACCCACGTCACAGAAAGGAGGCCTGTGTCCCAGCAGTGGGGACATTAAAAGGCTGATGATGATAAACTATTTGTGTGCCTAATTTCATCTAAATCAGTGCAGCCGTCTTTGTGCAAACCGGAAATAACTTTAATTAAATACAAAATTTCATCCACCTTTTCACCCCCTTAAGGGTTGAAATTCTAAAAAAACCGTTGCGTTAGATTCCAACCATAAGCCTAGATAATAAATTTAGTGATTTTTACTTCAAAAATGAAGTACTTTCCATACACAACTTCATCCTATTTAACCTTTCGGGGGTGGAATTATCAACAACGCTGAGACACGTATAAATTAATTTTCAATCGTCAGCCTCAACACAAAATTTGATGATCCTAACTTTAAAACTGATGAACTTTTATATAAACTGCCATCCTCTATTTTACCCCTTTAGGGGTGGAATTTCCAAAAATCCTTCGTAAGTGGATGCCTACATAGTATGAGGTATGTATGTGCAAAATTTTATGTCTCTAGATCCAGCGGTTTGGGCTGTGCGTTGATATATCAGTCAGTCAGTCAGTCAGTCAGGACTTTGAATTTTATATTTATAGATTGCACAGTTGAATAACCCTACACATCACATAGTGATGATGTCAGTTGTGCAATAACTTATGTAAGTTTTGTTGTGACAGATGATGATATACCATTAGGCATATGAAGCCATCTTAGTTTGCAAAATGAGCAACTAAGATAAGATAAGAATTTCAAATATTCCCAGAAATAACGACGAAAATTGTCTAGAGTAACATATATTTTTTTCAAAGAAATAACACTAGTCATTAAGACGTGATGTTCAAATAAAAACCATTAAAAGTCGTATAACTGCGCCTTTACCCTGTAGGTGCTGCTTAGACTTGAACTTGAACTTGAGTTGATAACTACTTCAATTTAATTATGTTGATGACTCGTTTTATGTAATTATAGTTGTGACTAATTTGATTGTGTTTTGTTTGACTTCATAATGTGATGAAATATTTTACTGTTGTTAATATGGGTTATGCTCTATTTATTTAAACCATTAATTGGCTCTCGTTTGACCACTATCTCACCTGATGGTAAGCGATGATGTGGTCGAAGATGGAGTACGCTTGCTTCTTAGCAAGCGTACTCCATACTACTCACTTCTCACACTTTTCGTTTCTTAATAACCTATTCTCTCTCAACTTAAAGACTCCTTAAAGTTTGTAGCTATCAGGAAACAGACTCTGGCAGGGAATTCCACTCCTAAGCTCTTCTCTTCTTCTTAGCACTCACAATGAATGTGTTCCTAAAACTTTTTAGTGCGTGTGTGTGGGATGTCCACCAAGTACCGGTGGCGCATCGCCGTACATCTAATGGTCCGATGATGGAACAGGGCTTGGCGGAATTAGATTATGCAATTCCATTGTTTAAATGTAATCGACAGAAAACTCTGCGTCGATGCTCAAGACTTTGGAGCTTCGACTCGACGAACTTATCATTGCCAATGATCCTCTTGGTTCGTTTCTTAATTGACTCAAGCACATCAAGCTGGTATCTGACTGATCCGTCCCAAAGGTGAGAGAAGTACTCCATACACGATCGAATTTGCGCTTGATAAAGTTTAAGCAGCTGTTCCCGCGTGAAATACCGTCTCACTTTTGCTAGAATTCCCAACTTTTTGGCAGCCAGTTGAGCCGTTGCCTCGATATATGGCCCAAAATTTAGAGTGGTTGTTTATGTGACACCAGTGATCAAGATGATCAGTTACAGGTAGTTTATTATTATTAGATGTCTTATAAGTACAATTGGCAAGGATTGGATGATTTAGTTGCCCGTGTAAGCCTATAGCTTCCTAACCCTACAAAGATTGGGAAATATATGTAATATAACCGTATAATTGTAAACACTGTTTGTTTATAAAAATCACATAAAATTGTTATAATCATCATCATCAGCCTTTTAATGTCCCCACTGCTGGGGTATAGGCCTCATCTCTGTGAGAGGGTGTGGGCCGTCATCCACCACGCGGGCCCAATGCGGGTTGGTGGATGTCACATGTCTTCGAATTTTTGGTTCTGGGATATGCCGGTTTCCTCATGATGTTTTCCTTCACCGTTTTGAGAGCAGTGGTGATGAAATAATTTACACAAAGTAAAGCGCCTGCCTGGGTTTGAACTCACGACCTACAACTTGTAAGTCGCGGCCAATACCACTGGGCCACCACTGCTCTCATGTTTATTTATTGTAAACATTTAAAATTGTAAAGACTCGGAGACATTGTAAATTATCAAATTTGGATAAGATTTAGTGTTCTAGGAATGATGTAATCATAATAATATATAGAGAGTTTACACTCGCAAGATTTATTACAAAATTACGGTGTTTTGCAACTACCCGGTAACATAATTAATATAATATATAAAAGAAATACAGCGTTTCACAGTTATAATAACACATTTATTTTACACGTAGACGTTTATTATCTACACACCTTCCTACATTTTTTTTTCTTAGTTTCTTAGTATTATTTTTAGATGTAGGTACTATTTCACCACACCTCATAACGTTATGATAAACTCGGGTTTTATTACATTTGATGAATCAACAAACGTATTTTACCTACCAAGCTTTACTCACAAAAACAAACACTTCGAAAACACTTCCTGCTTTTTGTTTTCTGAATTTTGCTCAACAATCTTGTCGACCGAAATAATTCCAATAATCCAACTGAATGGAATGCATCTCTATCACGGAATGTTCGTTGCTATTTTTTGCGCAAAATATTGCTGCCATAATTCTCTATTACTCCTCACTAAAGGAAGAAATACGTCAATTGCTATTTGTTGCAATTTGGACATTACTGCTCTTATTGTGAATGTAATGCTCATAATGTCCCAAATGAAAGAAGACAACACTATGACATCACTCAAGAGGAACAACAACGTGGCTATGTAAAATCGACGCCAATTGTTCGTCGATGTAGTCGTTTTCGGTTTGAAACAATTACAAAGAGCAAACAGAACAGCACCATATAAACAACAGTTTATCATTAAAGGCGACACTATTATAAAAACTTCCACAGCATTAGCGACATAATCCATAGTAGAACCAGATGAATACACGTGTAAATGTCTCTCATTGAAGTATATGAATACATAATATGTCAGAAAAGTTAAAAAAGGTACACCCCAAGCAAACAAACAACATTTTAAGTACTTTCTTTTCACATGTCCTCGAAAAACTTTCACAATATCCACGTAGAATATATAACATATCACCAACATCCAATAGTTCTGCACTGCTGAGAAGTATGTGCAAATATAACGGCATATATCGAAGATATCTTTGTCATCAATCACAATAATTTGCATCACACCGGGTATGATGATCGAGACTGTTATTAGTCGCAGTAAACTGGATATGATGGCGTTGATGTAGACAAAGTTTCTGAAGTGTCGGAACTTCTTGATGAGGCACCATGACGTTACTCCGTAGATGAATGCGGCGAGGGTCAACACCAGCACGAGATACTCCACAAGGAAAGACACGAGATCCGGTCGGAAGGCTGTCGTGTTTGGTACGGGAATTTTGCTATAGTGAACATCACTGTCCGACATAGTGAGATTGTCGCCAAACGCTGCGTACGTATCGTAACACGACCACACCGTCTCTGCGATACAGTCGCAAATGGAGGCTTGTGACTAATAGAACCTTTATATATACGAATCACAGGAAAACCCACCTTATAACTTGCTTAGCTGGGGGAATAACCAGTATGGGTTCCGCACACATTTGTCAATCTTTGCACGTCGAGTTCGCGATCGCTGAACCCTGCCAGATCTCTCTTCGTCATCATAAGTACTTATGTTGAATTACACGCTAATTACATGTTTCAACTAGGTAGCATGGTTCACATATCTGTCACAGAGTTAAAAATATAGAGGCCAGCGGAAATCAAACTAGTCTACGCGTTGAAATGTTGAATAGTTGTGGAATTGCTTTAGATGACTATATAGTAACGAAAAACCATTTCGATGTCGGTTTACAATGGAAAACTTAAGCAACTTACCTGTTAAAGCCAGGTGACTTGAATAGTCGATAGAAAGTATTTTATTTAGTGCTTGACAAGTTTATTTATTTGTTTATTTATTTATTAAACTGACGAACACTATCTTTACAGCATGACCCCAGTACAATAGTGGTTTCCAAACACCCAACCAATAAATAGGAAAATCAACTTACGGCTTATATTAAAGAATCTAAACTTTAAAAATATAAAACAACTTAAAAATCATCTGAATCTGCAAAAATACTTATTTAATTAGGTAATAAATTTCAAACTAAAAACTTTTTTTTTAAATGTTTTAAAATAATAACCTAAAATATTAAAAATAATTAACACGGTATATTAATATTTAAATATAACTAACAAAATTCAACAAAACTCTTGCGAATTCACTCAGATTGCACGAAAATATGTCAAAATGTGTGGTGTTCTTGATAACAGTTTGGTTTTGGCAGCAGGCACGGCCAGCAGTGGCGGTCGCCGCCGTTAGTCGATTGGATAAGACGGTACGTTCAATTCTTTCTCATAACCAAACCCAACCCAACTACAAATACCACGTGTCGCCATCGCTTAGCCGCACTAGTCCCAAAAATATACAATTTGAATATTCAATAAACGTCAAGTTTGATTGCGATGTATACTAATGTTTTGACGTGTAAAAGTGTAAACCTACTTACAAAAATAAAATCATTTATCATTTACTTTAAACCCAAGATGTTGTGGTCCATAAAGATAAACAAGGAAAAGAATGAAAAAAAAATAAACTACTTGAGCACAAAACGCATAATTGAACTGAGAACATAAAAAAATAGGCATACAACTATTAATTGCACAATTTAATATGAGATAATGTTAAAAACGTGTAACTAAACGTATCTAAAGTGCAATTTTAGAAACTAACTTTTTCCTACGACTTTTCTCCAGTAACATTTTTTATATACATAAATATTTTTTTAGGTTCTGTACCCGAAAGGTTACCCCAACGGAACCTTACTTAACGTTATCCGTCCGTCCGTCTGTCTGTCAGCAGGCTGTATCTCATCAGGTTCACCACAACGTAATAGGTAAAAAAGACCGTTGAAAATTTCACAGAGTAGAATATATTTCCATTGCCGCTGTAACAACAAATAATAATAAAAAATCTAACTGAACCCTTCGGATGCGAGTCAATATCGCGAATTACTGTTTTTCTATGTAACTAAATAAGTACCTATTCCATATAAACAGTTTTACATCTTTATGATCTTATTTGAAAACATAGTCGTAATTACCCGTTCAACATTGATAGCACCGTGCCAAGCAACATTGCACTCAATATTCCTACCGTGTAGCCAGTATCTAAGATTTCTAAGTAGAACGTATATCCTCGTGTCTGCAAACATTAAGTACCTAAAAATGTCTTTGGCAATAATCCGAAGGAGGCAAATGAAGCAATTCTGCTTATTGCAAGTCATTGAATACGGAATTTTGAAAATCACTACATAGTATAAAACATAGTCGCTTTCTTTGTCCCTATATCCCTATGCATGCTTAAATCTTTAAAACTACGCAACGGATTTTGATGCGGTTTTTTTTAATAGATAGAGTGATTGAAGAGGAAGGTTTATATGTATAATTTGTACCCGAGCGAAGCTGGGGCGGGTCGCTAGTAATTTATAAATGTAAGCTAGAAAACATGAAAAGTAATTGCAACAAAAGAGAAGAGGTTCAGTGTCTTTCTTTTCTAGATAATATGTTTATACAATGTATAATTATAATATCATAACATATATATTATATCGTTGTATTGACATTATATTTTATAGTTCAATAAAATATGACATATCTCAGAAATGTCAAAATTGTCGTTTTTGTAATTTTGGAATCTGATTTTATTGGTTTTTATGTTATTTTATTTGACATTCATAATTTAACAGGGCAAATATGTTTATTTGAAATTATTTATTTATTTAATATAAAATTTTTGTTGGTTGTTTATATAATGTTCTCAGAATTATCGTGTGCTATGTAATCGTATTATAATTTATTTTAGTTTTGTGGTATAGTGTGAGATTTCGATACAATGTGAAGAGATTCGCAAGAACACCAAGGTCAAGGGCATGACACATTGCCGTCAGAACGGATGCTCGAAGTGGCCAAACGATTCTGAAGTGGCGACCGCATACTGGAAAACGCATCGTTGGAAAGCCCAATGTAATAATAAAATAATTATCGATAGATTTATATAATAAATATAGATGTGGCGACACTTGTGGAGGCCTATGTCCAGCAGGAGTCTTTCGACTGAAATAATTAATGATGACCCTTAAAAATATCGCCCACTTAAACATAAAGAGGAATAACTCAAAAATGAGGTGTTCGAAGATTGAATCATCAACATATAATTTATGATTAAATTCTCAACTGCCTCACTTTTTTTGTTGTTTTTCTTTATGAATAAGCGTGCGATGAAGCGAAGCGAACTATTAACAACTTAACATGTGAATAGTACCTACAAAAAATCACTCAAAGGATGCAATTTATTGGTTTAGCTCAAAATGATTGATGGCGTGGTAAAAAACGGGCGTTCCTCAAGATACTATACTAAGACTGCTATTTATAAAATAAAATCTGCATAGAACCATTTCATTTTTGCTTCTTAACAGGTTGTATTTTTTCGTTTGTGTTTGAGTAAAAAACTGGTTTTTCATGTACACAATGTTAAAAAGATCCTTACTTATGGCATTCAACTTAACCTGTTGATCGCTACCAAATGAAACATAATACATAATTTTTTTTAAAACTAGCACCATTGCCTTGTCTATTGTCAATTCTTACCAGGTGTGAAACTGTTTCACAGACTATTGAAGCCCTGTACATGAATGTGATTATTCAAAATTGTAATTTTATAAAACAGAAATTGTATGGAATATTCTGCAAAATAACCAGAACTTATCCGGTGATGTTTCAACAAGTTATTATTCTTTGACTAAGTCCGCTGGTAACGTGAAGTATGTCAACGAACTCATTATTCAAATACAATCTCGAAAAAGGTGTGTCCAAGGTTTTCAAGAATCGAGTATTTTGACCTCAATGGTTAAGTTCTTATGACAAAGAATTCTGGCTGCTCTAATTACGCAGTCAGAAGCTTAGATATTGGCGCCGATTCTCTTGTTCAATAACTAAACTAAAATTAGAGAATCGCTATCTTTTACTAAAAAGCAGAGCGAGAAAAGGACCGCTATAGCTATAAACTAAGTTAGAGATGTCAAACTAGTTTACGCCTTACGCTTCACCGTGTTTTTAGTCGACATGTTTTCACGTGTCGTCTTAATTTGAATGGAAATGTTAGTTCAACAAAATTTGACAGCTCTAATTTACGTCCGTCTCTTTCTTGTTTTATTAGAGAGAAAAAGATAGCAATAACCTAAATTAAGTTTAGTTTGTGCCTAACAGAATCGGACCCATCGTCTCTAAATTAACAAAAAGTTTTGGACACGTATTTTTTTTTGTCACCTAAATAAAACATGAGAACGATACAGTGCAAATTCGTGTTGAAATTTCGCGTGACGTCACGATGTGCGACATTTTTTACCACTAAGTGACATAACAAGCCCCCAATCCTGAACTTTGATGGGTTTTATTTGTCATTTTTTATTGGTTTGGTAAAGCAAAAATGCGTGTCCAATATTTTTTGATAATCTAACTTTCTACTCGGACTAAATAGAATTATTATTTTCATACCCAGGAAACATTTCTATTGGTTATAATAATTCTATGCACATTGTATTCTGAGACGACGCATTCTGACGAAAAGTTCAAAAATAGAACGTTACCTACGTGTCCTTCATAATAGAATGGATGATAAAATAAAGTAAATGCTAGATTTCATGATCTAAGACCAAATGTTTATCAGAGACATTTTATCCTGAACAATAATCCTATCGATTAGTACAATAAAATAGCGAGTGTTTATTTTATACATTTTTAGCTGGATCGATTTCCGGTTTAGGTAAGCTTGTCGAGAAATCAGTGAATACAGTTTTGTTTCCTTTAAGTAAAGTAAATCTATCTTAAGGAGTTAATGTAGTTTCCCTTCAGGGCCTATTGATATTTTCCATCCTGTATATACCTAATATTCGTGATCAGACTTATCAACATTATTACCACACAATTCAATAAAGGACTCAATAATAAAGCAAATCTTCCTCTGCACCCAAGTATGGGCTAACGTCATGCCAACAGGTATGACGTAAATCCACCTCCTCAATTATTATTCAAAGAGCAAAAACTGTACAGGTTCTTTTATTTTGTTGCATAAAGTGGAAATACGAGGGTCATTCAATAAATACTTAGCCTACAAAAAGTAAACGAAAATTTTGGAAAAGTGGCAATTTATTTTTCAACATAGTCTCCTTTTAGGTCGATACACTTAGCCCAGCGATGCTCCAACTTTTTTAACCCGTCCGAAAAATAGTTTTTGTCAATTTCTGCAAAATAGGCCTCCGTGGCGGCGATAACCTCCTCATTCGATCCATATCTATTCCCGGCGAGTGATTTTTTCAGATTAGGAAACAGAAAGAAGTCACAAGGGGCCAAATCTGGAGAATACGGTGGATGGGGCAGCAATTCGTAGCGTAATTCGACCAATTTGGCCATGGCAACGGCAGACGTGTGAACCGGTGCGTTGTCGTGGTGAAACAGCACTTTTTTCTTCGCCAGATGGGGTCGTTTTTTCTTTAATTCGGCGTCGAATCGGCCCAATAAATCGGCATAGTAAAGCCCTGTAATTGTTTTACCCTTCTCGAGGTAATCGATGTAGATCACACCTTGTAAATCCCAGAAAACGGTGGCCATAACTTTTCCGGCCGATTTTACAGTTTTCGCCTTCTTTGGAGCACGTTCCCCGGTCTGGATCCATTGTTTTGATTGCTCCTTGGTCTCTGGTGTGTACCAGTGGATCCAGGTTTCATCGACGGTCACAAAACGACGCAAAAACTCCGCTGGATTCCGCTTAATCAGCGCCAAACACGTCTCCGATGTGGTCTCACGGTTGCGCTTGTTTTCTGGTGTGAGTAAACGCGGCACCCATCGCGCCGACAGCTTTCTCATGCCGAGTTCCTCGTGAAGAATATGATGCACTGTTCCTTCTGAAATGCCTACAGTCTCAGCTAGCTCCCGAACCTTCAATCGGCGATCTGCCAATACGAGATCATGGATTTTTTTAATGTTTTCCTCCGTAGCAGCTGTTTTCGGTGCACCTGGACGTGGTTCATCAAAAACCGACGTACGGCCACGTGCAAACTCGTTGAACCAATTCTTGACGGTGGCCATCGATGGAGAAGAGTCACCGTACACAGCATCCAAGCGCTCTTTGATTTCGATGCGCGTTTTCCCTTCCAAAAATAGGAATCGAATCACCGAACGATATTGCTCTTTTTCCATTTTTGTAAAACCGATCGACACGTTCGCTTCCGTAAGTTGTCAAATTAAAACAAATGAAGGGATTGGAATGAAAATTTGAAAAAAGAATTAAAAAAGAATGTGCTACACTGTGGTAAAACTCTTTTGAAACTACAGCGCCCTCTGGCGATGAGGCTAGGTACTTATTGAATGCACCTCGTAGACTGGATTTAAACGTCACTTTGCACAGTGAGTAATATGAATCCGTTGACGAGCCTATTTACTTAGAAAATAATGATTTTATCCGGCAACTGAATCCAAAGGTTAATTGAGGTTTGCATCCCGTCATCCTATGACTGTTAATAATTGTAGGTATAAAATTTATGACAAGTTAATGCAAGACTCAGTTTAGGAAATCGTAAAACTCCGACTCGGGAAGTTCGATTAGACTTATACTCCCTGAAGATTACGAGTTAGATTGTATAACATTATGAGTGTATTATCACTTTAGTCGCTTGGTAAGCGTCTGATATGGGACGCGACCTGTATTGTATCGACATCCATGCACTATTTCATGTTTCCGTATGCATAGATGTGTATATATGTTTAATAGTGGGTATGCGGAAATAAACCAGTTGTGAATCGGAATCGCAATTTCATTCGTCCCTCCCGCTTTTATATTTCCTAAAACACAACTGGTGACGAGAAAAACAATAATATTTGTATGGTATACATCCTTTAAGTATGGGACTTCAACATGCCTATCGCGAAAATTGAAGAATTTGACCTGTTTTTTTACCAATTCATAACCTTAAATGAAATAAAACCAGAGTTACAAGTTGCAACGTTGGTAACAGCAAGTCAGGAGCAGTCACGTATGACTTAATGTGTGATTTGTGTTTACCTAATTATCCAGAAAACAAAACTTTCTGTGAATTGGTTAAAATTGTGTGTAATAATCTTGAATCAAAACTTTCCGAAATAGATATACACCATGTTTTCAAACAAAGACGTCAAAATACGAGTGAATCTCTCAGTGAGTAGGTAGCTATAGACACTCAAACACCTGACCAGTAAGTGCAATTTCAATACGCTGGAGGAAAATCGACGCGATCAATTTGTGTCGGGTTTGGCCAGTGATGAAATGAGATCACGTATTTTTGCGGAACCATCGATAATATACAAAAAAGTCGTAGAATTGGCGTTGACGTTAGAAGCAGCCGAGCGATATTTACAGACCAGCGGAGTGAACGCTGCAGGTGCAACAAACGTGTCAGCAGCGGCTGGTACGCGGGCCAAGCCAACCGCCCGAACGTGGAACTACGAGGAGCGACAACTCATCGAGCCAGGGCAGCGAGCAAACATCGCGCTCAACGCGCGCTTGTTGGAGGTGTGGCAGAAACCATCGTCTGGAGGTGTGTCGGTTTAAAAACTATACATGCGACATATGTGATAAAAAGGGTCACATTAAAGTACAGTGTAAAACTAACAAGGAGCGATATGAAGAGTCAAACCAGGATTTCCAACTGTATAAATTGCTTTTGGGCTTGGAACATGTACAAAGAAAATTATTTTAAAATGGTGGATATAAATACAGTGTTTATTAAAGCTAGGCCGTTACCGTTGGCGTTACGTAAACCTGTTGAGCAGGAGTTAGAACGACTCGAAGCTGAAGGTACCATACGAAAAGTTGAGTAGGTACCTATTCAGATTATGGCACGCCGATCGTACCAATAATTAAAAAGAACTGAGAAATCAGAATTTATGGTGTCTACAAAGTCACGATAAATCCGAAACTTATGCGCGAGCCTTACCCTCTGCCGCGAATTGAGGAACTGTTTGCGGCGTTAAGTGGGGGTAAACAGTTTTCTAAAAATGACCTCACACATGCTTATCAACAATAATTTTTAGAGGAGGAATCTCAGGCATGTACCGCTATAACAACACACATAGGAACATTTGTGTACAATCGTATGCCATTTGGACTTACGTGTATTCTGGAAAAGTTTCAGAAGTTTATGGAACAAACGGTTAAAAGACTCAAAGGAGTCGCTGTTTTCATAGATGACATAGCATGTACTGGGACGTCCCTTAGCGAGCATATTAATAATTTAAAAGCATTATTGAGTCGCTTGCTTGAAGTTGGTTTGAGAATCAAATTAGATAAGTGTGCATTTTGTGCGGCTTGCATCCCGATGAGAACAAGATTAAGGCAATCGTTGGTGCACCGAGGCCAACTGATGTGAAAAGGCTTAAGTCTTCTAGGCATAGTGAACTACTATACAAAGTTTACATCGAACTTAAGTTCGATATTATATCCTGTAGACAAGTTGTTACGTAAAAATGCAGAGTGGATTTGGTCACATGATTGTGACGTCAGTATTAAAAAAGTTAAAAAGGCTATTTCAGGTAGCAAAGTGTTTAGTACATTACAACCCGGCACTTCCATTAGTTTTAGCAGTGGATAGTAGTTCTTATGGCATTGGTAGTGTGTAGTCGCATAGATACCCCAATGGCGAGGAACGCCCCATATGTTTTGCATCGCGAACGTTAAATTTGGCAGAGCGCGCCTATAGTCAACTAGATAAAAAGGCGCTGGCAATAATTAGTGGAGTTATAAAATACCATCTTTTTACACTTGTTTCGGAATACCCTTACACATCATTAGTGATGGTGGTCCTCCATTTAGCTCTTTGGAATTTACAAATTATTTAAATAAAAACCTAGTTTAAGCACACAATCACAAGTTCATATCAACCAGCCGGCGACGGGGCGGCTGAAATGCAGTGAAATTAGTCAAACGAGCAATGAAAAAGGCAATACAAGAAGGCAAGGATGTTGATACTGTCATCTCAAGGTTTTTTATTTCAATATCGCAATTGCGAACACGCCACCACTGGAGTGGCACCTGCGGTATCTTGTTTGGTAGGAGATTACGAGGTCGGTTGGATGTTATTAAACCGTCCACGGAGAGCGCAGTGGAAAAGTCTTGTAAGCAAGCGGGGCGCGCGTGGCCCGGCACCGAGTGGCACGTGGAGCCCGGCGAGCAGGTACTGGCGCGAGACTACCGTGCTCGTGCTGACAAATAGGCATCAGCCACCGTACTTTCACGAAATTATCCACTCACGTACAAAGTACGACTCTCCGATGGACACGAGTGGAAGCGACATATCGACCAATTATTACCATAGAAGAAACGATATTCACGACATTCCATAAATAGTAACACGGATAAGTCCATAACTGAGATTGATGCTTCTGAGTCCAGTCGAGATAATCAATTAGAAAACATTTCACTATCAGGCGTAGTCGATACTGATCAAAATCAAAAATAACTTAACGTTAATACGACTGTCAGTAAAAACAATTTGACAGTGGAATCAGCTCCGATTTCTGATGAACAAAATGTTAGACTTAAGCGTCAATATATATTCCAAGGCAAATACAATAAGCGGCCAGCCGCTTTACCGGACTGTTGCCATAGGATCTGGAGGCCAAGGTCCTTGCGCTGCTCTGGGAGTGGCGCGAGGACGCCAAACGCCGGGGCGAAACTCCGGCGACACCTCGCGGCTCGGCAGACGGAGCTCCAGCAGGATCTCATGGCGACATGGAGACAGCGACTGTCGCAACCCAGCGCTGGGCACGCTACCATCACGGCGGTAGTGCCCCTCTTTGAGGAGTGGCTGGAGAGGAGTCACGGCGTCCTCACCTTCCGCCTGATGCAGGTTCTCACCGGACACGGTTGTTTCGGGGGTTCCTGTTTCGAAAAAGGTGGGAAGAAAATCATCTCACCTCAATCGGCTTAAAATCCCCAACGCCCCAGGCGTCTCCTGCGGCGGCCTCCCAAGTATTTAGTTGTTCTATAAGAGAGTATTTTTCTCTTGCTCTTTGCCCAGTTTATTTGTGGTAAGCAACATTTATCTTCTTCTTCCGTACTTCACCATCTTCGTTGCCTCGTTGGTCTGGTGGTCTCAAAGCGCTTACTGAACGTACGATCCTTTTATTTATTTATTTTTGGTTCGATTTCCGGGTTGGGCAAACTGCTATTGGATTTTCACATTGGAAATTTTTCAGTAGCAGCTCGGAAGCTTCACTTTGGAAGTCAGGTGTGACATCCCAGTGCCTCGGAAAGCATGTCCTGTGCCTGATCTCTTCCTCTCTCTTCTTCTGTTCACTATATTATTATCGCCTGCGTACCTGACTAATCTTTGTTTTGGTTAGTCACTGTGGCCGAAAGTAGGTCGAGAGGATTAATAGACGTCATCTCAGTAGTCACCCCCTTTTCTGGACATATAATTTTTCACACAATCTGCTAATTTCTTTGGTGCTTCTCTACTTTACACTTAAACTCAAAACTTTTCTCACGACAGTATCTCATTCCTTCGCATCAAATACCCATCCATGACAACCAATTAACACACTTTTCAGTCCCCAGTGCCACTGTAAAAGTTGATATGATAGAATAATAATACAAACAGTGGAAAAAGGCTAACCAATCAGAAAGTTGCTACCGGAGGGGACTGCTCAGAGGCTCTTTTGTCCTCTGCGCCACAGGCTTTCTTAATATGCAGTTTCCTCCTCCTGCGAAGCAGTAACGCTTGCGAAGAAGGAGACAGAACGAGTGAGGGAGACTCAACAGAGTGGCCCTCACGCTCCCAGCCGCAGCCGCCGCAGGAGACGCCCTGGGCGTCGGAGGTCACAGGACGATCTCTGGCCACCGTAGACGCGGGCCTGAGGACGGCGAGTAATGGGTAGCTCGCCGTCCGATCAGGACCAGGCCGGAGAGTCGACGGCGCGTAGTGTTCCCATCATGGCCGATGCCTGCATGCCAAGGGGTCGCGGATAAATTCGTAACAGAGTTACCGCTCCCCTGGGCACTCAGGCAGGGAAGGAACAGGGGTGGGTTTTAGTCAGTAAGAGTCTGACACGAAGAGAGTGGGAGATTTCATTTGATAATTTCCCACCCCAAAAAAAAAGGGTGATTACCAACCCCCAAATAAAGTCTTGCTCTCGTCCAGACCCCCGGAGTGCATCAGGTTGGGCGTGTACAAGACGTACATTTGCCCAGTCCTGACGTACGTCGCCCCGGCATGGTTCCCCCTCACCAACGAGGGAAACCGTAAAACACTCCACGCGCAACAGCCCCTAGCACTGCGGAATGTATGTACTTGACACCCCTCGCATGGTGAGGAACGATGTCATCCAACGTGACCTCGGGATTGAGGGCCTGGACGATTTTGTGCGACGTCTTGCAAAGGAATGTTCGCGCGTGCCGACGCATCTGCTTGGCGTCATGCTAAGGCCGTACTACCGGCCAAGTGGCGCCCACATTGAATAAAAAATCGTAGCATAGCATAGAAAATAAATATTAAAGAATCCAACGTCACGTTTGTAACAAAGAGGATAAAGTATTTTTACGTTGTTGAAACAGGTCTCAGAATGTTTCGTTTTCAATGTAGTAAAAACGGTCGTTTTTGACATGGCATGCGCGCCCCCCCCCGACGCGAGGTGCCTACCTCTCGACCTGTTAGCGGACGATTGCGATCCCATCCCTCCGGACTCCGGATGGAATAAGGCAGCACGGGCTCGCTATTCGGTGCATACCTACGCACTGAGCAGTTACTCACAAAACAATACCGCTCACACACACACTGACGGCTCTGTGGTCTACGCGTTTACCGGCTCGTTCTGAAAACGTGTCAGACACCTATTATACTATAGGTTTGTTATAAAGCTCTGTCGCAGGTCGTCATCCGCCGGGCTTACCCCAGGCAACTGGGGGTCTCATCTGGCGGTGACAGACCGCCGAGATGTTGTGAAGATACATCGCTGTGGGAGCAGTGACGTCAATGGACCTACAGTAAACAACACTCATCTTCTCACATGGGTGCGGCGTGCTATGAGTTGGAAGTGTATGGAAGAGCATGGAAGTATGGATGTTTGACAGCAATACTTACAAAAAACTTTTATACAAAAAATAGAACCGACTTCCAAACAAAGTGCAAAGTAATTTAACCTGTTAAAATCTCTTAATTCGGTAGTTGGTGTCAAAAAAAAACGAAAACACAGCTTCCTCAGTTTGAGTTATTTTGCACTTTTTTTGGAAGTCGTTTCTATTTGTTTTTTTGTAAAAAAGTTTTAATTGTAAAAGAGTTTTTTTTTTCAGGTTTTAGTTGTTATTCCCCAGTTGTTTAACTAAATAATTATTAAAGTTACGTCCGAATTGCTAATTGGAGGAGACCAAAACGTCATCTACGTACCTATACACATTTTTTGTTTTTGTTGATTTTTTTAAAAAGCGCTAAAGCAATTTTGATACAATTTATAAGGGACCACCTCTGGAGTATACTCTTTTGGATAAAAAAGAATTTTGAAAATCTGTCCACAATTGACAGATCAAACAAATCGGAGGACATACATAATATATTATTATATATATATATACAGTCGAACATAGAACCTCCTCCTTTTTGCGAAATCAGTTAAAAAAATAATCAATCACGCCACGAAAGCTGAACAGATTTAGATGAAACTTGGCCACTTGCAACACGGGTGGACCTTTACCTGGATTGGGAAATACGATACCTACATCCCAATTTTACACTCTCACACACTCATCCCACTTTTAACTCGACTACAGGCCAGTCTGTTCCTTCTGACAAGAGAAGGAAAGATTTGGTTTGCATAAAGCCTCAAACTAGACATGCTTTTCTAAACCTTTTCTATGTCTATTTAGGACCCCATTTATAAGCTCATTATGATACATAATATATATAGTGCCATTTACAAACATTGTAGTCTGAAGATATGCGAATATTTGGGTAAACTTGAGTACACAGACACAGAAAAACAAATTTTGTAGATATTAAATTCATCATTGGTAATTTTTAATTTGTGTTTATTATAATAAGTAGCATAATATTATTTCAATAATTAATTAACTGTGGACAAATAACCAGCTGATCTCTTAGTCGATGGCCTGAAACACAGGTTTTTAATAACCTAGCTCAGGCAGGTTGCCAAAAGTTAGTATGTCAATACCAACGCACCTTTCATAGGTAATTAAAACAAGACGTGTGTAAATAAAACTAGTTTTTATAAGTAAAAAAATCAAAAATCAAAAATCAAAAATCAAAAGTCATTTATTCAAACTAGGCTGAGAACCAGCACTTTTTGAACGTCAAAGTTCTACATAAAGACAGTCCCCCAAAAAACGCCCGCCCGTCACCACTTCCTAGTGTTTTAGCTGTGAAGAAGAAGTGGCCAACAAACTCCCCAGCAACACATCTGTCTGTTAAGTTTTAAGAACTTGAATCTATATAATTCTAAGCAACAATCTTAACATTATGTAAAACAGAAAAATAAATATATGCCGTCTAAAATATAATCATAAAATTAAATAAAATAATCCGCCACTCGCCAGCTAGCACACTCAATCATGCCATTAAAAACCAAAAGTAAAGAACCTGGTACTACTAATACTAAGTATTTATAAGTTTGTAAATGTATTGCTTTGTATATGGACCTAAAAAATAAAAAAATAATTATAAAGATTATTGTTATAATAAATTATTATAAAACATACCTACCTACGTTCCCTTTATTTACTTTAGTTTTTTTGGAGCAGCCGTGAACGGAAGAAGATGTGAGTTAATTGACTGACTAGGTATAGTCATACCTTTTGGTTTTACCAGATCCGCGAAACGGAAAAATTCACAAGAAGAGCTACCTACGTCTTCGTATCGACTTACCGCGGCAACCGCAAATTGTTGTGTCTCTATGACAACCAGTCTTGGATATAAAGTTCTCTTTTACATACGTCAATATAACACCTTATTCTAAAAATAACTTGTTGATTTATTGGCCACGCCTTCAAATTCTACAAAACAGGCTTATTTATTTATTTAATTAAGTACAGCCACATCATATATATTGCACAATTTAAAACAATCTCAATAACAAAAGAACTAATGCAAATTACAATGAAGGTGTACATAGGGCTCACTAGAACAATTGTGCTGCCTTGAAATAATAAGTCTTACTCGTATATCTAATTTTAAACACAAACTTACTATTAAAACTCAAAATAAAATACAATTTGTTAACACAAAGAAGAGAAAAAAAAAAACAAATAAATTACACGCATTAAGAAATTATTGAAAACTAATTAATAACAATGTAAATAGATTAAAAAAATATTAAAACTAAAACTGAATTAATAACATCTCAATAGAAATAAATTAAGTTAAATTAAAATCATTAAAAACACATTCGAAGCATTAGGTAAAAATAAATGTTAATGTAAAATAAAATAAAATCAACAAAATACTAAGAACAGCCTAGCAAGGATAGTGTGATTTTTTTCCGAAATGCGGGTAGCTTGTCGTTGAATATGTAAGAAAGAAAGAAATTCAGGCATGTTCAAGACTGCATTATTGTACTCATTGCACATTCTTAATATGGGAGACTGCAAACCTAAGTTGGTTTCAACACCTTTTGTTTTTTGTTTTTTTTTTGTGGAGTGGGAAATCATCCAATGACTTTTCCCAACACCTGAAGTGGTAAAAACCTTAAACTTTTTATTTTTTGTGGCACGTGGGTAAGTTCTGGGAACTGTTAAGGAAACGCTCTGCAAAAAGCAACTGCATTGAATATTTCCATTAACGACTTTATGGAGGAAGCATAAATCCATGAGACTTCTACGATCGCGAAGGGTAATCATTTTGAATTTGTTCAAGCGCTCTGTGTAAGGTTTTCTGTGTGAAAAACTCAGGCTTCGAATAAACAGATTGAACAATGGATAAATCAACCGTACCAACTTTCTTTTAATGGACGTGGACCTATCTACACGGGTCGCGGATAGAGTCGAAATAGAGTTACCGCGGCCCTTGGCACACAGGCAACTGAAGGAACAAGGGTGGGTTTTAGTCAGTAAAAGTCAAACACCCGCTCCACCCAGACCGGGAGAAGTCACTAGATGATTTCCCACCCTCCGATTTCTCACCCCTGAAAATGGGTTCTGTTGGTTATCTTTAACACCCTGGCTATTTTTTTTTTGAAATATTTTCGATGTACAACTTTTCTACAGATTTATTATATGTATAGATTAGTTCGTTTCGTAACTGGATAATATCAACCTTTTTATGATTTACCTGCTCAGTTTCCTTATACAATAGTATGACCGCTGCAAGATCATTAAAACCAATGGGTAGACCAACACGTAATTTTAAAATGAACTAGCATTTTGCTACAGCTTCAAAACCTCGTGACCAATTCCACAGAAATCTTTCATTTTCATTATATAAGCAGCTTTCTACTAGGAACTCGTGGCTAAAGTAATAACAGCCGCACGGGTCGATCGATCAGGTTAAGCTACGCTTGCCGGGGTTGGTCCATGGATAGGTGACCATCTTTACATACCGAGACTCCTCCGTACCTCGGAAAGCACATTAAGCCGTTGGTCCCGGCTGCGTATTGCCAAACTGTATACTGACCCAGACCGGGGTTGCTCTGAGTTCGATCGCAGTTTGCCTTTGTAGTTGAAGAGCAAACTGTATACCTATTCAGAGAGAGTTTGAATCAATATACATTTTGCTTTAAAATACTAGAGCAAAATACATACGAGTCCAGACGTCCATACTTTCCAGTGTCTGGTGTAGTATGTAATATGGCATCGATAATTTAGAGCACACACTAATAAATTCATCTGACATCGTTATTATACCAGTAGAGAATTTGCAACAAAATGAGAGAAATATAAAAAAGGAAATAAATACAATGAAACAACAATTTAATCGCTTGGCTGATATACTACAAACTGACTCATCTCCGAGCAACTTAATGATACTCAGAAAATTAAACAAAGTTTTAAGTGATATTGAAACCTCGGAACAAGCCAAAAACTTCGTTGCACAAAGAGTTAAATTTTGTAGATCTAAAAAAATAAGTGTTCAGCTAACGTCTGTTGCGAGGAGAAAAGACAGAGGAATAACTAAAGGAAAAGGACGCATACAGAGTGGCAAAGACGTAACTAAAAAGCGAAACCATAATTTATCAGAAAATATTAAAATTCAGCCGAATGCAAAGAAACATTGAAAAAGATTGAGAGATAATGTGGTAGTTGATTAATGATAACACTAATATAAATACACTTTTTAAAGCAAGTAAAGTACAAAAGGCGTGGCGTGACGCCATCTCTTGACTTGCTATTTGAGTTTTTGTTTTTGGCATTTAATGAAAATCACCGATTTTCTGTTCTTGATTCATTAATTTACTTTGTTATCAATCACTTATCATATCGAACTAATTGGGTTATTACCTACACCGAAATTTCAAATAGGTACAATTTACTGTGTGTCAGTACATCTTTCTTATGAAAAATTAATAAATACTGGAATTTATATATATTTTTTTTTTAATTACGCTTATGGTTTTTTTAACACCCTGTATAGTTGTTGCAGTTCAAATTAATTTTTAGTCATACTTACAACGGGTTTTCTTTAGTTAAAACTTAAATTAATTCACAATAGGTATGTTTTTAAGAAAAGTTGTTCAGCTTCACGAAGGCATAACAGCATAAAAAAAATATAGAAAAATAATGAAACACGTTTTAAAGTTAGTTACAGATATTCGCGTGTCACAGTTTGCTTTACATACAAGCGAGCAAAATGCATACTCGTACATTCTCAGATTGCTCTGAGCTCGTATGTACTTTGCTGCAATTTGTTGCGAGCAAAATGCATAGGTACCTTCTCAGTTTGCTCTGAGCTCGTATGCACTTTGCTCCAATTTATTTGTGATTTTAATGAGCACGATGTAGTTCAGTACAGACTACGGGTATCTGGGTCAGCATACAGTTTGGCAATACGCGTCCCGACTATCAATCCCACGATTGATTGACTGGGCTTTGACAGTCTTTACGGGTCGGCAGAAGCCCGAAAGTCTAACAACCAGTCCTACCAAGGGGTATCGTATTACCCGGTAACTGGGTTGTGGTTGTAGAGGTCAGATAGGCAGTCGCTCCATGTAAAACACTGGTATTCAGCTGCATCTGGTTAGACTGGAGCCGACCCCAAGATAGTTGGGAAAAGTAATAAAAGTAAAGTAAATTAAGTATAATTTAGTATTAATAAGTTCACACGGGAGTAAAATGATTCGAAAGACACCCCATCTAGCGTCCTAAAG
This sequence comes from Polia nebulosa, assembly GCA_951329385.1. NCBI lineage: Eukaryota > Metazoa > Arthropoda > Insecta > Lepidoptera > Noctuidae > Polia > Polia nebulosa. The sequence goes on along the minus strand of OX589613.1, from coordinate 6,554,345 downwards.
CAATAGGGATGACGACAGGGTAAAAAAATAATAATTCTACTTAGTCCGTAAGTTAGATTATCAAAAAACATTTTTTACAAAAAAATAGAACCGACTTCCAAAAAACACAAAAAGTGCAAAATAACTTTAATTTCGGAAGTCGGTGTCAAAAAACGACTAAACAAAACCAGAAACGCCGACTTCCGAAATTAAAGTTATTTTGCACTTTTTGTGTTTTTTGGAAGTCGGTTCTATTTTTTTTATAAAAGTTTTTTATTTTTCACTTTTTAGTTGTGGTTCCCCATTAAACTATGTTAACAATTCATAGACATACGATAGCAGCAATCGCGGTTGATTTGTCTGTCTCCGAAACCCATCATCAGATCTTTATGAAATTTAAATAAGACCATTTTGGGACAAACCCCTTTCAAACAAAAAAAGAATTTTGCAAATCCGTCAATATATGACGGAGTTATGCTCGAACACACATAAAATAAAATAAAAAATACGAACCATCCGAATTAACAACCTTCTTTTTGAAGTCGGTTAAATATATTGGACTCGTATTTTTTGCTATATCAAATTAATGAAAAATAACAAAGATACAACGCATCAAAGTTCAGGAGTGGGGGCTTGATACGTCACTTTTAAGTAAAAAGTGATACAATTTTAACCTAAATGTGACGTCATTCGAAATTTCAACCCACTATATCATCTTCATTTTTTGTTAAAGTTACAAAAGAAAAAATATATGTCCAACATTTTTTGGTAATCGAACTGACGAACTAATTAGATTTTAGTTTAGTCGTCAACCCTTATTGTGACCGTTGAAAGTTATTGTTCTCTCCTATGGGAACGGAAGTACAGTTCCCATTGGAGAGAACAATTTCGGGATAAAAAGTACTCTATGTCCTTTTCTGTACCCTTGGCAAAGTATATGTAAAATTTCATGAATATCGGTTCAGTAGTGTACCTATGCGTGAAAAGGTAAATAACATCAGTACAGTAGTGAAAATTTTTACCTTTTAACAAACCTAATTTCACATTTAATAATATTATTTAGTTACGATTAGGACTGATCATGAAGTTCCAAACTTGAAATAGCCTAGCTCCGTTTAAAAAGTATACATAAATATCACTACAACAAATAAAAACACAGAGTTCATTGACTCATTCTAGTACATAACATGGTTTACATTTACTCAATAGAAAACTTGTTGAGTAAGGTCAGGCACAGATGCCGTCAACAGTTCATTGAACTACGATCAAGTATGACACATAAATGATGTCGCAGGGTACTTGATAAATTCCGTTTCTTCATGAAAATCCTAAGAGTTATGTACAGATACGGACTATTGAGAGCGGCCAACTCATCAAATTTTTCATACAAAGTCTCGTACGTGATTATGCCGTTGTAAAGCATCTATCATTGATTTTTTTGAACTAATAGGTATCTTGTATAGGTTTCTACGAAAGCAAAAAATAAACATTTTGAGAAACAAATTGATAAGCCTCCAAAAATCTGCTGTTTTGCACAAATTTTATCTGAACTTTGGCCGTTTATAATGTACTCCTAAATTGTAAAAGTTAAGAAAACATTCTGATAGAAACCTTGCACATGTAATAGAGATTTATAATCTCTTTAAATGACAAATATTTATTTCACAAATTGTTAAAGCTTATTAAAAACACGTATTTCCTGGAAGGAACAAGTTTTATGAAAGTTTCAAACACTATTTTTATGTAATTTTGTTATTATGTAGATAGGTACCTACCAAATACCTAAAAATTTTTGTTATCGTGTATTTGTATAGATAGGTAGGTAACTACCTATATCAAGGAAAACAACAAGGTTTTCAACCATGCTCGCGTTGACGATAGACGGACCGGGAAGAGCCCTCTTAAACAACTGGCGGTGTCGGCGGGCGGGTCGGCGGGCTTTGGTGTATATTGCGCTTTATTAAGACGTATTCACGTAAAACACACACACGGCTGTGTCCACGACATAGCCACACCCCGATATTCTTTTTCTTTTTTACGTGGGTTAATCTGAGAGTCATTTTAAAACATCTTTCTTCTGGTTATTCAGAACAAGGCTCGAATGCAGCTGTTAACAAACCAACCCTTTGCCAGTGCATATGGTTTATATAAGTCAAACAGTGTTAATGTAATATTGAACATCGTTGTTCGCAATTAACCTAAATTGCATTTTGCAAAAATACTGATAAAATAGTGATTCGTATGATTAAAATTTTTTTTTTCAGTTTCAAGTAATCAAGGCATTTTCAAAAAATGCTAGAATTTGACAAAAAACGACTCTTTCAAGTTCCAATTATTTCTGCAACATAAACATAATTTATCGTTCCGGTTTTTCTGATACTTAATTGCAATATGTTTTTTTCACTTTCTACTTATATGATGTTTATTCTTCATAAGTCAAGGTTATTGGACAAAACTGGTCTAGATATAGTATTCTGTAGTTATTTGGATATCTAGAGGGAAAAGTGCGTTAAGGAATGCATGCTGCATCCAGCGTCTTCAGTGGTTATTATCAAGGAATTTTCAAAAAAGCTAGGATTTTAAACAGAAAACTATTCTTCCCCTGCGACATACACATAATTTATCACTCTGGTTTTTCTGATTCATTAATTGCAATCTGCTTTTTCACTTTCCACTTACAACATTCTTCAGAAGTCAAGGTTATTGGACCACTTTTGTCCAGTTTTTTATTCTTTAGTTGTTTGGGTATCTAAAGGGAAAAGTACGTTAAGGAATGCATGCAGCATCCTGCCTCTTTTTATTTTTTTTCAGTGGTTATTGTATAGCTTTAGCATTTTTTTATCAATGGTTAGCTCGCGCTTGAGCACAATCTGATGGTAAGCGATGATGTGGTCGACGATGGAGCACGCTTGCCTAGAAGTAACCTACTCACTCTGGACTTAATCACCCCCAGGTTGTAGCTATCAGAAACATAGACTCCGGCAGGGAATTCCACTCCTTAGCTGTACGCTAAAATAAACCCCTACCTATGGGTTTTTTTTTTTTTTGGGGGTGGGAAATCATCCAATGAGTGGAGCGGGAGGGCGTGTCAGACTCTTGCTGACTAAAACCCACCCCTGTTCCTTCCCTGCCTGAGTGCCCAGGGGTGCGGTAACTCATTTTCAGAATTTATCCGCTACCCCTAGGCATGCAGGCACCGGCCACGATGGGCCCCGTCAGTGGTGGCTGACAACATCTCTTTGAGGCGCGCGTGGAATACTACGCGCCGTCGACTCTCGTGCCTGGTGCTGATCGGACGGCGAGGTACCCATTACGCGCCGTCCGCAGGCTTGTGTCTACGGTGGCCGGAGATCGTCTCGCGGCGCCGGAAGTCCCAGGCGTCTCCTGAGGCGGCTGCTGCTGAGGGCGTGAGAGCGATTCCGCTGTTCAGTCTCCCTCACGCGTCCCGCCTCCGCCTTCGCGAGCATTACTGCTTCGAAGAAGGAGGAGACGGCTTCCCATTCCCTCTCGCTCCGTACCATGGCCTGAACCAGGGCAGGGCGCGAGAGGTTGCTGCCGCCTTATGCATCCACGAGGACACGGCGGGGCTCCGCCCAAGCGGGGCAGACCTCCACCGTATGCTCCACCGTATCCTCGGGACGATCCGAGCAATGAAAACACCCGGGTGTCTCCTCCCGCCCTATCCAACACAGGAACCTCCCGAAGCAACCGTGTCCGGTGAGGACCTGCGTCATGCGGAAGGTGAGGGCGCCGTGGGGTCTCTCCAGCCACTCCTCAAAGACGGGCACTACCGCCGCAATGGCGTGCAATTATACACACCTAATGTGTGTGTATAACCGATGTTTAAATTTGCAACGGACTAACTAACAATGATTTCATTTAAGGCTCTACTACCGGCCAAGTGGCACCAACAATGAATAAAATAATATTCAATGAGGACGCCACTTAGCCGGTAGTAGAGTCTTAAATAAGGGTAGTTGATTTTACTAGAATTCCTTGAGTAAGGTAAGTTCCCTCCTTCTAATTGTTTTAGCGAATAAGACATACACACAGACAATAACATCAATAAGCCGTTACAGGAAAATATAAAAGGAAATAACTAATCTATTGCCTTGTCAAAAAAAACCACCAAAAACCCGATTCATTCGTTTTAAACCGCTATTATCACTATTACCCAAGGTCTTTAGACCTGTGACAAGGTGCATACACCCGGAACCAGACAAAGTCTGTAGTTACACGATGGCCGACTGTCAACGGGGACTGACAGAGATGCACGTGACGCGAGCAGGGCTTGAGATGTTAATATTTTATTAAATAATCCTATTAAAACTAATAATATACTACAAGAAAATATATTATTATTTTTATGCAAATAAACTAAATGCCTGGTCCAGTAGGAACGACAACGGCCCCCACCCAAAATCAAATGGCGAATGATAGAAAATGAGGAGTGTGCAAGTATGTCTAAGAGTCCAGTGGTAGATAAAATGATAGAAATGAAGGATATGGAAGGAAAATCTGTGAGTGAGGTGGAAAGAGATGGCGGATTGTATACAATCCACCATCTTTTTTAAGGCAAGCTTCCTTATAAGGCGAGTTGCAAAAGATGTGTTTGGAGAATCGCAAGGGAAAGGCATGATAGAAAAGGATACATGGTGGTGGAATGAAGATGTGCAAAAGATGCTGAAAGAAAAGAAAATTGCGTTTACAGTATGGCAGAATGTAGAAACCGGAAATGATAATTTGAAAGAAGATACCGATGAGTTCAGTGTGGCTGTAGGCTTGCAACAAGGGTCGGCTTTAAGTTCTTACCTATTCCTGTTGAATATGGACGCTCTTGCATCGGAAATACAGGAGGAGGCACCGTGGTGCATGCTGTTTGCCGACGACATTGTTCTGGTCGGTGAAGATGGACCTGAGATCTAGAGCAGATTGGAGAAATGGCAACAGAAGCTGAAGAAAGCTTAAAAATCAGCAGAACCAAAACTGAATACATATTTTGCGATTTCGGCGGTCTCTCTAGTTCTGAAGATATAGCGCTAAATGGCGCACTTCTTCCAGTCTGCTCCGATTTTCGGTATCCCGGTTCACTCGAAAAAGATCGGACTGTTAAGCACAGAATTAACACTGGATGGGTGAAATAGCAGCAGGTCACCGGGACTATCTGCTACTCCCGCATTCCCCTTAAACTTAAGGGGAAGATTTATAAAACAATGGTCAGACCTGCTGTCTTGTGTGGTTCAGAATGTTGGGTCACAAAAGGGATGAATGAAAAGCAATTGCATGCAGCTGAGATGGGAATGCTAAGAGAGACGTGTGGTGTTACGCGTATGGATAGAATTAAAAATGAGTATAAAAGAGGAAGTCTGAAAGTGACACCGCTGACTGAAAAATTGTGTGGAAGTCAGTTGTCTTGGTATGGCCATGTGATGCGGAGGAATGAAGAAAATTTCGTGATGAAAGTCTTGTGTATGGATGTGGATGGCTAAAAGAGTAGGGCAAGGCCAAAGAAACGATGGTTGGACTGTGTGAAAGAGGTAATGGGTAAAAAGGGGGTGACTACAGAGATGACGACTAATAGAGGAGTATGGAAGAAAAAGACATGCTGCGTCGACGCGACCCCAAATAAATTGGGATAAGGGCAGGAGAAACTAAACACCTGGAAGAACATTGTATGATATTTCACCTAAACGTTATTTGCTAAGAACTTTAATCCAGGCTTAGCGACTATTTCGAAGAGAAAGTTTGAGGCAGCGTTTTCTTTGCATATTTAAATTAGATTGTGGATTTGGGGGTACTAGTTCAATAAAGATTTGTTATAGAATTATGTGATACTATATATTTACTTATCCCTTTACACCCGAAAAAAAAATGCAAATATTAAAAAAAAAAAGTTAATGGACAGGAAACTAAGAAAAATGCAAAAAAATAATCCTGAATTTTCAGTTTTTCTGAAAAGGTGCCCTCACGATCGAGATACTTAGGTATAATATACAGGTCTCACAATAGTGAGTTATTTTTTTATTTAGTTTGTCTTAGAAAAAAAAAACAAATCCTGTACTAATTATTATTGATTTGTTTGAATAACCTCTCATTAATCGGTCTTTATCATTTAACTTACACCTTCTTTTAACAAATTATCCATTCAAAATAAACAAAGTCAACCTCTAGTAAACTTAAAATCACAGAATATCAATTATTTTAAGTTTTAGGAACAAAAAGAGGTCACAAATTATTTCAAATTAAATTTTAAATAGCAATAACTAACATAGTAGTTTTTAAAAAAACGTAACCAGATATTATTATGATATATATGGTTTAAGGTGATAAAATTGAAAAAAGTTTTAGTTTCGAGAAAGACACACTTGGAACATTTAATCTTTGATCTGCTATGGCATCCCTCCATCATGCAAGACCTTGGTGCCTTTATGTTATTAAATACAGCCAGGTAATATACAGGTGTGACGGAAAGGTGTGGTCATATTTTAAGAACTGCATCTGCCCATCGATATGAACAACTTTCTTCAAGAAAATCCGAGGAAATTCTAAAAAAAATTTTACCTCCCATACAAATATTGATCAGCTGATGATAACTTTGTATGGAAAGTCCAATTTTTTAATTGGGAATTTTCAGTTTATTCTTATCGAAAGTTGTTCATATCCGTGGGCAGAACCGGTTCCTAAAATATGACCACACCTTTCCGTTACACCCTGTATAATATCCATCATATCTTTTGCCCTTTTTTTTTTGGGCAGGGAAATCAAGTGGAGTAAAACCCTGTCCCTTCACTCTAAGACACGTAGGTACTTGTCCGATACGTTTGATATTCATTACGTTTTTGTAACTGCAAATGCGTAATTTCGAAATTTAGAAAAAAAATCGACAATTCAGGTAATGCTTGTTAGGAAAAAAGTTTGAATTCATTTTCGTAAAAAAATAAAAAAAAAATATTGCGACTTTGACCTTCAATAATATCTCCGGAACCACAGGATTCCCAGGTATGGTCTAATGAAAAGAAATGTTCCAAACAATGGGTAGAATGTGTGGCTTTCTGCTTCGGAACCTGTCTTTCTATCACTATTTTAGGAAGTTTATCGTTTTTTCATGTCAGTTTTTGGCATTTTATTGCGTTAATGCAACGGTATCTTAAGAAAAAGGATATCGTTAAACTACTTATCTTATAAAAATGGTTCACAATCTAAAATTTTTGGTGATTTCAACCTTCTGATATTAATACCTACAAGTAAGGAATTTTATACTCTTGCATATGATTGTTATTTTATTCTGTTTTAATTATATTCATTAAAATAAATACTGCGATAAGAGAAAGATAGATTTATCTGCTATTACATAGCTTAGCAAAGTAGAGGACTCGAAAATGCATGCTAAATATGGAAGACTATTAAAAGCTTAAAAATAATATAAGTTATTTTAAAAGTAAAAGTACACAGTTCGATTATCATTTTTGTTATGTCTTCTGGGGTTTTAGCAAATAACACAAGATCATCTGCGAATCTCAAATGCGTTAATGAGACACCGTCCTCATTGATCCCGAGATTTTCCCAATTTAGACTTCTGATTGATTCTTGTACCACCGAGAATGGTTTTGGTGACAGAGGATCTCCTTGTTGTACGCCTTTGCCCACTCTGAAAGGCTCACCTTTATTTTTTAATGGGATTGTAGTAGATGTATTTACGTTCAATTCCTTGATCTTTTAATGACTCCCATATCTTTTCATGAAACAAAGAATCGAATGCTTTGCTATAATCGATAAATGCGATATAGTAGGTGCACTGGTATTCTTTATACTTCTCCATAACTTGAAGCACTACATGAAGATGATCAATCACTGAATAGTTTTTACGAAAATCTGCATACTCAATAGGTTGATGTTCATCTAATATTTTTCAATCCGATTTAATATTATCTTGGCAAATACCTTATACAAATTGGACATAAGACTGATAAGGCGGTAGTTTCCGATATCTTATGTATCTCCTTTCTTATATAGAAGAATAATGTTGGATTCTGTCCATTGCTGTAAAATAATTTCTGTGCTTAACATCTCGTTAAACATGTCAGTGAGGATTGGTGTTATAACTTCTTTGCTTTCTTTTAGAATCTCGTTGTTTATACCATCGGGTCCTGGTGCTTTGTATGGTCCTTAGACTATCTTTAGCTTTTACTTATTCAACCTGAAGAATGTTAGGGATTTTTGTGTTTTCCACTAAATCGTCTTTGTTCTCTGCGGTATTGCGTTCAAATATATATATTTTTTATAATAAGATGTGGCGATTTCTAATATGTTAATTTTGTGGTGGTTTCATTCTCCGCTGTTGTTTTTAATATTTGTGATCCAGTCCTTTGAATTTGTTAATTTCTTATAAGTTTTTTTTTTTCTAATTGTTTTCCTGTCCATTCTTATACTCTGTTTGATGTTTTTACTAATTTTCGCTAAATGCCTTTTTTATTCTTGATAGACACGCGTTTCACCACTATCTCACCTGATGATAAGCGATGATGTGGTCAAAGATGGAGCACGCTTGCTTAGAAGTAACCTATTCACTCTTGACTTAAAGACTCCTAGCTTGTAGCTATCAGGAAACACCGACTCCGGCAGGGAATTTCACTCCCTAGCTGCACGCACGATGAATGTGTTCTCAAATCGTTTTGTGCTTGTGGATGGGATGTTTGCCATGTGCCGGTGGCACATCGCCGTACGTCTTGTGATCCGAAGATGGAACGGGATTGGCGGAATCAAATTATGCAATTCCGTCGCACACTCTCCAGAACGTAACCGATAGAAAACCGACAGGTTAGCAACTCGGCGTCTATGGTCAAGACTTTGGAGCTTCGACTCGACGAGCCTATCATTGCCGATGATCCTCTTGGCTCGTTTCTCAATTGTCTCAAGCTGGTATCTGGCAGATCCGTCCCAAAGATGAGAGCAGTACTCCGTACACGATCGAACTTGCGCTTGATAAAGTTTGAGCAGTTGTTCCGGCGTGAAGTACCAACTCACCTTAGCGAGGTTATCCAACTTTTTGGCAGACAAGTTGATCGGTTATCGGCATGGTTACACCTCGGAAAGATGAATTGAATTGGCTCCTTTTAGCGGAAAAAAGACACGCCTGGATCTTAGCAGCATTGAACTTGACTAGATTGGCATCGCTCCATTCTGAGACAGCCTGTCATGATAAGTTCAAGCGCCCAACCATAGCCGAGAGAGACCGGACCTGAGACCCACTAGCTCGTGCGTCGGGCACGTATCTCTCAGCAACAGTGCTGTCGTCTGCATACCTAAAGGTACCGGGTTTTAGCAGATCGTTAATATGCACCAAAAACAATGTTGCCGAGAGTACCGACCCCTGAGGGATACCGGCATTAATAGCCAGAAGTCCGGACGAGCACCCATCTATAACCACTCGGATAGACCGATCTCTCAGGAAATCAGCAATCCAATCACACAAACCGGCGACCAAACCGAAGGAAGGAAGCTTGCCAATAAGGCTATCGTGCCAGACCCTGTCGAATGCCTTCGAGATGTCAAGGAAGACCGCAAGAGCTTCCCCTTGCTTCTCGATGGCCTCACTCCAAAAGTGAATGGCATACGCTAGAAGATCCCCAGTTGACCGATTTCGGCGGAAGCCGTATTGTCAGTCACTGAGGATATCGTTAGCTTCTAGGTATACCAGGAGTATACGTTCCATTCAGTATACGTTCCATACTCTGTAAGAGTATGTACCGAGATGGGCCTATAATTTTCTGGGTCAGCTCGACTACCCTTCCTGGGCACGGGTTGCACGTTAGCTTGCTTCCAAGCTATCGGCACTTTTCCCGTCTCAAATGAAAGGCGAAATAGGCGTGTCAAGATCGAAGGCAACTCAGGCGTACAAGTCCTCAGTACAATTGCCGGTATTCCGTCGGGGCCACTTGCCTTGTTCACGTCTAGGTTACGTAGTACCCTCCGGACATCCTTCTGATCAATGCGAATGTCCGACATTATCGACTTGCATCCACCAAGAGTACCAGGGGGGCTCGAGCCACCAGGATCTAGACGTGAAGATTCCGCAAACAGAGAGGCAAACAAGTTTGCTTTCTCCTCAGCGGAGTGGGCCAGCTACCCATCGGGTTTCAGCAGTGGAGGTAGTGAAGGACGGCAGAAGTTTGATTCAACCGACTTAGCCAGGAACCAAAACGCCTTACTACCAGTTGGGTAAGAAGCAAGTTTGTTCCCAATTGGGCTAATGTGGTCAAACCGAGCCCCCCGCAAGACCCTCTTGCAGGACTTGGCAGCCCTGTTGAAGGCTCTCTCCTTCTGACTCACGTCATTTGTTTTGCGTGTCCGAGCGTCGACCTATGCTAGGTATGCCGCGTGTTTAAGCGCATCAGCGCGATTGCACTCAGCACCAAACCAAGGACAAGCTTCACCACACAAAGTTCCGTCAGAGAACAGAATGTAGTACTCCATTCCCTGCCATAACACATCCGTCACGGCGTCCACGCACAACGATACATCAGTCGGAGAGAACCAAGTGGGCTGCCAAGGACAGCATGCGAAGAAAGATCTCATGCCATCCCAATCTGCTGACCTGTATTGCCAAACCGGCCTGGTGCCTCTAGGGTCACCCTTCGTCGGACGCGTGCCTACTTCTGTCTTTTACATCTTTTGCATTGATTAAGACGTGGTTTCTTTGATCTAGCAATTTCATAGTGTTGGTTGTTAACCATTTTCTCGGCTCAGACCTGATCTTAGCAGTATGTTGCAATTGAGCTCTAATATCTCTATCCAGTTGTATTTTTCCTGAGTTCCTGTGGTCTTTGTGTTCTCTTTGAAGATTGCAAATTTATCTCTTAATGTGACTATTAGTTGTTCCATTTGATGCTTGCTGAGCTTAGCAATTGCTAGTCAGTGTCTCGGTCTAAGTTTCTTTGGTTGTTCTGATTTTATTTCAGCTCTGATCAGTCTATGGTTGGTATTGAAGTTAAATTTGTTAATGACGTCAAAATTTGTAAAACAGTTGTTTCTAATAGTCATTTCAGTCAGTTGTTTCTATTTTGTCAGTATATTGTCAGTTGTTTATATTTTGTCAGTATATTGTCAGTTGTTTCTAGCGACATAGTCAGCGCCGAACGAGTGGGAGGCAGGCGTATCAACGCGACACTAGCGACGGCGCCGGTGGAGACCCGCCCCCGTTTCCTCCCCGCGACCTATGTTACGAGCTGCTGGAGAGTGTATGATTGCGACTTGGCATGACTGCTGCCGACCTCGGTTTGCCTGGCCCTGCAGCGCGCTTTTATGTGAACGAGCGCCTTACGAAGGTAAACCGGGAGTTATTTCGGAGCGCACGTGAGGCTGGCAGTTGCCTCGGCTGGCAATTTGTGTGGACAAAGCGCGGCCGGATTCTCGCACGGTGCAAACCTGCAGATGCCACTTACCACATTCGCAGTGAGACTGACTTGCAGCGTACTTTCGGTCCGGCACCGGGCAAGGCACTTAATAACTATAACTTCTTTGTGTCTGTTATTTTTTATTTGTTTATTTAAAGTTATTGTTGTTGTCCAAATTATTTTGTTTGTCATACTTTCAAACACGATCATACTCAATTCTAAAATAGTTTTTGTTGTAAAAAGTTATTCTTCCAAAGTTTTATTATGTTATGTTTGCTACTTCTTGCTTTTTATTTTAATGTTAGGTGTGCGTCTCGCGGCGCACCACAGTAAACTACGCGCGTTTATTACACTTTAGAATAGAATAGAAATCATTTATTCGACACAGGCACAACACAACAGCAACAAACAAAAGGAAAAAAGAAGTACACAAAGAAACAATAAAATTGTGCTGAGCGTGCCCATACCGAAAGGGTTACCATCTCAGCATTTGCTAGGCGTCAGACACCCAGCGCTGGTTTTCAGTTGGCACCCCACATAATTACATATCGATGTTTATGTACCTTAGGTAATATTATAATTAAAATACGTAACTAATTAGTGTAAAATAATGATAAAATATTATATAATATGTGCCACGTTTGTATAGAAGTTATTAATTTATACCATACCCACAATACTAAAATAATAAAATAAAATAACGCGCGAACAATGCACATCAGTCGAAGCGAAGTTCGACGCGATGACGCATAATCGATGCTGATACCGGCTCGGCAAGTAGCCGTCACCTAGGACTAGGACAAATAAAAAATTTTTGAAGCCAGTACAGAAAAGAAAACTTTGCCCTCAAGAAAATGTTTTCAAGTGCCAAACTACCTAAGTTTCTACAGTTATTGCTTAAAATCGAAGTAAATTTTTGATTGGATTTAGAAAGGAGACGGACGAAAACAAAAAAAAAGTGAAAGTGAACTATGTGGTTCCTGGCGACACAGACTTTACATATTTTTCTATACTTATCGATTACCAAACTACTATTAATAAAATATAAGTTTATTATTCACAATTCTTCTATTTACATTTCATACAAACCGAAGTCTTAAATCTTTGTTTAATTTTATTCATTACAATCACAAACATCAATCTGCCTAGCCTTTTCCCAACTATCTTGGGGTCGGCTTCCAGTCTAACCGGATGCAGCTGAATACCAGTATTTTACATGGAGCGACTGTCTATCTGACCTCCACAACCCAGTTACTGGGTAATACGATACCCCTTGGTAAGACTGGATGTCAGACTTTCGGGCTTCTGACGACCCGTAACGACTGTCAAAGATCCAAGATTGACAGCCGGGACCAACGGCTTAACGTGCTTTCTGAGGCATGGAGGAGTCTCGGTATGTAAAGATGGTCAGCCATCCACGGACTAACCCCGGCAAGCGTAGCTTAACCTGATGGATCGACCCGTGCGGGTGTTATTACTTTATTCATTACACTATATACAAATTTAAAATTGGACTAATTAAACTATGCTATAAAATTGTAATTGAAAATATTGAATGTGCACGAATAATATTGGTAATGCTAAATGACGGAATAATTTTATACTATTACAATAATGACTAAAGTGACAAGTTTCTTAACGCTGGGTCATTGGATACAGGTTATGATAACTTGATTGGCGCTCTTGACAGGCATTGCTTTGACGTTATGGCTATTAATGAAACTTGGCTGCGACCGGTGGAGGAGGGGCGCGCCCCCGTAGTGAAGGGATATAGTCTGCATCACGCGCCGCAGCCGGCGAACGTGCGCCGGGGCCATGGTGCAGGCGTCGGCTTTTATCTGTGACGGGGGCTCAGCGCGCGTAAATGTAGTACCTCGGTCGATCCCAGGTTTGAATCCATCGAGCAAATGTCGCTAATGCTCTAATTGAACGGAAAAAAAGTAATAAAATTAATGAGTTTCTTAATAATCTCAGTCTTACACAGTTGGTCACAACTCCTACACATTTTACAGCCTCAAGTGAAACCCTAATTGATCTCTTATGTAAAACCTGATAGCAAGATCTACAACGGTAGAATCATTTGGTTCAATTAACGGCTATTCTATTGTAGTTGGCGAATTTCCAATTAAAGCGCAGTTATACGACTTTTAATGGTTTTTAATTGAACATCACGTTTAAACCACTAGTTTTATTTCTTTGAAAAAAATATATGTTACTTTAGACTATTTCCGTCGTAATTTGATCTGAGAATTTTTCAAATTATATTTTTATAACATTGTGTAATTAATTTGTAAAGTTATGTTTAACGCGGATAAAAAATTGAGAATCACGCAAAAAATGTAAAGCGTATTTTTATGAAACCTTCACTATTTTAAACATTATTTAATTATTTATAATGTAGTCTCAGTGTTTCAGTTTAAAACTTGTTGTTTTATGTGTAATAAATTAATAATGCGTCTAATTTCGGACAGCGTTCCTTGATGGGCGAGTCCTCTTACAGAACATACGATGCGTTACGTGAGCTCAGCGTTGAACACGCAAGCTTACCACTCAAGGTCGTTGACAGCTAATAGCGCCTTAAACGTGACAAGTTTAAATCATATTTGGTAAAATTCCGGCCACTTAAATATGTGTACTGATAGTTTTAATAATGACTTATCTTTTTTAAACTTTGGAGCTATTTCAACGATTGCCAATGTTACTGATATGGTGCATGTCTCTAACACCCAAACAGACGCATTCATGGATTACTGACACCATCAAACTTATGATGCGTTTACATGATGACGCACTTACTACTTATATAAAGACAAAGGCTGATTCAAAAAAAAAAATATTACAAGGAGCTAAAACACTTGGTAGTTAGTTCATTTTACAATGAAAAAGTTGCGTATTTCGGACATAGTATAAATATTAAAGGTAGAAGACCCAAAATTACTATGGAAAAATCTAAAATCCGCTCTTTACATATGCTGACTTAATCAATAACATCTTTTTAATTTTCCCTGACTTATGACTTTTTATGAAAATAATAGGCATGGCGAAGCCAGTTTTGCTATCAATCCAGTGGAACAAAATGATTTCTCACGCATTATAGCCAACGTTAAAAGTAACGCTGAAAGCTACGATAACATTACCCTGGATAATGATAAACATGACTCTGCCGCACACGTTGAGTGTTATAACGGACATAACAAACCGCTCTATAGTGACGTCAACGTTTCCCGACCAATGGAAGATTGCCTCCGTTAGGCCCTTGCCAAAAAATTCAAATCTAACTGAATTAAAAGACATATGCCCTATAAGTATATTACCATGTCTGTCAAAAGTATTAGAGAAAGTCGTCAGTCGCCAATTAATTCTTATTTTGGAAGTAAATAACATTTTATCCGACTTACATTCTGGTTTCAGAAAGCAGCGCAGTACATCTACTGCTTTATTAGACGTTACTGATAATATATTAGTAGCCCAGGATAAGGGAATGTGCTCATTACTGGTTTTGCTTGATTTCTCACGGGAATTTGATGCTATCAATATTCCGATATTGTTATCCAAGTTAAGTTATTACGGTTTCGATCCCAGCGCTACGCAACAGTTCCGCAGTTATCTCACTAACAGGGATCAATTTGTTGATTTGCGTTTGGGTGACGGCACCACACTTAGGTCGGCCATAATTTCAGCAGAGCGAGGAGTCCCACAAGGCTCTATATTTAATACTTTTTATTTTGTAATGTGTACAGTTTTCACCCTCTCACAGAGAGGAGGCCTGTGCCCCAGCAGTGGGGACATTAGAAGGCTGATGATGATGATTTTTTACTGTGCGATATAAAATGACTCCATAGATGCAAATACCATAATATATATGCTGATGATGTTCAGCTTTATATATCCTTCAGACCTGACGAGTACGAAAATGCTATCAAGGATCTTAACGATAACCTTTAAAGTATCGCCGCTTGGTCTGAGGAGAACTGCCTGATATTAAATCCGTCTAAGACTAAATATATGGTGTTTGATTCGAGACTGTAACTTCCTAGACTACCTCTAACATTTGACTTATAATTAATGGGCGAGCCAATTGAGCGAGTGTATAAAGCGAGGAGACTAGGTCTTGTCATAGATAAAGACCTTCGCTTTGAGAAACACGTAGCAGACTCTGTACGAAATTGTTTTTATCGTCTCAAAGTTATATACAAAATACGGCCTTTTTTGTCCGAAACACTACGAGAACAGCTAGTGGAAACCCTGGTTCTCTCTAGGTTGAACTGCGCAGACACGGTGTACGGCCCACCCTTGTTGGCTTGTACAGATCGGTTCATCCAAAGGGTACAGAATGCTTGCGCTAGGTTTTGCTACAGTATACCTCACAGAAGCCATGTGACACCTTTTTTAAACAAGCATTTTACTTTAAAAATGAAGTCCAGACGCAAACTACATTTGGCTTGCCTGCTGTTCGGTGTAATCAAATATCAAAAACCTGACTACCTATTCAACAAGCTGGGTAGGATTACGAGTAGATGAGAATGCGGGAGAAAGCAATGCTCACAACAATTCTCAACTCATTCTCACGCTACAGCTGCTTTTAAAGGCAGCTTTCGATATGCAGCTTCCAAAGTGTGGAATAACCTGCCACCACCTATTAGAGTAATCAACACAATAGGTACATTTAGAAAACGCTTACGGCAGTACTTGATTGACGCACAGCGGGAGCTGGATATTGTCGCGCTAAATGTCTTATATAATGTGGGTAGTTAACTACTTTTCTTGTGAATGATAAAGTTTTTGTTTGATTAGTGTTAAGCGAAAGTGTACCTAAATATCTATTGTTATACAATTGGTATTAATTAATTTCTCATGCTCGACTTGCTCAGGTTACTTGTGTCCTTGTCTCGGGGGACACTGTAATGCTGACGGCTTAGGAGGCGACTCAGCCGCTGAGTCTCGTCCGATCCGGCCGAAACAGGAATTTCATTATTATTAATATTTTTGAGTGGTGTTTCGGACGAATCCTTTTTAGAGACAAAGTAACGTCAGACACATAATTAAATCATATATGTTTTGCTTTGTGGCCATGGCTAAATTATTAATTATAAATAAATAAACATTAATGAGAATCTCACCGGGGTATTCCTCGAAACGCACCAGCGATGAAACATTGAGGAGAGCATGAAAGATTCGTAACAAATGATATCGATAGACATTTTAAAATTCAACTATCCTAATTGTTTATTTATTAAAACTACCAGGGAAGCAGAAATTAACTGGACCTAGGTGCTTACTACCACCCAACAATGGTAAATCTACAGGTTTTGGAACTGAATCATTTTTTGTTTTGAAAAGTACCAAGGTGACAGAAATGAACAGAAAATAGACGCCTAAACGATCTCACTAAGTTGTGCACCGACGATTAAACCCAAAGAGGAATATTAGTATTCTACACTTCACTATATACACCACATTCCGGCACCATCATTAGACCCAAGGCACTTTCTAGTGAAAAATCACTTTTCAATACATAACGAATGAGCCCAAACGCGATGGTGTTATCTTATTTGGTTGCAGAGATCCTTTGGCCACCTTCAGACTCCTTCATCTGACCCTGGGTACTACCAATAAAAAATCACTTTTCAATACACATCGAATGAGTTCAAACACGATGGTGCTATCTTTTTTGGTTGTGCAGATCCTGTTTAAACCTTTCGGCTCCATCATCAGACCTTAGGCATCACCTAGTCTAACGTAACTTGTCAAAACTTCTGCAATGAGACCAAAACATTTTATTTGGTTGAGGAGATTCTATGGCCACCTTCCAGCTCCTTCATCAGACCAGCTTCATAGTACTACATTATTGCATTGGGCACTTAATTTCCTAAGTAATGCAAGTTTCAGCTTAATCAAAGACCAGAAAGAGTTCGAATAATGGGTTACTAATTTGTAATCGGAGTTGTAAAAATATAGACTTCTCATAGATTTTCCTGTAATCTTTAAGTAAAGAACTATTTTCTGTATTTTTTTCAAAATGGGCTTAGTAGTTTCGGAGATAAGTGGTGGGAATGGTATTTTTTTTTTATTTTCTTAAATAACTTCAAAACGATTCACTTTAAAATTATGAAAAAAGTATATTTGTGAGCCTCACAATGCGCCCTTTCATTTGATATGTCATACCTTTATTTTTAAATTTCCAATTTTCCCCCCAAAAGTGCCTCCTCTAATCCAAATTAATAAATTTACTTTATTTGCCCGTGTTTGGGTCATAGAAATACACTTGTGTAGCAAATTTCAATTTAATAGGATCTGTAGAATCCGAGTAAATTTTGTTTGTGACAGTCGGACAGACAGATAGACAGACAGACGCACGAGTGATCCTATAAGGGTTTATATAAGTTATATAGTATATATATGTAAGTTAAACCCCCCTACAGAGGAGGGGAGAAGGTATCTATGTTAAACTGTCATAATATCTGTTTTTCCTTTGGGTTTTTCTCATGTTGTTTTGCATTTTGAACAAGATTAAATTATTATTGTAACAAGTTATCCTCAAACACTTTAACTAATATCCATCGACTTTTCTTTCATCCTCTTATCTAAATATTCTCTCCATAATCCCAGATTACTTTTCAATATAACAATATATACACTTAAAGCTAATATAGGTATTCAAGTATTCTAACACTTCTCCTTTTTTATTTTTTTTTTTTTTATTGTGTGGGAAATCATCCAATGACATCTCCCGCTCTCGCGGAAGGGCGTGTCGGACTCTTACTGACTAAAACCCACCCCTGTTTCTTCTCTGCCTGAGTGCCCAGGGCTGCAATAACTCATGTTAAGAATTTATCCGCTACCCCTAGGCATGCCGGCACCGGCCACGGTGGGCCGTCAGAACACTTCTCCTATTATGTCATTATGCAATAACTAAACAATTCTAAAATATAGGTTATCACCTCCGATCAAGTTAAAATAGGTAGATAAACGCACTTAGAATACAAAACTGAAGATTTACTGGAAACAACATTCTTCATGGAGCTGTGGTGGCCCAGTGGTATTAGCCGCGAATTATAAAAATGTAGGTCGTGAGTGGCAAATAAATGTTTTTTCTGTCTTTTTTCTTTCTTTTATTATAAAATCGATTTCGTTGTTTGTATTCCCATCTGGAGAAATCCAGGTCTACATCTTTTTTGTGTTTTTTTTTTGTATACTAGGTTTAAAATGGTTGTTATTTTCTAGCGTGAATTTTAAAGGTTTCCTCCATTTCTACTTGTAATTTTATTACTGTAGGTGAATGATTCTAGTACTGTCTCTTCTTCTGGGCGCTTAGCTCTAATTTGACCATTGAAGTCTCCAATGACTATTAGATTTTTTGGGCATGTTCTTGGTTAGTTTTAATTAAGTCAAGGTAGAATTTCTCTATTATTTCCAGGTCTGATTGTTCTGTAGGTGAATATACTAAAGCGAAAAAAAAGTCTAAAGGAATATCATTTCACACGTAAGTACACAGAAAACTATATATTTTGTAATCATTTCAACACTCTTTTGAGGTTATTTGGAATAGATATTGTTAATGTCCCGAAATGACGTACCGTGAGAGTGTTGCCAATATTTTTTATTTTTAATAGCCCAAAACATGGGCAAGTAAATAGTAGGCAGTCATAGAAAAATAATGAAATAAAAAGTGGCTATAATTAGTGTTTGTTTTTTAATCACGTTTTTTTCATCCAACATACTTTATTGTATTCCGACTCAATAATTCTGGATGTTTAGTTGGTATCAAGTTATTTTACAAATGCTCGCTTGCTTAACATAATCTTTGTTTTATTTTTGACGCTGCTTTAAAAGATTTATAAAATGATCCTACACGCTTGCTACGTTCATCAACTCTTTGAATTGTTGAATTAATGAAGAATGTTCATCATCATCATCAGCCTTTTAATGTCCCCACTGCTGGGGTACAGGCCTCCTCTCTGTGAGAGGATGTGGGTGGTAATCCACCACGGATAATGATAATAGAAAGAAAGAAAGAAAGAAAAATAATTTATTCTGCACAGATTTTACGCACATTACAGAAAAAATGGATTAAATAACGTAAACATACATGAATGCTAAAAGCCTCGTATTCAATCAATGTAAGTCTTCTGTTCATTGCCTAATGTCAGAGTCCGCCAACAACCAAAGACAATACATATATTGCGTAATACTATGTAATCTGTACTGCGACACTGGCAAATGACAACAAACAGACCTATAATCGACTATGGTGACGTGTGCTACTTTGACCTGAACGCGGCTTTGCTGGATAAGCTTGATAGGCTCCTCAATAACTGCATCCGGTTCATCTTCAACTTGAGGAAATATGACCATGTGTCAAGCTTTAGAGCTGAGCTCAAATGGATGCCCATTCGCCAGAGAAGAAGTTTGCGCGCTCTGACTACACTTTTCTCTCTCCTCAACTCTCCCACCCCTCCCTCTTATCTTATATCACACTTCCAGTATCTTTGCTCTACTCACGCTAGGAATTTGCGTTCTGCTAACAATCTCTTACTGCTTTGTCCTTCTCATACTTCTAATTTTATTCATTCTTCCTTTCATATACAGTCCATCCTTCTGTGGAATGCGCTTCCCCTCAATATCAAGATGGCCACCAGTCAGTATGCATTTAAGCGAAAGTTGCGGGATTACCTTCTTAACAAGTAAAGGAGTCGTCTCAAAATCCTTATCTCTAACTTTATATATTATTATTATATATGTAGGTATATTATATTAAATATATATGTATGTTTATTTTAACTATATTTATATATACTTTTGTAATTATTTTCGTCTTAGAATTATTTTATTTTTTCAGTTTATGCACCTGCCATGTTATCTTTCCACCACCCTTGGTTGACTGGTAGAGAATGCCTAAGGCATTAAGTCCGCCTTTGTACATTTGTGTTGCATGAAGTTTTAATAAATAAATAAATAAACAGACCATCAAAACGAAACACAAAAAAAAAACAGTTTGTGAAAGTGGAAAAACAACTAATCTCTTAACAAACACGAACAAATTGAGTGGTGCGTCGCATCCGTGCAAGAACAGGTCGTTGCTCAGCAAAAATACTGTGACTTCAGGCGAACTTATCGTCAATAGCGCTGGTTTTCAGCAAAGTACCTATCACGCGAATGACGTAATGACGGGGCCCCTGTGACGTATTGTATTGTAAGTATGTAACCATAATCTCTCACGGAGTACAACATACCATGAACAAAACATGGAAGTACACATTAATAGATATATATATTTATAGTGTTCCTATGTAACTCAACTATTTCTTTATTTCTTTTAGTGGGTCGAATGGATCAAGGATCCTTCAATGTACGAAGAAGCAAGACCCCCCCAACATCCAAAGAATGCAAAAATATATAAAATATAAAATAGGGAAGAATCAGACAGACCACTCACACTGTTGGAAAACCATAACCATTGCCTGTAGGCCATGACCTTTGAGGTTAGTACAAAAGAGCAGCTATTATTACTAATATTTGTTTCTAATCATGCAGATTGTTGTATGTGCATGAAATATTTTTTTAAGGTATTCAAAAAATGCTTTCTTGTTCTCAGGACTCTTACTGGTGGAGGAATGTTGTTCCAACAGCGCGTGGCGGCGTATCTGAAACTTCCCCTGAATGCTGCGGTGTTCTGCTTTGATCCACAAAGAGGATTGGTAGAAAAGCGTGGTTCGTATTTGCTCTGTCTCCAACTTAACTTTTCAAACAGATAGTGTGGTTTTTGTGTAGTGACTACTCCAAATAGTAACCCAGCCATATGTAACTTTCTCCTAGCAGCCATTTTCAATATATTAAGTTTATTTATAAAGGGAGTAACATGACTTCTACGAGGTATATTTACACAGAACCTTGTACATGCATTTTGTATGCGTTGTATCAACTTCTCTGTTCTTGCTAACAGGCATGGGCCATACACAGTATCACAATAGTTAAGCCTTGATAATATTAGGCTATCCACTAGTTGTTTACGTAGATCAACACTCAGGTAGTCTCTAATTGAATATAGGAGTTTCAATCTGTAAAAACAATTCCTCATTGAGTTACTGATATGCTTCTCAAATCGTAGTTCTGGATCCATGGTTAATCCAAGATTGCAGGCTATATCTACCCTATCTATTTTTTTCCCTCTAATAACAACTTCTGGCTTGGCTGACATAATGGCGCTGATCATTTGCCTGCTTCCCGAAACCATAAACTTGGATTTCTGTGGGTTCAGAAGCAGAGAGTTATTATCTGACCAGACCATCACTCTTTCAAGATCATCATTGATTTTCTCCAATGCCTCTAAGGTATCAGCTGGTTTGAATGATATATATAATTGTATATCATCAGCGTACATGTGATACCTGCAATGCTGGAATGAGTTAATTATATCTGCGCTGTAAAGGATATAAAGTGGGGGCCCTAAAATTGATCCTTGAGGCACACCCCGTGGCACCTGACGAGGGGCGGAAGACATCCCCGATCCATCCTCCTTCTGAATTTCCACGAGCTGTGACCTATTTTGCAAGTAGCTAGCAAACCACTCTATTGTTTCCGTTGTAAAACCATAATAGGCCAACTTGGAAAGTAGCAGAGTGGTATTTAGTGCATCAAAGGCCCGTGAAAAATCAAGAAGTGCAAGGACTGTTCCCTGCCCCCTATTCCGTGCCTCCAGGATATTCCCTACTACGTCTGAAAGGGCTGTAGCCGTCCCACGGCCTTTCCTAAAACCAGACTGAAGGTCAGGAAGCATGTTGTTTGCTTCTAAATATTCCAACATTTGGTTGTAAACCACCCTCTCTAAGACTTTCGATAAACAAGGTAAAATGCTAACAGGACGTAAATCTTTAAAAGTACTTGGGTTGGCAATTTTGGGTAATGGGCGAACAATAGCGCATTTCCATAAGTCAGGGAAAGTGTGGGTATTGTGACGACCTTATGTTGGCAACCTTATGGTGGAGACTGGCACGTTGGAAGTTTGGAATATTCTAGAAACTCTTGGAACGCCGATTGAAAATTAAGAACAAAGAAGACTTTTGTTTTTGTTTTGACTTCTCCTAGCCCGCTCGAACAGGGCACATGTATTATTTTATTATTCAATATGACGTATAAGTTCGTGATCGCTCTTTTCTTTATCACACAACACACATAAGCAGTCACTCTCGTACACCACACTCTCGCACTGCCAGCGAGTACGACAACCCCCAGACGCGTATAAGAAATCTCCAGGGACCAGCACTAAGAGAAGGTGCTCCAAGTCCCTATAAGTGGCGGCGAGCGCCGGGGAACGAGCGCCGTATGTAAGAGTGACGGCAACGGTAACGGTGTGCGGTGGACAAACGGAGGACTGATGCAGTGACAGCACCAGGATAAGAGGAGTATAGTCCAAGCTGAGTGGTTCTATTTTTATTAAGTGTTAAATAATATTAAAAGAGGAAAATGCGATACTTTTCAGGACACACGTATGAAGTGTGCCTCGAGGAATTTATCGACGAGTTTGTGTCGATGGCCATTGCCAAGGGGTGGCGAAAAACCGATTATTCGTTAATTCTTGGTGTTTGGTTAAAAGGAGCTGCGCAATATTTTTTTTAAATATACGTTCCAGTATGAGATGGAATTTGACACGCTGTGCGCGGAGCTTAGGAGAGAATTCCCATGCAAGTGTGTGTCTTGCAAGCAGAGAATCAATCAGTGTTTTTATAATCTTGAGAGGCCGGACGTTGTGTCCGAGGCGGACGAACAGTCCGAGGATAATGTGAGCGAAGATAATCACGTAGTATTATTTTCTAGCTCAACAATTAAAGCAAAGAAGGAGGACGATGATGACCAGAGCTGCGCTGATGCCGGCCTAGTCAATGATGTCCAGGAATGTGAAGACTGCGGTCTAGGCGATGATGACCGAAGCTGTGATAATGAAGATGCAGAATCGGGTCGGTTATTTACAATTATTCCTAGTAATAATATTTCAGAGAAACAAGAGACAATTGTAGTAAATGAAACATTTGGCGAGCACGAGTGGAATGAAAATTTTATTTGTTTGGGAGTTGTTTCGGCTGATGTCGTCGGCATGGAAAGCTGTGAGGTGGAAGTTCCGTCGGAGACATGGTTCTTGTGACGATGATTTTATTCAGGTTGAGTATGTTTCTGCTGATGTTTGTGAGCAGGAGAGCTTCGAAATGGCGGTGGAGTCCAAAGAGCTGTGCGTACCAGTGGAAGTCATGCAAAATCCTGCTATTATTGTTCCAATAGGTGATGGTCCAGGGGATATCTATCGGGATAAAAACTGCATCATGAGTATCACTTCGCAACGTCACAACATTCCACAGCAAGCGGAACGGCATTTTTCACTGAATATGCTGGAGGAGGAGATATGTGCCCTCCCGTATTATACGAAGAGGAATAATTTCCATTTCTTTGATAAACATAAAATTATTTTTGTATTAATGTTATTTATTCTAGCTGACGTGTATTGTCATAGCAACGTGACAAACAAGTTTTCGACCATAAATATAAGGTATGGACGTAGTAATTACGATGACCCAAATTCTTCGATAAAAATAAAAATATGCGATGAAGTCGGGAATTGCTTGTAAACTATTTACTAAAGCAGTATTCCGTAATTAAATATAAGTTTTGGAAATTTAAGAAAAAAATTATAAATTGTTTGTTGAAAATTATTTTATTTAAAAAAAAAAAAGATTTTTAGAGAATAGACAGTGGTGTCAGATGTCATTTGACATGATAAATAATTGTCAGATATCTGACATTAGTACGGTTTAGAAAAAGTTTAAATTTTAACCGACTTCAAAAGTAGGAGGTTCTCATTTGTTTTGTTTTTTATGTGATATTAATCGTTGTGTTTTTGTGTATTTCATGTAATCGATATGATGAGCTGCACGGACGTGACTGAAGACCGATGGGAGATGTGACCACATACCATGAGCAGGAAAATAGATTTGTTAGGCGATTATTAGTGAGAAATAGGTATGAATTTCTCCAGAGTGCGATTTTAATAAAGATGTTACTACGGTTAGGAGGTAGAGGGGATTGCTGTCCTCTCTCCTAGGGAAAGATGTGTCCGGGTTTTTTTTGTCGGTTTATACCAGCTTTGTTTATGGGGTATAATGCCTTCGCAAAGTGGGATCGAGTTGATTCTGTATGGTGTGACCGAGCCCATGACAATTTTTATGTATTATTCATTTAGAGAGTATACTTCAAGTTATATTTATGGAGCACTCTGGGGGAAGTTCAGGAACAGTGAATAGGTGTTCAGAACAGTGGTCGTTTTTTTCGCCTGGTCTTCATAAGCGTCCAATGGAGTTAAAATTATTACAGTTTTGAATTTTATTTTTGTAAACCCCATCTGGGTAGATGCTAACTAGAGCATCTTAGGTCAGAAAATTTAGCAGAGCAGTGTGGCTTTTTAGAGAGGTTTTACCTCACTGAAGCCATATGCATTGCCGGGATATGTGGTGTGCCGAATGGCTTAATTAATAATAATAAAGAAGACCACACTACTCGGGGTTCATTTTTGGCTATCCATAGGTGGACTCTGCTGCATCGTGTACCTCTCAAAGGTAGGGCTTTCGCAGTAGGATTAGGTAGGCCTCAATCGGCTTTTCAAATATTTAATTGAATAGAAGACATACTAGCGTCTGCGCTTCTATTCGTAGCTCATGTGACGACCTTATGTTGGCAACCTTATGGTGGAGACTGGCACGTTGGAAGTTTGGAATATTCTAGAAACTCTTGGAACGCCGATTGAAAATTAAGAACAAAGAAGACTTTTGTTTTTGGGTTGACTTCTCCTAGCCCGCTCGAACAGGGCACATGTATTATTTTATTATTCAATATAACGTATAAGTTCGTGATCGCTCTTTTCTTTATCACACAACACACATAAGCAGTCACTCTCGTACACCACACTCTCGCACTGCCAGCGAGTACGACAACCCCCAGACGCGTATAAGAAATCTCCAGGGACCAGCACTAAGAGAAGGTGCTCCAGGTCCCTACAGTATCTATCGACTTATTTACAATTGCCGTAATAACCTGAAGGGTGGTTGGCAACGTTAGCATTATCATATCCAGACTAACCCCATCAATATCTTTAGCGTTTGGCCCCAAGCTCTTAATAATTTTCGAAATTTCTTCCTCATTAACATTTGAAGCTCGAAGTGAGCTTTACCAAATCTATTTGTATCAAAATATGTTAGCTGCGATGTAGGCAGTATGGACTGTCCCGGTACATTCAGAAATGCCCTGTTTATCTCGTCTGGGTCATTAAATTGCCCAGGAAGCATTCGTTCACTATGTTCTGAAAATACATCTAATTTAAGATTTTTCTAGAGTTTTTTGGGATTTTTTATCTGGCTGTTAATGTGCCTGTCAAAGTACACCCTTCTTTCCTGTGTTAGTGCTGCATTTGCTTGTTTGTTTAAATCCAAATAATATGTCTTTGTAGAATCTTGCTTGTTTTTTTATATTTATTTTTCGCTATGTCTCGCAGCTTAAACATTAATTTAATGTTATCGGTTATCCATGGCGTGGGGCGGTCTTTAAAAATCCTACTCTTTATGGGGGCATGCAAATCAAACCATTGGGTGATACAGTCATTAAAATGTTCCACCATCCTATTGACATCTAGCAGTGAGCTTATTTCAAACCATGGCATTAATGTCAGATCCCCTACGAAGTAATCCATCAATATATCCCTTAGAGGCCGATATACCACCAACCTAGGTTTAATATTTACCTTTTTGATAACTGTATCACATACAATAAACGAGTGATGGCCAAGTTCACTGATATGACTGACTAGCACATTACGAACCCCTACATCAGTACAGATCACGTCTATGAGAGTACTACTTTTCCCTACAAAATGTGTTGGTGACTGTACCACTTGATTTAACTTAGTATAATTTATGAAGTCCATCATCTCTTTAGTGTTTTTACTGTTTATGTCCAGTAGATTAACATTGAAATCCCCCAACAATACCAAGTGATCATAAGGTGCCAATGCGCTAATACTGTCAGTTATTCCATCCAGAAATTTTGTTAGTCCAAACCATTGCGGCCTGTATGCAGTACCAATAAACAGCTTTCTACCATTGACAGTAAGATTCAACCACATCTGCTCCACATCAGTTTGCTCTGAGTGTGGCCGTACGCGCACCCTAACTCCGGTTTTAATGTAGAACGCTACTCCTCCGCCTCGTCCATTGCGAATAGTCGCAGGGCGTGGCACGTGCTTTAACCTATATCCCGGAACCTTAGGCGCGCGTCCCTCCTCCTCAGGTCTCAGCCACGTTTCGTTGATCGCCATTATATCCACTGAGTGTTGTGACATGGCAATAAGAAACTCATCCTGATTTGTTGCCAGAGAGCCCGCATTAAATAATCCAAATTTTAATAATTTTGATTTAGTCATGTTATGTAAATAGTAATGGCTGTATAATTGTATTTATATAGTAAAAGTAATGGTAGTATTTTATTCAAATATGTATTGTAGTATTTTTGTTTATTCCCTTTACATAAGTAATCTTTGTACATATATAGTCCTAGCAGTAATAGTGATAATAAATAAATAATATAATATATAACTGTGTTTCCCTGAAAATAATGCTCCCAATCATAAACTGAAAATAACATATAACTAAGGTTCCTAAATAATGTTGTTGTGTAGATAATAATATGTGTAAATAGTATAACTATATTCCTCGTATTATTGCAGTACTCACTTTTACATTGCCACTTCCCCAGATCACGACAGATGCGACACACCATAGGTACTCAATAGACATTCACAACTAGAGAAACTATGAACTAATACAAAAAAATATACAGCATGAAACAAAGATTTATTTGTAAGTCTCCGTGAATGGTCCAATAATCTGCAGAATGTCTTCCACAGATGCAATCCTGTGAGTTTGTTCTCCAGGCTGTTGCCGGACCAGGATGCAACCACGCTTCGTCCATACGAACCGCCATCCATGAATCCCTGCAGCGGCCCTTGTTTGGCGAAACAACTGCTGATTCAACTTTGTCAGTCTCTCATTGACAAAGAATCGTACGGGCTTCCCAGAGAGTCCGAGATTCTCTGTGGTAGCTTCACATCGCACGCGAGCGCCCTTCAACACGGCGTCACGCAGATCACGTCGAGCTAGACGCACCATAATAGCGCGAGGGCGGGGCTCTGTTGACGTTATGGGGCTTGTCGCTTTTATGTGTCTGCCGCCAACTCGCTCCGCGCCCAGGTTGTTGCGATCCTCCAAAGATACTCCTAGCTTTGTGGCAATTAGATGGAACAGGTGTGTTGGGTTTTCCGCTTGCGACTCAGGTACGTTCCCTATCACAAAATCGTTCGCCATCAACTCCTGATCCCTGTCATTGAGATCCCTCTGGAGCTGTAGAACCATACCCTCCACCGTATTTAAATTTGTTGTTGGTTTGCAACCGGTCCCATGACGCTTTTCCAACGCTTCCAATCTGGTCTCAATCCCATCCATACGTGTTTGACAAGAGTCATTAGAGGCCTTCAGCTCCGCCACATCTTTCAGGAGCTCCAAGACCTCAAAACGTAAGGTGCGTAGCTCCTCCACTACCATTTTTAAAACGGAGCCCACGTCCTGTTGGAATTCAGGAACAATTCTCGCCGAGGTGTTGTCCGCATCCACAGCCACAGCCACGGATGAGGGAGGCGAGAACACCTGCATGAGCGTAGTAAACGGTGCGGTAGCTGACAGAAGCGTTTTCGGTGCAGCAGTTGACACAGGCGTCGCGGATTCCAGCGTCGACATAGGTGTTGGTGCTGGCATTGCCCTGTGCTCCGGCTCCTCACTCTGCACTTCTGCCATACATCCTCGTACCGGCGTTTCAGCCTTATTTTCTCTACGGACATTTTTCTTACACTCAGGACAATGCCAGGTGGAGACTAACGGGCCCTTCGTAGGCAGGCTGACGCATACTCGGTGATAAGCTATGGCACACTTTGTGCACCTCGCTGTGTCAATCGCTGACACAAATTTGCCGCATCCACCGCACTTAAGAGCCTATACCACCTCAGCTCAAATTCTAATTTCGCCCCCACTTCCCCGCGTGCCACTGCACTCTTTATCTCGCTCGCACACTTTTGCTCGCAGAGACGCGACACGCGCGGCCTTGAGGTCGAAGCGATTTCGTTAGAGTAAACTACACTATTATCGGACGAGTACTAAGAAATAAAATTATCAATCTAATTTAATTTTAACTTGTCATTTTATGAATATAAAATTATATCGCAAATACAATTTCAATGTATCTATAAACGATCAGTTTCCAGTATAAGCTGACCTCTCAGTGTGCGGAAAGCCTATAAAATGCGAGATCAGCTTGTACTGGACGGTATAGGTGATGTCTAGCCGTGCACACTATTTTATTTTACCTACCTACTTCTATAAAATACTAGTCAAATGCGAGCCAACTTTGCGCTGTGGGTTCCGCCAATTATTTTTGTAGTAAGTTTGCGTTTTATAGTTTTAGCCGTGTATGTATGTTATGTGACAGCCGATTGCGCATCTAGGTAATTATGTAGGTAGTAGGTATATGCAAGTACCTAGGTATACATACATATGGTATACATAGGTTAGAAAAATCGATTCTAAACCACTACATAAATTGTAGAATTTATGCAGTGGTTTAGAGTCGGTTTAGTAGCAGTAGAGCTACAAAAAACTAGTCAAGTGCGAGTCACCATTGCACTGAGGGTTCTGTAGGTACATTGGCTTGGTAGTAAGTTTACGCTGTGCCATTTTAAAATCTTATAATAGGTAGCTTTCTCCTTGTATTACCACTTTCTTAGTTATTATGCATCTATATAAGAATGAATCGCCGAAATGTAGGTATGCGTATATCTTTCGAAGGACTTCACCAAATTGCATAATTCTTTTTTTGCTGTGTTCGTGATTCTCAGGACAAGGTTTGTATAAATATAAGATAGGTAGGTATAGGTAGGATAAGTAGGTAAGTATGCAGATAGGTATGTAGGTAGGTATGATAAATACCATAAGTTTTTTTCAAAGTAATTAAAAATAGTCAAAATTAAATAACATTTATTTTTAATCGCTTAAATTTCTAATTTACATAGTGAGAACATGTCTGGAATTGCATAGCTCCGGTAACATGCATGTTCTAGAAAAATGTTCTAATTTTAGTTCCATTTCAGAAATATTGGTCATCTTTCTATAATTTCGACTTTGATGTTTTTGTCGCATCCAGACCTTATTCCGAAAATACATTTTTTTTTGTACCGATGATATGTAATTGTCCTTGCACTTGTATATACCAAGGATGTTTTTTATTTACGACAAGTCCGTTTTGAGTTTTTCTCCAAAAATTTACTTCTATCTTATCTATATCTTAGCTTCGTCCAAAGATGTTTAGAATGCTGCAATGGGACGCTTGATTTCAATGATTGTGTATATTCAGTGAACAGCTCATGTTCTCAGGTGATCTGCAAGAAAACACAACATTCATTATAAAACACTTTTTTTGGGGTATGTTATGTTATCATTCAATGACTGGCGTGATGGGCATTGGTGGCTGCGCCAAAGTTTTAAACTTTTGCAGCTACCATCGTTGTACATTGTTTTTTTATCTATAATAAAAAAAAAATATAAAAAAATGACCTCCCGCTCTGGGCGGAGCGGGAGGGCATCTCAGACTTTTACTAACTAAAACCCACCCCTGTTCCTTCAGTTGCCTGTGCCAAGAGCCGCGGTAACTCTCTTTCAAATATACTCGCGACCCCGGCAGCATAATTTTGTCAACATGAATAAATAATACGGAACCCTAAAAAGTCCAACATTATGAAAATTTTATTATGAATTCGCCAATTTCGTGATAGTACCGTTACGCGTTAGTACCAAGCAGTAGTGCCATGGGGGAACAGCAAATTTCGTGATTATCACACACGTATGATAGATAGGTACTTACAATTATATATTTTGTAACACATGAAGATTTGTTTCGTCCGAATTTATTTCTACAGTTTTCGGAGGTCATACCTCCGTCCGTCCGGTCCTGTAACAATCACACGGGACAAATAAATACCTACCTAGACCTCACATATTTTTATTTATGATTTGGCTATGGAACCCTAAAAATATACAAAAGAAGACTAAATCGTCCATAGAAGCAGACTTGCCCTATGAATAACAAATAACAATTATCCACCCTACATTTTTTATTGAAATACAAATTTGGTGAATTGGTATTTGATGGTGGAGGGATAATTTTCCAGTACAAGCTGACCTCTCATTGTACGGAATTCCTATACAATGTGAGATCAGCTTATACTGGAAATTTATAGCTTGATAATTTTTTTTTGATTTTTGTTTGTCTTTTAAAAAAATGTTGCCCCACACTAGGAATATTCCTATATCTTGGGTGCGTTCACAAACATGTAAATTCACATACACAAGACACCCAGACCCGGAACAACTATCTGCAGGTCATACAAATATTTGTTCCGTGCGGGGATCGAACCCGCGACACGCAGCGTAGCAGCCGAACGCTCAACCACTGCGCCAACCGTGCCGTCAAAATGATATAGCCATGTGTAGTAATAATAATAACAGATCAGTGTTTTATGGCCTACAGATAGTTGTGTCGGATCTGCGCGTTTGTGAATGTGTTTGTAATCGCACCGTCTCCAATTCAGTTGAAATCCTGGAGTCGGCAACATTATAAAAAAAAACAATTAGGTACTACATAGATACCTATTTGTTGTATATTGTCAAAACAACAACAAACCTATTTAGGGAACTTTTTAACTTTTTACAAAATTGGACACCCATTTTTCACATTTTTTATCATAAAAAAAGTGGACACCTGGATTTCGCCTGAATCGTGAAAGGTGCGTTTACAAACACAAATCTTCACATGCAGAAACACCTGCAACTCCTAACGCAGCAGCCTGCCACTGCACCAAACGTGACATGTTTGTAATCACTAATACTGTAAGTAGATAGGTAGCTATATACTTACTTCATTACGTTTATCATGTTTTCCAGTTTCTTTGCGCCAACCCTTTCGTTTCTTATTTTTATTACGGTTATTTCGCATTGCACCAACACTATAAGTATAAGTACTACAAGATTTGTATTTTACGTAGTCTTGTTGCGTAATGTGTGCTCTGAGCGCAAGCGACACAGCCCTCCCGTTCGAAAGCCGAAGCGAGACTGAACGGGGGCGTCGGGCGCCAGGGAACAAGCTTCAAGACGGCATAGTTTAGGTGATAGTTTAGGTATTTTATTTTTACTGTGAAAACAATGGTAATTTAAAAATAAAAAAACTTGTAGGACCTGCTTTATAGTAAGTTCAGTTACTATGCAAAGTTTCATGATCTAATTTTAAGCATTTTTTGAATGCTAGCGGTTTATTGTTTTCGGTTTAGAGGTAACTTTGGATTTTTTTTCTATCCAGAAAATTTTATGGAATCGTGTTTTTGAGGTTTATAATACTTAACATTGATCCTCAACCTTGCCATATATTTATTTCAAAATTAACGCTGCAGTATTATCGACATAACGGAGGATCATGCTAAGCCATTTGAGGTAACATAGACTCTTAACCGGCATTATTCCCACAGGTATGCTTACTAGTTAATAAACCTCCTTAGCTGGAATCCAAAGTTTTTTACCTTTTCAGTCTCTGTCGTTGTCAGTCTAACGCTGCCAATATAGACGTTTACAGTTACGACACAACACAAGAAAAATATTTTCAAAAAACTTTGTGGGTACATATAACTGGCTTGGAGATCCAGTGTTTTCTTAAGAAAGAATTATGCACTGTATGTATATGCATGTATATCCCGTATTATGTCTCTATACACTTTATAATAAACTTTATAAAACACTATATTGTCGTTTTTTATTTTTTTTTCCGCGAGAAATCGGACAACAATCACCACCAAAAAAAAAAAAATAAAATAATAATAAAAAAAAAAAAATTAATAAAAAAAAAATTTAAAAAAAAAATAAAAAATTAAACAAGAGCTAGTTATTTTTTTTTTTTTTTATTTTTTATAAATTGAAAAATTTTATCTTTATCTTTACCAATACAAACGTCAGAACGTCAGTCCCCTCCTATAATAATAAGTGATAATCCAATACGGATTGGTGGATGTCCATGTCTACGATTTTTTGGTTCTAGGACATTGCCGGTTTCCTCACGATGTTTTCCTTCACCGTTTTGAGAGCAGTGGTGATGAAATAATTTACACAAAGTAAAGGGCCTGCCTGGGTTTGAACTCACGACCTACATTTTTATAATTCGCGGCTAATACCACTGGGCCACCACAGCTCCATGAAGAATGTTGTTTCCAGTAAATCTTCAGTTTTGTATTCTAAGTGCGTTTATCTACCTATTTTAACTTGATCGGAGGTGATAACCTATATTTTAGAATTGTTTAGTTATTGCATAATGACATAATAGGAGAAGTGTTCTGACGGCCCACCGTGGCCGGTGCCGGCATGCCTAGGGGTAGCGGATAAATTCTTAACATGAGTTATTGCACCCCTGGGCACTCAGGCAGAGAAGAAACAGGGGTGGGTTTTAGTCAGTAAGAGTCCGACACGCCCTTCCGCGAGAGCGGGAGATGTCATTGGATGATTTCCCACACAATAAAAAAAAAAAAATAAAAAAGGAGAAGTGTTAGAATACTTGAATACCTATATTAGCTTTAAGTGTATATATTGTTATATTGAAAAGTAATCTGGGATTATGGAGAGAATATTTAGATAAGAGGATGAAAGAAAAGTCGATGGATATTAGTTAAAGTGTTTGAGGATAACTTGTTACAATAATAATTTAATCTTGTTCAAAATGCAAAACAACATGAGAAAAACCCAAAGGAAAAACAGATATTATGACAGTTTAACATAGATACCTTCTCCCCTCCTCTGTAGGGGTGTTTAACTTACATATATATACTATATAACTTATATAAAGCCTTATAGGATCACTCGTGCGTCTGTATGTCCGACTGTCACAAACAAAATTTACTCGGATTCTACAGATCCTATTAAATTGAAATTTGCTACACAAGTGTATTTCTATGACCCAAACACGGGCAAATAAAGTAAATTTATTAATTTGGATTAGAGGAGGCACTTTTGGGGGAAAAATTGGAAATTTAAAAATAAAGGTAGGACATACCAAATGAAAGGGCGCATTGTGAGGCTCACAAATATACTTTTTTCATAATTTTAAAGTGAATCGTTTTGAAGTTATTTAAAAAATAAAAAAAAATTACCATTCCCAACACTTATCTCCGAAACTACTAAGCCCATTTTGAAAAAAATACAGAAAATAGTTCTTTACTTAAAGATTACAGGAAAATCTATATATAAAAAAAAAAAACAGATTTCAGATTGATATTCCGCTGCCCTAGGTAGGCTTGACCTATAAAAATTTACCATTCCCAAGAAACGCCGTAACTGATCTACCGTTTTGGGTTTTGGGAAATCGATTATTGCCTGAACTTTATCTGGTAATGGTCTGATTCCTGATGCCATGACCTCGTAACCTAAAAATTCTAGCTTTTCTTTTCCGAAACTACATTTCGCCATATTGATAGTTATACCGAATCGATTTAATCGCTCAAATGTCGCCTTTAAGTGTAACTTATGTAGCTCGGGCGTCTCGCTAGCCACGATGATGTCATCTATGTAACAGAAGTAGAAATTAGACTCTGATTGACCTTCTGAACCTATCTGGAATTGTGCATCTATGCCTTGTAATACCACGTTATTCATATATCGCTGAAAAGTTTGCGCAGCGTTCCGTAAACCAAAAGTCATCCGCGTAAACTCATACAAACCGAAAGGAGTAGTTATAGCCGTTTTTTCTATGTCTTCCGGTGCAATCAAAATATTGTGGTACGCCCTATTTAAATCTAAACGCGAGAATATGTACTTATTTCCTAAAATATACGTAAAATCATTTATCCGCGGGATGGGGTAC
The DNA here is from genome assembly GCA_951329385.1 of Polia nebulosa. Lineage (NCBI taxonomy): Eukaryota > Metazoa > Arthropoda > Insecta > Lepidoptera > Noctuidae > Polia > Polia nebulosa. The sequence continues at coordinate 6,519,942 of OX589613.1, read as the reverse complement.
CTATCAGGTATTGTAATAGCGTTCAAGGCCCTATAATCACCGCAAGGACGTATCTGCCCATCCTTTTTGGGTACCACATGCAGCGGACTGGCCCAAGGACTTTTCGACGGCCTGCATATTCCCATTTCCTGCATACGCCGAAACTCTTCCTTAACTCTGACATATTTCTCTGGGGCTAATGGTCTAGCTCGAGCAAATACAGGCGGTCCGTGTGTCTCAATGTAATGAAACACGGCGTGTGGGGGTTCCTCCCTGAAAGACACAGGTTTAGTGATCTCGGGAAATTCCGCTAGTATATCCGAATAAATGCAAGTGTTATCGATTGTAGTTAAGGATGGCCCCTTCCATGCTACAATTGAACCTAGTGCACTTAAACTAGTTACTTGATCTAAGAGACGTCGGCCGCTTAAATCTACTAACAACTTATATTTTAACAAAAAATCTGCGCCTATAATAGGCTGATTTACGTCTGCTACAATAAAATGCCAAGTATACGGACGTCTTAATCCCAAATTTAGCGTTAATGTCTGAATACCATAAGTTTTAATTATTGTGCCGTTAGCGGCATACAATGTAAAGTTAGACTTATTACTATTATAATAACTACGCGAACTATTTCTCTTCACGGGTATTACGGACACATTAGCTCCCGTATCAATTAAAAATCTCATACCTGTTTTCTTATCACATATTACTAGGCGGTTGTATATTGTGCAACGTCCCGCCGTCGGCTGCACCAAGTCTAGTTTCCCGCCGACTTCTCCTGGCCATTGCTCCAATTACAGGGTTTCACACACTTTGTTGCTTTCTCCCTGTAACGATAGTGGTAAAAACACAACCAATTAGCACTCTTTCTCTCGCCAACCGCATCACCATGCTTCGATGCCGATCTCGATCTTCGGTTGCCGTTATCCCAACGCTCTCTGCCTCTGCCACGCTCCAGACCTGCGAGACGCAGGTTGATCTTCGCCAGTTCCCCCAGGATTTAGCCGATATCCGATGATACATCACGCCTCTTCCCTGTAGTCTTGCTCTGAACCTCTACTGCTTTGACCTCGGCTAGCGTTGACGAGCCTTCTCCCGTGCTTTCTAACACCTTGTCTGCTATAGTAGCGAGCACATCCAAATTCTTCGAGTCAGCTACTGCCAGTACAGCCCGCACCGATGTCGGCAGGTGTGATTGCCACATCAACCTTAGGGTATCGTCAGGTACTTTCTCCCTGGCCAACTCACGCATTCGTCGCAGTAAATGTGATGGGCGCTGATCTCCTAACTCCATTTCACCAATCAGCTTCTGCAACTTCCTTGCCTCCGACTCCTCGAACACCTCCAGTAGCCTTTCCTTCAGCGTCTGATACTTCCGAGACTCCGGCGGAGCAAGCAACAAATCGCTCACCTGCTGTATAGCAGCCTTGCTCAACTTTGTAACAACCAGATTTTGTTTGGCTGCATCACTCAGTTTTTGATTTTCTATCGCGGCCTCGAATTGGACGAACCAGAGCCGCGTTTGGTCTGCCCAAAACTCGGGAATACGCGAAGAGACCGTTACACTGGCCAGCTCTTTCTCGGCGTCAGCTCCAGACATGCCCTTCGCATCTTGCGCACGCGACGGAACACTTTGTTGAAGACTCATTACGTTTCAGTCTATCCACGCACCTCACCAAAATATAATAATACTCGTAATGTTCACAGGGGTCACCACTTTAAGGGATATTACAGTTGGGTAATATCCAGTCTACGTGTTCTACTTATTTATTGTTGGGGTGCAGGTTTAATAGAAACGACCATTTACGACTGTAGTTTATTAGCGACTAAAATCCTCTCTGTAAGTATCACGGGCGCAGCCGTGCGTCACAACTAATATTGCGCTGAGTAAGCTTGTACATGTGTCCCTACATATAGAATCTCCTCAACCAAATAAAATGTTTTGGTCTCATTGCAGAAGTTTTGACAAGTTACGTTAGACTAGGTGATGCCTAAGGTCCGATGATAAAACCGGAAGGTGACCATAACAACTCCTCAACTAAACAAAATAGCACTATCGTGTTTGGTTTTATTGAAATTGTACTGATTAGTGTTATTACATTGTAACGTAGTGGCGTTACAATCTTGATTGAAACATAAACATGCGGAATGAATCCAGAGATCAAAAGCCAATTTGGTAAGCATAGACAATTTTAGTTAGCTGACAACACTATTGTCTTTGGATTCTATGACACCTGTCAATGACGGCGTAGATATAAAAACACGATACACGTTAGGTGGTTCCTTTTTGAATCTTAATCCAGCTGTTGGCGTGAGACTTACCCTCACCTTGTTCTGTCGAACACCCTTGAGCCGTGAAGCGATCGCCAAATCCTAGCAGTTGTAGTTTGCATTGGCAAATATTTGCCAACTTAATTACGCGATTCCAACCCCTGTAATTGGGTGAGTGTTTGAACAGCATACAGGTAGCTTTGTGCATTCTGTGTTCCTAATCTTGTGTAAATTCTTTCCAGAACATGTCTTCCTAAATTTTCATTTCCTAGCATTATATAATCAAGGCTCATAACCTACAAAAGATCTGTCGCACATTGTAATCACGCCTTCCGCGTGGCTAGCTTTACGAGGCCTTAGCTATGCACATGCTGACTTGCGCGTGGCTGCTGCTACTCTCGAATGTGCATGTCATCATGCTTTTCCACCTCACCTTTGTAAACTCCGTCTGATTTTGACAACCACACAAATTAGCGCACGTACGGCCGTTTTGCTCATGCCTAGGTGTCAAAATCAGCGGAGAAGCTTGTCATCCATCTTTGACACGCTGTACATTGTTCCCAGGGTCCCAGATCCGGATTACTAGTTCCGGATTCCCTGATCCAGTTTTCCAGACCCGGATTCATCAACTTCGGAATATGGAGGGAGAGGACTTGGAGCCCTGCACTCTGGGCACGCACCTGCATCGTCCTCCATCGCGGCCATCCTGCCGCAGTGCCTCGTGGCGCGGCCACTAGGCCACTCACCACGGCGGCTCGCTCCACGCCGGGTGCATATTTACCCGCGTGGCCTCAGCAGGCCGTCTCCGAGCCGGCTAGACCACCTGCCGGCCGATCCATCCTGGCTCCTGTCGACCCTGCGAGCCGGCGCTGCCGCCTGCCGGTCAACACCTCCGGGGGCAAACGCAACGTGGCTTCCCCGAGACACCAAGGCTGAGTCAGGGCAGTAGCGTGCTATCTCCCAGGGAGTACTGAATCATGTGACTGCAAACCTCCCCACACCCTTTTCTCTATTTTTAAATATATATATTAACGTTGACCGAGGTACGTGTTGTTATTTTTCATCCCACGTAGGCTCCTTACGTCACAACATTAGAAGGTGATCAGGGTCTGATATATCTATAGGGTCTTCAACCATACAACATATCATAGTCGTGTTTAGACTCATTGGATATGTACCTACTTTCTGACAAGTCTCATTAAACTAGGTCTGATGATAGAGCCAGAAGGGTACCATAGACATGTTTGATTTTTTTTTTTATATTATCTTACATGCACGAATATTCTTATATGTGTGCACATGTTTTTGCAAATAAATATTGTTATTCTTCGATAATAAACAAAAAAGTGGTGCTTGTCGATTTTGTCTTGACTAAAACTATAGTTCCAGTCCAGGGTCTGATGTTGGCTCTGAAATATTATCGTAGAAAACCCTCAAATTAACAATGTAGCCCGATGAGAGCTAGTTAGATTTGTCTTGACAAGTAATAGCACACTGGCCGTATAGATTTGTGGCGACATCTTTGACACCTCATACGAACTAAAAACACAAGAATCCTGCATCGTGCAAACAGAGTTTTCTGCGCAATTTGAACATATACAACGGTCTAAAATCAACCATCAGGCAGTTGCCCGGACCAGACACAACACCCGTCTGGTCGGAGGATCCTCCCTTTTTAGTGGAGGTTTACGGGACTTTACACTATGTGCCGCATGCCTTCGAAGATTCGATTTTCTTTTGACTGACAAGAAGGTTACAGGGCAGTTGGCTAGAAGAATAATGTCAAATTGCTGCTGCCCCAGGTACTGACTCTTTCGGCACTTGTCAAAAAATTAAGAAACAAAACTAGAAACACCGAGTTCCGAAATTAAAGTTATTTTGCACTTTTTGTTGTTTTCGTTTTGGAAGTCGGTTCGGTTTTTTGTAAAAAAGTTTTGTTAATAAGCAATTTAATAAATATGTAATTCGTTCGGAACCCTTTGCGCGTGAGTCTGACTCGCACTTAGCCGGTTGTTTTCTGTATATAATGATATATCACGAATGTAAAAAAAACAGTCGCAAAATACGCAGGTCTCGTTAAAATATGTACCTAGTCTTTCAATGTTCCTGACGTCGAATCTTTTGAGTGATGAGATGAATTGCTCTCAATGACGTCAAACCGCGTTAAAGTTTTTTGTCCGACACGCGCATCGCGATATTGCTGAGCTATTTTTGTCGCAGAAATGCAACGTGTGGGGAGTATAGGTTTTTTTTTTTTTTTTTTTTGGGGGGTGGGAAATCATCCAATGACTTCTTCCGCTCTAGGGTGGAGCGGAAGGGTGTGTCAGACTCTTACTGACTAAAACCCACCCCTGTTCCTCCCTGCCTCGAGTGCCCGGGGGCGAGGTAACTCTTTCGAATTTATCCTCCACCCCCGGGCAGGCACCGGCCGTGGCAGGCCCCTTCCCTTGGCTGACAACTCTTTGAGGCGCGCGTGGAACACTACGCGCCGTCGACTCTCGGGCCTGGTGCTGATCGGGCGGCGAGTTACCCACTAGCCGTCCGCAGGCCCGGGTCTACGGTGGCCGGAGATCGTCTCGCGGCCCCTGGCGTCTCCTGCGGCGGTCGCGGCTGGGGGCGCTAGGGCGACTCGGCTGTTGCTGAGCCTCCCTAACGTGTGCCGCCTCCCTCTTCGCGAGCATTACTGCTTCGCAGAAGGAGGAGACGGCCTCCCATTCCCTCTCGCTCCGTACCATGGCCTGAACCAGGGCACGGCGCGAGAGGTCGCTGTCGCCTATCGCATCCACGAGGACACGGCGGTGTTCTGCCCAAGCGGGGCAAACCTCCACCGTATGCTCCACCGTGTCCTCTGGGCGATCCTCGCAGTGGAAACACTCAGGGGTCACCTCCGCCTTGATCCGACACAGGTACCTCCCGAAACAGCCGTGTCCGGTGAGCACCTGCGTCAGGCGGAAGGTGAGGGCGCCGTGACGCCTCTCCAGCCACTCCTCAAAGAGGGGCACTACCGCCTCGATGGTGGCGTGCACAGCGCTGGGTTGCGACAGTCGCTCTCTCCATGTCACCATGAGATCCTGCCGGAGCTCGGTCCGCCGAGCCGCGAGTTGTCGCGGCAGCGGAGTTTCGCCCCGGCGTTTGGCCTCCTCGCGCCACTCGTACAGGTGCGCGAGGATTTTTGCCTCCAGATCCCACGGTGACAGTCCGGCAAGGAGGCTCGCCGCCTCACGGGAGATCGTGCGGTATCCGCGGATGATGCGGATCGCCATGACCCTCTGGGACGCGTTCATCAGGCGAGCTGATCGCTGCCTCAACGAACGCGCCCACACCGGTGCCCCGTAGAGGGCCATGGACCGCACGATCCCCGCGTAGAGCCTCCGGCAGGAGGCGTTTGGCCCCCTCAGATTGGGTAGGAGCCGCTTCAAGGCGGCCCCGGCCCTGTCCAATCTGGGAGCCAAACGTCGAAAACGTTCGACGAAGTTCCACCGGCTGTCGAGGACGAGTCCCAGGTACTTCATCGTACCCTCGACGCCGATGCGAACCCCTCCTACCGTGATCTGGGAACCCGCAGGTGGCGCGTTCCGACGACCATGAAAACACATGGCCTCGGACTTATGCAATGCCACCTCGAGTCCCAGTTGCCGGATCCTCTCTATGACTGTCGCAACCCCGCGTGTCATAAGTTCGGCCGCCGCCTCGTGCGACCTCCCCTGCGCTAAGACCAGCGTGTCGTCAGCGTAGCACACTACGCTGACGCCAGCGGGGAGGTCGGCGCGCAGCACCCAGTCGTATCCGATGTTCCACAAGGGCGGCCCCAGGACCGATCCCTGTGGAACACCGCACGACATCTCTCGCCGGTTCCATACTCCCTGATGACCGGGGTAGATGACGGCTCTGTCCGTCAGATACGCCTCGACTACGCGACGGAGGTAGGGCGGCACCCGGTGATACCAGAGTGCCTCCACTATACAACTCCAGGGCAGGGTGTTGAAGGCATTGGCGATGTCCAGAGACACCGCCAAGACGACCCTACCCCGGGCCACTGCATCCCCCGTCGTGAGGGCTCTTACGCGCATGACTGCGTCCACCGTGGAGCGCCCCCTGCGGAAGCCGTACTGGCTCTCCGCCAGGTCCGGCCCCACCCGCACCAGCTGCCCGACGAGGCGGTCTGCAATTACTCTTTCAAAGAGCTTGCCCACCTCGTCGAGCAGCACAATGGGCCGGTAAGCGGACGGAGAGTCCGCAGGGCGCCCCACCTTCTTGATCAGGACCAGCTTCCCCGTCTTCCACCGACGTGGAAACTGGCCCCTCTCTAAGCATGCGCTTAAAAGCCCTCTGAGTCGAGGCCCGAGAGCCTCTTGCAAGGCCAGGACCCAGGCTTTCCCATGAAAGCCATCGGGTCCTGGGGCGGTGTTTTTGGCATTCAGCCTACGCACCGCCGCTCTCAGCTTTACCTCGGTCACCTCGGGAGCATCGTCGTCGTCGTCGTCGTCCTGGTCCGCGTCAGATACCGCAGGAGACGGAGCCATAGGCGGAGGAGTATGTTCCCCTCGCGAGGGGAACAGAGCGCTCACCACGCCCTCCACGATCTGTGGCCGGAGACTCTGCGTCAGTGGGGGGGCCCATGGGCGGAGTTTCCCCCGCACCGCTAGATACGGGCGCCCCCATGGGTCTCTGTTCAGAGTCTCCAGCGACTCCTCGCGGGCCGATCTCTTGGCCCGCAAGATCTCCGTTCGGAGGGCGATCCTCGCAGCTCTGTACCCCTCGTATAGCTCCGCCTCGACGGCTTCCGTTTCCGGCGTGCGGTTACGGAGCCGTCTGCGGTACCTGGTGTACCGGCGTCGCGCGGCAATACACCCTTGGCGTAAAGCCGTAAGCGCCGGCGACCACCAGTACACCTGTCGCCGAGCAGAAGGCTGGACCCGGGGCATTGCCACGTCACATATCTCGGACATGGCCTCCTGGAACCACTCTGCCTCGTCGTCTATGTCGGCAGGCCTGTTCGGTGATGTCACCCAGGCCTGCACGATCGAGGCCTCCAGGAGTAGCTCCCGGTCCAGCTGCTTCAGCGACCAACGCGGACCGCTCGGGGTCTGTCGGACCGGCGGCACGCTGGAGGTCTGGGCGGAAACGTCAAACCGGATGTACTGATGATCGGAAGACGTCTCCACCTCCTCCAGAACGCGCCAGTCAAGTACGCGCGGTGACAGAGCGGGGCTGGCGAACGAGAGGTCCACCACCGATTCGCCCTGCCACCGCACGCACGTGGGGACAGAACCCCGGTTCAGGACGACCAGGCCTGTCTCCAGAGCCCAGTCCTCCACCATCCTGCCCCTTGCGTCCGTGAACCGGGAACCCCAAGCCAAGTTCTTGGCATTGAAGTCCCCGAGAACGAGCGCAGGGAGGGAACGGTATCCGACGACGACGTCTCTCAACTCCGCGAGGGAGTTGTGGAACTCGGCGAGAGTTCGGTTCCGGGAGAAGTACACCCCTACCACTACTATCTCCCCGAACCGTGCTGCCACGCAACCCCGACCCCTCTTGACCTCCTCGAGGGTCGGGGTACCGGCGGCGGCCGACGAAATGATGGTCACCGAGCCGTCCGTGGGGAGTATAGGTAGTGGTAGTGATTTTAAAGTTGCGATTTGCCGCGACTGCTCGCGACGCGAGGTGCGGTAAGAAGCAAATGTTTAGGTATTTCAAAGGGTTTGATAATATTCTGCCGAGTCAAAATTTTACCAAATTAAAATGTGCGTACTAAAATCATTTCAAATATTGCATTGGTATAAAATAGGTTGCTAAAATTTGTTTGGATAGTGAAATTTTGTCAAAATAAATATATTTTATAAATGATAAATGATTTTATTTTACATTTTATAATCCAAGACTACGGATTTTACTTTAATTAAAACGGTTTATTTACAACTGTACACACCACCATCTTTCAAACGCCGGACTGCTACTGAGAAATTTCTAATAGAAAAACCTAATGACTTCTCCCGCTCTAGGTGGAGCAGGAAGGAGTGACAGACTCTTACTGACTAAAACCCACCCATGTTCCATCAGTTGCCCATTGCATCCTAAGTCTTTCGAACAATCCCTCGAACCTGACAGGCATCGGCCTTAACGGGTTCCGTCAATTATTGCTGACACCTATTTGAGGCGCGCGTGGTATACAACGCACCGTCAACCCAGACGCCCAGGGCGTCTCCTGCGGGGAAGTCGAATGCAGCAGACCACTCTCGCAGTTGAATAGAATAGAATAGAAAACATTTATTCAACACAGACACAACACAACAGCAACAAATTAAAGGAAAAGAGAAGTTCATAAAGGTACAATAAAATAAAATAAAATTCTGCTGAGCGTGCCCATACCGAAAGGGTTACCATCTCAGCATTTGCTAGGCTACAGACACTTAGCGCTGGCTTTCAGTTGGCACCCCGCAATAACACACGGACGGGGGTAAACAAAATATAAATACATAATTAAATATCGATGTCTAAGTACATAATTAGGTAATATTATAATTAAAATACATAACTAATTAATGTAAACAATGAGAAAATATTATATAATATGGGCCACGCTTGTATACAAGTTATTAATTTCTACCATTCCCACAATACTAAAATTATAAAATAAAATAACGCGCGAACAATGCATATGACAGACACAGACGACGTGATGACGCTTATTCGATGCAGACAACGGCTCGGCAAGTAGCCGTCACTTAGGAATAGGACAAATAAAGAAAGATCGTACAGAAAAGAAAACGTTGCCCTCATGAAAATATTTCCAAGTGTGTAAGTGCTTAAAATCGAAGTAAATTTTTGATTGTATTTAATTTAGAAAGGAGACGAAACAAAAGAAAATTGAAAGTGAACTATGTGGTTCCTGGCGACACAGACGCTCGATGTGGTGAGCCCGTTCACCACATCTAGCCTACCTACTACCTCTTATTATCTAGAATTAGGTATAGGTGTAACGAGCCAAGAGGATCATCGGCAATGATAGACTCGTTGAGTCGAAACTCCAGAGTCTTAAACATTGACGCCGAGTTGCTAGCCTGTCGGTTTTCTATCGATTACATTTTGGGGAGTGTGCGACGGAATTGCATGATTTGATTCCGCCAAGCCCGTTTCATCAAAGGACCACAAGACGTACGGCGAAGTGCCACCGGTTCATGGTGGACATCCCATCCATACGCACAAAGCGTTTTGAGAAAACATTCATTGTGCGTACAGCTAGGGAGTGGAATTCCCTACCGGAGTCTGTGTTTCCTGATAGCTATAACTTGGGAGTCTTTAAGTCAAGAGTGAATAGGTTACTTCTAGGCAAGCGTGCTCCATCTTCGACCACATCATCGCGTGCCATCAGGTGAGATAGTGGTCAAACGCGTGCCTATCAAACATAATAAAAAAGGTATAGGTAGGGTATAGGCTATTCCAAAGTGATTTGTATGTGATTAAAATAAATTATTCAAATTCAAAAGCCTAAAAATGTTTATATTGATGATTATATTACTAGAAATTAAAAACAGTTGCAGTTGCTCTTGCAACCACGATACCGAAGGGGCAGATGAAACATTTAAAACTTTAAAACATATAGATCACTTGTTTTTTTTTACTATAGCCATTTATTTGAAATATAAGATAAAAAGTCTCTCTGTTTACGTTTACAACCAATTTATATGTTAATACAATCATGCATTCAAACACAACACATTTTACTTTACAACAGGGCTTTAATTGCATTCCTATTAGAAAAATATTACAGTGTGCGCACCGTTCTAAAGGCCCGCTCTACACTCGCGCGCGAAATTGCTTGTGAACTGTGTCCATCCACACTCGCAACCTTTCGCATTTACGTTCGCGCATTTGACTGGCGTGGAAGTCTCGAGAAAATGGATGACGTTCACGACATGACTTCTACTTGCTATAGCGTATTACAATTACCTTAGTATTAAACATAAGAAAGACTTAAAAAAGAGATGGAGAAAAAGACGTTGGTGGATGACGAAAATTCATCGCAATAGAACCAGGTAAATTATTAATTTATTATAACATTTATTACACATTCGACCACTCGCGACGGTGTCTTCTACGCAACTGTGAAAACTGCGAGTGTAGATGTGTTCGCGTTCAACAAATTTCGACAAACAACCGACAACGATCGGGGAACGGCGCGAAGCCCGAACGCGAAGGCGCGACAACATCCACACTCACGTTTCGCGGCCTTCGCGGGCTTTCGCGGCGCGAGTGTAGAGCGGGCTTAAGAAACTAAACTCGTGAATCAGCTTTGTTTATGTTATCGGACGGCGGCGACCACCCGCGGTGATGACGTATTCGGCCACGGCACTTGACACCTACTTGTTTCGCGCGCTCGGAGCACATAGCGGATAATCCTCATCACCATCATCATCATTTCAGCCAAAAGACGTCCACTGCTGAACAAAGGCCTCCCCAAGTGTCGCCACAATGATCGGTCCTGTGCGTCTCGCATCCATCGGCTACCCGCGACCCTCACCAGGTCATCGGTCCACCTTGTGGGAGGATTTCCAACGCTGCGTTTTGCGCTCCATCGACCGTCTGTTCTGCGAGCAATATGTGAGGGCCGCGGCAACCCTGTTTCGAATTTATCCACGACCATTTTCTATTTTTTTGTCTTTTTTTTTTTGGCGGGCTGGGGCGTGTCAGACTCTTACTGACTAAAACCCACCCCTGTTCCTTCCCTGCCTGAGTGCCCAGGGGAGCGCTAACTCTATTACGAATTTAGCCACTACCCCGAGGCATATCCAAGTCCCCTGGGCAGAGCAATGTGCACTGCTAAACCATTAGGCAAATGAAACCATCTTAGTTTACACTCTCGCAAGATTTATTACAATATTATCATGATTTGCAAATGTTCGGTGACATAAATATATAAAATAAATACAGCATAATTTTCACAGTTAACACACATTATTTTTACACGTACCTTTATTTATTATCTAAATACCTTCCTATGGTATTTTCCTGAGCTTCTTAATATTATTTTTACATGTAGGTACTATTCCACCACACCTCATATCGGTAAGATAATCTCGGGTTTTTTTTTACATTTGATGTATCAACAAACGTATTTTAACTACCAAGCTTTACTCACAAAAAACAAACACGTCGAAAACACTTCTTAATTTTAGTTTTCTGACTTTTGCTCAACGTCAAACATTAACCGAAATAATAGGGTCTTGTCCTGGCTATTAAAATTATAATTATAATTACGTCCGTAAGTTAGATTTTCAAAAAATATTGGACACGTATTTTTTGCTTTACCAAACCAATAAAAAATTACAAAGATAAAACTTAGTTCAGGAATAGGGGCTTGTTACGTCACTAAACATTATAAAGTGTATTGGTCTCGATACAAGATATGACGTCACGCGAAATTTAAACGCACGGTATCGTCCTCATTTTTTTTTTAAGTGACCAAAAAAAATGTGTCAAATATTTTTTGGTAATCTTACGGACTAATTATAGTGTTAAAAAAAAGACAAGAGTTTATTCCAATAATATAACTTTAGGGAATGCATCTCTATTACGGAATGTTCGTAACTTTTTTTGCGCAAAATGTTGCTTCCATAATTCTCTATTACTCCTCACTAAAGGAAGAAATATGTTAATTGCTATTTGTTGCAATTTGGACATTACTGCTCTTATTGTGAACGTAATGCTCATAATGTCCCATACGAAAGAAGACAACACTATGACATCACTCAAGAGGAACAACAACGTGGCTATGTAGAAGCGACGCCAATTGTTTGTCGATGTAGTCGCTTTCGGTTTGAAACAATTACAAAGAGCAAACAGAACAGCACCATATAAACAACAGTTTATCATTAAAGGCGACACTATTATAAAAACTTCCACACCATCAGCGACATAATCCATAGTAGAACCGGGTGAATAGAGGTGTAAGTGTCTCTTATTAAAGTATATGAATACATAATATGTCAGAAAAGTTAAAAAAGGTATGCCCCAAGCAAACAAACAACACTTTAAGTACTTTCTTTTCACATGTCCTCGAAAAACTTTCACAATATCCACGTAGAATATATAACACATCACCAAAATCCAATAGTTCTGTACTGCTGAGAAGTATGTACAAATATAACGGCATATGTCAAAGATATCTTTGTCATCAATCACAATAATTTGCATAATACCGGGTATGGTGATCGAGACCGTTGATATTCGCAGTAGACTGGATATGATGGCGTTGATGTAGACAAAGTTCTTGAAGTTTCGGAACTTCTTGATGAGGCACCATGACGTCACTCCGTAGATGAATGCGGCGATGGTCAGCACAAGCACGAAATACTCCACAAGGATAGACACGAGATACGATTGGAAGGCTGTCGTGTTTGGTACGTAAATTTTGCTGTAATGAACATCACTGTCCGACATTGTAAGATTTTCGCCAAACGCTGCAGATCGTAACACGACCACACCGTCTCTGCGATACAATCGCAAATAGAGGCTTGTGACTAATAGAAACTTTATATATTCGAAACACAGGAAAAACCACCTTATAACTTGCTTAGCAGGAGGAATAACCAGTATTTTGAATTTTGAATTTTATGGGTTCCGCACACATTTGCGAATCTTTGCTTTGAGTTCTTGCAATCGCTGAACCCTACCAGATCTCTCTTCATCATCATAAGTAAAAATACGCTAATTACATGTTTCGACTCGGTAGCATGGTTGACATATCTGCCACAGAGATAAAAATAAAGGAGGCCAGAGGAAATCAAACTAGTCTAAGCGTTGAAATGTTGAATAGTTGTGGAATGGCTTTAGGTGACTATATAGTAACGAAAAATCATTTCGATGTTGGTTTACAATCGCTGGAAAACGCAACTTACCTGGTAATGCCAGGTGGCTCGAATAGTCGAGAGAAAGTATTTTAGATAGGGCTTGACAACTTAGTCGATTCAATAAGACGGTTCGTCCAATTTTCTGATAAGTGTCTCATTTCTATATATCAACTACAAATACCACGTGACGCCATCACTTATCTACACCAGTTCTAAAAATATGCAATTTAAATTTTCAATATTCATCAAGTTTGATTGCGATGTATTCTATATACCCAAGATGTTGTGGTCTATATAGATAAACTAAGAAAATAATGAAAAATAAATAAAAATAAACTACCTAAGCACAAAAATAATTGAATTGAGAAGATAAAAAAACCGGCCAAGTACGAGTCGGATTCGCATACGAAGAATTCCGTACCATAAATGTATCTTATGATCCGTAATAGGTAGACAGTTGAAATTTTCACACAGCCTGTATTTCTTTATCCACTATAAGAACAAATAATAAAAATTTAAAATATTATTAAAGGTCTGCTGGTAGTTTCTTAAGAAATAAGCAGTTCCTTTGTACTATATTTATAATGATGTCTATTGTTACTGTGTCTCTGTGTGTACATAAATGATTAAATAAATAAAAATAAAAATAAAAGGATATAGTGGCAACAGAAATACATATTCTGTGAAAATTTCAACTGTGTAGCCATTACGGCTCATGAGATACAGCTCGCTGACAGACGGGCGGACAGCGCAGGCTTAGTGATAGGGTCCCGTTGGTTACCTTTGGGTACGGAACGCTAAGAAATAGGCATACAACAATAATTTGCACAATTATGAGTAAAATTGAACAAAGTGTAGCTAAACGTATCTATGGTGCAATTTTAGAAACTAACTTTTTCCTGCGACTTTTCTCCAGTATTTTTTTTTTATTTATATAAATATGTTTTTAAGGTTCTATACCCGAAAGATTACCAACGTAACCTTACTACTAAGCCCCTGTTATCCGTCTGTCCGTCTGTCTGTCAGCGGGATATATCTCATCAGATTCATCACACCGTAATAAATAAAAAAGACCGTTGAAATTTTCACAGAGTAGGTATATATTTCAATTGCCGCTATAATAACAAATAAAAAAACAGGCAAGTGCGAGTCGGATTTGTTGTTATAGCGGCAACAGAAACACACATTCAGTGAAAATTTCAACTGTGTAGCTATTATGGATCGTGAGATACAGCCCGCTGACAGACGGACGGACAGCGGAGGCATTGTAATAGGGTTCCGTTGGTTACCCTCCGGGTACGGAACCCTAAAAAAACAAACGGTACCCTTCGGATACGAGTCAATCTTGCACATTACTATTTTTTTGAATACGTACATATTTCCATGTAAACATTTTTAAATCTTTTTAATGTTATTTGAAAACATACTCGTAATTACCCGTCCAACACTGCACTCAATATTCCTACCGTGTAGCCAGCATCTAAGATTTATAAGTAGGATGTATAAATGTCTGCAAACATTAAGTACCTAAAAAATTTTTTTACAAAAAAACAACCGACTTCCAAAAAAGAAAATACCTACACTAAAAATTAAAAAATAACTTTAATTTCGGGAGTCGGTGTTTTTATTTTATTTCTTCGTTATTTGACTTCGACTTCCGAAGTTAAAGTTATTTTTTAGTTTAGGTATTTTCTTTTTTGGAAGTGGGTTGTTTTTTTTGTAAAAAAGTATTTTATTTTTCACTTTTTAGTTGTTATACCCCAAAACTAAAAACCCCAGTAACATGGAACGTGGAATTTAAACATACTCGTAATTGGAGAAAATCAATACGTCATCTATTTATACGTATTTTTCGTTTTTCTTCAGTTTTTCAAAAAGCACTGAAGCAATTTCGATAAAATTTTATTGGACCACCTCGGGAGTATATTATTTCGGAAAAAAAAAAATTTGAAACTCAGTCCACAACTGACAGAGAAATCGGTGGACATACATAAAAAAAAAATACATACATACAGTCGAATATAGAACCTCCTCCTTTTTCGAAGTCGATTAATAAAAGTGCTTGGCAATAATCCAAAGGAGACAAATGAAGTAATTCTATTTATTAAATACAGAATTTTTAGAATAATTTATAAATATAAGCTAACTGAATCGGCAGCAAAACATGAAAAGTATTTGCAACAAAAGTGTTAAAAGAGGTTCAGTGTCTTTCTTTTCTGGAAAATGTATTTATACAATGTATAATTATAGGGTTTGGGTTATTATTATGTATAATGTATTGGGTTATAATTTATGTATTATTTTAGGGGGGTTTTATATATATATAAACCCCCCTCATTCCCCATCCCATCCTCATTCTCTTTTTTTGATTATTATTTTTTTGTTAAGGTGTTTCGAAGCACGCGAGCAGTGCCATCTACATAACTGTGTTAGTTTTGTTATTGTGTGTAAAATATATAAGATTATTGCTATTTAAGTGTTTAATTTACCCAAACCCTTCAGGTTATGGGCCCAGGGACAGTCAGTGAGTGAAAACAGGACATATTAGTGAAAAATTGCAGTGATTTGAACCAAAACAGTTCGTCGTAATTAATGTTATAAACGCGTGTAGTTGTGAAGGCTAATTAGTGTAACGCGGACTTTTATGTTACGTTCGCCGTTGCCGCTTGTTTACCACACATTTATTACGAAGATTTTTATTCATTGCTATTTTTTTTGTTTTGTTTCTGGAGTTGAAGAAAATTAATTATGGCTACATCTATAAAGATTGATCGACGTTCTGGTGATAATTATGATATATGGAAAATTCACGTACGGGCTATATTAATTAAAATGACTTATGAGAGAATGTTTCGGGATTATTCCCCAAACCACAGTTAAGTGATCCAAAATATGCTGAATGGTTAAAATGTACAGAAAAGCCAAAGTTGATATACTTTCAGCGGTAATTTCAAGTGAATTGGACGCATTGGATGGTTTGGAAAGTTCCAAGGCCATTTGGGAAAAACTGAAATCTATGTATCAGTCCAGTGGTCCTGCTAGAAAGAACTTGTTGTTGAAGAAACTATTACTGACTCGTATGCAAGAAGATGATGATTTGAAGAAACATATCTCGGATTTTTTGATGCAGTTAAGAAATTGAAAGAAATCGGTTTGATAGTTATAAACGAACTATTAGCCATATAATTGTTGAGATACCTCACCCCCGGGCACCAAGGGCAGGAAGGAACAGGGGTGGGTTTTAGTCAGTAAGAGTCTGACACGCCCTCCCGCTCCACCCAGAGCGGGAGAAGTCATTGGATGATTTCCCAACCCACAAAAAAAAAAGCCATATTATTGTTATACAGTTTACCTGATTCATACGTCATGTTTAGAACAGCAATGGCATCACGCGATGATTTACCATCAACAGAAAGTTAAAAGGGAAAATTATCGAGGATCATGAAGCTCGTAAGTCCAAGATAGCTGAACAGGGGGCTATGTTAGTCAAACGTATCAATAAAAATAAAAATGTCAAACTGAAGAAGAATCATGACAAGGACCACCACGGTTGTAAAAATATTATCGAATGTTATCGTTGTGGTCGTCGTGGGCATTTTGTGAGAGACTGCAGCACTAAGCATATCAACAAGCATAAACAAAGTGAACAGAGTTTGGAAAATAGAGACGACAAAGAGCAAAAGACAACAATGTTATTGCGTACTACCGAAGAGGTTATGCAAGGTGAGAAAGTAAATCCTATTTGGTGCATTGACAGTGGATGCACAGGTCATATGTGCAATGAGAAGCAAATGATCGAGGATTTTACGCGGCTAGATTCAGAGCTAAATGTAGCTAATAGCGACAGAACACAAATTACTGGGTCTGGTAAGGTCAAGATTTTTGTAGACACGGGCAGTGAAGAATGCCAGATTAATATAGAAAAAGTGTTCTATGTATCCGACTTATGAACAAACTTATTATCAGTTGCGTAGATGACAGATTGCGGGTTCGAGGTTCATTTTAGGAAGAATGATGCGATTGTGATTGATTACAATGATAAAATTCATATGCGTCCAGAAAGAGTCGGCAATCCAAACCATGTTCAAACGAGTAAGAATTCTGTTAATAATATTGAAGCAGTTAAAAATTCAATAGACATGGGGCACCAACGACTTGGACATCTCAACGAACGCGGCCTGAAAGCTATGGCAAACAATAGTTTAGTATACCTTACATTCAAGGATGGCGAAAAGTTGTCCCAATTTGAGATTTGTATTAGTGAAAAACTGTTGTCAGCATTACCTGACCCACCCTAAAATCAAACGACTTTGGACCCTCTGTATGTAACATTAAGGTTTATTTAATTTATATGAGCTTATCAGACAACTGCTCGAGGATTTGATGAACAAATACAATAATAATATAGACACACAAATTTGATCTTTAAAACGTTAGCATTTGGTTATATTTTATAACTATTTGTTATAATACTCGTATGATAAGTATAATAGCTTATTTTAATCATTGAGTTCAAGTTATTCTGGTCTTGTGGTCTGTGTGTAAGACTAAGAAAAACGAGGTTCGAGATCAAATCCTGCGACAAAGATATTGTTTTGCTTTCAATATAAAATTTATATTACAAAACTATTTCTTATATTATTGTAAAGAACTACAGACTACACATAAACTTTTTAAAATGGTAATATTTTCACATAACTTGTATTAAGTGGGTAGTTGAAAAATAAATACTCGTATTCATTATAAAGCTGGTATTCAAATGCTACTATGGAGTGATTATTTAAAATACAAAATAATTTGCACGAGGAGAAGATGGCTGCTCGTGCTGTGCAAGAATAAACTTTATGATAGTATACTATATGGTTCAAATTTTTTTGAATATTGCGTCTAGCATTACAACTAAGATCAAATTTCAATGCGGCTTATAAGAGTTGTGTTGGTCTTGTGGTCACTAAGGTAGTGCGATGTTCATCGTTGTCTACGTTCGAAACCAAGTTTAACCTAAATTTTGATATTTTATTACACTTTTTTACATTTCTTTAATAGACGACGTAGGGTATTGTCTTTTTAAACGGCCAGTTTGTATTGAAATAAAACTAAAAAAATTCAAGTTTAAAATGTTTATTATTTCATTAAAACACTTAAGTAAGATAAAGTAAGTAAATGCTCATATATTTCCAAATTATACTTTTTATATTAGTATGCCATATAAACATTAAAAAAGGCATGCTTATGCTTAAAAGTTTGTTATCGAGAAAATGAATTCATCTGTGAAATACTTTATAAATTTATAGCTGCCTATATGTAGTGAATAAACATGTTATTTAAACAGAAAAAATCTATTTATAACAATAACATCACATAATCTGCAACATTTTAATGGTTGAACAATCAATCCATTGAGCATTTACTTACATGGTGTGTTTAAATATACCTACTAGATGAACTAGTAGCGGAGTGGCGCACCGTCCCCTGCTATAACTTGTTGTAAGCGGCTACGCATACCGCGCACCATGTTCCAACACAAATCTTTACCTCTCATGTGCTCCCTGGGAGTCCCAAGTCGATGTCACGACCTCAGCCAAGTTGTGTTTGTTTCGCACTTCCGTTGACCCGACCACTTGACTGGCCTGTTGGTCTAGTGGTTAGTGACCCTGACTGCTATGCCGGAGGTCGATGGTTCGATTCCCACCCAGGACAAATGTTTGTGTAATGAGCACGATCATTTGTTCTGTGTCTGGGTGTAATTTATCTATAATATGTATGTATTTAGAAACATATACGAGTAAGTATGTTTATCAGTTGTCTAGTACCCATAACACAAGCTCTGCTTAGCTTGGGACTAGATGGCATTGTGTGATAGTTGTGGAATATTATTTATTTATTTAGGTACGCTAATAATAGATTTTCTATAGGTTTCAAATCAGGACTTTTAGATAGCCAATTAATAACTGTCACACCTTCTTGAGCAGCTAACCATTCCCGCACAATGCCTGCACGATGGATGGAGCAGTTATCGTGCATGAAATAAATATGTGACGTTGGATAGGCAATTCGCACAGTCGGCAGCATGACGTCACGCAGAATCTCCAAATACAAACTGCTATTAAACCTACCACCAACTTCCACCAATTCACCAGGTCCCATGGACGACATCCAGCCCCAGTAGCCCAGGGTTATTCTACCGCTGGTTCTACAAGGTAGCAAGCACTTCTCGTTGTAACGTTCACATCACGATCACAACATTTTCTTCCCAATTAAAATTTAAATATTCCTGGGCAAAACGGACCCTTTCTGCACGATGAGCAGGTGTCAATGCAATTTTCTGTGCCAGTTTATAATTCTTTATCCCAGCAACGTGTAAATGCCTTCTCACTGTTTCCACTGAAATATTGTGGTTTATTGCGGTTGCACGAATGGCCAAAAATGGATTTTCAACGTGGCTTGAAACAATAGCCCGGTGGCGTTCAAATTCGGGACTATACTTAATGGCTTTTGCTCCTGGACGAATTCGCTGAATATTTCCATTGTCTCCATAACGTCTTAGCCATAGCCTGACCGTATTTCTCTAAAACAAAAATAAACATTTTTGGAACCGTGTCTGTACAGACTGTTGTCAACATTACCTGACCCACCCTAAAATCAAACGACTTTGGACTCTCTGCCTGTAACATTAAGGTTTATTTAATTTATATGAGCTTATCACACAAGTGCACGAGGACTCGATGAACAAAAATACAATAATAACACAGACACTCAAATTTGATCTTTAACACGTAACATTAAGGTAAACCCACCCAACATAGTCGGAGCCACCGGCATTATATATGTTTTGTTAAGCTATTTTAATCATTATCTCGTTAACATTAAAGTTGAAAAGCTTTTAAGTCACACTACATAATTACAACCCAATCTTTAATTTCGCGTATTCCTAACAAGTTCTTGTGGCTTAGCGGTTTGATGCTGGATTGACGACGAACAGCATGTGGGTTCGAAAACACAGTCCACCTAGACATCAGTTTCTTTTTTAATTTGTTTTAATTTCTACAATATTGTTTGCAATATTAAAGAACGACCAATATCATTTTCGCCTAATAACTTATCTTGTAAAGGGTGGGTAATTTGAAAAACTTTAAGTTCACAGTTCTTTATAATGAATACGAATATTTATTTTTCAACTACCCACTTATTACAAGTTATGTGAAAATATTACCATTTTAAAAAGTTTATGTATAGTCTGTAGTTCCTTACAATAATACAAGAAATAGTTTTGGAATATAAATTTTATATTGAAAGCAAAACAATGTCTTTGTCGTAGGATTTGACCTCGAACCACGTTTTTCTCAGTCTTACACAGAGACCACGAGACCAGATTTACTTGAACTCAATCATTAAAATAAGCTATTACACTTATCATATTATAACAAATAGTTATAAAATATAACCTAATGCTATCGTTTTAAAGATCAAATTTGCGTGTCTATATTATTATTGTATTTGTTCATCAAATCCTCGAGCAGTTGTCTGATAAGCTCATGTAAATAAAATAAACCTTAATGTTACATGCAGAGGGTCCAAAGTCGTTTGATTTTAGGGTGGGTCAGGTAATGTTGACAACAGTCTGTACGAGTAACTTGTAAGGAGTGAATGTAATGGTAAAATAGCCATTTAATTATAGTAATCACCAGGTTGGTAGTTCGTTCAGCAGAGTAAACGCTATACATGGTGGCTCATTAATTTTCATAAATAATATACTTAAGTTTAAAGACCGCAAGGATATTGTGAGCCTCTCTGTTGAACAGACAGTTGAAATTGCCTGTATTGAATTGGAGCAGTTTGTTATATTAAGTGTGTACAGACCACCTAAAGGATTGTATGATTGTTTTGAAAAAGTAATGGATGAAGTGTTGCAAAAAATTTGTAACTCTAGTAAGTCTGTCATCGTTTGTGGCGACTTCAACGTTAATTTGTTAGAAACTTCTAGCCTAAGCACTAAAATTATAAGTTTGTTTCAGTCATACAATCTTGTAAATCTATTTATGGAGCCTACTAGAATAACCCCCACTACTGCATCTTGCCTAGATAATATTTATGCAGATATTTTACCTGCCCACAAAAAAATTATTAATTTATTAGACTCTGATCATAGTGGACTATTGATCACTATACCAAATATAAACAAATATAAACGAAAAAAAGATATCACTGTTAACCCAAAATCTAAAGGTCGCTTGGAAACATTTAAAACTAAACTCTCAAATAAAATCCCACTTTTGTCAACTAATGATGACCCTAATCAACATTATAATGATTTTTTCAAAATGTATTGCACGCAATTTGATACTACTTTTATTCCTAAGACGATTTCGGTAAATGGCAATACTTCCTTCAGTGACTGGGCCACCATTGGTATTAATAAAAGTAGAAAACGGCTGTATGAGCTGTATGAAGAACGGACTTATATTAACACTGTAGAATTTAATTTATATGTTAAGAATTATTCTAAATTATTTAAAAAAGTATGTTATTTGGCGAAATCTCGCTACTTAAGTTCAAAAATTAAAAATAGTAGTAATGTAATTAAAATGACTTGGGATATTATTAATAGCGAAACGGGAAGGTCTTGCAACCGAAGTAGTGATTACAGCCTTGCTATTGATGACAGTATCATTAAATCAGATTCGCAAGTCGCCGCGGCATTTGAAAATTTCTTTGCAGAGATTCCCGTATCGACTACAAAATCTCTAAATTCATCACCAACTGCTGCAGAAATTTTACTTAAAGAAAACGTTCCAGTTTGTGAATCCCAATTTTATTTCCAATATGTCACTTGTAATGATGTAATCAAAACTTTTAATACTTTAAATGTTAAAAAGACTGCAGATCTATGGGGTAATTCTGTTGACGTTGCTAGGTCTATTATAGACATTGTAGCACCTACTTTAGCAGTAATCTTTAATAATTGTATAGATTGTGGTGAGTTTCCTGATCTAATGAAATATAGTAAAATTATACCATTGTTTAAATCGGGTAGTACATCAGACCCTACTAATTATAGACCTATATCAGTGCTACCTACTTTTAGTAAAATTTTTGAGAAAATTATTTTAGATCAAATTCAAAGATATTTTAATAAACACAAATTATTACACAACAAACAGTTTGGTTTCACAAAGGGTCGTTCAACAACTGATGCTGGTGTTGAACTTTTGGGACACATTTATAATGCATGGGAAGATAAATGCGATGCGTTGGGCATTTTTTGCGATTTGTCTAAGGCTTTCGATTGCGTTCTCCATGATACATTGATCAGGAAGCTGCACTACTACGGAGTCCGGGGCGCCTCTCTGGATCTTCTTACTTCATACTTGGGTAATAGGATTCAGAGAGTTGATGTGAACGGCAAAAGGTCTTCCGGGTCTGTAGTCAGAATGGGGGTTCCTCAAGGCTCAATTCTGGGTCCTTTTTTGTTTCTAATCTATATCAACGACTTGCCTTACCTCATAAAGGATAAACATGATATAGTGCTGTTTGCAGATGACACTTCACTTTTATTTAAACTCAAACGTCAGCAGGTGGTTGTTGATAATGTAAATAATGCTCTTTCAACTGTAGTTAACTGGTTTAATGTCAATAATCTTCTCCTTAACGAGAAAAAAACAAAATGCATAAAGTTCACATTACCCAATGTAATACAAGTGAACACTAGTGTGTCAATAAAGGGTGAAGAGTTGAAACCCGAGGATTCCACAGTGTTCTTAGGTTTAACTTTGGATGCGCAGCTTCAGTGGAGCCCCCATATAGATAAACTGTCCAAAAAACTTAGCTCTGCAGCATACGCCGTAAGGAAAATTCGTGGTTTAACTGATTTAGAGACAGCTCGTTTAGTATACTTTAGTTATTTTCATAGTGTGATGTCGTACGGCATTCTGTTGTGGGGAAATGCCGCCGATATTCAGACAATTTTTGTTTTACAGAAAAGGGCTATTCGTGCAATTTATAAATTAAGTCCCAGACACTCCCTCAGAGACAAATTTAAAGAGATTAATATTATGACTGTTCCCTCTCAATATATTTATGAGAATCTCATGTATGCACATAAAAATATTAATCTGTTTAAAAGATACAGTGATATCCATAGCATAAATACTAGGAACAAACACAAATTTATTGTACCAAAAACCAGGCTCAAGAAAAAAATAGGTGGTTCGTTTAGATGTCAATGTATACGTTTCTATAATAAACTTCCTAGCCAAATTCAAGAACTAAGCATAAATAAATTTAAATCATTTATTAAACGTAAGCTATGCCAGAAAGCTTTTTACACAATTAATGACTTTCTTGAGGACAAAAAGGCGTGGGATTGAGCTGCTTCAATGATATACATGAGCCATTGTTTTCATATGTACTACTTACTGATGAAAAATTTTTTATATATATATTTTTTTTAATATTCGTTTTTGACATGAATACTTGTATAGTATTGCATTATATTTTTTATTTTATTTTTTTATTGACATTTTATTATTATTATTATTTTTTTTGACTTGAATACTTTGTTAAGTATTATATTTATTTTTATTTTTTGATTGACATATTATGATTACTATTTTGTTTGACACAAATATTTACTTTGTAAAGTATTATATTTTTATTTTTTTTTGATTACTTAATTATTGTAAATGTGAGGACTATGTGGGTTATTATTATTATTTTCTCCTCCTTTTTACAGTAATTTTCAACGTTGTCTGACAGTTTGAGTACTTTTGCGGCCTACCCAAATGTCTTTTCTTTGGTATTGTTCGTCATGTCATTGAGCTCCTTAGTGGTTTTTAAGTTGAGCTATTCGACTATTGACAAATGCTTGCACTGACTGGACAGGTCCACTCAAATATGTTTGGTTCTTTCTTCAAAAGACCACTACAGACACTAAGCTGCATGGTCCTCATATAGAATAATGTGAATGCGAGAACTATGTATGTCGTTATATTCATGTAGATTTTATGATTGTCTGGCAGTTTGAGTATTTTTTGCGGCCTACTCAAATGTCCTTACTTTGGTATTGTTCGTCGGTTCGTTGAGCACCTCAGAGTTCCGAGTTGAGCTTCGCGATGACTGACAAATGCTTGCACTGTCTGGACAGGTCCACTCGAATTCGTGTGTTGCTTTCTTCATAAAGCTCATCCCAGACATAAACGTACATGGTTCTCATAGGATCTAACCAGTCCACATTGTATGGATTTGAACACTAAAAGAGACTTTGACCTCTGAGTTTGTTTCGGTGTTTCTTCTCAGGGTAGTCAGCTAGGAAACACCGGCCTCATCTAGCTTAAACTGACAAAAAAACATTGACGTGTAAAAGTGTTCCTTGTAACCTATTTACTGAATAAACATCATTTATCATTTATCATTTATCATTTAACTACGCGTTCATTCATCACAATCAATAAAATAAAATAGGTATAAAAAAACACTTACTGCTATATTAAGTCGGCGACCAATCTCTCTAATTCCAACATTCTGCTCATGTAAAAATATTATTTTATGTTTGGTATACTCGTCAAGTTGCGACATGATGCTATACTACATCATACTAATAGCTAATAACTTAATGTACATAGTTATGCAATAAATATATCTTTATCTTTATCTCAAACGCTACAAATCAATGTTTTTAAAACTAGTGAAATCTGAGAGGAGGTTATCTGTCCGTACTGAAGCTGTTCCCCCCTCATAGAGCTCCCTGAGCAGGTGCACAAGGTGTTGTGGTGTACCCATGTCCAGTAGGGTTTTCCACAACATTAGCCATTTCACTGAGTCGAACGCTTTGGAGAAATCAACAAAGCATATGTACTCATATGTCGGCTTGTTGAACACTCGAGCCTTCTCAATCCATTGACGAACGATGAGAATTTGTTCACGGGTACCTTTTCCTTTTACAAATCCCGCTTGTTTTGGCGCAATTTCTCTGGACAAATATGCTTTCAGTCGCTCGTTTATGATGTGTAACATTATTTTGCTAGCATGTGTTATAAGTGCAATAAGTCGAAAGTTGCTACACTTTTTCGCAGAACCTTTTTAATGAAGAGGAGTGAAGACTGTGTGAGCCCATTCGGAGGGCCATTTGCCTGTGAGCCATATACTGTTGCAAATGATGAGGAAGATATGAACGCCACGCTCTCCCAATACTCGAATGGTTTCAATTTGGATCTCATCTTTTCCTGTGGCTTTCCCATTCTTGAGATGTTGGATAGCGGCTCTTACTTCTGACTCAAGAATATCCGGCTCGAGCATGTCACTCGCAGGCTCCGTAGGTGCAAAATATCGTGACTGAAGATCATGGTACAAGGTCTGGCAGTAATTTCTCCAAACTTCCAAAATTTTGTCCAGTTCAGTAACTAATTGACCATTCTGATCTTCGATGGCCCAGGTTTTGTGATACAAGTCTCTGGACTCATATCTGTCGGCATACTCAATCTCTTTGCATATATTTCATTGGTAGGTATTTTGGTCTTGTCTACATTTACGTTGTATTTGTGCCGACATTTTATTAAGAGCCTTGATTTTGACTCCCGCTGCTTTCATCTTCCGGCGTTTTTTGACTAGCTCAAAGGTCCTATCAGTCATCCAATGCTGTCTTTTGTGATTTTCAATAGGTGGTGCGGTGTTCGAAACAGTTGTGGCAATAAGTGTTTTAGCTCTGTCCCATTGTGCATCGGGTGTTTCGTTAGCCAGATTTGCTTGAGACCACTGTGGCTGCTGTCAACTTGAGCTTCAGTTTAGAGATCAAAAGTTGGTGGTCAGACCCGCAATCAGCCCCAGGTAACGTATGGGTCTTTGTCACAGAATGATGATCTCCACCTTGATCGAATCATAATGTAATCTATTTGGTTGCGAGTTTTTCCATCGGGCGATACCCTAGTGTACAGCCTGCGAGGGTGGTGTTGGAAAAGGCTATTCATAATCAGTAGTTCGTTTTCTGAAGTGAATATTAAGCGTTCACCTCGTTCATTCCGCTTCCCGAGTCCAAATCTTCCCGCGCATCTGCTCAGCTGATGAGCGTTTTCTCCGATATTAGCGTTCAAGTCTCCTAGGATGATTAATAACTCTCTATTGGGTACCTTCGCTATTGTAAATTCTAATTCAGAGTAAAACTTCTCGATTACCTCATTACTTGCGGTAGAGGTGGGGGCATACACTTGAACGATGTTAAGATTCATTGGTGAAACCTTTATCTTAACGCTGATAATCCAATCGCTTATCGGTTCGTATCCCATCACGCATTTATCCATATGTTTAGGCATTAAAAAGGCCATACCGTTGGTACTGCTGATGTCGTTACCAGAAAAGTAAACTACGTGGTGCTCTGTCAATAAGTGTCCGCTACCCTTCTATTGTGTTTCGCTTAGACCACAGATGTTCACACCAGTTCTAACTACTTCTCGTTCCAATACGGTAAGTTTCCCAGGTTGGTTTAGGCCGCATACATTCCAAGTTCCTATCATCTAGAGACGGCGTAGTTTGATGGAGTTTCCAGTAGTAAAATTTCCATGGAGGGCCTGGTTCCCTACCCCATCATGGCCGGTAGCCAGCTTCACACTGCGCGCCCCGGACGCAGCGCGG
Organism: Polia nebulosa; assembly: GCA_951329385.1. Taxonomy (NCBI): domain Eukaryota; kingdom Metazoa; phylum Arthropoda; class Insecta; order Lepidoptera; family Noctuidae; genus Polia; species Polia nebulosa. The sequence goes on along the minus strand of OX589613.1, from coordinate 6,493,213 downwards.
CGCCGGTAGCTAATCGGTTCGCAAGGCGATCGTATCACATTTATCTGTGCTCTCATGTGACTTTCTTGGGAATGTCACCGCAGTGGTTTCCCTTTGCCTTCTGCGTCAGACATTTTAGTGATTATACGAGTATTTATCCCAAGGCTGCTGTAACCTCTTCCGCCCGGTCGCCCGAAAGGCTTAGTGGTTATCCCGCCGCTTACACGGTCACCAGAGACTCGTTCATTGTCTAGCAGGGAATACCACGGAAGCCGATTGTCTTCCGTCGCCATTCGGCGAGTGCAGGTGAAGTTGACATTTGGGTTGAAGAGATGTTGGTTACCTTCCCCCCTTACTCAGCGTTGTTCTTCTATATTCTTACTAATCCTTTTTTTGATTATCGATGAAATAAGTTTGTGGGCGATAATTGCCTGTATCTGTTGGATTACCTTTTTTGTAGAGCAGAATCATGTTCGACTCTGACCATTGAAAAAGGATGTGATACCTGAACCTAAAACAGAGTTAAAGAGACGTGCCAGAGGACGTGCTAGATAGTCACAACCTATTTTTATTGCCTCGGTACTAATTCCATCAGGACGTGGCCAGTTTTTATTTCTTTTAAAATTTCTAGCTCGTCTATTGTTTTTATCTCTGTTTATGTGTTTGTCAATTTATAAAACGGTTTGTGTATTTTTTGCGGCTTGTCTTTATTTTTCGTAGTAAAAGAGATGCCCCTATAAGTCCACATGCATGTTTAGAACAATTTTATGTAAATATGTTTATATGGTAATCAATTTCATTTTTTGTGACTCCGTCTGGGGATTTCCACGTCCACCTTTGTCTTTTGGGTTTTTTGAAGAAGGTGTTCATAATACTCAATTTGTTTTCGTTTGCGAAGTATAGGTTGCCTAATCTTTGAGTTGTAGTCGCCCATAACAATTATGTTCTTACAAGCGGTTCTTAAGGTTTCGCTAATAATATTACAGAAGTATTCCACCACATCATCATTTGAGACCTCTGTGAGTGCATAAACTTGTTGTTTATCTAGTTGATATCCACTTATATTTAGTTTTAGAAGAGCTATTCGATCTGATAATCCATCAAAACTCACGATGCTTCTTTTAATATATTTTTTAACGATAAATCCAACGCCATTTAAGCCCCGCCATGTTTCCCCTATAGAGCAAAGTATGAAATTTTCGTGTTGCTGGATTGATGTGCCAACTGCGATTTCAGAAACATTAATTACGTCATATTTTGTTTTTTTCAAAGAGTCCATCAGCTCCGTTAAACGGTGACTTTGGTTGATAAAGTTCTCACGTTATAATATGTTGCTAGGTGAAATAAATTATTTTAGTGTGGTTTTACTGGTAGGGTTTTCTGTAGGGTTTTGGTCTAGATCTCCCGCAGTGACCAACCATTGTGGGAGAAGTATACAACGTTGATGTGACAGAGGGGCATTAAATTAAACTACGTATACTATACGTGTTTAGTATTAATTCGATACGGTGTAAAAATAAAAATAATAATAAATGAGGTTTTTTTTTTTCAAACATACTAAATAGCTTACAATTCAGAGTAAAACGCAACCACCCTTTATACCATACTTTATACCCATTATCCTTGTTTGCATTGCCATCTTATAGCGAAAATGTACTTGTGACTTTCGTGAGAACGGCAACAACGCGTCGTATCGTAGGTTATACTCAGATTTATCGTTTTAAGGTGCATGACTTGTGCGTATAGACATAATCAGCTGTTAGGAAAGATACATCGTGTTCAAACGAGGCCAAAACTTAAAAAATCGTTTGTGACTAAACTACTGCTCCGATTTAATTGATTTTTGGTACAGAGCTTGAAAATAGTACCTAGTATAGGCAGTTTAAAGGAAAGCCCCTCTGTCGTATCAACTTTGTATATAGTCGGAGTGGCCATTTGTGATTGTTATTTTGTGTCGTTTTGCATGTTCTTTTCAGGCTGATCTTGAGGGTTGACGACGGGAATACAGTTAAGCTTTGGTTTTTTGTATGATAAAATCTTTCATGTTTGATAACTGGTTCTATTTGCATGATTGTTTTTAGTTTTGATTTCCCAATTGTTTTTTTTTGTATGTATTAACTTTAGTATTAATTTTGTGTAACTACGAAGAAATTGTTGTTCTTTATCTTTTATAACAGTCTGTTTATCATAATTATCTGATGTGTCCAGTTGTTGTCCTTTTTTCAGTTTATCTTGTCCTTGTAGCTCTTTTCCTTTATTCACGATCTCTAATGGGTAGTCTTGTTTCAAGTATTATGGCGTGTTTACCAGATGTTTTTTTTTTCAATATATTTATTTTTTAACCCATTGTACTAAAACTTATTTTTATTGGTCTAATCGTATCCCTCTTTTTTCAAGTCTTCTGGTATCTTCTATACTATAATTATTAGTACTTGGATGACCAAGTTTTACTCGGTTATTACACGGATAAAACGACGTTTACTGAAAATGAAACCTAGCTAGATCGATTTATCGCACCCGAAACCCCCTGCATACTAAATTTCATGAAAATCGTTGGATTCGTTTCCGAGATTCAGATTATATATATGTCGCAGCCATCTGGTTGAATTCGCCATTCAATTGGATGTCTAGGCCGTTCATTAAACGCCGGCATTCATTTAAATTACTGAAGGACAACCAGCCAAGTCGTTGAACGCAACGTTTAACCAGATGGCTGTTTGTCATCTAGTCATTTAGTTAAATTGATGAGTTTGTGATACCATGATTATGTGTGTACAAAAGGCAATGTTGGGAGCGGAGCGAGCTCGTGACTTGGGGCACCCCGACTCGGATAGGTTAGGTTCGAAGGGGATGGCGAGGTCTAGTGAGCGAGCGAGGCGAGCGAACTCAGACCATAGCGGGGTCCTCCCTCCGTGGTTATTTTTTTTAAACGTTGAGTCCCGCAAAGCGGGGCTCCGACTACACCTTTTAAATAAATTAAATCACTAATAAATAATATTTTTTAAGAAAAAAATTCTTTAGGTGTGTTACGCATTTTTGAGATGGGAAAAAACTGTTGAATTCGCTCGTCACCGTCATCGTCATCGACCGTCGTAGCACTCGTAGAAGATTGTTTTTTTTTATACGTTACATACACATATGTTAAAATTGTTGCATATAGATTCTAGTTCTTCAAACTTAACAGACAGATCTGTTGCTGGGGACTTTGTTAGCCATTTCTTCTTCACAGCTAAAACACTAGGCAGTGGTGACGGGCGGGTGTTTTTGGGGGACTGTCTTTATGTAGAACTTTGACGTTCAAAAAGTGCTGGCTCTCAGCCTAGTTTGAATAAATGACTTTTGATTTTTGTTTTTGATTTTTTTATGAATTTAGACCTTATGGATTTTTTTACAGGGGAGCCCAAATTTTGGTTATTTTTGCGATTGGACTTACTATCTTCGATATATTTATGATTTTAAATCTTAATAACCCCTCTCTCTCCCTTAATAACCCCATCTTTAATAATTTTTCATTTAACTTGAAGTTTTGAATCATTTGGCTGAGTTTTGGTCAGTCATCTTCAAAGGGCTGACTTTCAACACGCGTTAAACGTTGTTAAACGTTGAATGATTCTAGTTCAATTAACTATCGACATTTAATTGAATCCGGCGTTTAATGAACGGCCTAGGCGTCCAATTGAATGGCAAATTCAACCAAATCGCTGCGACATATATAATAGATGCAATAATTGCTTGTTTAAAGGTATTAGGTACAGGAAGTTAGTGTGTATTTATTACAATTATGTGGGTTTTTCCAGGTCATTTTATGATTTTTCCTGTTCCAAACAACACGGGTTTTTGAGTCGATTGTATCTCTCAAAGTTGTTTATCGCTGTATTTTGTTCTGAATTTTTATTTCTAAGACATTTTGTTTCACCTCTAGATTCGTAAATTTTTAGGGTTCCGAAAGTCCGAATGACAAAACGGAACTCTTTGTGGAGGTATGCGGAACAGGGTGTAAAGTCCCACAACCTCCATTGAAAAGGGAGGATCCACCGACCAGACGGGTGTTGTGTCTGATCTGGGCAACTGCCCGATTGTTGATTTCGGGCTGTTGTATATGTTCAAATGGCGCGGAGAACTCTGCTTGGCAAATGTAGGAATTTTGCTGTTCTAGTTCGTATGTCGCGTCATAGATGTCGCTAAATCACTCCCCTCCAGAGATCGGAGATCGATTGTTCTCTTCTCGATGAGTCGTTCATACGTGATGCTTGCCGGGCCAGTGGAAGGCTGGTTCCAGTAAGTCGGAACCGGAAGAGGCGCATAGTTCACGGTGAGTCGGAACTGTCTGCGGTGATGATATCCCAGTGAGTAGGGATGATGTTGCAGGCTCCAGTGGGTCGGAGTACTGCTGCGGGCTCCAGTGAGTTGGAGCGGTGCGTCGTTTCGCTGTCGGCATTATCGTTGTCGGCGTATCGTTGTCGGCGTTATCGTTGTCGGCGTATCGTTGTCGGCGTTATCGTTGTCGGCGTAGCGTTGTCGGCGTTATCGTTGTCGGCGTATCGTTGTCGGCGTTATCGTTGTCGGCTTATCGTTGTCGGCGTATCGTCAGCTGGCTGTATGACTCGTTGCTGAAGAGCTTGGAGGAAGTGCTGACGATGACGTCATGCTGAAGTAGCTGCACGAAGGCTGCGCTGACGAGGTGATGACGTCATGACGAAGGCTGCGCTCACGTTCATAGTCGGGGGTCACCATTGTATAGGTATGCGGAACAGGGTGTAAAGTCCCACAACCTCCATTGAAAAGGGAGGATCCTCCGACCAGACGGGTCTTGTGTCTGGTCCGGGCAACTGCCCGATGGTTGATTTCGGGCTGTTGTATATGTTCAAATCGCGCGGAGAACTCTGCTTGCGCGATGTAGGAATTTTGCTGTTCTAGTTCGTATGTCGCGTCATAGATGTCGCTACACCTTATTGGATCACTCGTGTGTCTGTCTGTTTGTCTGTCTGACTATCTGTGTCTGTCCGTATGTCCGTCTGTCACAGCCAATTTGCTCCGAATCTGCTGGACCGATAGAGTTGAAATTTGGTACACATGAATATCTTTGACCCAAATACGAACGTGTACCGTAAATAAATTAATTTGGAATATGGGAGGTGACCCCCATATTTTTATTTTGGGGTGAATATCGGAAAATTAGAAATGTAAGTTTTTCAAACTGTAGGTATCTTGCGACATATCAAATGAAAGGGCATATTGCTAGGGTCTCGAACATGTTTTTTTTATAATTTCAAAATGTATAATTTTGATGTTATTTAACAAAATAGATGAAAAATTACCATTTCCCCCCCTTATCTCCGATACCACTGGGCCTAAATTTTGAAAAAAATACAGAAAGTAGTTCTTTACTTATAGATTACTGGAAAACCTATAAGGTGGAGGCAGGCAGTTTAAAAAACCTGAAAAAGTGATTTGTTGGGAACCCTTTGCGCGCGAGTCCGACTAGTGTTTGGCCGGTTTTCATTTAAACTATTAATAATAGTCCAAACTAATAAAAATGACAAAGATCGTCTCAAAATTTAGGAGTGGGGCTTATTACGTCACTTCGTGTTTAAAAGTGTAGCGCGGCGTGACGTCACGCGAAATTTTAACGGACTGTATCGTCCTCGTTTTTAGGGTTCCCTAAAAACGAGGACGATATATAGCAATAGGGCTCCGTTTGTATCCTTAGGGGTTACAAACGGAGCCCTATTGCTGTCACTCACGTATCCGTCTGTCTGTACGTCGTCTGTTACAAAATTATGTTCTGAATAATTATTTAACTTTCGTAGATTTTGTTGCATATATGTTTGAAATAATCACTGAATGTAATGAAATAATCATTTTTATAATGAAATTAAGGTGTATATATTCCTCAATGGCCTTGAGCCGTAGGGCGGAGCTAAGCTCACTCGCCGCATGGTTCACGCAAACATGGAAATGCTTATCGCGCGCGGACTTTGTTCAAAGAATATGCGTGGACGCAAAGATGCGACTAGCAGGTGGCATTCTTGCCTACGATTTCGTAAATAAATATTTACGTATATTTTAAGTTTTTGATCAACATTTTTTATCATAGGAATATAGGTAGGTCAAGTACAACAAAATAGAGTAGATTAAAATCTGCTTACGTACCTACAGGTTTCTTTTAATTGTAAACAGTACAGAAAAATCACAAAATTGTTACAGTCTACCTTAAGACACACACAACAACAACAACAACTGTTTAGCATTTTCAGACATTGGAGAAGTGAGTATTGTGTTATGTTTTAAGTTATTATATTCGTTTATAAATACTAAGAAGGTAATTAATAAATAAATAATAACTTAAAAAAAACTCAAACTGGAATGATAGCAATATAGCATAAATTCAAACCCAGTTATCTAGTCTCTTTCGAATTTAACCAAGATTGATTCAGCTTTTTAGAGTAACATTCATTTCCCACCCTCAAAACTTTTTAAATGATTTGTAACATTTTCTTTAGAATAGAAAAGTACGTCATTTGCATAGACTATAAGTAGTTACCTACATAAAAATCGACATAGTGCGAGTTGGACACGCGCACCTTGGGTTCCGTATAAACATATTTTATTCAAGACAATTGGTTGTTACCAAGGATAACTTTGATTTTCACAATTTTATCTTGAGATTCAATGAAATACAAGCTAAATATGTAAGTTTGTATTTCATTAAATTTCTCGATTGTGATTGATAAAAACAATAATGTGCATGCTTAAATACCTATGCATCCTAATTACGGAACTCTTCACTTCGTGATCGGTTTTACGAATTTTGTCAATACTACATATAAGTTGTATCGTACTTTAGACGGTTTTTGCAACGGTACTGGTAACAGTTTACTACTCAATAATCTCTTTATAATGTTACAAAAAAAACACAGCTTATTCTAAAATCATCAGTAAATTTTAATACTCTTTCACAGTTTTGTTCTGCTAAAACTTGTATTTCTTTTTTATCAGTTTTCTGGTTTTTGGTGCGAGTACTTGTATTGAAGCCTGAGCAAGCAAAGGATTCTAGGATTGTACCGATAACCGAAGCGAGTGGTTCAAATGTAGAATCACCGGACAGATGGACAGACGGACAGACGGATAGACGAACAGACGGACAGTCGCACAGACGGACTGACGGACAGACGGATAGACGGACAGACGGACAGTCGCACAGACGGAGAGACGGACAGACGGATAGACCGACTGACGTACAGACAGACAGACGGACGGACGGACAGATAGACAGACAGACTAACAGACGGACAGACGCATAGACGAACAGAAGGACAGATAGACAGACGGACAGACGGTCGACGGACAAATGGACAGACAGACAGACGTACAGCCGGACAAATGTACAGACGGACGACGGAAAGATGGACAGATGGACAGACAGACGGATAGACGGACAGACGGACAGTCGCACAGACGGACTGACGGACAGACGGAATGACGGACAGACGGACAGACGTACAGACGGACGGACGGACAGACAGACAGACGGACAGTCGAACAGAAGGACAGATGGACAGACAGACAAAGCCGGAAAAATGTACAGACGGATGACGGACAGACGGCACTCGCACAGACGGACAGTCGCACAGACGGATACACAGACACGCGAGTGACAGCAATAGGGCTCCGATTAGACGCACAAAATGTTGTGACAGACGACGGACAGACAGACAGACGGACAGACGAAATTGAAATAATGAATATGTCTTTGTCTTCATAGAAACGAGAGTCTACGCGTCGCCCCGTGCTCGGGCAGAAGAGAACTCGAACTCGACATAGTTGGATAGAAAGAACTTTGTGTATTCTTGGTAGAATAGAGATAGAAATGGTCATGCTACGCCTGCAGAAGGTTCCAAACCGAGCACTATTGCTGTCACTCACGTGTCCTACTATCTATCTGTCTGTCACAACTTTTTATCCCGAAGAATTTTTTAACTTCTCATTGACCTATGAACTTGAAATTTGGTGATAATGTTTACTGTTACGTATATTTTATTAAAAATACCAATATATTGATAAATCAGGTGTTTTCTTTGATAATTCCCTCATTTGGCTTAATTCCCTCGCATGGAAAGTTTATACAGTTGAGAAAAATCCATTGCGTGGTTTAGAAGAAGTTAGCGGAGAAACAGACATGTCAACAGACGCGGACAGCGACTTTATTTTATACTTACTACTGGCTTCTGCCAGCGGCTTCGCCCGCATGGTAAAAGGTTGCCTACGTTATCCAGGTTATAATCTATCTGTGTGCAAAATTTCATTCAAATCCCTTCAGCCGTTTTTGCGTGATTGAAACACAAACATCCAGCCTTTCGCATTTATAATATTATTAGTAGTATTTAGAAATATGAATGAAACAAGTGACTATTTACCGGCTGCTATCGTGTTGTATCTATTTAATATTAGTATACTACAATGCCTATGTGCCCTGTAATATTAGTATACCAGAATAGAACTATCAACATTTTCTGCAGATGTAGTCGGATCATGGTCTTCGTGTTTCGATTCTGATGATTCTATGATCTAGATTTCCTGGAACAGTTTCGTAATAACTTAAAATCAATTGTGAAAAAAAAGGAAAAACATTAAAATAAATTAATATTTAAATGTAAGTCGTCGAGATGTGTAACTATTTTGATGTAAAATAAAGTATATTATTATTCTTTTCAACATCAGATAATAACAAAAACTAAAGACGTACATACACCCTATTCGCTGAGGAAAAAATCTTTTTGTAAACAAACAAACGTCAGACGGTTATAATCAGACTAATTTTAACACCTTATAACGCAAAATGGTTACTTTTGTAGCTCTCTTTAATTTGTTATCATAATACCTAGTTATGGAACTTTCGAGATGCTTTTGAATGTCGACTATTGGTTTTGGTTTTAATAATACCTTTTTTGTTTAAACATTAAATAAATTGATATTATTGTAAAATACAGGAAAATAATAGTTCAAATGTCTGAAATGTGTGTATTTGGTTGTTCAATGAAATAAACATCTTCTCATGATATTTTACTTTTTATGGTTTGTTTATCTTTCATTTTTCTCTTAGCGAATAGAGTGGGTATAGATATTATTTAGGTATAATAAGTAGGTAGGTACTAACAAAACCAGATGCATTTTGCCTTTTGAACTGCATTTTTTCTTGATTTAGTTGGTCTTGGCATTATTATTTATTTACACAATGCGCAATATAAATAAACAAAAGTATTTACAAATTAAATAAGAAAGTAGTCTATAAATCTAAAGCGTCCACGCGCACGATCACGATGGGTCCTCTGCGGCGAGCTAGTCTCTGAGCGCACACTAAAACAAAAACTTAGTAAATATTTGCACTTACACATACGTATTCGCTTAGTCGGACGATAGCACGGCGGAGCAGCGAGCGACACAGCCGTCCCGTCTCAATGTCAGCGCGCGACTGACTCCGCCCCCATAGTGAGCCAGAATATATACTTTAAACGGATTAGACCCTACTTTGTAAGACTTTCTTTGAAAAATATTGATTGATTTAGATAAGCTACGTACCATCAAAAGAACATCTAACGATCTATTAGTCTGTGTAAAAATAGTTTTAAATATCATAGCCGTTTATGAGGAGTAGGCAAAATAGCAAATAGAGTAGCATGTTGTTAAATATTTTTTTAAGCCAAAACTATTAGTTACATTGAAAAACCGTAATGTTACAAATAAAGTACATGAATCAATGCTAAATATATATTTTATTCAAAACCATAACCCCAGCCGTTACCAAGGAGTAGGCTTTACAAAGTACCCGTTTTATGGCACTTTACTGGAGGTAGGCCCTTAAGCTAAAATATTAATTACTGTGGTAGAAACTCTTCTGTTATGGCTACGAAGTTAATCTGGCTAAGCGAGAACTAATCAATTAAAAAAACGTAAGCAAATTTTGCCAGGACGCGACTTTGTTACAATATATGGTTACTGAATGGTAAGCCTAGCGCCGGTAGAATTCACAAAGACATGTATGAATCGCGGAAGCTTTAAAAAATAAGTTAAAATGGTGCCAAGCTCACCAAAATCAAATTAAAATGGAAATCATTGCAAAACATCATACAAATAAAGACTTCTGTAAATTTTGGAAAACAACAAATAAGCTCAATTATAAACCAAGCCTCCCGGTGAGCGTTGAGGGCGTGCATAATACTCGTGAGATAGCGGACCTGTTCCGACGACACTTCAGAGTCGAATCACCCCTGACGGGAGCGCCGCAGCCGCTGCGGATGCTCGATGCTGAGATGGTCTGCTCTGAGCGCAGTGTGTCATTCACCGCAAAGCAAGTTGCTGATATAATTAAAAATATGGTAAGAGGCAAATCTCCAGGGCATGATAGTCTCAGTATCGAGCACCTGCACATGCCGGAGTTCACTTGCCTAGAATACTGTCTATGTTTTTTAATTTATTTTTATGTCATTCATACCTACCGGAAAGATTAATGCGTACGATTGTTGTTCCAATTATTAAAAACAAAACCAGTGACTCTTCTAAGGTGTCCAATTATAGACCAATTTCTCTCGCGACTGTAATTGCTAAAGTTCTGGACAGTCTGCTTGGACGCCAGCTGGACAAGCACTTAAAAATCAATGTCGCTCAATTCGGCTTTAGGTCTGGTTTGTCCACTGAAAGTGCTATCCTATGCCTCAAGCAGACTGTTCAGTACTACACAGCAAGAAAGACACCAATATACGCCTGTTACCTAGACTATTCAAAGGCGTTTGATCTAGTGTCATACAATATATTGTGGGACAAACTAATTAGGGAAACCTCAGTACCACCGGAAGTGATAGGCATATTTAAATTTTGGTATGGAAACCAAGTGAACCATGTGAGGTGGGTGGAAGTCTCTTTGTCGGAAGACTATAGGTTGGAGTGCCGGGTGAGACAAGAGGGTTTAACCTCCCCAGCGCTCTTCAACCTGTACATGAATAGTCTGATCGAGGAGCTCAGCGGCACCAGGATCGGATGTCATATTGATGGCACTTGTATTAATAATATCAGTTATGCCGACGATATGGTGCTGCTGAGTCCCTCGGTTGGAGCAATGCGGAGGATGCTAAGTCTGTGGGAATCCTATGCAAGGGCCCACGGGCTCAAGTACAATGCTCTCAAGAGTAAACTGATGGTTTTCAAAGCTGGTAATAAAAGCAAACTCTAAAGTACCACTTATCACACTGGACGGCATACCATTAAAAAGAGTTACTAAATTCAAGTACTTGGGCCACTGGGTGAGTGAAGACCTTAAAGATAATTTAGATGTGGAAAGGGAGCGCAGGTCGCTGGCTGTCTGATGCTGTATATTGGCCCGTAGGTTCGCCCGTTGTACTGCGCGAGTTAAAGTTACGCTTTTTAAAGCCTTCTGCCAATCTTTTTACACGTCCAGCCTGTGGGTGAACTTCACGCAGAAGGCATATAGCGACCTGCGCATCCAATACAACAACGCTTTCCGGGTGTTGTTGGGGCTGCCGCGTTTTTGCAGCGCGTCCGGTATGTTTACCGACGCAAATATTGACAGCTTTTCAACCGTCATGCGCAAGAGATGCGCATCGCTATTATATCGGTTTCGCGCCAGCCCCAACACTATCCTGAGGACGTTGGCAGACCGCTGGGACTCTCCGATTCTAGGACGCTGGATACGACTCCATGCGGTGAAGTAGATTCATAATACGAAAATTTTATACATATATATTTAAGTATATTTTAATAAATATGGAGCGTCCAATAAATAACTCACCTGTAGTAATAAATAAAAATAACAATAAGTTAAAAATAATTAATTGATATGTATATACGAACGAATAATCAAAGTGAATAAAACTATAATATAATAATGGTTTTACACAATGTTAGGTACTAACTTATTAGTACATAATTAAAAAAAAAATTAATAAAAAACTATATAATTGTTTAATTGATTCTATTAATTGTATTAATAAAACAGTAGTTGTCTTCCTCCTCTCTCCTACTTGATCTATGCTGTGCCCGACAGGGTCCATAATTGTGACTAATATAATAATTTCCCTACCAACTATAAACATTATGGTACGCAATAAAGAATTGAGAATAGATTGGGATGGGAGAGTCTCTAGCGGGTGTACTTAGTTTAAAATTTATATAATTACCCATTAGTTTAGTTTATTTACTAACACTAGATTTAGGGCATGTTATACTGGTACTAAGAAACTTGATGATTCTGAAATAAATGTTTATTATTTCGTATATTTATTTTTACACATATTATTTACATTTTTAAATATTTTTAAAAGAAAACATATAAAAAAACATTTAAAAATATAAAAAATAGTAGTCCACCGGCATCGGGAGCAGGGTCCAAGCTACCGGTGGTTAGGGCTCCAGAGACAGGAACCTCCTCACAATGCGAGCCGTATCAAGGAGTACTGCCTTCTGAATCAGGCCCTTGATCCCACCGCGCAACGACAGCTTCGACAGGTGGTCGTCGAAGCTTTTAGCCATCAGGCCATTGGCGGTAACGACTATCGGCACAATGACAGCCGAGTCCACATTCCACATATCGACAACCTCGTGTGCCAAGTCAAGATATTTAATTTGTTTCTCTTTCTCAGCTTTCACGAGGTTCTCGTCATGTGGGATGGTGACATCGATTATCATTGTGCGGCGCGCTAATCGGTCTATCACCACTATATCCGGCTTATTGGCAACAATAGTCCTGTCAGTGATGATAGACCGATCCCAGTACAACGTGACATGGTCATTTTCGAGAACTGGGTCGGGCACATACTTGTAATACGGCACCTCAGAATCCACAAGTTTGTATTTTAAAGCAAGCTGCTGATGAATAATCCTGTTTATTATTATTATTATGCCATTTATTTATATGTATATACATATTGTTTACATTTTTAAATATTTAAATAAAAAAGATAAAAAACATTTAAAAATATAAAAATAGTAGCCCACCGGTATCGGGAACAGGGTCTAAGCTACCGGCGGTCAGGGCTCCATGAAGAGGAACCGCCTGACAATGCGAGCCGTGTCTAGAAGTACAGCTTTCTGAATCAAGCCCTTGATCCAGCCGCCTAACGAGAGCCTTCTGAGGTGTTGGTCGAGGCTCGTGGCTAAAAAGCCATTGGCTGACACGACTATCGGTACAATGATCGCCGAGTCCACATCCCACATGTCGACAACCTCGCGAGCCAAGTCAAGATACCTGATTTGTTTATCTTTCTCAGCTTTCACGAGGTTCTGGTCATGCGGGACGGCTATGTCAACAATCATTGCACGCCTCTCGATTCGGTCCACCACCACTATATCAGGCTTATTGGCTACAATAGTCCTGTCAGTGATGATGGAACGATCCCAGTACAATGAGACATGACATTATCGAGAACTGGGTCGGGCACGTACCTGTAGTAGGGCACTTCCGATTCCACAAGAGAGTATTTCAGAGCAAGTTGCTGATGGATAATCCTGGCTACAAGGTTGTGCCTATGCAAGTACTCACCGTTAGCTAGACGAGAACAACCAGAGATTATGTGGCGGATTAATTAATTAATTACTTCTTATTATTATTTAATTTTCGACGGCCGACATGTGAAGCCAAGTCCAGAGGCTTCAAATGATTATTCATCAAAATGGCGGACAGTAGGTATGCCAGTTAGGTACCATAGAAAAATCTTCTATTTGGTGATTAGTTATGTTTATTGTTACGTATATTTTACTAACAAATAGCAATATATTGATAAATATTTTTTTTCTTTGATAATTCTCTCACTTGGTACGAAACCCTAAATGTGTGAAGTCAGACACGCGCTTAGCCGGCTTTCTTAGACAACTTTCGTCGTTCCGGTTTTTTGTTTACGAGACAAAAGACAAAATGTGTGTCCAATATTTTTTGATAATCTAACTGACGGACACTTTAAATCAATCCTGTCGTAACACCACGTGGTGATTGTAAAAAGCTCTTTTTAACCGAATTCAAAAAGGAGGAGGTTATCTATTCGGATGTTTATATTTTTTTTTATGCATGTTCGCGCATAACTCCGTCATAAATGACACAGATTTGAATGAACCTAGTTCGGGCGGGTTGCTAAGATTGTAATTCCTAACCATCATCTTATTTTGCACCAGTAATGTACCGTATTTTAGTTTTAGTTTATTTCCTATACAATTATAGAATTGTATTGGAAATCTTACTACTGAAGACTAAATGTAAACTTTTTGTAAACCTTAATTCAATAAATATTCTATTCTATTCTATTCTATTCTATTCTATTCTATTCTATTCTATTCTATTCTATTCTATTCTATTCTATTCTATTCTATTCTATTCTATTCTATTCTATTCTATTCTATTCTATTCTATTCTATTCTATTCTATTCTATTCTATTCTATTCTATTCTATTCTATTCTATTCTATTCTATTCTATTCTATTCTATTCTATTCTATTCTATTCTATTCTATTCTATTCTATTCTATTCTATTCTATTCTATTCTATTCTATTCTATTCTATTCTATTCTATTCTATTCTATTCTATTCTATTCTATTCTATTCTATTCTATTCTATTCCATTCTATTCTATTCTATTATATTCTACTCTACTCTATTCTATTCTATTCTATACATAGACGGATTTGCAAAATTCTTTTCTTGTTCGAAAGGGGTTTATTTCGAAATGGTGGGAATTCGGAAATTGCTTTTGTTAATCCGTGATTCAGACGTCATTTTACGCAGAGCCATAGCAGAGCGTTCACGTTGTTGATAATGACTACTATCAATCGGCGTTCACTTCTGACAACGCTATTGTACGTACGAAGACGAAGAAGAAAAAAATCTGGGTGCACCCTTTCTTGCTGGACTGATGTTTACTAAAAACATTAGTTACAATTTTGTAATAAGTCTTAATTTTGTATTAACAACAAATAAGCTTTTCGTCAAAATTGAATTTATTTTTCATACAAAATTCAGACTTATTACAACTGACCAAGGCTGTTATTATTTTACATATGTTTCCGCATAATTGTGAAACACACTGGATTCTGCACAGCTGTATGGCACTTTCACTTGTTTGGTGGATGGGTTAATCTAAGGGTCATTTTATTACATCTTTCTTCTGGTTAGTCAGAACATGGCTCGAATGCAGCTGTTAACAAACCAACCCATCGATCAGTGTATAACGTTCATACCAGCTAAACAGTGTATATGTATATGTTACGGCTAAAGGTGGGTTTGAAAATAAGCTTAAAATTAGCCGGTTAAACTTAGTTAGCTAATGTTAGTTTTTTCTATCTTTAGTTGGCTTAACTTAAGTGTAACTGCAGACCCTTGGTTAAAAATGTAGAAGGAAATGAAAAAGGAAACAATGTATAATGTTTACTATTTTGACACGAAAACTTTTATTAAAAAATAATCACCCTGATTACACATACTTTTAAGTACCTATATAGGTATTGAAAATTACAATTATTACAATAACAAAATATTAATTACTTAAAAAAATCAGTCACAATAATAAAAT
Source organism: Polia nebulosa (assembly GCA_951329385.1). Taxonomy (NCBI): domain Eukaryota; kingdom Metazoa; phylum Arthropoda; class Insecta; order Lepidoptera; family Noctuidae; genus Polia; species Polia nebulosa. Next base: position 6,477,665 of record OX589613.1, on the reverse strand, counting down.
AATATGGAGCTATTTGTTGGAACATGATAAACTAGAATGGCATTTCGAATTACAAACTACTTCTTGAATTACCTTATCGTACTGTTCGTCACTCAAATAAAAACTATTATCAGTTCGTTTTGATGTTATTAACTCACGAAACTTACTGTCAAACTTCGTTTTAAGCGTTTCGAGATTGTGCGACGCCGACATTGTAAGTACGTGCAATCAACCGCAAGGAAAGATGACGCAATACTATACTAAACAAAAACATTGCCACGTGTGCGCGCATTGTCTCCCCACCGCCCCCACAAGCCCTCCGCCGGCCCGGCGCGTCCATCGAATACATGTTTAGCCGTTTCATTTCGGTTAATGTGCACATTAGCCGGATAAAGCTGGCATATCACGACACAAACTAACATGATATCGAACTTTAGCTGCTACTCGAAGATAAACCTAAGTTTAGCCAGCTAATCTTAAGTTTATGTTCATATATACCCACCTGTAGCCGTAAGGTATGTATATTGAACATCGTTGTTCGCAATTAACCTAAATTGAGGCTACAGATATTAGCCCGCATGATTACGAATTGTATTTTCAGTGTCAAGTACCTAATCAAGGCATTTTCAAAAAACCTAGGTTTTTCGACAAAAAACGACTGTTCCAGTTATTCCTGCGACATACACATAATTTATCATTCCGGTTTTTCTGATACATTATTTTTTTCTCTTTTCTTTTTTTATTGTTGATAGGCACGCGTTTGACCACTATCTCACCTGATCGTAAGCAATGATGTGGTCGAAGATGGAGCACGCTTGCCTAGAAGTAACTTATTTACTCTTGACTTAAAGACTCCCAGGTTGTAGTTACCAGGAAACACAGACTCCAGTAGGGAATTTCACTCTCTAGCTGTACGCACAATGAATGTCTTCTCAAAACAATTTGTGCGTGTGGATGGGATGTTCACCATGTACCGGTGGCACATCGCCGTACGTCTTGCGGTCCGATGATGAAACGGGCTTGGCGGAATCAAATTATGCTGTTCCGTTGCACACTCCCCAAAATGTAACCGATAGAAAACCGACAGGCTAGCAACTCGGCGTGACTTGAAGCTCCAAAATCTTGAGCATGGTACTTTGGAGCTTCAACTCAACGAGCCTATCATTGCCGATAATCCTCTTGGCTCGTTTCTCAATTGTCTCAAGGGCATCGAGCAAGTATCTGGCAGATCCGTCCCAAAGATGAGATCAGTACTCCATTCCCGATCAAACTTGTGCTTCATGAAGTTTGAGCAGCTGCTCTTGCGTGAAGTACCCTCTCACCTTTGAGAGGATCCCCAACTTTTTGTCAGCCACTTGAGCCTTTGCCTCTTTGAAGGTACCAAAATTGAAGGTAGATGTTAGCGTAACACCAAAAATATCAAGTTAGTCAGTTATTGGAACGGTTACACCTCAGAAAGATGGAGCCGGGTGATATTGGCTCCTTTTAGCGGAAAAAAGACACGCCTGGGTCTTAGCAGCATTGAACTGAACAAATTAGATCAGATTGGCATCGTCCCATTCTGAGACAGCTTGTAAAGACAAGTTCAAACGCCCAACCATAGCCTCTCCACTCGGAGAGACCGGATCTGAGACCCACTAGCTCGTGCGTTGGACACGTATCTCTCGGCAACAGTGTTGTCGTCTGTATTCCTAAAGGAACTGGGTTTCAGCAGATCGTTATATGCAGCAAAAACAATGTCGCCGAGAGCTCTGACCCTTGAGGAACACCGGCATTGTTGCACGTTGATCATAAGATTGCGGTCGGTAGTCATCGAGACCGTATAGAAATCCTTCGTAGAGTTCATCTGGACGTTCGCACTGAAAGGCGGCTGCAATGCATTCGACTGCAGTCCGGCAGGCAAACCGCAAATTATAAAATACCTGCATAATTCCAGTGATTCGGGAAGGCTCGTAGCAGCATTTGTGGCCACTGTTCTCATGAAAAATCATACTCTTCGAGACGGTTGTACCATTTTCTTGCCTGGTCCCCTAATTTGTCCTGTAAATGGAAAGATTTTGTTTTTTATCCTATCCGTAGATTTCTCCCAGTTGTTCTATCTTTTTAACCGACTTCGAAAAAGGAGGAGGTTATCAATTCGGATGTTTGTATTTTTTTTTTTTTTCACTCATGCTGTTATCGTGCACTCCTCGCTGTCAGGGTCAAACTCCGTAATCAAGGCTGCCGCGCGCTGCTGTTTCAATGGCATTAGGGTAGGAACTTCGTTTTGCGGGTCTATTTTTTTGTTTGGGCTGGGAAATCATCCAATGACTTCTCCCGCTCTGGGTAGAACGGGAGGGCGTGTCAGACTCTTACAGACCGAAACCCACCGCTGTTCCTTCCTTGCCTTGGCCCTGCAGTCTCGACATTGATAGCGAGCGCTACATTCTAATGATCGGTCGCTACGTCCTTTTTAATTGTTACAAGCGGTAAAAATAATAATTAAAATTTAAAAAGAAAATCAGTTTTGACTGGCCTGTTGGTCTAGTGGTTAGTGACCCTGACTGCTATGCCGGAGGTCGTGGGTTCGATTCCCACCCAGGACAAATGTTTGTGTAATGAGCACGATCATTTGTTCTGTGTCTGGGTGTAATTTATCTATAATATGTATGTATTTAGAAATATATAAGTATGTTTATCAGTTGTCTAGTACCCATAACACAAGCTAATAATACAGCCTCTGGTCTCGGGCACATACGAGACCACTAACTCGGCCTCGGGGGACCTAGGGACATCCTCCTCTAGGCCCCACCGAGGTAATTCCTGTCTGGTGCGTCCACTTCGCGGGGGTGGGCACCTCCTGCTTTAGTAGGCCAGGGCAGGTTGGTGGCGAAGTTCAGATAGGGACCCAGTTCCGCGGGGTATAACGCGCTCCCCTTGCCCAGGGTCACGGGTGAAGACCTCAACGGCTTCTTTTGGCGGAGATGGAGACCATCAAAACGACAACGAAGGCGGAAGGGGCGAGTCGCAAGGACTTACAACTTGTGTAAATGCGCCGCCGGGCCGCTCGGACGTACTTTGATACCGGGCCGACGGGGCACAACGGCAGTAGGCAGGCTGTCGCGAAGAGAATGGCAGCGGAGGAACGCAGGTCAACGGTGGCATTCTAAGCCCTAGTTAGCAAGAGGGGTTACTGCCTTGATGTCAGGTGGCAACCGGTCGTAAAACATAGAGCCAAATCACCCCCCTCCTCATCATGAAGAAAGCTAAAATGAGAGATAGACAATACCTATGCTAGGGCGTCCCCCTCAAGCGACGAAGGTATGAAGTGCGATACAAATGCTAGGGCGTCCCCCCGAAGCGACGGCACAGTCGTGATCGCACACCAACATAACCCAAAGATGCGAATTGCAACCTGGAACGTGGGCTCCATGACTGGACGCAGCGCAGAACTGAGCGAAGTACTATTCAGACGCAAGGTTAATGCATGTTGCATTCAGGAAACCAAGTGGAAGGGGTCAAAGGCTCGAAACATCGAAACGGGAAACGGGTATAAGCTCATTTACCACGGGACAAACACAAAACAGAACGGCGTCGGAATAGTTATAGATGGTGATCTACAGGAACGTATCGTGGAAATCAAACGGGTCAGTGGTCGTCAAATCATCCTGGCTATAAAGTTTGCAGTGGATAACCATCCTTGTATGAATCTTATATCAGCATACGCGCCACAGGTAGGCTGCAGCGACACAGAGAAACAAACATTCTGGGATAATCTAAGTGACCTAATGCAATCGTACCCTCTTGGTGAAACTAAATATATTGCGGGAGACCTCAACGGACACGTTGGAACGGTCTCACCTTGTCACCAAAGAGCCCACGGTGGACAAGGCTACGGGACTCAGAACACACAAGGTATTGGTATTTTAGACTTTGCAACTACTTATGACATGGTTATAATCAACACTTTTTTCACAAAACCTGATAAACATAAGATAACTTACAAGAGTGGTGGTGCAAACACTCAAATCGACTACATCTTAGCCGACCGCTCAAGGCTTATCTCTTTCAAGGATTGTAAGGTGATACTTGGTGAGCCCCTCACATCACAACACAGACTTTTGGTTGCGGACCTCACCATGCCAAAACCCATCAAAGTTCTCAAAGAAAAGAGGCCTAAAATTCGTTGGCACAAGCTACCTCTTGCGGAAGGAGACCGTTTAGTTGACAACATCAAACAATACATAGAAAACGAGGCACAAACAGACTGCACTGCTGACACAATGTGGAATAGATTCCAAGACCATTGTAGACAGAAGGCCTCCGAATTCCTCGGAATCTCGAAAGGACCGCTTACAAACACCAAACAGGCGAGGTGGTGGCAACCAGAGGTCGAAGAAAAAGTCAAGACCAAAAAGAGCCTCTTTAAGACCTGGCAGCTAAGTGGGATTAATGAAGATCGTGAAAGTTACCGCACTGCCAAGAAAGAGGCAAAACGGCAAGTGGCGTGTGCAAGGGCAAGCTGTGACAGCCACTACTATGCCCGGCTTGAAAATGCCAAGGACGACAGAGAGCTGTTTAAACTCGCAAGGCAAAGGCATTCCAATAGCATGGATGCACGGAACACCAAATACATCAAAAACAAGGATGGCCAAATGCTCACGTCGAACGCCGAGATAAATGCAAGATGGTGGGAATACTACTCTGAACTCCTTAATGAGACCTACCCATTTGAGAGGCAGGCCCCAGTAGACGCTGCCGAGGGACCAGTTCAAGAGATAACGCTTCAAGAAGTGGAAACAGCAGTAAGGAAAATGGCTAATAACAAAGCGAATGGGCCAGATGAGATCCCCGCAGAATTATGGAAACGGTTGGGCAAATGTGGCGTCTGGTTCCTTACAAATCTCTTCAATAAGATTCTGAGTGATGGAATACCCAACGAATGGAGGAAGAGCTATCTAGTCCCATTCTATAAAAACAAGGCTGACATCAGACTCTGTGAAAATTACCGCGCCATAAAACTTATATCGCACACCTTTAAAATATGGGAAAGGGTTGTTAACAAACGTCTGTTACAAATAACAGCTGTAACCGAAAACCAGTGCGGTTTTGTAACAGGGAAATCAACAACTGATGCGCTCCACAGCCTTAGAATCTTATTAGAAAACCACAAGCTACGCAAGAAGGACCTACATCTCGCATTCATAGATTTAGAAAAAGCGTTCGACCGAGTACCGCGACAGTTGATATGGCAATCTCTTCGTGCTCAAAGGGTTCCAGAACACTATTTTAGGGTTATCATCGACATGTACTCCGACGTCTCTACAAAAATAAGGAGCCCAGCTGAAATAGGAGACGAGTTTCAGGTAGGAGTAGGTGTACACCAAGGGTCGGCTTTGAGCCCATTACTCTTCAACCTTGTAATGGAATATCTTACAGCACACTTCCAGAAAATGCCACCTTGGGACCTACTCTACGCAGACGATATCGTCCTTGTCAGAGATAGCCCGGAAGAACTAGAAGCATTTCTTGAAGTCTGGAGATCTGCCCTGGAGACTGCTGGATTAAAAATCAGCCGTAAAAAGACGGAATACATGCGGTGTTGCTACTCAGCATCCAACCAACACCACTCGGTTAAACTACAGAGCCACCAGCTGAAGGGAGTCGACCATTTCAAGTACCTAGGCTCTGTTGTTGCAAACGATGGTACGATTGACGCCGAAATAACCCACCGCGTAAACACTGGGTGGATGAAGTGGCGAGAACTATCGAGCGTGTTATGCGACAGCAGAATGCCGATACGAATAAAAGGTAAAGTTTACAAAACCGCGGTGCGCGCTGCGCTTATCTATGGTGCTGAGTGCGTACCTATGAAAAAGGTCCACACCTTGAAACTGCACTCGACGGAGATGAAAATGTTGAGGTGGGCAGGAGGTGTCACTCTGCTTGACAGGGTAAGAAACGAACATGTCCGTGGAAGTTTTAAGATCCGCCCAATCCAACAAAAGCTCTCCGAAGCACGCCTGAGATGGTACGGGCATGTGATGAGAAGACCCGAAGAACACGTGACCAGACAAGTCCTGAGCTTCGAAACCGGTCCGAAAAAGCGGGGAAGACCCCCTTTAACCTGGATGTCCCTCGTAAACAACGACCTGAAGGCAGGGAACTTGGATGTTTTGACGACCCAGCACAGACACGTCTGGCGAAGAATGACGAGGAGAGCCGACCCCAAATAATGGGATAAAGCTAGGCAGAGAGAGAGAGTACCCATAACACAAGCTCTGCTTAGCTTGGGACTAGATGGCGTTGTGTGATAGTTGTGGAATATTATTATTATTCCATTTATTTTATAATATATACATACAATTTACATTTTTAAATATTAAAATATCAAAATATAAAAACATTTAAAAATATAAAAAATAGTATCCCACCGGTATCGGGATAGGGTCCAAGCTACCGGTGGTCAGGGCTCCTGAGAGAGGAACCTCCTAACTATGCGCGCCGTGTCCAGGAGTACTGCCTTCTGGATCAAGCCCTTGATCCAGCTGCCCAACGAGAGCCTCCTTAGATGTTCGTCGAGGCTCTTGGCTATTAAGCCATTGGCCGTCACGACTATCGGCACAATGACTGCTGTATCTACCTCCCACATGTCGACAACCTCGCGAGCCAGATCAAGATACTTTGTTTTTTTATCTCTCTCAGCCTTCACGAGGTTCTCGTCATGAGGGACAGCTATATCAACAATCATTGTGCGACGCTCTTGTCGATCTATCACCACTATGTCAGGCTTATTGGCAACAATAGTCCTATCAGTGATGATAGATCGATCCCAATAAAACGTGATATTGCCATTTTCGAGAACTGGGTCGGGCTCATACCTATAGTACGGTACTTCAGATTCCACAAGATTGTATTTAAGAGCAAGTAGCTGGTGGATAATCCTGGCTACAAGGTTGTGTCTATGCAAATAGTCTCCGTTAGCTAGACGAGAACAACCAGAAATAATGTGTCGGATTGATTCCCCGGGCCGGTGGCATGCCCGACAGATGTCAACCGTACCGTCCTTCACAATATATTTCCGGTAGTTATTCGTCATCATAACTTCGTCCATTATTGCACAGACAAAACCTTCGGTTTCCCCGAATAGGTCACCAAAGCGCAACCAGGATACGGACGCTAAGAAATCTACATCGGGTCCATGTAGGACCCGGTAAAACCGTCCGTGAAGCTCCTTGCTCTGCCATACTTCCCTGCAATCATTAGTATCCAGTACTTTAAGTTTGCGACAGTTCTCATTTGCCAAGGAGAGCGGGGTGAGGCCCTTGTCCACAGCGGCCACATCTCGATGCATACCCACGTCGGTTTCTAGGAAATATTCCCTAAGGCTGCATACCTCGCGGTTGTGCAGGGTCTTAGCATTTAAGAAGCCACGACCCCCACATTTCCGCGGGATATACAGCCTCATCACCGATGATCGTGGGTGATACATCCGATTTGCGGTCAGCAGTGCGCGGACCCTCCTATCCAGGGCGTCAAGTTCCGTCTGAGTCCATTTGAGTATGCCGAAGGAGTACATCAATACCGGCATGTCCCAACCGTTGAAGGCGCGCACTTTGTTCCCACCTGATTATTATTTCGTTTATTTATCTTTTCACATATAATTTACATTTTTAAATATTTTTAAAAGAAAACATAAAAAAACATTTAAAAATATAAAAAATAGTAGTCCGCCGGTATTGGGAGCAGGGTCCAAGCTACCGATGGTTAGGTCTCCAGAGACAGGAACCTCCTCACAATGCGAGCCGTATCGAGGAGTACTGCCTTCTGTATCAGGCCTTTGATCCAACCGCGCAACGACAGCTTCGACAGGTGGTCGTCGAGGCTTTTGGCCATCAGGCCGTTGGCGGTAACTACTATCGGCACAATGACAGCCGAGTCCACATTCCACATATCGACAACCTCGTGTGCTAAATCAAGATATTTGATTTGTTTCTCTTTCTCAGCTTTCACGAGGTTCTCGTCATGTGGGATGGTGACATCGATTATCATTGGGCGGCGCGCTAATCGGTCTATCACCACAATATCAGGCTTATTGGCAACAATAGTCCTGTCAGTGATGATAGACCGATCCCAGTACAACATGACATGGTCATTTTCGAGAACTGGGTCGGGCGCATACTTGTAATACGGTACCTCAGAATCCACAAGTTTGTATTTTAAAGCAAGTTGCTGGTGAATAATCCTGGCTACTTGGTTATGCCTGTGCAAATACTCGCTGTTAGCAAGACGAGAACAACCAGAGATAATATGTCTGATGGACTCACCCGGACGGTGGCATGCCCGACACACGTCAACCGTCCCGTCCTTCATAATATGCCTCCGGTAGTTATTCGTCAAGATAACTTCGTCCATAATCGCACAGACAAAGCCTTCAGTTTCCCCGAAGAGGTCACTGAAACGTAGCCAGGCCACGGACGCCAAGAAATCTACATCAGGCCCATGAAGAGCCCGATAAAAGCGCCCGTGAAGCTCCTTGCCTTTCCATACCTCCTTGCGGTCATCAGTAGTGAGTATTACAGGTTTGCGCCAGTTCTCTTCAGCCATGGACAACGGGGTCAGTCCCTTGTCCTCTGCGACCACATCACGGTGCATACCCACGTCGGTTTCAAGAAAATATTCTCTGAGGCTGCACACCTCGCGGTTGTGGAGAGTCTTAGCGTTTAAAAAACATCGACCTCCACACTTCCGCGGGATGTACAGTCTCATCACCGATGATCGTGGGTGATGCATCCGGTTTGCGGTCAGCAGCGTACGGACCTTCCTATCCAGGGCGTCGAGTTCGGTCTGAGTCCATTTGAGTATGCCGAAAGAGTACATCAAAACCGGCATGACCCAACCGTTGAAGGCGCGCACCTTATTCCCGTCCGACAAAAGGCTGTTCAATACTTTTTTCAGGCGGCCAAAGAAGCGCTCCTTCAGCGATTGTTTCATGTCAGTAACGTTAATGCCTAACGCTTCCGACATACCCAAATATTTGTATGTTTTGGTCGAGGAGAGGGATTTAAGGTGTATGGAATCCGAGAATTGAATCCCTTCGGATTCCATAATCCCTCCTCGCTTTACATGCATGACTGCACATTTGGCCACACCAAAATCCATCCTAATCGCGCTACTGAAAGTTTCAGTTACCTTCAGTAACTCCATCAGTCGCAAATTGTTTGGGGCAAAGAGTTTCAGGTCATCCATGTAAAGAAGGTGAGATATGGCCTGACCACCTCTTCTCAACCGATAGCCCAGCCCCGAATCCTCCAGCAATGTGCTTAGAGGATTCAGAGCTAAGCAGAACCAAAGAGGACTCAAACTGTCGCCCTGAAATATTCCCCGTTTAATCCATATAGGCTCATCGTTCCCCTGGATTGGTCGACATCCTGGATAGCGAAGAACTGTCTTCCATTGCCCCATACATAACCCAAGGAAGGTGCGCAGAGTTGCATCTATTTTGTACAACTCCAACACCCTCATGAGCCATGTATGTGGAACAGAGTCGTAGGCCTTCTTGTAATCTATCCAGCATGTTGACAAATCCTTGTGGGATCGACGAACCTGCTGGCTTATGGCCATGTCTATGAGGAGTAGCTCCTTAGTACCGTGGGACCCGTTCCTACATCCATTCTGAGAGGCAGACATAATTAAATAATATTTTATAATCATTAAATATCTCGGGCATATTGTAACAGAAAACTTATAGGATGTTGATGATTTGGAACGACAGAGACGCAGTATTGCTTGTAGAAGCAATATGCTAGCTAGACGTTTTTATCACTGCTCGAATCAAGTTAAGGTGACGCTGTTCAGAGCCTACTGTCAGTCGTTATACACCAGCCAACTTTGGTACCGGTACACGAGGAGTACTTATAACACTCTTCGTGTACAGTATAATAATGCTTTCCGGGCTATGATGAACTTGCCCTGGCGGTGTAGTGCGACTGACATGTTCGCCGAGAGCAACGTTGCCGGCTTTGCCGCGCTGCTAAGTAAACTCAGAGAGTCGTTCTACACAAGGGTAACCCTGAGTAGGAATGAAATTGTAAAAGCTGTGTACCGTGTCGTCCATCTTGCAAGAGAGGCAAAAGACTTGTAATATATATTTTTAGTAATTGTATTTGTGTACCTATTTCAATATTCTATCTGTGTTATTTTTGTTAATGTTTACGGTAGTTAGTAGTAGTTAAGAGTATGTCTCTGTATGATATGGGTTTAATAATTGCCTGAAATAAATGATATTTAATTTAATTTAATTTAAATTACTGTCAATGTGCAGATTAATTTTCGCTCTCAGGATGGATGTAAGAAGTTTATAGACCGTCGTCAAGCACGTTATCGGTCTATAATTCTTAGGTTCCGTGGTACTACCTGTCTTATGGAGCAGGTGGGTAACACCAGTTGTTAGGAACTTAGGCAGCGACCCAGACTCTAAGGATGACTGGAATTGAGATGCTAGAAGCGCGTGTGAGCTGCTATACCACTTTAGCCAGAAGTTATGCAGTCCGTTCGGTCCTGGAGACTTCCAATTCGGTAACAGACGGACTGCTCTGGCTATATCTAATGGGCTAATTTCAACTTTCTCCATTTCTGGTATAGCTTCGCACACGCGCTCGACATCACGCATCCAGCCACCCTCAGTGTGACAGACGGGCACCGACCAAATGCTGCGCCAAAATGTACTCGTGGCGACATCATCCGGGCGGCACCCGTCCTTCACATTTTGTTCAGGTCGCTCCCAAGCTCTATATACGCACCTCTCATCGCTCTGGAACATGCGATTCTGCGAGTACCGGTCAACTCGCCGCTTATACCGCCGAATACGGTTTGCCCATGCACAAACTTTCTGCTTCAGGAAGTCGATGCGCTCTGTGATACGGGACATGTATTCTCGAGGGCTGATTTCAGTCCCCGAAAACGCCCGCCTCACAAAGCGCATCACACGTGGTCGTGTATTGCACTCCCTGAAGCAAAGTAGTTTGCCGATGAGTACCCTGGCCCCATCGATACGCCTCTCGATCCTGCATTGCCAGGCCGGTGCAGCAGGTTTTGGCCGAATAGCTCCGTCACTATTCGGAAACTTCACGTTGGCCAAACGACATGCTGCAACTGCCCCGCAATACAAAATTGAGTGTGTATCAACGAGGTTCTCGCTGCTTTCAAAGATGTTTTTAAGCAGCGAGTCCAAAGCACACACCAACGCCCTATTTTTTTTTTGCATGGGTAACCGTGGTAAACGGGGTCTAAGTTCGGTCTGAGTGAACCTGTACTCGCGAAGCGCATCCTCCAGTGCGCTCCTCAGTCGATCGTTGCACTGGCTACTTACCGTAACAACCCCATCATCTGTCTCATCACTTAAATTATTGGGACGCGGTGGGATTGCGTCACTAACGGGCGCTTGTACCGCGGTCTGTGTCGGGGTCGAGATGATAAGGTTGCTTAGTACCTCTGAGCGCAGCCTATCAAGTGCAGCGTCGTCCAACCTGCGATTACGTTGGATGACCCGCACCTGATCCGACAATCGTTGCGCCGAGACGTCGACGGTTGGTTCTAGGTCCTCCAGGACCTAGAACCAACCTGTAGTGTCTCTGTTCCAACAGAGACAGCATCCTGACACGGTACGCAGTGAGGTTAGTTCCCCCCTCTGTAGACCCATAATATGCGCGCATGACGTTTTCGTTCATGGACTGAGTCCATTTCATGCGCTGCACACAACCACCGGTAGCGGGGACCCGGCTCGGGGCCGGTTGGCCCCTAAGTCCCAAGCTGTTCGGTGGCCGGCCTCTCCCCTGCCGACGTACAGGTGTTGGCGACGTCGGTGGGGAGAAATACTCGTCGCTTGAGCTCGACGCGGCTGCAGCCGCCGGTGACACTGGTGATCCAAGGTCCGGCGGCGGCGAGGCGGAGCTGAGTGGCGAGTCCGGGGGTGGATGGCGTGCGCGACGGGCAGCTGCTCTTATTAGCATTATTACCAAGTTGGTTTCATTTCTCCAAAATCTATAATTTCATGATGACATGTGTCATTTGTCCAGTCTGTATGCATTTTTATATTTTATTCGTCTTGTTGATTATGGTTTTTGGGTTTTTACTGATTATTTGCACCTAGGGAGTTTCTATGGAATTTGTAAATACTTAAACCAGATCCAAAAACTGTTCCAAAAAAAATAAATTGGAAAAATGAAAATACAGCTTGTTTTGACATCGAGAGTTGCCATATATTATTATTATATATATATATTATTATTATTATTTTTCCAAAATTTGTTTATCTCAGGGTAAAACCTGGTATTTTCTAGAATCTCACGGGTGTGAACCAAGGTGAGATCCTAGTTAATTCTTTCAGATGATAAATTGGTTTGTACTGTAGTGAAATTGTTATCTAAATCTAATTGTAAAAATTTTCAAACTATTCGGCAAGTGTTTAATATGGTAGCTTTTTGTAGTGTTATGTATGTGTATTTGGATAAATTGAGTGCATTGAAACTGTTGAATATTTGTTTCGGAATAACACCTGTTGTTGATATGACTATTGGAACTATTGTAACTCTACTCATTTTCCAAACTCTAGTGATTTCTTCTTGTAGTTCTGTGTACTTCCTAATTATTATTATTATTAGTTTTCATGAAAAATACTGCTTTCAATTTAAAATCTACGCCGTCTCTGTACATATTTAAAAAAATCAATTATTTTTCCGACGTAACGACCGATCGTTAGGACGTAGCGATGGCTATCTAGGCTAGGCTATAATTTTCATCTTCTTCACAAGAGATTCGTCTTTTAATGTTGCGTGAATCCCACTTCTGAATTATAACACTCAGGTAGGCGCGGACATAATTAAAAATAAATGATATAAACGCAAACACTTACATTTCCTTGGTTTTACATAATTATAATTAAAATTATGCTGACGCAACACGCTTTTTTTATCAAGGCTGGCTAGCTTGACGGCAACTGTTACTCCCTCTCACTTAGGCCTCCGTATTCGGATGACGGCATGGCAATGGCGGTAGGCTGGCTGTCTATCACCACACTGGCGACATCTTTAGCAGGCGTTATAACTGTTCATTAAATATTCTCTTTCCAGAGCAACTCAATTTGATTTTTGTTTCGCGGTTCTAAGAAAACGAGACCTGTTTATAAAGTTACATTATATGAATATAAAAAGTAAATTATTTAACAGCACACCACTCGCAATTGCTCTTGCTATCACGAGACAGACGGGGCAGATAAAAACATATTACAAAATCTGCATTGTTGCACAGTTGAATAATCCTACAATCACATAATGATGATGTCCTGTTGTGCAATAACTTATGTAAGTGTTACATATGTAAATATGAGGGTGGTTGCATCCACTCCTGCTTATAAAAGTCGTGTAACTTGACAAATATACCGAGTGTGTTTCCAGCTACCGTTGTTTCACTTATCACCTACCCTACGTTCGCATATCTATCAGGCCTCTGCCTCGAATCTCGCGGGCAGCGGGGCGGCGGCGGCGGTGGCGCGGGAGCGGCAGGATCTTACGCGTATAATCAAATGGACCGGCCCTCGAATACAGCGGTGCAGGAGCGGCGCGGGGGCGGGCAACGAGCGGTGCACTCCAGTCAAGCGGTGACCGCCCGCGTTGCGCGTCTGCATTGTAGGTATAGGTAGTGTTGTACATTTTTTTTGTCAAAATGTCCAAAGTATAATTTTTCTGCTGGAGATATATCTCCAGTCAGGAATTAATCCAAAACGATTTAGAGGTATACCTCTAAATCGTTTTGGATTAATTCCAGACTCTTACAGACTAAGATATTCTTGAAACTATCAAGAGTGATTTACACTCTTGATAGTTTCAAGAATATAGTCAAAAGTTTCTACACTCATTCTGGTGTAGTCGTAGAATTTATCGGGATTTTGTCTCTGTTCTTCATAATTTCGATAAAACTCGCCATTTATTTTCCTTGCCCTATAGTAGGGATCCACTTCTTCTTTTGCCCACAATAAATCGAGCGTTAGGAATAAATTTGAATCAAAAAGATGTCGCCGTTTTTCAGACATTTCGTTCGCGAATAAAATCAAATATCTCGACAACACAACCACGAACACAACACTACACCGCTATAGTGCCGCGCGATCTGCCCGCTAGTTTGGAGAACAGGTAAGCGTTGCCCGCCCCGCTGCCGCGCCGCCGCCACCGCCGCCCCGCTGCCCGCAAAATTCGAGGCAGAGGCCTCAGTGGCGACGAATACCTGCGATTTAAAAGAAAGAAAAAAAGATGTCTAATTTAGGAATTCTAACAAGTTTTGATCACAATATCCATACGTGGCAAAATTACAAGCAAAGAATTACTCAATGGTATATTGCGAACGACATGGACGAAGCAAAGGATTCAGCGGGTGTGAAAAGGCGGGCGATATTGCTGAGCGCATTCACAGATAGCACTTACAAACTAGCAGCTGATTTGACATTACCGAAGGAATTAACACAAGTGCCGTATGAAGACATCTTGACACTCCTCGACAAGCACTTTACCCCAAAAAAATGTGGTTTTGGGGAGCGGTACAAATTTTATGCAGCTACTCAAGACGCGGAAGAAACGTACTCTCAGTGGGCCGCGAGGCTCCGGGGGCTTACTCCGCATTGCGGGTTCCTGAACGTGGAAGAGGCGCTTCGTGACCGGTTCGTCATGGGAATGCAACCGGGACCGGAGAAAGAGAAGCTGTTTGCGCGTGACCTGCAGGAACTAACACTGGCAAAAGCTGTGGAGCTGGCAGACAGCGTGCGCAGTGCACGTAAGGGGGCAGCTGCATCATCGTCGTTGGCGTCGGCGCAGGGACAGCCGCCGAGTGAGTCACTGTTCAAGATCGCGCGTACTGCTACCGGAACCAGTGCAAAAGAACCGAGTGTTAAAGAAGTGTGTGCGGTGTGCGGATATAAAAACCATAAAACGTCGCAGTGTCGGTTTGCTAGTTATACGTGTAAAAAGTGCAATGTAAAAGGCCATCTACGCCGAATGTGTAAAAAAATTAATTTCGTAGGTACCCGCGAGTCTAACGAGAGTGACGATGACGGTAAGGGAAAAAAAATATTTTCTTATAAGGGTGAACCAATGACGTTATACGCTTCAATTCAGGGCGTTAGGATAAAATTTTAAATCGATACCGGTTCGGCGGTCACAGCGATTTCGGAAATAACGTACCGAAAATATTTTGAAAGTATACCATTATCACTAACGAGCGACCAATTGTACACGTATACGGAACGCGTAATTCATTGTTTAGGAACCGTTAAATTGCCAATAACATATTTGGATAAAACACATGTCATAAGGGTGCGTGTGATACGAGACGGTGGCCCACCAATATTATTAGGTCGTGATTTTATATGCCTATTCAAGTTGCAAATGTTGCAAGTTAATTTTTTTAGTCAGTCTGATAACATCGCCGAGCAGTTAAAAACACGTTATCCGAAATTATTCTCAGACGAGTTATGAATGTTTACAAAATATCAGGTAAAGTTGCAATTAAAAGATGACGCAAAACCAGTTTATTTTAAAGCGCGTCCGATTGCATTTGCTCTTAGAGATAAGGTAAACAGTGAACGGATACGTATAGGTGTCCTCAAACCGGTTCAGCATTCGAACTACGCGTCACCCATCGTGCCTATATTAAAGCGCGATGGGTCAATTAGACTGTGCGCTGACTACTCCGTTAGTGTGAATAAACAGTTGGTTGTAGAACAGTACCCTTTACCAACAGTTCAAGAACTATTCACGAAATTACATGGGGGCCAACAGTTTAGCAAGTTAGATTTGACACAAGCCTATTCACAATTTTTATTAGATGAAGCGTCACAAGAGGTAACTTGTATCAATACCCATCGCGGACTATTCAAGTACACTAGGTTAGTTTTCGGTCTCGCTAGCGCTCCCGCTATATTTCAACGGGCAATGGAATGCTTACTGTCAGGATTAGACGGTGTTATGTGTATGCTTGATGATATTTGTATTACGGGAGAAAGTAAATTGCAACATTTAGAAAGGCTAAGTGCAGTCTTACAAAGGTTACAAGATGCAGGGTTGACACTTCGTAAGGATAAATGTGTATTTTTCGAAGATCAAATTGAATACTTAGGTTATACCATCGACAAAAACGGCCTGAAAAAATCACAACAAAAGCAATTGCCGATGCACCTGTCCCAACAAACGTAAATAAATTACAATCACTTCTGGGATTAGTCAATTATTACAGGAACTTCGTTCCCAACGCGTCCTCAATATTGAGTCCGCTTTATTCATTATTACAAAAGGGTAGTAAATGGAAATGGGAGGACGAACATAACCATGCATTCAATGAAATAAAAAAATGTTTGGTTTCAGATCAGGTACTTGCTCATTACAATCAGAATGCTAAAATAATTTTAACAGTTGATGCGTCACCAAGTGGATTAGGAGCGATATTGTCACAGATAGGATCTGATGGAGTGGAATATCCCGTATCGTTTGCCTCTCGGACACTGAATGCAGCAGAAAAAAGGTATTCACAAATCCACAAGGAGGCTACAGCAATTATATTCGGAGTGCGGCGTTTTCACCAATATTTGTACGGGAGGGCGGTTCCGTTTATACTCCGTACAGATCATAAACCCCTATTGTCGATTTTGGTCCCTACCGTGGTATTCCAGAAGTCACAGCTAACAGATTGCAGCGTTATGCTATGTTTCTTAGTGCTTATTATTACAAAAAAGAATACATACGGAGCACTAACAACAGCGCTGATTATTTGTCACGCGCAAGCCTGCCCGACGAGGAATCCACAGTAGCGAGGAAGTATGGCCACGGGGCCGACAGCGGTGACAGTCTTATGCCCGTAGAAGATCGCTCCTCCTATATTAACTTTGTTATAGATGGTAGTTTACCGGTAACACTCGATGAAAATCGTAATGAAACGTGAAAAGATGAAATTATAAGCAAGGTCATATCATACATTGTGAATGGTTGGCCGAAACGATTATCACATAATTTACTTAAACCATATTTTTTATGTAAAACGCAGCTGTCGCGAAAGCGGTTGCATTATGCGGGGCCACAAAGTAGTAATTCCGGAATCAATAAGGCCTAAATTATTATCAGAGCTTCATAAATCACATCTGGGTATAGTAAAAACGAAAGCAGAGGCTCGCAGCAGATTTTGGTTTCCCGGGATAGATACAGCCGTAGAAAAAATGATTGCTGATTGTGAGGTTTGTTTACAACTGAGGCAATCACCGGCGCGTGCGCCGCTGGCGCACTGGCCACACCCCCCGCAGGCGTTTTATCGAATCCACATTGACTTTCTCGGGCCAATTTATAATCGTTCGTATTTAGTGATCGTGGATGCGTACACAAAATGGGTCGAAGCGTATGACATGGGAACAAGTACGTCTACATTATCAGTGATTAGCAAATTATATGAGTACATGGCAAGATTTGGCTTGCCACACACGATAGTTAGCGATAATGGTACACAATTCACTTCAGCAGAGTTCAAATCGTTTTGTTTATCTAACGGTATATCGCATGTGACGTCGCCCGCTTACCATCCGGCTAGTAACGGACAGGCTGAAAGTTACGTGAAAGTGGTAAAGAAGGGAATCAAATCATGCTTGTTAAGTGTTCATAATAATAAAACTATAAATCACAAGTTGTGTAAATATTTGTTTGATTATCGAAATTCCATACATTCCACAACGGGATGTTCGCCTGCCCTGTTAGTTTTTGGGCATAAATTGCGATCGCGATTAGATTTAATTAACCCGATACCACCACCGCTGACATCTGTCACTCTCGCTCGACACGTCGGAAACAAACAGTGTTCGCAGTCTAAAGAACTTGATAATAGAACACCCCAAAAACATTTCAAAACCGGCGACTACGTGTTATATAAAATCCATAATGTAAATAAACAGGATCCGTGGAAGAGAGGCGTTATAATTAAAACAATAGGAAAAGTCATATATATTATTAAAGATAGCATAACTGCTCATACAATAAAAAAACATAAAAATCAATTATTACCATATAAAGGTACCTACACGCTGCAGTCCTCAACATAAAGTGGACAGCCCCATTGAATTTGAAGATGTCTTTCCACAAGAAGTTTCTTCTCCGCTATGTCCTGGTCCTACGGTAGACAATTACAGTACATCGGCCGGAGACGGGGAGGGAAGAGAGGAGACGAAGGGCAGTACATCGCTATCCAAAAAGTCAACAGAGGATGAAGAGTCAACAGAAGATGAAGAATTTTATGAGGCATCAGAAAAAGCTGATGAGAATGTACAAAAGAGGTCAACCCCACAACAGCAAGCACAGACAGAAAAGCAACGGACTGCCGGGAAAATGTTGCGGCCTGTACCTAGAGTAGATTACAGAAAGTTTTATTATAATGTATAAACCCTTTTGTTAGTATTTTGGTGTATTATTTGTGTATTTGTCAAGCTGGAGGGAGGAATGTTACATATGTAAATATGAGGGTGGTTGCATCCACTCCTGCTTATAAAAGTCGTGTAACTTGACAAATATACCGAGTGTGTTTCCAGCTACCGTTGTTTCACTTATCACCTACCCTACGTTCGCATATCTATCAGTAAGTTTTGTTTAATGACAGATGATGATAGACCATTCATCATCATCATCATTTCAGCCGAAAGACGTCCACTGCTGGAGATAGGCCTCCCCCAAGTGTCGCCTCAATGACCGGTCCTGTGCGTCTCGCATCCATCGGTTACCCGCGACTCTCACCAGGTCATCGGTCCACCTTGTTGGAGGCCTTCCAACGCTGCGTCTTGCGGTACGCGGAGCCACTCCAGAACTATTCGGCCCCATCGACTGTCTGTTCTGCAAGCTATCTGTGAGGGGTGTAGTAACTCTGTTTCAAATTTATCCAAGATCTTGAGCAGAGCAATGAGCCCTGCTAGAACATTAGGCAAATGAAAATATCTTATTTTACACTCTCGCAAGATTTATTACAATATTACGGTGTTTACAATTATCCGTTGCGATATATACAGCAGCAACAGCATTAAGATTTATTACAATATTACGGTGTTTTGCAATTATCCGTTGCGAAATAAATACAGCATTTCACAGTTATCAGTTGTCACACATTTTATTTGTACACGGACCCACACGTTTATTTATTATCACATACCTTCCTATGGTATTTTCCTTAGCTTCTTAATATTATTTTAAGATGTAGGTACTATTTCACCACATCTCATAACGCTAAGATAATCTCGGTTTTTTTTACATTTTATGAACCAACACACGTTTTTAAACTACCAAGCTTTACTCACAAAAACCAAAAACTTTTCCTTCTTTTTGTATTTTGAATTTTTCTCAACAATCACGTCAAACATTAACCGAAATAATAGGGTCTTATTTCGGTTGGGTATAAAAATGATAATTCCATTACGTCCGAAAGTTAGACACGTATTTTTTGCTTTACCAAACCAATAAAAAATTACAAAGATAAAACGTATCGAAGTCCAGGAGTAGGGGCTTGTTGTCACTAAACATTATAAAGTGTGAACACAATACGAGATATGACGTCACGAGAAATTTTAAAGCACTTTTGTTTCGTCCTAATTTTTGTTTTACGTGACCAAAAAATTAAATTTTTCCACAATTTTTTGGTAATCTAACTGACGGACTTATTAGAGTTTTGAGGATAAGAGCCTATTTCAATACTGCAACTTTAAGGAATGCATCTCTATTTCGGAATTTGCGTAACAATTTTTTGCGCAAAATATTGCTGCCATAATTCTCTATTACTCCTCATTAAAGGCAGAAATATGTCAATTGCTATTTGTTGCAATTTGTACATTACTGCTCTTATACTGAATGTAATGCTCATTATGTTCCAAACGAAAGAAGATAACACTAAGACATCACTCAAAAGGAACAACAACGTGGCTATGAAGAAGCAACGCCAATTGTTCGTCGACGTAATCGCTTTTGGTTTGAAACAATTAGAAAGAGCAAACAGAACAGCACCATATAAACAACAGTTTATCATTAAGGGCGACACTATTATAAAAACTTCCACAGCATCAGCGACATAATACATAGTAGAACCGGGTGAATAGACGTGTAAGTGTCTCTTATTAAAGTATACAAATCCATAATATGTCAGAAAAGTTAAAAAAGGTATACCCCAAGCAAACAAACAACACTTTAAGTACTTTCTTTTCACATGTCCGCGAAAAACTTTCACAATATCCACGTAGAATATATAACACATTACTAAAATCCAATAGTTCTGCACTGCTGAGAAGTATGTACAAACATAACGGCATATATCCAAGATATCTCTGTCATCAATCACAATAATTTGCGTAACACCGGGTATGATGAACGAGACTGTTGATATTCGCAGTAAGTTGGATACGATGGCATTGATGTAAACAAAGTTCCTGAAGTGTCGGAACTTCTTGATGAAGCACCATGATGTCAGTCCGTAGATGAATGCGGCGAGGGTCAGCACCAGTACAAGATACTCCAAATGGATAGACACGAGATACGATTGGAAGGCTGTCGTGTTTGGTACGGGAATTTTGCTGTAATGAACATCACTGTCCGACATTGTGAGATTTCCGCCATACGCTGCAGATCGTAACACGACCACACCGACTCTGCGATACAGTCGCAAATGGAGTCTTGTGACTAATAGAAACTTTATATATACGAACAACGGGAAAAACCACCTTTTTTTTTAATTATTAGGGAAAAGAAACAGTTACACATTGCAGAAAACAATACATTAAAAAGGTGATCTAATGTGTAACCAACCATATTTTCCACAGAATACCAATAATAAATATTTGCATTTCATGCGATTTAAACTTACATAAAATTAACAAACTACAACTGCTCAGAATTTGAAGCACATTGTTTTAAGTTACTTTTAGGTTGTGTACAAGAACATTGGAAAAATAGGAAAAATACGTGAAAATTAATATGATTAATAATAGTGGTGGAAATTGCTAGAAGCTGGTTCCAATTCTGTTTACACACCACAGAGGGCATGAACACTTAGGTTCACAAAGAGGTTCCTGCGATTGTTCAGGGAATGGTAGTGGACTGTATTATGCGTAACTATTCGAAAAGTACTTATGTCTAGCTAGATATGATACCTAATGACACTTGTAACGATCTTCAAATAGTGGTAGGATTAACAACTGCTGCAGGTGGACAAACACAGGATAAAATACAGCAGCCTTATAAGGAGCGGAGCATGCACGTACCTGCGTTTCTGGAACTCCAGAGCGAGGGTAACCAGGAGTTGGCGTCTAGGTCAGCGTGACCAGGCGACGGCACCACACCACGTTGCAGGATCAGAAGCTAGGCACGACACTTATCTATTTCTATCATTTAAAGTTATTATCACACGTTATTCTATACACATTAGTGTCTATCTGGTTGCAATTATAGAGGATTACACCAAGATTTTATAGATTTTTAGCACGCGCAGCCATTTGCATTTTCTGGCGATTTTTTATATAGTGTGGCGGACGACGGACCGTCGTTCGTAGCTAAAACTGCATTCGGCCCGGTTCGGGCGCGCGGTACGGCGGTCGGCCATCCGAGAAGGATGGCGATAAGGCTCGCGTGCATGCGGGAAGGAGAAGGGGCTAGGAAAAGATCATTACAAGTGTCCAGAAAATAAACAAACTAATACGATTGGATCAAGATCCACCATCTTCCCCCCCCTTGAAGGATTCCCTTCAAAGGTTTAAAATAATAATAAAATAGCGGAGCAGAATTAATAATACTACTTAGCGGAAATAATATTAATTATAATTAGCGGAAAACAATATAATAAAAAATAGCGGGTTGGAATAAAAATATCCGAAAATATGTAGCGACATAGTCACCCTACTGTATAGGGAGAGGCGACAACTTTGTCGCCGGTCTGACGTAGGAGCTACCACCGCTTTCTACACGCGCACAGTGGACTATTCCGTCCTTGCAAGGGAAAACCTCAGAAATTTTCCCAATCTTCCACGACAAGGGAGGTGCGTTGTCATTATTGAGAAGAACTATTGTGCCTACTGTGAGGGGGTTACTAGCGGTGTTCCATTTTTCACGCATTTGCAAGTTATGGAGGTATTCATTCTTAAATCGTTTCCAGAACGTTTGGACTAGCGAGTCCATTAAAGAATGTCGTGACAAAAGGTTTGCTCGCTCTCCACTGACGTCAGCCGCGGGTAAAAAGGTGAGAGGATGAGTTGATAGGAAATGCGCCGGTGTTAAGGCGGTAGGTTCCGAAGGATCG
This sequence comes from Polia nebulosa, assembly GCA_951329385.1. NCBI lineage: Eukaryota > Metazoa > Arthropoda > Insecta > Lepidoptera > Noctuidae > Polia > Polia nebulosa. The sequence continues at coordinate 6,455,363 of OX589613.1, read as the reverse complement.
GAGCTCAGGACATACAGAGGTCGGCTGTTCAATACAGCTTCGACTTGATTAAGCACCGTAAGCATCTCCTCGTAAGCGAGGATCTGTTTTCCTATCACGCGGAAAAGAAGAGACTTTATACTTTTAATGTTTGCTTCCCAAATTCCACCAAAATGGCTTCCTAAGGGAGGCGATCTCTTCCAGATGATCCTTTGTTTAGCGAGTTCATTACTGAAAATTTCATAATATTTGTCAGATCTTAAAAATTCAAATAAATCCTTTAAAAATTATTGTGAAGATGTAAAATTAGTACCGTTGTCGCTGTATAAAAAGTTGCATGGGCCGCGCCTAGATAAGAAACGTTTGAAGGCGTTCATGAAGGTAGCGGAGCTGAGATCAGTCGCTAGTTCAACGTGAACGGCTTTGGTGACAAGGCACACAAAGACACAGAGATAAGCCTTTTGACTACGCACACCTCGTTTTCTTGACGTCGTAATATATAGCGGACCAGCGTAATCTACACCTGTATGTGTAAAAGCCTTACAAGGTTCTACGCGGCAACTGGGTAGATCTGACATAGCGGGGAAGGTAGGCTTAGGATTCAGCCTAAAACAACGAACACACTTGTAAATACGGTTGCGCACTAAGCGCCTAGCGGATAAAAACCAGTATTTTTGACGCAATATTGAAATGAGTAACTGTGGACCAGCGTGGCTATTTTCACGGTGGTACCAATCGACAATAAGGTCAACGATGTGCCCATTTTTAGGCAGAAGAGCGGGATGTTTCTGACTATAATCCAGACTGGAATATGAGAGTCGCCCTCCGACTCGTACAATTTCGTTAGAAATGAATGGAGATAACTTACGTAAAGCGGTAGAACAAGACTTGTTCTTTTGAATATTCTGTATATCATTAGCGAAACAGCTGTGCTGAACAGCTTGAATAATTTTATTCTCAGCTGTAGTTAGATCCTCGGCGGTGATGACATCATTGCGAGGAAGCTTCTTTAAAAAGCGAAGCAGGAAAACTGTGGACCGGACAAACTTATGCCACGAAGAAAACTTGGAACCTAAAGTTATGAGGACATTGTCCTCTTTTGCGACCGTAACAAGAGAGATGTTTTTCTCTTCAGGCAGATGATTTTGAGTTGAAGAGAAAGCTTCAACTGGCCACTCTGTCAACGGCGACAACATCCAAGGAGGCCCATGGAACCACAAGTCATTATTTAAAATCTGCGAAGGTAATAAACCGCGAGAAACAAAGTCTGCAGGATTTTCCACTCCTGCGACGTGATATACGTTTTGCGATGGCGAGGTAGACTGAAAGTCTGAGATACGATTAGCGACGTAAGTATGAAACTTGTGCGGGGAGGAAGTTACCCAACACAGGGCGACTGTCGAATCAGAAAATATATACACGTTATCAATATGACAACGCGCGGATAGCGAATCATAAACAGTCCGTAATAACTTAGCGAGAAGTACTAACCCATTTAACTCAAGCCGGGCCAACGTAATTGTTGATTTAGCTGATGCGACGCGGGACTTGGAACACAGAAGCGAGATCAAAGGTGGCTGATCACCATTAGACACGTGTAGGTAAATTACACAGCCATAGGCCTTTTCGCTTGCGTCCGAAAAAGCGATAAGCGAAATTTTAGAATTATTTTCTTCAATTCCCACATGTCGTGGAATCTTGAGGTGCGAGATAAGCGGTAGCTCAGATAGGTATCTTTGCCATAAACTAGTGATATCGCAGAGTAGCCTGTCATCCCAGCTAATGTGCAAAAGCCACAGTTCCCTGATTATCAGTTTTGCGTAAAGGATCACGGGTCCGACTAGTCCCAAAACATCGTATAGACGAGCGGTCATTGACAAAATAGCACGCTTAGTAGCAGCGGATGGTGGAACTGAAGTCAAAAATGTGAAATTATCTGATGCTGGGAGCCAGCGTAGCCCCAAGATTTTGAACGTGTCATCGTCATCGAACAAAATTGATTCAGACTGTCGATGTGATACGGGTATGTGGCTCAGTAACTCAGAAGAGTTGCTAGTCCACTTTACTAAATCGAACCCACCAGCTTTGAACATCTGAATCAACTCCTGCGCCGTCTTAACTGCTTTATCAACAGAAGAAGCAGAAGAAGCCAAATCGTCCATATAGACATCTCTTTCGATGACGTCAGCGGCAATAGGCCACCTTTGTTTTTCATCTTGCGCCAACTGACGCAAAGTACGCAGTGCCAGCATTGGAGAAGATCGGAGACCAAAGGTAACACGCTCAAACTGAAAAGTTTCTAGTATATCGTGCGGAGAGAACCGATATAAGATCCGTTGATAACATCGGTGAGCGGGGTATGTATAAATACATAAATACATCTGCCTAACATCAGCAAAAAAGGCGATACGATGTATGCGAACATGTAATAAAATGTTAAATATATCAGCTTGCAAGTTGCAGCCTTTATACAAAATATCGTTCAGAGATAGGCCGGAATCAGTCGAAGCACTGCCGTCTAAAACGATGCGAACCTTAGTCGTTGACTTGTCTTCACGAACTACAGGGTGGTGCGGTAGGTAATAACCTGGCGATGAACAGTCGACTGGAGAAACGCGCGTCAAAATACCTTTATCGAGATAGTCATTGACTATTTCATTATATTTTTTATGTAAGTCCGGTGATCGTAAGAACTTTCTTTCAAGGCATGAAAACCTTTTCTTCGCAGTTATGTATGAGTTACCTAGCTTTAGTGGGTCTTCCTTAAATGGAAGCTGAACTACATAACTGCCATCCTTATTTCGCGTGGTAGTTGAAGTATAAATTTCTTCACAGCGTTGATCGTCAGGACTTAAAAACAACTGGGAAGGTAGTTCCTCGGTGGACCAGAACCTTTCCACGAGTTGGTGTAGCGGGTCAGCGGTAAATGCACATAAGGTGTGCGAAGAGCGCGGCGATATGACGGGTGCGTTTCCCATAACGATGTAACCTAAAGTTGTTTCCAAGGCAGCGGGTGAATTATTATCAGCGGTTATTTTATTAAACAAGAGTATTTGACAGTACAAGTTCACTCCTAGCAGAAGGTCGATTGGACCGGGTTCAGAATAGTCATCATCAGCCATAGGTAGATTACGTATGTGACCAAGAGCGCTGACGTCAATACGCGAGTCAGGTAACTGCGAGGTAATACTATCCACAACCATGGGTTGGATGTGGTACTCATGTCCATCGTCAAAGCGAGAAGTAAATATGAGTGAGGTCACACCTAGAATCTTTTGAGAGGCCCCACCTATGCCTTGGACTTTAGAGAAGCGGCTTTGCGTCGAGATAGGAAGCGATAGGCGCTTACTACACGAAGCGGAAATATACTCACTTTGAGAGCCGGGGTCAATCAGGCATCTCAAAAAATGAGGGCGGTGAAAGTTATCTAGAACCTTTATTTTAGCGGTTGCCAATAACGCAGTCGTTATTGTGTGTGAATCCTGATCATACGAAACAGTACAAACCGATGTGTCACTGTTAGGATCAGTAGCCGGCAGCGCAAAATCTACCTTATGCGCATGGGGGGCAGGGCTTTTAGCGGGAGCACGAGTATGAGACTCGGAAGCATTTACATGCTCAGGCGCAGTATGGCGCGAGTCATGAGCGGTAGCGGAAGCATTAGCGGGTGAACCCGATGATGCGGGTTTTGTCTCAACATGTTTTCGGTTATTAGCGGGCGAGTTGAAATGGAGTAGCGAATGGTGTTTGGCCGAGCAATGGGAACAAGTGCGCTTGGATTCACAATCCATTGTTTTGTGTTTTACACTTAAACAGTTGTTACAAAAGGATTTATTCTTAATGAATTTATACCTATCCGAAGGCGTTAATTTCATAAACGCTGCGCAGCGATACAAATGGTCATGTTTTTTAAGTTGACACAAAGCACACCTGTTATCATTGCCTACACCACACACCTGCTGGTCAGTGTTAACAAAAGACTTTGTTTGACCTTGCCTACTAGGCGTAGGTACTTGAGCAGTGCGAGCTTTGTGCTGCGCTTGTGGGTTTATGAGCGGGCCAGCTGACCTTGATAAGACTTTACTCTGTTCCTTTACAAATTCAATTAAATTCGAGTAGGTAGGAATCTTATCTTTGCGGTAGGTTATCTCGAATAACTTGACAGTCTCGGAATCAAGTCTCTGAAGAGCGAGGTGCAGCAGCATGAAATCGGTCGAGTCGCCAACTTTCAGTTGCTTAAAGGCCTCTACAGACGTGTCAAAATTATTTAAAAATGACTCAAGACCAGAAGCATTATTAACGGTTAGCGGTTTAAAACTTAACAACTGATTAAGATATGAACTAGCGAGTAGCCTGGGGTCATCGTACCTTTGCACCAATGCGTCCCAAATAACGGGGTAATTCTCCGCAGTCGGGGGCAACCGGGCACAAACGGACGCAGCGGGTCCAGACAGTTTACCAACCAAATAATACACCCTATCACTATTTGACAATGATGAATTTTCGTGAACAGTACTTTTGAACTGTTGGTAAAACAGCGGCCAAGAACGGACATCTCCATTAAAGGACAATAACTCCATCTGTGGGAGCCTAGGTTTTGACTTTTCTAATAGCGGGGGTGATTCATGTTTTTGAGACGACGAATGAGACTCAATGATCTGCTTGACAAGGCAATACATAATATCAAAATTCGTCCACTCTTGGTACCTAACAGCGTGCTTAGGATTTATCTTAAGCGAAATAGTGTTGTATGAATCTAATACCCTTTCGAAATCTTTATGCAATTGATCTATATTAAACGCGGTGTGTAGCAACGCCTTAATCATGTTAGAATCAGTTTCCACCTTTTTAGCAATGTCATAAATACCTTGCATGCGTGCAAATAGAATTTCGCGTTTGGATTCTAAAATAGCTTGCTGACCTTTCTCTTCATCATACGTTTCGTCGACCTCAGGAATATAATCCTTTTTCGTACTCATTGTGAATAAACTACGCGCGAAACAGAAAGAGAAACCTTCAAAAAGTCAAAACCAAACCACCACAGATTAGGTGCGTGCGTAAGGAATTACTATGATAAAGAAGTTGAGCGGACGGCCTAGCAACAGCAAACAGCGAGCGGGCGATGGAAACTTCAAAACGATCTAGCGAGAATCGTTGAGCGAGCGTACTGCGCGAGCGGAGAGCGGAGAACACACAAAACGAAATAGCGCGGGTAGATGAATCAAGCAAACGAAGCTAACTTGATTCGTTAATTTTAAATAAGCTATACGAAATAATATATTATGAGCGGAGTGAGGCGGTGACAAGTACCTTACTATTAAGAATAGTAGGTACTTTAGTTATAGAAATAACGTGCGATAGCGAGATAGCGGTGGTAATATGTAGGTAGGTAACATAAACTTACGTTCCTGTACCTGATTTAGCGGCGTACAATAAGTACTTAAACAAGAAGTTAGTGCGGGCGGTATGCGAATAATAAATGAATTCTAACTATTTGTTCAAGTTATCAGCTGGTTTTAACGTATTGGTTTTGTTTCTACTTTTTATATACCTAAATATTAGTTTAGATGGATAGATAAGAGTCGTTATATAGACTGAGATGAAGCTCAGTTCGGCGTAAAAGTATGTACCTAGGGTACGTATGACGCTGAACTATATAGAAATGTTAATGTAGTTGCGATATTTTAAAGGAATATCCGGCACGAAGGGCTAAATATGGTGAAAATTGCTAGAAGCTGGTTCCAATTCTGTTTACACACCACAGGGGGCATGAACACTTAGGTTCACAAAGAGGTTCCTGCGATTGTTCAGGGAATGGTAGTGGACTGTATTATGCGTAACTATTCGAAAAGTACTTATGTCTAGCTAGATATGATACCTAATGACACTTGTAACGATCTTCAAATAGTGGTAGGATTAACAACTGCTGCAGGTGGACAAACACAGGATAAAATACAGCAGCCTTATAAGGAGCGGAGCATGCACGTACCTGCGTTTCTGGAACTCCAGAGCGAGGGTAACCAGGAGTTGGCGTCTAGGTCAGCGTGACCAGGCGACGGCACCACACCACGTTGCAGGATCAGAAGCTAGGCACGACACTTATCTATTTCTATCATTTAAAGTTATTATCACACGTTATTCTATACACATTAGTGTCTATCTGGTTGCAATTATAGAGGATTACACCAAGATTTTATAGATTTTTAGCACGCGCAGCCATTTGCATTTTCTGGCGATTTTTTATATAGTGTGGCGGACGACGGACCGTCGTTCGTAGCTAAAACTGCATTCGGCCCGGTTCGGGCGCGCGGTACGGCGGTCGGCCATCCGAGAAGGATGGCGATAAGGCTCGCGTGCATGCGGGAAGGAGAAGGGGCTAGGAAAAGATCATTACAAGTGTCCAGAAAATAAACAAACTAATACGATTGGATCAAGATCCACCAAATAGGGTTCGTGGCTTCTTAAATGCTAAGACCCTACACAACCGCGAGGTATGCAGCCATAGGGAATATTTTCTAGAAACCGACGTTTTTTTTTTTTGTGTTGTGGGAAATCATCCAATGACATCTCCCGCTGTGGGTGGAGCGGGAGGGCGTGTCAGACTCTTACTGACTAAAACCTACCCCCGTTCCTTCCCTGCCTGAGTGCCAAGGGGTGCGGTAACTCATTTTAAGCATTTATCCGCTACCCCTACGCATGCAGGCACCGGCTACGATCGGCCCCGTCAATGGTAGCTGACAATCATCTCTTTGAGGCGCGCGTGGAACACTACGCGCCGTCGACTCACGGGCCTGGTGCTGATCGGACGGCGAGCTTCCCACTGCTCGCCGTCCGCAGGTAGAAACCGACGTGGGTATGCAACAAGATGTGGTTGCTGTGGATAAAGGACTCACCCCGTTCTCCTCGGCAAACGAGAACTGGCGCAAACCTATAGTACTGGATACTAATGACCGCAGGGAAATATGGCAGAGCAAGGAGCTTCACGCTTTTACCGGGTCCTACATGGGCCTGATGTAGATCTTTTAGCGTCCGTATCCTGGCTGCGCTTTGGTGACCTCTTCGGGGCAACCGAAGGTTTTGTCTTGTGTGCGATTATGGACGTAGTTATGATGACAAATAACTACCAGAAATATATTGTGAAGGACGGTACGGTTGACATCTGTCGGGCATGTCATCGGCCCGGAGAATCAATACGACACATTATTTCTGGCTGTTCTCGTCTAGCTAACGGAGACTATTTTTGCATAGACACAACCGTTGTCGACACGGTTGGCGCAGTGGTTGAGCGTTCGGCTGCTGCGCTGCATGTCGCGGGTTCGATTCCCGCACGGAACAAATATTTGTATGACCTGCAGATAGTTGTTTCGGGTCTGGGTGTCTTGTGTATGTGAGTGTACATGTTTGTGAACGCACCCACGATACAGGAGTAATTCCTACTGTGGGGCAAAGTTTAAAAAATAAATAAAATCCTTGTAGCCAAGATTAACCACCAGCAACTAGCTCTTAAATAGAATAGAATAGAATATTTAGAATAGAATAGAATAGAATATTTATTGAATTATGGTTTACAAAAAGTTTACATTTAGTCTACAGGAGTAACATTTCCTATACAATTATAGTGCTTAAAAATAAACTAAAACTAAAATATGGTACATTACTGGTTCAAAATAAGATGATGGTTAGAAATTACAATGTTAGGTAGCGACCCGCCCGAACTAGGTTCATTCAAACCTGTGTTTCAGGCCATCACTTTACAGTATAATCTAAATTTGGGACAATAAAAATTTAAGGTAAACTGATACAAAATAATCTATTAACAACTATGAGAAAAAGCATATTTGTGCATTATTATCTTAAACTAAACCTATGTAAATATACAAAAGTAAATACTTACGAGGAAATAAATTATCATTAAGCCAAAATTTCTAGAAGCTTTTCCGTGTCTGTGTAATTTAGTATCGCTAAATACTCGGATAGCATAATACTACATTTTTTATAACTAACACTATAGAATCCTAGTAACTTGTTGAGCCTATTATAGAGAAAAGGTCCTAAAAACACATAAAATCGACTAGCAAATGCATGTTTAGTTTGAGGCTTTATGCAAACCAAGTCCTTCCTTCTCTTGTCAGAAGGTACTGGATCAAAAGGAAGTGCAGTGTGCTGGTGTAGTACTATGCTTACAATAAATAATTGCCGTACTGTTAGTACATTACATGCAATGTAGAGCTGATGCGTAGGAAATCTAAAAGGGCGAAAGGTAGCAACTTTTAGTATTGCTCGTTGAGCACGCTCTAGAGGAAGTAAAATTGTTATTGCAGCACCACCCCATGAAGTTATGCAATAGGTAAGAATGGATTGACACAAAGCTAAATAAACTTGTTTAATTAATTTATAGTTGGCTATGTTCCGTAAATTTTTAAATACATATATTAATTTGCGCACTCTAGTACATAGTAACTCGATATGTTTACGGAAATTTAGATTGGAGTCAATAGTGACACCTAGATATTTTAAATGATCAGCTTTAGCTAAAGTGGGGCAAGTACATGCAGTGTCAGCGAACGAACTACAATTATGAGCGTAAATGTTTAGATTAGTAAGCGGTATGTTAGTATTTCTCATTGTAAATAAAATGTATTTTGTTTTATCTGCATTTAATGTTAGGAGGTTATTATGAAGCCAATTAGACACAATGTTAAAATCCTTCTGAGCATGTTCAAAGACCTCAACCTTTGATTTTGCTGAGAATAATAGAGCGGTGTCATCCGCATACGAAATTATCACACTATTTTGGAGTAACAGGCTGCACAGTTCATTTATGTAAATTAAAAATAATGTAGGGCCCAAAATGCTTCCTTGTGGGATTCCAAAACCACTATTTTTCAGTTCAGAACTTGTATACTGATCAATTTTTATACATTGATGACGTTCACTGAGATAATCAGAAAATAGTAGTAGTTGTGCTCCTCTTATTCCTAGTGTTTCAAGCTTCTGCAAAAGTAATGAACAAGAAATTGTGTCGAAGGCCTTGGCAAGGTCCAGAAAGATCCCAATGGTGTGCATACCATTATCTAGATTGGTAGTAATATAATTAGTCAATTTGTGTACTGCTTGGCTAGTTGATCTTTTGGGCCTAAAACCAAATTGACTATCTGAAAGAAGTCTGTTATCTTCCAGATATTTTATTAATCTACTGTTAATTATTTTTTCTAAAATTATTGAAAGGCCTGTTAACACTGAAATAGGTCTGTAGTTATTTACACAGTTTTTGTCTCCAGACTTGAAAACAGGTGTGACCACAGCTTTTTTAAGCAGTTTAGGGAATATTCCATTAGATAAACACAGCTGAAAAATGTGGGTTAACGGAGGGGCAAGTAGATATTTAAACTTTTTAAGTATATTATTAGGTATGTCATCCCACCCAGTAGCACAAACATCTTTTAACCCGCTTATTATGCTTACTACTTCGAAAACGTCGGTGTCTAATAAAACAAAAGATTTAGTGAAGAGGATGTTGTAGTCGGGTTTTGACTGGCAAAAGCACTAGCATTTAAAGTTTTTTCCGCCAAGTTTTTACCAACGTTAGTAAAAAAATAGTTTACTTTATTTATTGCTTCGGATGGGTTTGCATCTGTTAATAGTAGATCAAACGAAGGTTCGGGATCTAAATGTATTAGTTTTTATAAATTTCCACACAAGTTTACTATTTTTCCCCGCCTTCTGCAATTCATTTTTATCATACTGATTTTTTAGTTTTTTCAAAAGATTATTACAGAAGTTTCGATACCTTTTATATGTAACAGAAAGTATTTCGTTATCAGGTGCGAGCTTCAATTTCAGATGAAGTTTGTCTCTTTGTCTTATACAACGAACGAGACCGGGTGTGATCCAGGGTTTAATACAGCTATACTTTCTAGGCATTGTCTTAGTGAGTGTGTTTTTCCGTATTTCATTTTGTAGCGAATTTATGAAATACTTTAAAGAAATATTTGCATCGTTTGAATTATAAACTGCACATAAACCTGTCCCAGGTTTGTCCCAGGACATTTGGATTGCAGATTTTCTTAGGAATTGGTCTATCCGAGGAGTCATAGATGGCTGCTCGTCCGGACTGCGGGCTATTAATGCCGGTGTTCCTCAGGGCTATTAATGCCGGTGTGCCACTGTTCTCATCTTTGGGACGGATCTGCCAGATACCAGCTTGATGTCCTTGAGTCGATTGAGAAGCGAGCCAAGAGGATCATCGGCAATGATAGGCTCGTTGAGTCGAAACTCCAAAGTCTTGAACATAGACGCCGAGTTGCTAGCCTGTCGGTTTTCTATCGGTTACATTTTGGGGAGTGTGCGACGGAATTGCATAATTTGATTCCGCCAAGCCCGTTCCATCAACGGACCACAAAACGTATGGCGAAGTGCTACCGGTTCATGGCGGACATCCCATTCATACGCACAAAGCGTTTTGAGAAAACATTCATTGTGCGTACAGCTAGGGAGTGGAATTCCCTACCGGAGTCTGTGTTTCCTGATAGCTACAACCTGGGAGTCTTTAAGTCAAGAGTGAATAGGTTACTTCTAGGCAAGCGTGCTCCATCTTCAACCACATCATCGCTTACCATCAGGTGAGATAGTGGTCAAATGCGTGCCTATCAATAATAAAAAAAAAAAGTTCTTGAAAAAATTCTCAATAACACTCTACGAAAATTTCTTGACAAACACCAACTCATTGCAAATAACCAATACGGTTTTCAGACAAGTATATCTACAGAAGATGCAGTTCTGGATTTCACGCAACCGAAATCCAACCAAATGTCAAACCGGTATCCAACCATACATCCGAAAGTGTTAAATACCTCGGAGTACAGATAGACGACGGACTTAGATGGGACCTACAACGATGACGCCGTCATCACCAGAACATTACGTCTTATTCATGTATTTAAGTCTCTCAGAGTATCCGCCAACCTAAATATTATTAAGATAGTGTACCACGCACTGTGCCAATCAGTGATTGGTTATTGCTTAATTGCGTGGGGCAGTACCACAAAAACTAGCTTTCTGAGAGTGGAGAGAGCACAGTAAACTATACTTACAGTCATGACGAAAAAACTCCATAGATATCCAACAACTAAACTGTTCTCTGACTGTAAAGTACTAACGGTTTGTCAGCTTTATGTGCTTAGAAAGCACGCAGGCCTTCCACTTCCTATTCCAAATAAATGCACGTACCTTCCACCAAGTTCGCAACACAAGATTACCTTCGCTAAACATCAATATTATATACTAAGTACTCATATTTATAATAACATTAACAAACACCTCAATATTATAAATCTTAACTCACATGCACTTAAATCTAAACTTACAGAGTGTCTGCTCCTAAAGGATTACTCTTACACGGAGTTTTTACTTACTTATCTTTTGTGATACACCCACACACACACACACATCTACACACATACCACTCACTCACACAACACACTTATACATTTACAATTTTACTCTTTATAAACCATACAGCAGAATGACACAATCCACTTGAGATACGTTTTCGTTGATCATTATAAACCTTGACCGTAAACTGCCTCTTAAAATACAGGTTCAACCTAATTTAGGAGGTAGAGTATTATTCTTGTACAGAACCTGCAACATAAACTAAAAATCTATTTTTAACCCAAATATCAAACTGTATTTCAAACTCTGTATGTTTTTTGGATAAATAAAGTTTATTATTATTATGCCATTTATTTCATTTTATGTACATACACTTAAGATTTTAAAATTTTTAGGTACATATTATGAAAACAAAGATAAACACAAAAACATTTAAAAATATAAAAGTAGTAGACGACCGATATCGGGAATAGGGTCCAAGCTACCGGTGGTCAAGACTCCTGAGAAAGGAATCTCCTAACAATACGCGCCGTGTCCAGGAGTACTGCTTTCTGGATCAAGCCCTTGATCCAACTGCCCAACGAGAGCCTCCTCAGATGTTGGTCGAGGCTCTTGGCTAATAAGCCATTGGCCGTCACAACTATCGGCACAATGATTGCTATATCCACTTCCCACATGTCGAAAGCCTCGCGAGCCATATCAAGATATTTTGTTAGCTTTTCTTTTTCAGCTTTCACGAGGTTCTCGTCATGAGGGACCGCAATATCAACAATCATTGTGCGACGCTCTAGTCGATCTATCACCACTATGTCAGGCTTATTTGCAACTATAGTCCTGTCAGTGATGATAGACCGATCTCAATATAACGAGATATTGCCATTTTTGAGAACTGGGTCGGGCACATACTTATAGTACCTATGTTACTTCCGATTCCACAAGATTGTATTTAATTTAATTGATCTCTTTACGAGACGCGAGACTAAGCGGACGTGTGTATTTACTAAATATAATGAAATAAATAATGACGGAAAATATATAATTTTTGCGCCGTCAGTAAACACTAGGGCCATGGGGTCCGAGTGCTCATCGAGTTTTCCATGACATCAGCAAACTTTTAGTCGACTCTTCACGTGACCAGAGGGCTGGCCTTTTTTTCGGCCAACGAATCAGCATTGCCATTCAACGTGGCAATGCTGCCAGCGTTCTGGGCACTTTCCCATTGACAGCGAGGTGGACGAATTTTTTGATGCCCAATGAGCTTTACCACTACCGGATTTTTTATGCCTGGAGTTGGTCAGGCGTGTAAATAGCCGTGGGTCTCTGCGGATGTAGAACAGTAAATACGACCAAGCACTTGGAGGGAATGCTGGCCCAAAATTGCCTATATTTGTCTGTATAACTTCAAGTTAGGAGTGGTCGGCAGCAGTCGGCGAATGTAGCCCTACTCACAATTTGTAAAACAAGTGGTACCTTACTTTCCGGGCTGTTCTCGATGGTTGCACGTCGAATTGTCGAGTGGCCACTCGTTCTCTTCACACCAACACTCCTGATTATGCTTGTTTAGTAGTTAACGGACGCGGTAAATATGGGTTATTTATTATTCCCGGTGGATCCCCAACGTTTACGGGATTTACTCGGGATTTTAGCGTATTTGCGAGGACGATATTATTTTAAGACATTAATTTAGTCTGCGGTGAGATGCGCGCTGTGCCTCGCGGCGTTAGACACACACACACACTGACGTCAAACTGACGTGACGTCGATTGTTGCATTTTAAATTGTCTATACATCGCGTAAAGCCGGCCACTCACGTCTGTCTGACAAATTAAAGCGAGACACACACGCGACGTGATACCAACCCCACCCAACTTGCAGAGTGGCGGCAACTCGCCACACCATGCTCCCCGCCTTGAAAGGTCCAGGAGCTTTCAAAAGCTGCTAATCTATGCGGAGCGAGTGAGGTTCAAGAAGCGGTGATGATATGTAAGCATTAACTTGTTGAAGAGCTTTGAGGGAAATCCAAGCAGCAGTCCGAAACACCATCGCATTGATATAATGCTCGGGAAAAATAATTATCAGTGTCCTAAGAATGAATTGCGGTTCGACTTGACTATGGTAAGTCGAATAAACTAAATTACAACTATGTAATGGCGTACCATTGGAACGTATAATATGAACCCTAACTAAATTAAACTAAATTATGTAGTAATAATAATCTATTGAGTTGGCAAAGGATACAACTTAGTGACAGGACGTTTATACGTGCCTGACGCGGTTTTTATTGAAGCGACTCGAATTACACCATCCGATCCCGGAAAAACTTCCTCTATGATACCTAATGGCCAAGTCAATGGAGGTACGTTATCTTGACCCAAGAGAACGACAGTACCTATCTCTATAGGGCGATCGGGAGTGCACCACTTCTGGCGAACTTGCAGCGTGTGCAAGTACTCAATTCGCCATTTATTCCAGTAGGATAACACAAGTTGATCCAAGAGCCTTTTGCGGTTGTTTAGGTTTATGCTTTCTTCTGCCAATTCAGAAGAAGGCAAAAACGTGAGTGGACTGGACATTAAACAATGCGCGGGCGTGAGTACCTCCGGATGTGGGTCTGACGAAATGACACTAAGTGGTCGAGAGTTCAAAAGGCACTCAATTTGCACCAATACGGTCGAGAGTTCCTCGTAAGTGAGAAGTTGTTTACCTACGACTCTAAACAAGTGAGTTTTAACACTCTTAATATTCGACTCCCAAATACCTCCGAAGTGTGGAGCTCGCGGCGGTATTCTTGTCCGCTCGATGCGTGATTTAAGAAGCTCATTTTTAATATCTGTTTGAACAGTTGAATTTAATAAAAAAGAATAAATATCATCCAACTGCGCCTTAGCGCCAACAAAATTGGTACCATTGTCTGAGTACATAACAGACACTGGACCGCGGCGAGAAATGAATCTCTTAAATGCGGATAGGAAAGCCTCAGATGTGAGATCCGAAACAAGCTCGATATGTATGGCTTTAGTCACCATGCATACGAACAAACATAAGTAAAGTTTCTGCGAACGTTGACCTCTACGTCGAATAGGTATATAAGCAAGCGGCCCGGCGAAATCTACACCGGTGTGTACAAAGGCTTTAGCATCACGGACGCGGTATCCAGGAAGTTCAGCCATTTTGGGTACTGGATGCTTAGGATTTAGACGGAAACAAGTATTACATTTCCGACAACGAGAACGTATAACCGTTCGGCCATCCAATATCCAAAACCGCTGCCTTATAATGGACATCAATAACCCTGGGCCCGTATGGCAGTACGTATTGTGATAGTGATCGATAATTAGATCGACTACGCGGTCGCGTTTAGGTAAAAGCGCGGGATGCTTGGCTTCATACGGTAAGTCAGATTTAGACAATCTGCCCCCAATACGTAAGATTCCGAAGCTATCAATGAAGACAGATAAACAGCGCAACTTCTTAGCTGGAAGTTCACCTGCTTTAATTAAATTTAAATCGCTCGCAAAATGTAAACTTTGAACTAATCGAACAATGAAATTTTCGGCGGTTTGAATGTTTTCAACAGAACTATGACTATGTAGTCTGTTTGTAAATTTAAGAATGTACATAAATACACGTAACAATTTATTCCATGAGCAAACACGGTCAGCTATAGTATCTAAAATACGCGGTTCAGTATTCGAAGTTTCTACGAGAAAAACCTTTGATTTAAAATCCGGCAATGTTTCACATTGAGCAGGAGCGAACTTTAAAGGCCACTCGCTCATGGGCTGATGGAGCCATGTGGGGCCGTTCCACCACAACGAGTGTCTTATTAAATCCGACGGCAGCATGCCGCGAGACAGACAATCGCTAGGATTCTCTTTCCCGGACACGTGACGGAAACAAGCGGCAGGTAAGTTTTCCTGTATTTGAGCAATGCGGTTGCTGACAAAAATAGACCATCTATGGGGAGATGAGTGGATCCACGAGAGAGCTATGGTGGAGTCCGAGAAAGCGTGGACACCTGTAATAGGTACACGAGCGGAAAGTTTTTCCTTGACTACGCGAACAAGTTTAGATAGAAGTAAAGCGGCGACAAGTTCTAATCGCGCTAGCGTTGTTATTTTAGCGGGGGAGACTTTGGACTTTGCACATAAGAGTCGGACAGTGATATCACCAGTAGGGTTGGTAATGTGTAAATAAATACAACAGCCATAACCAGTAAAGCTGGCGTCGCAAAAGGCTACGATGTTCACTACAGCTTCTCTAAAGACGCCAATGTGGCGAGGAACCTTTAGAGAAGAGAGTGAAGGAAAATCGCGCGTAAAAGCGGCAAACCGATTTGTGATAGATTCCGGTGGAACCTCATCCCATCCTACTTTAGCTAACCAAAGTTCCTTGATTAATACCTTCGCGTACAGCACAACGGGTCCTACAAGGCCCAGTACGTCGAACAAGCGGGCAACTAGCGATAGAATCGCGCGCTTCGTGCATTTATCATCCACGGCGATTGTTGTCAAAGAAAAATAATCATCAGCGGGTTCCCAGGTTAATCCAAGGATTTTGAAATTATGGACATCATTATCCATGCCAGAAAAATTAACTGGTAAGCGGTGAGACTCTGGGAGAATCTCTAATAAAGCGGGTGAATTGGTAGCCCATTTGACTAAGTCAAAGGAACCTACCTTCATTAAATCAATTAAATCGCGGGATAGACGCATAGCTGTCTGTTCGTCCGAAACAGAGTAGACGTAGTCGTCCATGTAAAACTGAGTTTCTACCAATTTAGAAGCCTCAGGAAAGCGGTCGCTTTGCTCACACGCCAAGTTACGCAATGTGCGCATCGCTAAATAAGGACTAGGTTTCAGTCCGAAGGGAACGCGGTTAAAATGAAAGGTGCGAATGGGCTCACCTTTGCTAAAACGATACAAGATTCGTAAATATTTGCGGTGGTGCTCTCTTACACCGATACGTAAGAACATTTGTTTTATATCCGCTGTTATCGCGACAGGGAATATACGAAAATCAAGCAATAACAAAAACAAGTCTGCTTGCAAATTAGGTCCGACATGCAAAATGTCATTGAGCGACAACCTCGAGTGAGTCATATAATCCGCGATAGTTTTATTATTATTCTCGCGTAGGGTCATTAACTTACGCTCGAGCGCAAGCAAGCGCCTAGGGGCGTAGCCGTGCGAGCTACCTAGCCCGCCGGGTGTGCGCGCAAAAGGCAGATCGACAAAGTATCTGCCGTCTTCAAATAAGACTGAAGAATTAAAATTATTTTCACACTCTAATTCGTGCGGACCAATAACGGAACGCGGCGCGGCGCGGCGCGGCGCGGCGGTGGCGGCGGGTGGAATTTCCTCTAGCTCAAAAAACTTATGTAAATTTGACTCGACTTCAATGTCGGCCTGCGCGGTAAACGAAGATGCAATGTGTGTCACATCACTACTACAACAATCAATATCACCCATAAGTACATAACCGAAGCTAGTCAGTACAGCAGGGGGTGCGCGGGTACCTGTTTCGACCCTGTCTCCCAGGTAAATAAAGGGGAACAATTGTGCTCCAAGCACGAGATCTATTCCGCTCGGAACATTCCAGAGCGAGTCGGCGAGCGGTAAGCTATTTAAGTATGACATGTTATCATTGTTATGTAATCTAATTAATTTCGCGGGAAGTCTATCTGTAATACAATCAACAACTAACGCTTGTATCGAAAACTTCGTATGAGGGTCAAACCGAGATTCTATGTTGAGATGAATAAAACCGTGTATTGGTTTCGATGACATTCCAACACCTTGTAAAAATGAATTGCGTAATTTAATTATGGGTAAGTTCAAACGTTTACAACAGTCCACAGTAATTAAATTATTTTGCGATCCGTTATCTAGTAGGCACCGAACCACCTCCTTATCTCTGATGTCGCTATAGTATGCATATAACTGCGCGGTCGCTAGCAAAATGGTTGACCCAGTTTTAACAGCTGTAGTGAGCGAAACAGATGTATCCTTAGTAGGCGCTTGCGGCTCGGGCGATAATGACTCATGTTTTTCTCGGAAATGTAAGAGAGAATGGTGGTTCTTCTTACAAATTTTACAAACGTTACGTGACCTACATTTAACCAAACAATGGGATAGACTTAAACAGTTTATACAGCCACGTTTTGCTTTTATAAATTCAAAACGTGCAAGCGGTGTACTAATATTTTTAAACTGCGGGCAATCGAACAGCTGATGTTGTACGTCATCCTTATCGCAAAGCGTACATTTGCCATTCGAAACCGGTTCATTACGCGATACGAATGACTTAGCGGCGTTATTTTTTGTTTGATGATTAACTGAACTAGACTTAGCGCGCGGTTCCGTCTGTAAATTATTACCGTATGAGCGTTGTAGTACCTTAACATATTCTTGCATGAATGTTATAAACTCCGCATAGGAAGGTAATTCTTTTTCACTCACACGTTATTCAAACCGTAAGACAGTTTGCGCGTCAACCTTTCTTAAACCACAGTGTAATAAAACAAAATCCAGTAAGTCTGGAATGTCTAACTGCTTCAAGGCTGCGACGGACGCTGAATATCGTTCCACAAAAGTATTGAGGCTCGCGGCATTTCCGGCGCATTGTTTAACGTCCAGTATATTATTGAGATAATGAATCCCTAAACTACGCTTATCTTGATACCTTTTTACGAGACTGTTCCACATAACGTTGTATGTATCACCTGTAGGAACAATGCCCGCGGTCAGCTTCAAGGCATCATGAGTCAACTTACTGATCAAGTACTGGACACGCTGCGAGTCAACCAGATCGGTATTTAAATGAACATTACTTCGAAACATTTCATAAAATATGGGCCAATTTTCCGCTTAACCATCGAACGTTGGCAAATCTATGGGCGGTAATTTTATCCGAGTACCCACTTTGTGTTCCGATGTTTCGTTTTTCGAAAGTATGAGATTACGTTTATATTTAATATTAGAATATAAGTCTTCAATAGAATATAGACTCGAATAGTCTGGTGCGGTTTGGTCAATCTTGAATTGCAATTCATTCATTTGTTCTACTATCTCCTCAAATTTGTTATATTGCTCAGTAATTGTTTCTGACTGCGCTAAGAATGTCTCATTTGAACGTGAATCATAGTTCGAGATGTTTCTGGAATCATTATATATGCGATTAACTCGCTCGAAAATCATTTGTTTTTTTAGCGGTAAGCTGAGCCAATTTAGCTTCTTGCTTGCGGGACGCCATTTTGGGGCACTAATAAAGTTATGTGCCTACCGTAATGACTTGTACTTAATTTGTACTGAATTTTACTGATGCCTATCCAGGCTCGAAAGGACCATCTAATGGAGTTGGTCAGGCGTGTAAATAGCCGTGGGTCTCTGCGGATGTAGAACAGTAAATACGACCAAGCACTTGGAGGGAATGCTGGCCCAAAATTGCCTATATTTGTCTGTATAACTTCAAGTTAGGAGTGGTCGGCAGCAGTCGGCGAATGTAGCCCTACTCACAATTTGTAAAACAAGTGGTACCTTACTTTCCGGGCTGTTCTCGATGGTTGCACGTCGAATTGTCGAGTGGCCACTCGTTCTCTTCACACCAACACTCCTGATTATGCTTGTTCAGTAGTTAACGGACGCGGTAAATATGGGTTATTTATTATTCCCGGTGGATCCCCAACGTTTACGGGATTTACTCGGGATTTTAGCGTATTTGCGGGGACGATATTATTTTAAGACATTAATTTAGTCTGCGGTGAGATTAGCGCTGTGCCTCGCGGCGTTAGACACACACACACACTGACGTCAAACTGACGTGACGTCGATTGTTGCATTTTAAATTGTCTATACATCGCGTAAAGCCGGCCACTCACGTCTGTCTGACAAATTAAAGCGAGACACACACGCGACGTGATACCAACCCCACCCAACTTGCAGAGTGGCGGCAACTCGCCACACCAATGCCTCTTGTACATATTTTGTTTATTGGGTTATTTATTAGTTTAGTATAATATGTATTGTAGTTATAGTCTGATAAATAAAAAATAATACCCATAGTACTTCTATTGGGATTTTCTGTAGCAACGCTAAGTCTTAAGCATGGCATTTAAGATTCTCACCGAATGTTTTCTTGTCGGCAGGGTTCCTACTTTAGATTTAATTTATATTATGGACAAACTTTATAAAATGGTCGGATCATAAACTTCACTATATTTTGGAAGAACAATGTGGTCTTAGCAAAAGGTTCCGAGCACGAGCGTCCACGTGTCCAGAGATGACTAAGGTTAGATGACCACGGCTTAGATACTGCTTGAGGATCTCCTCACTGGACCTATAATTTTCGATCTTCGAACGATAGGGTAAAAGTGATTCATCATGAATTGTAAGTTCAACATACAATTTTCTGTGTACTGAGTGATCTCTTGTGTGATGCAGTGTTAGCAATAAATGTGATAAATGTGAAGACAAAATCTGAGGACTCTTATTTACTACATACAAACCACGTGCGCAATGTACTCGAGGATTGGTAATCAGGGTCTCATGCCATAAAATATCTCTGACGCTAGCCGGTGGAAGAAAAATTTCTTTACAACCTGTGTTAACAAACTTTGAGCCTCTTGGTTAAACCACTGGAACGAACTCGCGGACGCCTATGTGAGTGGAGCTAAGTCATTTTCCAATAAATTTATTAAATCCTCAGAAATCATAAAGATATTTATAAACTCTGTATCACAGGAAATTGTTTTAAACTTTCCTATTTGGTTTGCTTATCGACTTTTGCACAAATTATCACTTTTCTTAGTTTCTTCTAATAAATGCAGCTTTATAATTAACCGAGCTGCCATTTTTTCAACTATGTGTTAATATTTTTAACTAATAAGTACACTTTTAGTTTTGTTTTGTCACGATTATGCGCGAATATCGTAGCTTTTGGATTTGACAGCTAGAAGCGTGGCTGTGGGCGAGGGTGTGAGCGAATTCGTCGCTGTTTTTTCTTACGGAATACCAAAATGTATGAAGAACTGTCAATTTGCCCTCTCGCTGACGCCGCTGGGTAGTTCTAACTCACGGCCGTCACAGCCGTGAGCGCTAGTGTAGCTTTACGCAGCTTAGTGAATACTAAACTGAGTTTCACCGCTGCGGCAGCGCTGCACCCAAGGCTGTTTCCTTAGAGAATAGCATAGCTGGTCCTGCTGCACTCATCCATCCCTACATATTAATTGTGATTCGACCTGATTCGGTGTTAGGAATAACGTTGTTATCACACCAGCGAGTGTCATTCTTGCGCCATAAGTGAAGCCTGCTCTTTTGACTGGATTTAAATGTTTTTTCATCTGAAAATACCGCAATATTCCAGTCAAAATCTAAACAATCACGTGCGAAACGTAAGCGTTCTTGTTTGTGGCTCTCTGTCAAGTACGGCATTTTAGCAGGTTTTCTGTGATGCACGCCTTCAGCGTGAAGTGCACGGCGAACAGTATCCATCGAGGTGTCATATAATTCCGCAAAATGTCTCGTTGGTGCGAAACCATTCGTTTCGTATACGTCCACCATATGTTGTCGCTGCGCCTCGCTATTAAGCTTCGGTCTCCCACTTCTCTTTCGACTAGCAAGGCTACCTTCTTCCTCATATCTTTTTATCCAAAGACTTACAGTATTTTTCTAAAACAAAAAAATATATATTAGGCAGCTATACCTACTTGACTTCATTTTCATTATATAAAATGGTAATAATCATAATTATTGAATATAATTTTAAAATAAAACTGCATTTATAAATCCAATAACCAATCCAATAAACCCAACGATTTATGTATTTCTCTTTTGAGCCTCATAATGATGGATTCATAAATGGCATACATTTTAATTAGAAGATTAATTTATAATAAAGTTACAATTCATTAATAGCTATTATACTCACATTCAGTCCGGTTTCTTCAGATATTTGTGTTTTATTAAGACCACTTTTATGCAGCCCAATGATAGTCGCCCTCACTTCAATACTAATATTAGCCTGCATTTTGCGAATATTACAATACTGTTAACCACACGTCACTAACCAACAACTACAACCAAACGACAGTTCATTTCGGTCAAGTTAAAAGTCATGTCTACCTCGCAGAAATCTAATTCTTTATTTAGTTTTTTTGTGATCAACCTTTCTAACTCTAAGAAATGTGTGAACAAGTTAAAGAATAATTTGATATATGTAATGCTAATCCATAACTTCCAATCGGGTAAGAACTTACAAAAAGTCAACAATTGCTTGGGATTTGAACTTGCGGCACACTGATTTGCGCTTCAATCTGTGTGCTCTATACCACTGGGCCATCTTGACTTATTCTAAGTTGATGAAATTGTGAATTTCAATCATTTGTTGGCGAAAACTTGAAAATAGAAGGTCGTAAGTCAAACTAAATGTTAAACTAATACGTTGTGAAAATTCTTATCGACTTTTGCTGGCGTCTGTACATACATGTACCAGCGTGTGGCTTAAAATTGTGCTCCAGGGTAAACCCTGGGTAAGATAGGTACGCCACGTTAGACCGACATCCGATCTGTGTCTCCGAAAGGAACAAGAGAGCCGGTCTCTCAGTCTCTTGGTGGTGGTGGACTGCGGCGAGATTTGAGTGCAGACCTCGTATGTTAGAGAGGTGCACTTTGAGAGAGAGGGAGTGTTACCTCTGTTCAGCTTTTTTCTTATTTTTTCCTTTTCGCATGAGTTTGAAGAGTGAAATAGGGAGAGGAGAAGGAAGTGAAATGAGGTTCCATGCAGGCTACCCTCAGGCACGCACTGACAAGACATTATCATTGGGGGACTAGTCTGGAGACTGCGGGGACGCCCGACCGTAAATGTCCATTGGGCCCTCTCGTCTGGTCGCCAACCAGCATGATGGTGCATTCCGGGATTTTTCGACAGTTGACGGGGCAGCCTGTCATGTGTGGCTAGCACACTACTTGGGCCCCCAACTACCTGCGGTCGACCAGCGGCGCACCGTGCCTCGGATCCCGCTACCCTCCGTGACTAGACTCCCGATACATGCATATCAGCGCGAGCCTGGTTGGTCTGCCTGCAATGGAACAACTATTTCGACCTAACTCCTCTGGATTGACTACACTGAGCATCGTAACAGAACACGGCCAGGCCGCTTGGCGGTACGTCTTTGCTCAGTGGGTGGTCGCAAGCCATCGGTCGAAACCTACCACCAGTTTTAGTGTCACCTGATTAGCACCACCCGGAGACCACGTGTAGGGACTTGATGGGTATACTCCTACGGACGTGGGTGACTCGGCCCCCAAAACTTTAGAGAGTGCGGTAGGACCGATACCGGTCTGTAGTTATTAACACAGTCTCTGTTTCCTCCCTTGTATAATGGATGGATCACAGCTTTTTTTAAAAGCCTCCGGAAAGACACCCTCCTGTAGGTAACGATTAAAAAGGTGAGTAATTGTTGGAACCGGTACATGTCGACAGTTTTTCAATATTTGCGATGATATCCCGGCCGACTGCATAGTCAGAACGTAGTTGTAGGATTAGGGACTCCACATCAGCTTCGTGTAGTTCCACGATGGTAAAAGATCCTGCCTGGACAGGTCCACTCGAATTCGTGTGTTGCTTTCTTCAAAAAGCTCATCCCAGACATAAACGTACATGGTTCTCATATGATTTAACCAGTATACACTTTAAAAGAGACTTTGACCTCTGAGTTTGTTTCGGTGTTTCTTCTCAGGGTAGTCAGCTAGGAAACACCGGCCTCATCTAGCTTAAACTGACAAAAACCATTGACGTGTAAAAGTGTTCCTTGTAACCTATTTACTGAATAAACATCATTTATCATTTAAAAGAGTTTACAGGTTAGTTTTGGGTGTCCGTAGGTATAAGTGAACCTTCACCGAAAACATGGCTACCACCTGGTAGCCATGTTTTTGCCAATGTTGATATAAAATTGGCCTACCTCATTTATTGCAGACTAGCTTCTTTTAAGAAGCTAGTGCAGTGTGTAGTAGCTAGGCTTCGCTCGAGTGAAAAGAATAATGATAAAGAATGGTATTTCCAGAGAGTATCACGTTAAAAAAACACTAGGCGTCCAAATCTAAAGTTAGTTATTCAAATTACGCTGCGAACCAGAACTTTTTGAACGTCGTTTTAAATAAAGACAGTCCCAAAACTGCCGCCCTTCACAACTTATTAGCTTCTTGCCCGAGACTCCGTCTACGTAGAGATCCGGATTGAGTCCAGAGAAAAATTAAATATTTGTGAAACATTAAAAGTTAGTACAGGCTAGGATCATGATTAATTAGAATTTCCTACATTCGCAGGGCTTACCAAAGTTGGACGACGATTTTTTTGCGCTATTCAATTCAATTCAATTCCTTTATTTCAATCAACTTGTTGGATCATATAACAGCATTAGGTACATTAATTAAAAATTATTAGAAAAATAAATAAAATTAAGACAAAACACAACACACAATTTCATTATTACATACAGATAGATTACATACAAATTAAATTGGCAAAGTCAAAAAATTAAAATTCGAAACAATCATAAATGTCACTTATTTAAAAATAATAATTCATATAATTTATTTAACATTTCAATATTGCAAATAAAATAGAAAAGAGGGACAGATAATGAACAATAATGTGCTATGTTTATTTCATTTAATTGTTATTCTCACCACATTAAGCATGCAACAATGGTTAATGTAGTGACAGTCGAACCTCTCAGCCATCATCCTCAAGATGGTGTTGGAGCTAGCGCGGACCCTGTGCACCAAGGATGTGCACCGTTTCCGCATCGTCGCATAGAAGCAGTCAACGCGTGACTCAGCGAACATCCCCGATGCACTGCAGTACCGAGGCAGCCCCAACAACATCCTGTAGGCATTGTTGAATTGAACTCGTAGGGCGCTGTACTGTTTTTGAGTATAGTTAGCCCACAGTGAGCTCGAATAAAAACAGGTGCAATATGCTCTGAAAAGAGTGTTTTTTACTTCCTTCGAGCATCGTGCAAACCTGCGAGCTATCATGTTCGCTCTAACAGACAACGCCCTACGTTCCCGCTCTATGTCTGAATCGTCTTTCAGGTCAGAGGTCACCAGGTGCCCAAGGTACTTGAAGGTGTCAACCCTATTTAACGGTACATTATTTAACTTGATGCTAGGGATGTTATCTGGACATCTACCCCCAGCCCGAAAAACCATACACTAACTTTTCTTGGTGTTATAGAGTAGGCCATGACTGAGAGCATATTCCTCACAAATGCCGAGCAACTTAGACAGGCCACAGACCGAGGCGCTCAACAGCACCATGTCGTCCGCATAGCTAATGTTATTTACACAAACTCCACCAACATGACATCCGACACGCGTGCTGCTCAGCCTCTCGATGAGTGCGTTTACATAAAGGTTGAAGAGCGTTGGTGAGGTCAACCCCCCTTGTCTCACCCCGCACTCCAATCTGTACGGTTCAGACAGCGTCCCCGACCATCGAACTACGTTGACCTGGTTCCCATACCAATATTTGAGAATACGAATGCATTCGCTTGGCAGGGATGTGTCGTTAAGTTTATCCCAGAGGATATCATAGGAAACCAGGTCAAACGCTTTCTTAAGGTCGAGGAAACAAGCATAGACTGGTGTTTTGCGATCAGTATAGTACTTGACAGTCTGCTTCAAACACAGAATAGCTGTCTCAGTGGAGAGTCCCGATTTGAAACCGAATTGATTATCATGTATTGAGTATCATGCCAAGACTGGCCTGTTGGTCTAGTGGTTAGTGACCCTGACTGCTATGCCGGAGGTCGTGGGTTCGATTCCCACCCAGGACAAATGTTTGTGTAATGAGCACGATCATTTGTTCTGTGTTTGGGTGTAATTTATCTATAATATGTATGTATTTAGAAATATATAAGTATGTTTATCAGTTGTCTAGTACCCATAACACAAGCTCTGCTTAGCTTGGGACTAGATGGCGTTGTGTGATAGTCGTGGAATATTATTATTTTTATTATATTATTATTATTATATTATTATTTCGTATATTTATTTTTACACATATTATTTACATTTTTAAATATTTTTAAAAGAAAACATATAAAAAAACATTTAAAAATATAAAAAATAGTAGTCCACCGGCATCGGGAGCAGGGTCCAAGCTACCGGTGGTTAGGGCTCCAGAGACAGGAACTTCCTCACAATGCGAGCCGTATCTAGGAGTACTGCCTTCTGAATCAGGCCCTTGATCCAACCGCGCAACGACAGCTTCGACAGGTGGTCGTCGAAGCTTTTAGCCATCAGGCCATTGGCGGTAACGACTATCGGCACAATGACAGCCGAGTCCACATTCCACATATCGACAACCTCGTGTGCCAAGTCAAGATATTTAATTTGTTTCTCTTTCTCAGCTTTCACGAGGTTCTCGTCATTTGGGATGGTGACATCGATTATCATTGTGCGGCGCGCTAATCGGTCTATCACCACTATATCCGGCTTATTGGCAACAATAGTCCTGTCAGTGATGATAGACCGATCCCAGTACAACGTGACATGGTCATTTTCGAGAACTGGGTCGGGCACATACTTGTAATACGGCACCTCAGAATCCACAAGTTTGTATTTTAAAGCAAGCTGCTGATGAATAATCCTGGCCACTTGGTTATGCCTGTGCAAATACTCGCTGTTAGCAAGACGAGAACAACCAGAGATAATATGTCTGATGGACTCACCCGGACGGTGGCATGCCCGACACACGTCAACCGTCCCGTCCTTCATGATATGCCTCCGGTAGTTATTCGTCAAGATAACTTCGTCCATAATCGCACAGACAAAGCCTTCAGTTTCCCCGAAGAGGTCACTGAAACGTAGCCAGGCCACGGACGCCAAGAAATCTACATCAGGCCCATGAAGGGCCCGATAAAAGCGGCCGTGAAGCCCCTTGCTTTTCCATACCTCCTTGCGGTCATCAGTAGTGAGTATTACAGGTTTGCGCCAGTTCTTTTTAGCCATGGACAACGGGGTGAGTCCCTTGTCCACTGCGACCACATCGCGGTGCATACCCACGTCGGTTTCAAGAAAATATTCTCTGAGGCTGCACACCTCGCGGTTGTGGAGAGTTTTCGCATTTAAAAAACCTCGACCTCCACATTTCCGCGGGATGTACAGTCTCATCACCGATGATCGTGGGTGATGCATCCGGTTTGCGGTCATCAGCGTACGGACCTCCTATCCTCCTATCCAGGGCGTCTAGCTCGGTCTGAGTCCATTTGAGTATGCTGAAAGAGTACATCAAAACCGGCATGACCCAACCGTTGAAGGCGCGCACCTTATTTCCGCCTGACAAAAGGCTATTAAATAGCTTTTTCAGGCGGCCAAAGAAGCGCTCCTTCAGCGATTGCTTCATGTCAGTAACGTTAATGCCTAACGCTTCCGACATACCCAAATATTTGTATGTTTCGGTCGAGGAGAGGGATCTAAGGTTTATGGAATCCGAGAGTTGAATCCCTTCGGATTCCATAATCCCTCCTCTCTTTACATGCATGACTGCACATTTGTCCACACCAAATTCCATCCTGATCGCGCTACTGAAAGTTTCAGTTACCTTCAGTAACTCCATCAGTCGCAAATTGTTGGGGGCAAAGAGTTTCAGATCATCCATGTAAAGAAGGTGAGATATGGCCTGACCACCTCTTCTCAACCGATAGCCCAGGCCTGAATCCTCCAGCAATGTGCTTAGAGGATTCAGGGCTAAGCAGAACCAAAGTGGACTCAAACTGTCGCCCTGAAATATTCCCCGTTTAATCCATATAGGTTCATCACTCCCCTGGATTGGTCGACATCCTGGATAGCGAAGGACTGTCTTCCATTGCCCCATACATGACCCAAAGAAGGTGCGAAGAGTTGCATCTATTTTGTACAACTCTAACACCCTCATGAGCCATGTATGTGGAACAGAGTCGTAGGCCTTCTTATAATCTATCCAGCATGTCGACAAATCCTTGTGGGATCGACGAACCTGCTGGCTTATGGCCATGTCTATGAGGAGTAGCTCCTTAGTACCGCGGGACCCATTCCTACATCCATTCTGAGAGGCAGACATAATTGAATTATTCTCAATGTGCAGATTAATTTTTGCTCTCAGGATAGATGTAAAAAGTTTATAGACCGTTGACAAACATGTAATCGGCCTATAATTCTTGGGTTCCGCGGGACTACCTGTCTTATGGAGCAGGTGGGTGACACCGGTTGTTAGAAACTGAGGCAGCGACCCAGACTCTAAGGATGACTGGAATTGAGATGCCAGGAGCGCGTGTGAGCTGCTATACCATTTCAGCCAAAAGTTGTGCAGTGCGTCCGGTCCCGGAGATTTCCAGTTCGGTAACGGACGAACCGCTTTGGCTACATCTGATGGATTAATGGTGATTTTATCCATTTCTGGTATAGCGTCACACGCGCGCTCGACATCACGCATCCAACCACCCTCAGTATGACAGACGGGCACCGACCAAATGCTGCGCCAGAATGTACTCGTGGTAACATCATCCGGACGGCACCCGTCAGTCACATTTTGTTCAGGTCGCTCCCAAGCTCTATATACCCACCTCTCATCGCTCTGGAACATGCGATTCTGCGAGTACCGGTCAACTCGCCGCTTATACCGCCGAATACGGTTTGCCCATGCACAAACTTTCTGCTTCAGGAAGTCGATGCGCTCTGTGACACGGGACATGTATTCTCGAGGACTAATTTCAGTCCCCGAAAATGCCCGCCTCACAAAGCGCATCACACGTGGTCGTGTATTGCCCTCCCTGAAGCAGAGTAGTTTTCCGATGAGTACCCTGGCCCCATCGATACGCCTCTCGATCCTGCATTGCCAGGCTGGTGCAACAGGCTTTGGCCGAATAGCTCCTTCACCATTCGGAAACTTCACGTTGGCCAAACGACATGCTGCAACAGCCCCGCAATACAAGATTGAGTGCGTATCAACGAGGTTCTCGCTGCTATCAAAGATGTTTTTAAGCAGCGAGTCCAAAGCACACACCAACACCCTATTTTTTTTGTGCATGGGTAACCGTGGTAAACGGGGTCTAAGTTCGGTCGGAGTGGATCTATACTCGCGAAGCGCATCCTCCAGAGCGCTCCTCAGTCGATCGTTGCACTGGCTACTTACCGTGACAACCCTATCATTTCCCTCATCACTTACGTTAATGGCCCGCGCTGGGGTTGCGCCCCTAGCGGGCTCTTGTACCGCGGTCTGTGTCGGGGTCGAGATGATAGGGTTGTTCAGTACCTCTGAGCGCAGCCTATCAAGTGCAGCATCGTCCAGTTTGTGGTTACGTTGGATGACCCGCACCTGATCCGACAATCGTTGTGCCGAGACGTTGACGGTTGGTTCCAGGCCCTGGAACAGAGACAGCATCCTGACACGGTACGCAGTGAGATTAGTTCCCCCCTCTGTAGACCCATAATATGCGCGCATGACGTTCTCGTTCATGGACTGAGTCCATTTCATGCGCTGCACACAACCACCGGTAGCGGGGACCCTGCTCGGGGTCGGTTGGCCCCTAAGTCCCAAGCTGTTCGGTGGCCGGCCTCTCCCCTGCCGACGTACAGGTGTTGGCGACGTCGGCGGGGAGAAATACTCGTCGCTTGAGCTCGACGCGGCTGCAGCCGCCGGTAACACTGGTGATCCAAGATCCGGCGGCGGCGAGGCGGAGCTGAGCGGCGAGTCCGGGGGTGAAAGGCGTGCGCGACGGGCAGCTGCTCTGGTCAACATTTTATTTATTTCATTCCATTTTCATTGTTGTTTTCCTGTAAGCATAGTACGTCGTCGTTGACAGACGTTATTCTGTGATTTCTTGATTTTAATTTTCTTCTTTTTTGTTTAGGTACTTTATTTGTTTGGTTTTCTTGTAATTTTTCAGTTTAAGCTTCCTGTATGGTAATATTAAGTCCGAAATTGGGTAAAAAATGGGTTTTTACGATTATAAATGGAATAGAAAAAATATGACTTGTGTTGCCAGTGGGTTGATATATATAATATTATTATGTCGTTTATTAATTTTCTATACATATATAAATTATAATTTTAAATATTTCTTACAAATCATATAAAAAAGAAAAAAAAAAACATTTAAAATTATAAAAAATAGTAGTCCGCCGGTGTCGGGAGCAGGGTCCAAGCTATCGGTGGTTAGGGCTCCAGAGACAGGAACCTCCTCACAATGCGAGCCGTATCGAGGAGTACTGCCTTCTGTATCAGGCCCTTGATCCAACCGTGCAACGACAGCTTCGACAGGTGGTCGTCGAGGCTTTTGGCTATCAGGCCGTTGGCGGTAACGACTATCGGCACAATGACAGCCGAGTCCACATTCCACATATCGACAACCTCGTGTGCTAAATCAAGATATTTCATTTGTTTCTCTTTCTCAGCTTTCACGAGGTTCTCATCATGTGGGATGGTGACATCGATTATCATTGTGCGGCGCGCTAATCGGTCTATTACCACTATATCCGGCTTATTGGCAACAATAGTACTGTCAGTGATGATAGACCGATCCCAGTACAACATGACATGGTCATTTTCGAGAACTGGGTCGGGCACATATTTGTAATACGGCACCTCAGAATCCACAAGTTTGTATTTCAAAGCAAGTTGCTGGTGAATAATCCTGGCCACTTGGTTATGCCTGTGCAAATACTCGCTGTTAGCAAGACGAGAACAACCAGAGATAATATGTCTGATGGACTCACCCGGACGATGGCATGCCCGACACACGTCAACCGTCCCATCCTTCATAATATGTCTCCGGTAGTTATTCGTCAAGATAACTTCGTCCATAATCGCACAGACAAAACCTTCAGTTTCCCCGAAGAGGTCGCTGAAACGTAGCCAGGCCACGGACGCCAAGAAATCTACATCAGGCCCATGAAGAGCCCGATAAAAGCGCCCGTGAAGCTCCTTGCCTTTCCATATCTCCTTGCGGTCATCAGTAGTGAGTACTACAGGTTTGCGCCAGTTCTCTTTTGCCATGGACAACGGGGTGAGTCCCTTGTCCACTGAGACCACATCTCGGTGCATACCCACGTCGGTTTCTAGAAAATATTCTCTTAGACTGCACACCTCGCGGTTGTGGAGAGTCTTAGCGTTTAAAAAGCCTCGACCTCCACACTTCCGCGGGATGTACAGTCTCATCACCGATGAACGTGGGTGATGCATCCGGTTTGCGGTCAGCAGCGTACGGACCCTCCTATCCAGGGCGTCGAGTTCGGTCTGAGTCCATTTGAGTATGCCGAAAGAGTACATCAAAACCGGCATGACCCAACCGTTGAAGGCGCGCACCTTATTCCCGCCCGACAAAAGGCTGTTCAATACCTTTTTCAGGCGGCCAAAGAAGCGCTCCTTCAGCGATTGTTTCATGTCAGTAACATTAATGCCTAACGCTTCCGACATACCCAAATATTTGTATGTTTCGGTCGAGGAGAGGGATCTAAGGTGTATGAAATCCGAGAGTTGGATCCCTTCGGATTCCATAATCTCCCCTCGCTTTACATGCATGACTGCACATTTGTCCACACCAAATTCCATCCTGCTCCATTTTCGCTCTCAGGATGGATGTAAGAAGTTTATAGACAGTCGACAAACACGTTATCGGTCTATAATTCTTAGGTTCCGCGGGACTACCTTTTTTATGGAGCAGGTGGGTAACACCAGTTGTTAGGAACTGAGATGCTAGAAGCGCGTGTGAGCTGCTATACCACTTTAGCCAGAAGTTATGCAGCCCGTCCGGTCCTGGAGACTTCCAATTCGGTAACGGACGGACTGCTCTGGCTACATCTAATGGGCTGATGTCTATTTTCTCCATTTCTGGTATAGCTTCGCACACACGCTCGAGATCACGCATCCAGCCACCCTCAGTGTGACAGACGGGCACCGACCAAATGCTGCGCCAGAATGTACTCGTGGCAACATCATCCGGGCGGCACCCATCCGTCACATTTTGTTCAGGTCGCTCCCAAGCTCTATATACCCACCTCTCATCGCTCTGGAACATGCGATTCTGCGAGTACCGGTCAACTCGCCGCTTATACCGCCGAACACGGTTTGCCCATGCACAAACTTTCTGCTTCAGGAAGTCGATGCGCTCTGTGACTCGGGACATGTATTCTCGAGGGTTGATTTCAGTCCCCGAGAACGCCCGCCTCACAAAGCGCATCACACGTGGACGTGTATTGCCCTCCCTGAAGCAGATTAGTTTGCCGATGAGTACCCTGGCCCCATCGATACGCCTCTCGATCCTGCATTGCCAGGCTGGTACAGCAGGCTTTGGCCGAATATCTCCGTCGCTAATCGGAAACTTCACGTTGGCCAAACGACATGCCGCAACAGCTCCGCAATACAAGATTGAGTGCGTATCAACGAGGTTCTCGCTGCTTTCAAAGATGTTTTTAAGCAGCGAGTCCAAAGCACACACCAACGCCCTATTTTTTTTGTGCATGGGTAAACGTGGTAAACGGGGTCTAAGTTCGGTCGGAGTGAACCTATACTCGCGAAGCGCATCCTCCAGTGCGCTCCTCAGTTGATCGTTGCACTGGCTACTTACCGTAACAACCCTATCATCTGCCTCATCATTTATATGATTGGGACGCGGTGGAATTGCGCCCCTAGCGGGTGCTTGTACCGCTGTCTGTGTCGGGGTTGAGATGATAAGGTTGCTCAGTACCTCGGAGCGCAGCCTATCAAGTACAGCATCGTCCAACCTGCGGTTACGTTGGATGCCCCGCACCTGATCCGACAATCGTTGCGCCGTGACGTCGACGATTGGTTCTAGTTCCTGGAACAGAGACAGCATATATTATTATTATTCCGTTTATTCATTTTTTAAACATATTATAATTTATCTATAATATGTATGTATTTAGAAATATATAAGTATGTTTATCAGTTGTCTAGTACCCATAACACAAGCTCTGCTTAGCTTGGGACTAGATGGCGTTGTGTGATAGTTGTGGAATATTATTATTA
The DNA here is from genome assembly GCA_951329385.1 of Polia nebulosa. Classification (NCBI taxonomy): domain Eukaryota; kingdom Metazoa; phylum Arthropoda; class Insecta; order Lepidoptera; family Noctuidae; genus Polia; species Polia nebulosa. Next base: position 6,422,957 of record OX589613.1, on the reverse strand, counting down.
TTATTTTTAAATATTTAAAAATAATAATAATAAAGTCCGTGAAGTTCCTTACTCTGCCATACTTCTCTGCGATCGTTAGTGTCAAGCACTAGAGGTTTGCGCCAGTTCTCGTTAGCCAAGGAGAGTGGAATAAGGCCCTTGTCCACTGCCACTACATCTCGATGCATACCCACGTCAGCAGCTAGGAAATATTCCCTTAGACTGCATACCTCGCGGTTGTGTAGGGTCTTAGCATTTAAAAAGCCTCGGCCTCCACACTTTCGCGGGATATACAGTCTCATCACCGACGAACGTGGGTGATGCATTCGAAATGCAGTCAGCAGCGTACGGACTCGCCTATCCAGTGCGTCAAGTTCTGTTTGAGTCCATTTGAGTACGCCGAAAGAGTACATCAATACCGGCATGACCCAACCGTTGAAGGCGCGCACCTTGTTTCCGCCCGAAAGAAAGCTATTAAATACCTTCTTCAGGCGGCCAAAGAAGCGCTCCTTCAACGATTGCTTCATGTCAGCAACATTGATACCTAACGCTTCCGACATACCCAAATACTTATAGGTTTCGGTTGGAGAGAGGGATCTCAGGTTTATGGAATCCGAGAGTTGTGTTCCCACGGATTCCACAATCTCCCCTCGCTTTACATGCATGACCGCACATTTATCCACACCAAACTCCATCCTGATGGCACTACTGAAGGTTTCAGTTACCTTCAGTAGCTCCATCAGTTGCAGATTGTTGGGGGCAAAAAGTTTCAAGTCATCCATGTAAAGGAGGTGAGATATAACCTGACCACCTCTCTTCAACCGATAGCCTAGCCCTGAATTCTCTAGCAGTGTGCTTAGAGGATTCAAAGCTAGGCAAAACCAAAGCGGACTCAAACTGTCACCCTGGAATATACCCCGCTCGATCCTTATCGGTTCGCTATTCCTCTGGATTTGTTGACATCCTGGATAGCGAAGGACCGTCCTCCATTGCCCCATACATGACATCAGGAAGGTGCGTAGCGTTGCATCAACTTTATACAATTCCAGCACCCTCATGAGCCATGTATGAGGAACTGAGTCATAGGCCTTCTTATAGTCTATCCAACATGTCGACAGATCCTTTCGGAAACGCCGAACCTGTTGGCTAATGGTCATATCTATGAGGAGAAGCTCCTTAGTACCGCGGGACCCATTCCTACATCCATTTTGAGAGGCAGACATGATACAGTTACTATCTATATGTGTGTTAATCTTAGCTCTCAAAATGGATGTAAGAACCTTATAGACCGTCGGTAAGCACGTGATCGGTCTATAATTTTTAGGTTCCGCAGTACAACCTGATTTATGGAGCAGGTGGGTTATTCCTGTAGTTAGAAATTGGGGCAGCGACCCTGACTCTAAGGCAGACTGGATCTGAGATGCCAAGTGGGTATGCGACCTTGTAAACCATTTGATCCAGAAGTTGTGCAGCCCGTCCGGCCCTGGAGATTTCCAGTTAGCTAACGGACGGACTGCACGAGCTACATCTTGGGGGCTGATGATAATTGCCCCCATTTCTGGTATTGGATCGCATACGCGCTCAACATCCCGAATCCAATCGCCCTCGGTATGACAGACAGGCACCGACCAGATGCTGCGCCAGAACGAGTATATGGCGTCATCATCCGGCAGGTGCGTATTAGTCACACCTTGGTCCGGTCGCTCCCAATCCCTATACACCCACCTTTCATTACTTCGGAATGTGCGATTCTGGGTGTATCGTTCTACTCGCCGCTTATACCTGCGAATACGGTTTGCCCATGCATATACTTTCTGCTTCAGGAAGTCGATGCGCTCTGTGACACGGGACATTTAGTCTCGGGAGCTGACATCAGTCCCCGAAAACGCCCGTCTCACAAAGCGCATCACTCTTGGGCGAGTGTTGCCCTCACTGAAGCAGATTAGTTTGCCTATGAGTGCTCTGGCCCCACCAATACGACGCTCGATTCTGCACTGCCAAGCCGGCACGGCTGGCTTCGGTCGTGTAGCTTGGTCATTAGGAAATTTGACGTGAGCTACATGACATGCCGCTACAGCCGCGCAGTACAGCATCGAGTGGGTATCGGTGAGGTCTTCGCAGTCATCAAAATAATTTGACAACTGCGAATCCAGAGCAGCCACCAGCGCCCTATTCTTGTTATGCATGGGCAAACGAGGTAAACGTGGCCTAAGTTCGAGCGGCATGCTGCGATACTCCCGAATAGCACACTCCAAAGCACTCCTCAATTCATCATTGCAGTGGGTACTTACGTTTGTAACCATGTCATTACACTCCTCGTCAGCGTGGCTGGGAGCATAGTTGGACGGTGGTACCACAACTGGTAACACAGTCTGCGACGGAGGGGCAATAACATGGCTACCCATTTCAGTTCGGAGGCGATCAAGTACAGTATCATCCAACATATGATTACGCAGGATGACCCGCACCTGATCCGACAGTCGTTGGGCCGAAACGTTGACGGCTGGCTCAAGCACCTGGAACAAAGAGAGCATCCGAACACGGTACGCGGTCAAGTTGTTACCTCCCTCTGTAGCCCCATAGTATGAGCGCATGACGTTTTCATTGATGGATTGCGTCCATCGCATGCGCTGCACACTTCCGCCGGGAGCTGGGACCTTATCAGAGGCCGGTGGGCCTCGAGGTCCTAAGCCGCTCGGCGGCCGGCATCCTCCCCGTCGACGCGCAGGTGGTGGTGTCGTCGGCGGCGAGAAGAACTCGTCGCTGGAGCTCGACGCAACTGCCACGGCCGGTGTCACAGCACTCACGGTGGGGCTGGGTTCCGGCGGCGGCGAGGCGGAGCTGAGCGACGAGGCCGGAGGTGGTGGGCGTGCACGGCGAGCTGCTGATCTAGTCAACATCTATTATGTTTTTCCAATTTTTCTGTTTATTTGTCCATGACAGCTGTCATTTCAATATCATGTAGTTTTTTTGTATAAAGGTGATAGTTTTCCATATTAAATTGTATGTGGGTTCTTGCTATAACGGTTATTATTTTTGCTTTTTGTTGTGGGTTTGAAATCACTTGATAAATATTATAAAAACTGAAAAATATTTTGAAAAAATTTTTGACACGTCAGATGTTGTCGGTGTTGCCAGCTTATTATTATTATTATGTAACTCGAGACAGCCACTCATCAGTGTGTTAAGAAGACTGTCAAGTACCTTAGACAGAATTGTAGCCAGAGAGATGGTACTATAGTTGTTGGCGTCGCTTATATCACCAGTTTTACTTTTCACGATCGGTACCACCACGGTCTGCATCATAGCTGGAGGTAGATATGAATGTCCTAGACATAGGGAGTAAAACATAGCCAGAACCCTTGGAAGATGGACGCCAGCATATTTAAGATGCTCGATACTCAAGTCATCGTGGCCAGGAGACTTGCCTCGGGTCATAGTCGTGATAACCTTTCTAACATTTTTGGCCGTAAACCTTACACTGAGCTTCTGCCCCCGAGTAACACCCTCAAGTCCCGACCGCGGCAGCCCCAATGGTGAAGTTACCATGAAATGGCTTTTGAACATTTCTGCTATGCTTTTTGGATTAGTAATGCCACCAACGCTCACCGGCAAGCCCGGCCTTCTGTTTACTTTATTAGTAGACTTCCAAAAACTCCGAAAATCATGCTTGGCGTGATGCGTTGCCAGAATGTCCATTTTAAGTTGCTCACTGTTATTTTGAAACCACTTTAATCGGCTTTTAAAAATTTTACGGCTTTCTTGCATTTCACTCCAAACATGACCCGACTTCGGTCTGCCATACAATACCCATAACTGAAACTTAGACCTGGCCTCCCGGTGAGCATTACTGACATGTCTGTTCCAACCTACTACAGGTTTCTTCTTACATGTCCTATTACTACCAGAGTAACTGTCATTAGCGGCTCGGCCTAAGATGTCCACAATTTCGTCATACATTCTGTCGATAATATACTTATGTTCCACATCATCGCAAGAGAAATCACAACAGTTACATAAATCACTCGGAAAATCTATTAATTTTAATCTTTCATTACATAACTTATTATATAGTCCAATTTGTTCAGGTGTTCTCTCGCCCCAACGTATTTTACTACACGGTTCGATATTATTACATGCTATTTTGGGTTTAATACTATTTAAATTACAGCATATAAACAAAGGAAAGTGATCCGACCATAAGACATCATGCTTAATTTCTACATTAACAACCGTTTTCATAGCCGACTCCGTAGCTAGACAGTGGTCTAACCAACGTCTAGACCCGTTCGCTTCACTTATAAAGCTATACGTATCAGATGAAAGTCCGAGTAATTCAACATCGGCACATATCCACTCAGCCTCCGTACAAAAGTCTTTCAACTCATTAAAAAATAACTGGCCCGGATGAGCGTTAAAGTCCCCGAGTAAATAAACCGTCTCAATATGTTCATTATTAATAATAGCACTTACCAAGCTAAGACAATCCGTAAACTCCGGTAGGTTCACGACACAATCGGTAGGCATATAAATGCTGAACACTAAAAACGACCTTTGCCCTAACTCACCTTTAATGGCACAGACGCGAGCGTTGTCACACTGCACTATAGACACATTCTGTAGGACACTCTTCTTCCACAAAATCGCCACTCCTCCATACGGCCGGCCTACGAGCATGCCCGCCGTAGTATCCACAGCTGACGTCCCCACACAGCCATAATCAGGATCAATGTCGCTTAGGAAATGTAAATCATTCGGTAGAAGCCATGTTTCTTGCAAAGCTATTATATCAGAGGTATGACACAATTGCCTGGCACAGTCTACCGATCGCTTGACACTTTTACAATTAAAGCTAACCAATGTGTACAGGTTGTCTTTATCCATCAACTACAGTCTCAGACTGGACACGACGCGGCAACGCCTCGACGTTCGTTATTTTGCGCTTGAAATTTACAAATCGCCTGAATATGATTCCTTGCGGCCATAAACCGCTATCGAGGCATAATGACGACTTGCTTTCCAATATAAAAAATTTATAGGCCTTGTATTCCCTTTCGTATTTACAGGATATTTTCTCTAACAGAATCATTTCCTTAGTTTTATTGAATACGTAATCTATTATATCTTTTTCTGTGGTATCATTATGCACTCTCGTAATGAAAATCGGTATCTTTCTATCTGCCGCTTTAAATTTGCCCTCATTGTCGCGGCATATTCCCGCCGAGCCCGTATAGCGATATCTCATAGGTTTCTTATGATAATTCACTACCTGCCAGTCGTTATGATTATTATCATCATGGTCATTTCGCTTTAAACTAGAGTTTACGGTAAGTTCAGTAGCACTCGACGCGGCTACATTCTTGATATTATTCTGGATTGCATTAGAGTGCGGCGGTGACTTCATGGTTCCCGTCGCATCACTCGATGCAGACTTAGACGGCTTTGTGACATTCGTACCGCTATCGGCAACCGGTTTCAAAATAGCCGACCGTTGAGAAACAGCTGATACGTTGCGCTGATTATTCTCAACTACCCCCAAAATATCTCTAAATTGCTTTGGAGTGGTTTCGATTTCGTGTTGCTTACACAAGTTACTATTACTTTTCTCCAGTGATAAATGATCGATGTGTGAAAGCCCTATAGGACCACTATCTAGCATCCAGGCGCCTCGTCGTTTGTTTACGTTTTCTGAACTCGGTAGCAAAGAGTTATATTTCATTTGTAATAGTTCAGATTTTAATTGATCGAACTGACTTTGCAAAACATATGTAGACTTAATATTCTTCACTTCTTCTTGAACTAGGAGTAAATCCTTAAGTAGTTTCGTGCAGTCCAGGTGATCAAACAGCACTGGAGGGAGACGTTCTAATTCCCTGGCGACGTAGATCGGAAACAGATCCGGTTCCTTCGATTTAAAGACCTGCACTATATCAGCTAGGTCCCGTTCTTCCTTGCCCTTATTTTTACGTTTGATTTTAATCCCAGGCACAGACTCGAACAACAGTAACTTAGATTTTTCAATTTCTTCTTTAGAGAATGAAGATGTACAAATTCGAACTAACGTGACCTCATCTATCACTGACACTTTGTTCTGTATGTATGCCAACATTTCATCAATCACGATATTACAAGATGCACACTTTAGTACGTTCGTCATGTCGAATTACGATATGCGATGCGCGTCGTTCCGCTAAAAAGAAACACGTCCGCACAGGGGGGTGTGCGGGCGTGACTGCTATGCCGAACATCTCTTTTTTATGGGTTACCTGCGTATATACGTTTGACGTCGAAGTTTTGTTGTTTATGTTAGACCAGTTTCCGCCCGCGGCTTCGCCCGCATGAAAAGTATGATTATAAATTTGAGTGGTATTTCCAGAGAATAGCACGTTAAAAACACTATAGGAATTAAAATCCAAAGTCAGTTATTCAAATTAGGCTGTGAACCAGAAGTTTTTGAACGTCGTTCTACATAAAGACAGTCTCAAACTGTTGCTTTTCACCACTTCTTAGCTTCTTGCCCGTGACTCCGTCTGCGTAGAAGTCCAGAGAAAAATCAAACATTTGTGAAAGATTAAAAGTTAGTACGGGCTAGGATCATGATAAATAAGAATTTCCTACATTCGCAGGGCATATCAAACTTGGACGGCGATTTTTTGCGCTACGCCAAACATTTTTTTTCTATGGGCTACCTGCGTTTGTATCTATCTACGTTTGACGTCGAAGTTTTGCTGTTTAGGTTAAACTATTTTTCATGATTTTGGCACCTTGCGGCTTCAACCGCGTGCAGGTCTGAAATTTCTCTTCTTCCTGATTCTGTTTTTCTGGTAGTTTAAGAATCTATTCCGCTCAGGATTCCAGCCCCGAAAATACTTATTCAAGATGTTAACTCTCATGATCCCAGTCTCGGAATACTTTTTGTGATTCTGATCTCCTGGTAGTGCGTGAATCTATACCGCTCGGAAATTTTACTTCTTAACGAATTTGATCTCTGTTAGTTTGTGAATCTTTCTCTACCTCTAACGATTCCTGCCCCGGCATACTTTTTGTGTTTCTAGTCTCCTGGTAGTTTGTGAGTCTTTAGCGCTCATCATTTCAGTCCTCGAAATGCTTCTCCTCATATTTCTGGTCCCCTGGTAATTTTTAAATCTCTACCTCTCCTAATAACAGCATCGGAATATGTTTCGTGCTTCTGATCTCCTGGTAGGTTGTGAATCTATACCGCTCAGGATTCCAACCCCGTGGTAGTTTGAGAATCTATACCGCTCATGATTTCGGTCCCGGAACACTCTTTGTGTTTCTGGTCTCCTGTGAATCCATACCGCTTAAGATTTTAGCCCCAAAAATACTGATTCACGACTCTGTTCTCCTGGTAGTTTTAGAATCTATACCTCTCATGATTCCAGCTTCGGAACTACCTTTTTGTGAATCCTAATCTTCAGTCCCTCGAAATACTCTCTGTCTGGCGTCTACAGATGGAGACTAAAGAAGAAAACTTGGAAATCTACGTAAGAAACATAAGTGGATTGAAAACACCTGTTAAAGTAGAACGAATCCTACTAATATTATAAATGCGAAAGTTTGTATGTTTGTTTGTTTGTATGTTTGTATGTTTGGCTGAAGGTAACGCAAAAACGGCTGAAGGGATTAAAATGAAATTTTGCACACAGGTAGGTCATAGCCTGGATTAACACATAGGCTACTTTTTATCCTGGTAAATGACAAGACATAGCGAAGGCTGAGGTGGAAGTAGAAATCCAAAGTAAGGCTGAACGAGCGGACACGCTCAAAAAGTACTAGAAGAGAGGTATTTTCGGGGCTACCATCCTAAGCGGTATACTTTCGCAAACCAGCAGGGGACCAGAATCAAGAAGAAGTGTTTCCGGGGCTTGAATCCTGGGCGGTATAGATTCACAAGCTACTAGGAGATCAGAATCACAAAATAAATTCCGAGGCAGGTATTATGAGAGGTCGAGAGAGATGCACAAATTACCAGGAGACTATAAACATGAGAAGTATTTCAAGGACTGAAATTATGAGCGATACTATATACTCACAAACTACCAGAAGATCAGGATCACTAAAAAGTAGTTCCGGAGCTGGAATCTGAAGAAATTCTGATATCCTGGTAGGTTGTGAATCTACACCGCTCAGGATTGAAGCCCTGGAAACACTTCTTCTTTATTCTGGTATCCTAGTGGTTTGTGAAGGCGGATGCGGATGCGGATGCGGATGCGGATGCGGATGCGATGCGGATGCGGATGCGGATGCGGATGCGGATGCGGATGCGGATGCGGATGCGATGCGGATGCGGATGCGGATGCGATGCGGATGCGATGCGGATGCGGATGCGGATGCGGATGCGGATGCGATGCGGATGCGGATGCGGATGCGGATGTGATGCGGATGCGATGCGGATGCGGATGCGATGCGGATGCGGATGCGGATGCGGATGCGGATGCGATGCGGATGTGGATGCGGATGCGATGCGGATGCGGATGCGATGCGGATGCGGATGCGGATGCAGATGCGGATGCAGATGCGGATGCAGATGCAGATGCGGATGCCGATGCGGAAGCGGATGCGATGCGGATGCGGATGCGGATGCGGATGCGATGCGGATGCGGATGCGGATGCGGATGCGGATGCGATGCGGATGCGGATTCGGATGCGTTGCGGATGCGGATGCGGATGCGGATGCGGATGCGGATGCGGATGCGGATGCGGATGCGGAAGCGGATGCGGAAGCGGAAGCGGATGCGGATGCGGAAGCGGAAGCGGAAGCGGATGCGATGCGGATGCGGAAGCGGAAGCGGATGCGATGCGGATGCGGATGCGGATGCGGATGCGGATGCGGATGCAGATGCAGATGCGGATTCGGATGCGATGCGGATGCGGATGCGGATGCGGATGCGATGCGGATGCGGATGCGGATGCGGATACGGATGCGGATGCGGATGCGGATGCGATGCGGATGCGGATGCGGATGCGATGCGGATGCGATGCGGATGCCAATGCCGATGCAGATGCGGATGCAGATGCGGATGTGGATGCCGATGCGGAAGCGGATGCGATGCGGATGCGGATGCGGATGCGGATGCGGATGCGATGCGGATGCGGATGCGGATGCGATGCGGATGCGGATTCGGATGCGTTGCGGATGCGGATGCGGATGCGGATGCGGATGCGGATGCGGAAGCGGATGCGGAAGCGGAAGCGGAAGCGGATGCGGAAGCGGAAGCGGAAGCGGATGCGATGCGGATGCGGAAGCGGAAGCGGATGCGATGCGGATGCGGATGCGGATGCGGATGCAGATGCAGATGCGGATTCGGATGCGATGCGGATGCGGATGCGGATGCGGATGCGATGCGGATGCGGATGCGGATGCGGATACGGATGCGGATGCGGATGCGGATGCGATGCGGATGCGGATGCCGATGCAGATGCGGATGCAGATGCGGATGCAGATGCGGATGCAGATGCAGATGCGGATGCCGATGCGGAAGCGGATGCGATGCGGATGCGGATGCGGATGCGGATGCGATGCGGATGCGGATGCGGATGCGGATGCGGATGCGATGCGGATGCGGATTCGGATGCGTTGCGGATGCGGATGCGGATGCGGATGCGGATGCGGATGCGGATGCGGAAGCGGATGCGGAAGCGGAAGCGGATGCGGATGCGGAAGCGGAAGCGGAAGCGGATGCGATGCGGATGCGGAAGCGGATGCGGATTCGGATGCGTTGCGGATGCGGATGCGGATGCGGATGCGGATGCGGATGCGGATGCGGATGCGGAAGCGGATGCGGAAGCGGAAGCGGATGCGGATGCGGAAGCGGAAGCGGAAGCGGATGCGATGCGGATGCGGAAGCGGAAGCGGATGCGATGCGGATGCGGATGCGGATGCGGATGCGGATGCAGATGCAGATGCGGATTCGGATGCGATGCGGATGCGGATGCGGATGCGGATGCGATGCGGATGCGGATGCGGATGCGGATACGGATGCGGATGCGGATGCGGATGCGATGCGGATGCGGATGCGGATGCGATGCGGATGCCAATGCCGATGCAGATGCGGATGCGGATGCAGATGCAGATGCGGATGCCGATGCGGATGCGGATGCGGATGCGGATGCGGATGCGGATGCGGATGACGGATCATAATCCCAGCCTTTTGGTAACATTTGTAATTCTTCTATGTCTTGTTCGTGAATCTGTACTGCTCGGAAAACTTATTCATGATTCTGTTCTCCTGGTAATTTGTGAATCTGTACCTCACATAATACCATCCACAGAATATATTTTGTGATTCTGATCTCCTAGTAGGTCCTCGGAATCTATACCGCTTAGGGTTTAAGCCCCAAAAATACTGGTTCATGACTATGGTCTCCTGCACGCGTAGCATGACCACCGTAGAAACGGGTTTTGTCGACGGAAGAATAGACAAAATTACAGATTGTAGAAAGATTTCTACCGTCCTAAGCATGGCGATGTTAAAACTGACGAGAAGAAATGTTTCTATTCTTCAGTCGACAAAAGTCTACAATGCAAAGCATGACCACCAATTTTTCTCTACTTTTAACACTTTTTTTTTAAGTGTTAGAATCATTTCTTCTCAACAAGTGTCAAATAGTCTACATCACATTGGACCTAGATAAGATATATAATGAGTACTTGTATTGAAGCCTGAGCAAGTAAAGGATTCTAGGATTGAACCGATGACCGAAGCGAGTGGTTCAAATGTAGAATCCTGAGTGTAGCGAGGGTTTCAAAGGTACGAGACGCAGACTTTCAACTTTGACGGACAGACGGACAGGTGAACAGACGGACAGACGGACAGATGGACAGACAGACAGATGGACAGACGGACAGACGGACAGCCTTACAGACGTACCTACAGACGGACATACCGACAGACGGACAGACGGCCAGGTGGACAGACAGACAGATGGACAGACGGACAGACGTACAGATATAAAGACGGACATACTGACAGACGGATAGACAGACAGACAGATGGACAGTCGGACAGACGGACGACCGACATACAGACAGACTGGCAGACGGACAGACAAACAGAAAGACAGACAGACAGACGGGCAGACGGACAGACGCACAGACAAACAGAAAGACAAACAGACAGACGGACAAATGGACAGACGGACAGACTTACAGACGTACCTACAGACGGACAGACGGACAGATGGACAGACAGACAGATGGACAGACAGACAGATGGACAGACAGACAGATGGACAGACGGACAGACGTACAGATATACAGATGGACATACTGACAGACGGATAGATGACAGACGGATAGACAGACAGACAGTTGGAAAGACGGACAGACGGACGACCGACATACAGACAGACGGGCAGACAGACAGACGCACAGACAAACAGAAAAACAGATAGACAGACGGACAGACGGACAAATGGACAGACGGACATACCGACAGACGGACAGATGGACAGACAGACAGATGGACAGACGGACAGACGTACATCTATACAGACGGACATACTGACAGACGGATAGACAGACAGACGGACGACCGACATACAGACAGACGGGCAGACGGACAGACGCACAGACAAATGGACGACGGACAGACGCACAAATGGATAGACAGATACGTAAGTGACAGCAATTGGGCTCCGATTAGTCGCACAAAATTTTGTGACAGACGATGGACAGACGAAATTGAAAGAATGAATAATTATGTCTTTGTCTTCATAGAAACGCGAGTCTACGGGTCGCCCCGTGCTCGGGCAGCAGAAAACTCGAACTCGACATAGTTGGATAGAAAGAACTTGTATCCAACTATCTAGTCTATCCTTACTCACGGCGTAGCATGACCATTTCTATCTCTATTCTACATAGAGATAGAAATGTTCATGCTACGCCGTGTTGGGGGTAGAAACATTTCTTCTCAACAGGGACAAATAGTCTACATCACATTAGACGTAGACAAGTTCTCTACTGATTTAAAAAAACTCAATTTTGTGACTCATTACATACTTGAAAATTCAAAAATTTCAATTGAAAATTCGAAGGACAAACAGACAGACGGACAGCTGGACAGATAACAGACGGACAGACGGACAGATGGACGACGGACAGACGGACAGTCTCACAGACTGACGACGGACAGTCTCACAGACTGACAGACGGACAGTCTCACAGACTGACGACGGACAGTCTCACAGACTGACGACGGACAGTCTCACAGACTGACAGACGGACAGTCTCACAGACTGACGACGGACAGTCTCACAGACTGACGACGGACAGTCTCACAGACTGACAGACGGACAGTCTCACAGACTGACGACGGACAGTCTCACAGACTGACAGACGGACAGTCTCACAGACTGACAGACGGACGATGGACAGACAGACAGACGGACACACGGACGACAGACAGACGGACGGCGGACAGACAGACAGACAGACGGACAGACGGAAGACGGACCGATCAGACTGACAGACGGACAGTCTCACTAACTGACAGACGGACAGTCTCACAGACTGACGACGGACAGTCTCACAGACTGACAGACGGACAGTCTCACAGACTGACAGACGGACAGTCTCACAGACTGACGACGGACAGTCTCACAGACTGACAGACGGACAGTCTCACAGACTGACGACGGACAGTCTCACAGACTGACAGACGGACAGTCTCACAGACTGACAGACGGACAGTCTCACAGACTGACGACGGACAGTCTCACAGACTGACAGACGGACAGTCTCACAGACTGACAGACGGACGATGGACAGACAGACAGACGGACACACGGACGACAGACAGACGGACGGCGGACAGACAGACAGACAGACGGACAGACGGAAGACGGACCGATCAGACTGACAGACGGACAGTCTCACAGACTGACAGACGGACAGTCTCACAGACTGACGACGGACAGTCTCACAGACAGACAGACGGACAGTCTCACAGACTGACAGACGGACGATGGACAGACAGACAGACGGACACACGGACGACAGACAGACGGACGGCGGACAGACAGACAGACAGACGGACAGACGGAAGACGGACCGATCAGACTGACAGACGGACAGTCTCACTAACTGACAGACGGACAGTCTCACAGACTGATAGATGGACAGTCTCACAGACTGACAGACGGACAGTCTCATAGACTGACAGACGGACAGTCCTACAGACTGACAGACGGACAGACGGACGATGGACAGATGGACAGACAACAGACGGACACACGGAAGATGGACAGACGGACGCCGGACAAACAGACAGACGGACAGATGGACCGACGGACAGACGAACAGATAGACGGCGGACAGACAGACAGACTGACAGACGGACAGACGGACGACGGACAGATGGACAGACAGACAGACGGACAACCAAAAAGATGTACAGATGGACAGACGGACGACAGACAAACGGCCAGACGTACAGACAGGCTCCGATAAGATGCAATAATTTTTTTGTCAGACGACGGACAGACAGACAGATGGACAGACGGACAGACGATAAATAGTAATATATTTTAATAATTATTGAAAGAATGAATACATGTCTTTGTCTTCATAGAAACACCAGTCTACGGGTCGCCCGGCGCCCCATGCTCGGGCAGAAGACAACTCGAACTCGACAAAATTGGATAGAAAGAACTTTGTCTTTTCTTGGTAGAATAGAGATAGAAATGGTCATGCTACGGGGGCTGGTAGTTTTGGAATCTACACCTATCATGATTCCAGTTCCGGAACTACTTTTTCGTGAATCCTGATCTTTTCGTAGTTTTGTGAGTCTTTATCGCTCATAATTTCAGTCCTTGAAATACTTTTCATGTTTCTGGTCTCCTGGTAATTTGTGAATCTCTACATCTCATAATACCTGCCTCGGATATACTTTGTGATTCTGATTTCCTGATAGCTTGTGAATCTATACCGCTCAGGATTCAAGCCCCGGCAATACTTCTTCTTGATTCTGGTCTCCTGGTGATTTGCGAAGCTATACCGCTAGAGTTGTAGCCCCGAAAATACTCGTACCTCTTCATGATTCTGGTCCCCTGGTACTTTGCGAGACTTTACCGCTCATGATTCCAACCCCGGAAATACTTTTCATGTTTCTGGTCTCCTGGTACTTTGTGAGCGTAAACCGCTCGTTCAGCCTGACTTTGGATTTCTACTTCCACCTCAGCCTTCGCTAAGTCTTGTCATTTACCGGGACAAAAAGTAGCCTATGTGTTAATCCAGGCTATGACCTACCTGTGTGCGAAATTTCATTCAAATCCCTTCAGCCGTTTTTGCGATACCTTCAGCCAAACATACAAACATACAAACAAACAAACATACAAACATACAAACATACAAACAAACAAACATACAAACTTTCGCATTTATAATATTAGTAGGATGCGAAAGTTTGTATGTTTGTTTGTTTGTTTGTTTGTATGTTTGTATGTTTGTACGTAAGTATGTTTGGCTGAAGGTAACGTAAAAACGGCGAAGGGATTTCAATGAAATTTCGCACACAGGTAGGTCATAGCCTGGATTAACACAAAGGCTACTTTTTATCCCGGCAAATGACAAAACTTAGCGAAGGCTGAGGTGGAAGTAGAAATCCAAAGTCAGGCTGAACGAGCGGTTTACGCTCACAAAGTTCCAGGAGACCAGAAAAATGAGAAGTTTCCGGGGCTGGAATCAGGTAAAGTCTCGCAAAGTACCAGGGGACCAGAATCATGAAGATGTATTTTCGGGGCTACGACCCTATAGCTTCGCAAACCACCAGGAGACCAGAATCAAGAAGAAGTGTTGTCGGGGCTTGAATCCTGAGCGGTTTAGATTCACAAGCTACCAGGAGATCAGAATCACAAAGTATATTCCGAGGCAAGTATAATGAGATGTAGAGATTCACAAATTACCAGGAGACCAGAAACATGAGAAGTATTTCAAGGACTGAAATAATCCTATCCTACTAATATTATAAATGCGAAAGTTTGTATGTTTGTTTGTTTGTATGTTTGGCTGAAGGTAACGCAAAAACGGCTGAAGGGATTTCAATGAAATTTTGCACACAGGTAGGTCTTAGCCTGGATTAACACATAGGCTACTTTTTATCCCGGTAAATGACAAGACTTAGCGAAGGCTCAGGTGGAAGTAGAAATCAAAAGTCATGCTGAACGAGCGGTTTACGATTACAAAGTACCAGGAGACCAGAAACATGAGAAGTATTTCCAGGGCTATCATTATAAGCGGTATGGCTTCGCAAACCACCAGGAGACCAGAATCAAGAAAAAGTGTTTCCGGGGCTTGAATCCTGAGCGGTATAGATTCACAAGCTACCAGGAGATCAGAATCACAAAATGAATTCCGAGGCAGGTATTAAGAGAGATAGAGATTCACAAATTACCAGGAGACTAGAAACATGAGAAGTATTTCAAGGACTGAAATTATGAGCGATAAAGACTCACAAACTACCAGAAGATCAGGATTCACGAAAAAGTAGTTCCAGAGTTGGAATACTGAGAGGTATAGATTCCAAAACTACCAGGAGACCATAGTCATGAACCAGTATTTTTGGGGCTTAAATCCAAAGCGATATAGATTCACAACCTACCAGGAGATCAGAATCACAAAATATATTCTGAGGCTGGTATTATGAGAGGTACAGATTCACAAATTACCAGGAGATCAGAAGCACAAAACATATTCTGAAGCTGGTATTAGGAGAGGTAGAGATTTACAAATTACTAGGAGACCAGAAACATGAGGAGAAACATTTCGAGGACTAAAATCATGAGCGATAAAGACTAAAAAACTACTAGGAGACCAGAAACACAAAAAGTATGCCGGAGCAGGAAACGTAGGAGTTAGAGAAAGATTCACAAATTACCAGGAGAACAGAATCGTGAAGAAGGAAAATTTCCGAGCGGTATAGATTCACGCACTACCAGTGGATGGGATTATAAGAGGTAGCATCTTGAATAAGTATTTTCGGGGCTGGAATCTTGAGCGGTATAGATTCTTAAATTACCGGGAAAAAAAAAATTTAAAAAAATTTAAACTTATTTGTGTATGTTTGGCTGAAGGTAACGCAAAAACGACTGAAGGGATTTTAGTGAAATTTGGCACACAGGTATGTCATATAGCCTGGATTAACACATAGGCTACTTTTTATCCAGGAATCTTTTTATCCAAGTACCAGGAGACCAGAAACATGAGAAGTATTTTGAGGGCTGAAATAATGAGCGTTATAAGACTCACAACCTACCAGGAGATCAGGATTCACGAAAAAGTAGTTCCGGAGCTGGAATCATGAGAGGCATGGATTCTGAAACTACCAGGAGACCTTAATCATGAATCAGTATTTTTGGGGTTAGAATCCTAAGCAGTATAGATTCACAACCTAAATGGAGATCAGAATCACAAAATATATTCTAAGGCTGCTAGAATCCTAAGCGGTATAGATTCACAAAATACTAGGAGACCAGAAACACAAAGAATGTTCGGGGGCTGAAATTATGAACGATAAAGATTCTCAAACTACCAGGAGACCAGACTCATGTAGAGGTATTTTCGAGGCTACAATCGTGAGAGGTAGACTCATTACCAAGAGATCAGAAAAAATCCAAAAATCATAAAAAACGTAATCCTACTAATATTATAAATGCGAAAGTTTGTATGTTTATATGTTTGGCTGAAGGTATCGCAAAAACGGCTGAAGGGATTACAATTAAATTTTGCACACACGTAGGTCATAACCTGGATTAACACATAGGCTACTTTTTATCCCGGTAAATGACAAGACTTAGCGAAGGCTGAGGTGGAAGTAGAAATCCAAAGTCAGGCTGAACGAGCGCACACGCTCAAAAAGTATTAGGACACCAGAAACATGAGAATTATTTCCAGGGCTGAAATCATGAGAGATAAAGACTCACAAAGTACCAGGAGACCAGAATCATGAATAGGTGTTTTCGGGGATACAATTCCTAAGCTGTATAGCTTCACAAACCACTAGGATACCAGAATCAAGAAGAAGTGTTTCCGGGGCTATAATCCTAAACGGTGTAGATTCACAAACTACCAGGAGATCAGAATCACAAAACATATTCCGAGGCTGGTATTAGGAGAGGTAGAGATTTACAAATTACCAGGAGACCAGAAAAATGAGAAGTATTTCCAGTGCTGAAAACATGACCGGTAAAGACTCACAAAGTACCAGGAGACCAGAATCATGAATACGTATTTTCGGGGCTACAATCCTAAGCTGTATAGCTTCACACACCCCACCAGGAGCCCAGAATCAAGAAGAAGAAGTGTTTCTGGGGCTTGAATCCTGAGCGGTATAGATTTACAACCTACCAGGAGATCAGAATCACAAAATATATTCTGAGGCTTAAAGAATTTTTTTTTTTTAATTATTTGGTTATAAATAGGGTAGAGATTCATAAATTACAAGTAGCGGCACGTAAGTCTAGCGCTGAACGATAATTGCTGCGCATTTGGCGCGCGGGGAACAGAATGCGACTGTAGAGCCAATTGGCGCTACGCACGCTCGCCCGTCATCCCTCTAGCCCCCCTCAGGTACCTTAAGTTTTACTTCTGCGCAATAACGGTCAGCGCTAAAGTTTCGTGCCGCTACTTGTACCAGGAGACCAGAGTCATGAATAAGTCCACCTCAGCCTTCGCTAAGTCTTATCATTTACTGGGATAAAAAGTAGCCTATGTGTTAATCCAGGCTATGACCTACCTGTGTGCAAAATTTCATTCAAATCTCTTCAGCCATTTTGGCGTTACCTTCAGCCAAACATACAAACAAACAAACATACAAACTTTCGCATTTTTTTTTTTTATTTTTTTTTATTAGTAGGATGCGAAAGTTTGTATGTTTGTTTGTTTGTATGTTTGTATGTTCGTAATACCTTACGAGAGATACAGATTCACAAATGACCAGGAGACCAGAAACTTGAGAAGTATTCTAGGACTGAAATCATGAGCCATAAAGACTCATAAACTACCGGGAGATCAGGATTAACGAAAAAGTGTTTCCGGGGCTGGAATCATGAGAGGTATAGATTCTAAAACTACGGGGAGACCAGAGTCGTGAATCAGTATTTTTGGGGCTAGAATCAAGCGGTATAGATTCTCAAACTACCAAGGAAGGGGCTGGAATCCAGAGCGGTATACATTTACAACCTACCAGGAGATCAGAATCACAAAATATATTCTGAGGCTTAAAGAATTTTTTTATTTTAATTATTTGGTTATAAATAGGGTAGAGATTCATAAATTACAAGTAGCGGCACGTAAGTCTAGCGCTGAACGATAATTGCTGCGCATTTGGCGCGCGGGGAACAGAATGCGACTGTAGAGCCAATTGGCGCTACGCACGCTCGCCCTTCATCCCTCTAGCCCCCCTCAGGTACATTAATTTTTACTTCTGCGCAATAACGGTCAGCGCTAAAGTTTCGTGCCGCTACTTGTACCAGGAGACCAGAGTCATGAATAAGTCCACCTCAGCCTTCGCTAAGTCTTATCATTTACCGGGATAAAAAGTAGCCTATGTGTTAATCCAGGCTATGACCTACCTGTGTGCAAAATTTCATTCAAATCTCTTCAGCCATTTTGGCGTTACCTTCAGCCAAACATACAAACAAACAAACATACAAACTTTCGCATTTTTTTATTTTTTTTTTTTTTATTAGTAGGATGCGAAAGTTTGTATGTTTGTTTGTTTGTATGTTTGTATGTTCGTAATACCTTACGAGAGATACAGATTCACAAATGACCAGGAGACCAGAAACTTGAGAAGTATTCTAGGACTGAAATCATGAGCCATAAAGACTCATAAACTACCGGGAGATCAGGATTAACGAAAAAGTGTTTCCGGGGCTGGAATCATGAGAGGTATAGATTCTAAAACTACGACTTTCAATGGACTTTCAATGGACTTTCAATGGACTTTCAATAGACTTTCAATAGACTTTCAATAGACTTTCAATAGACTTTCAATAGACTTTCAATAGACTTTCAATAGACGTTCAATAGACTTTCAATAGACTTTCAATAGACGTTCAATAGACGTTCAATAGTAGTTCAATTGTAGTTCAATAGTAGTTCAATAGTAGTTCAATAGTAGTTCAATAGTAGTTCAATAGTAGTTCAATAGTAGTTCAATAGATGTTCAATAGACGTTCAATAGATGTTCAATAGACGTTCAATAGACGTTCAATAGACTTTCAATAGACGTTCAATAGACGTTCAATAGACGTTCAATAGACGTTCAATAGACGTTCAATAGACGTTCAATAGACGTTCAATAGACGTTCAATAGTAGTTCAATAGACGTTCAGTAGTCGTTCAGTAGACGTTCAGTAGACGTTCAGTAGACGTTCAGTAGACGTTCAGTAGACGTTCAGTAGACGTTCAGTAGACGTTCAGTAGACGTTCAGTAGACGTTCAGTAGACGTTCAGTAGACGCTCAATAGACGATCAATAGACGATCAATAGACGATCAATAGACCACCAATAGACGACCAATAGACGACCAATAGACGATCAATAGACGATCAATAGACGATCAATAGACGATCAATAGACGACCAATAGACGATCAATAGACGATCAATAGACGATCAATAGACGATCAATGGATGATCAATAGATAATAAATAAATGAGTAACATGAGTGTGTGTGGCCCCTACAGTCTTTATGTGGAACTATGACGTTCAAAAAAATTTGGCTTTCAGCCTAATTTAAATAACTTTTGATTTTGATTTCTACAGGGTTTATTTTACGTGCTACGCGGGCGAAGCCGCGGGCGGAAGCTAGTTTAATATAAACAACAAAACCTAAGGCGTCAATTGCAGATACAAACGCAGGTAACCCGGGCCTGCGGACGGCAAGAAGTGAGTAGCTCGCCGTCCGATCAGCACCAGGCCCGTGAGTCGACGGCGCGTGGTGTTGTGTTGTAGTGTTCCACTCGCGCCTCGAAGAGATTATTGTCAGCCACCACTGACGAGGCCCATCATGGCCGGTGCCTGCATGCCCAGGGGTAGCGGATAAATTCGTAACAGAGTTACCGCTTCCCTGGGCCCTCAGGCAAGGAAGGAACAGGGGTGGGTCAGTAAGAGTCTGACACGCCCTCCCGCTCCACCCAGAGCGGGAGATGTCATTGGATGATTTTCCACCCCCCAAAAAAAAGAATAGCTCGCCGTCTGATAAGGACCTGGCCCGAGAATCGGCGACACGTAATGTTCCACGCTCGCCTCAAAGAGATATCAGTAATACCTAACGGGGCTGGCAGGGCCGGTGCCTGCCTGGATTCGCGGATAAAACCGCGGCTCTTGGCATTCAGGCAACTGAAGGGACAAGGGTGGGTTTTAGTCTGACAAGCCCTCCCGCTCCACCCAGAACGGGAGAAGTCATTGGATGATAAATCCACAAAAAACAATGAAAAGGTAGTCCATTGAAAAGAGATGTTTGGCGTGGCAAACGTTATTGTTTAGGTGAAATCCGCAAAATTTAATCGCCGTCCAACTTTGCTAAGCCCTGCGAATGTAGAAAATTCTGATTTTCATGATTCTATCCCTAACTATTAAATTGAACACGGTAAGAGTAACAAGATAGGTACCCCGACACACTGAGCGAGTGTGTGTGCGTCCCAACTGTCTTTATGTAGAACTATGACGTTCAAAAAAA
Source organism: Polia nebulosa (assembly GCA_951329385.1). Lineage (NCBI taxonomy): Eukaryota > Metazoa > Arthropoda > Insecta > Lepidoptera > Noctuidae > Polia > Polia nebulosa. The sequence goes on along the minus strand of OX589613.1, from coordinate 6,402,273 downwards.
TTCTAACTTTCAGCCTTAATTACACTTTTCACGCGGGCGAAGCCGCGGGCGGAAGCTAGTTAAGCATAAAACGGAAAGGGATTATGCATCCTTTATGATTGGAGTACCGGAGAGTAAATATGACATATTAAGTCAACCTGAGAATTTGTCAATAAATGTTGAGTTCTGTGAATGGGTTTGGTTTCGTAAACCATTCCAAAAATTAAAAACCTCGGAATAAATCTACTTATCACGGAAACTAGCTTAAACGAATCAATTTGTGACACGGAATTAATCTCTCCTGGGTTCACTATAATGCGATGCGACTGAGCGGATGGACGAAAGCAGGCCCTGCAGTCTCGACATTGATAGCGATCGCTATGTCCTAACGATCGTTCGCTACGTCGGAAAAATAATTGATTTTCTTGAAATATATATAGAGACCAGCAGATCAGGTGATCAGTTTTCATGAAAAATAGTGATTGCAAGTTAAAAATTACGCCGTCTCTGTACATATTTCAAGAAAATCAATTATTTTTCCGATGTAGCGACCGATCGTTAGGACGTAGCGATCGCTATCTATGTCGAGACTGCAGGGTCAGGGCGAAGCGTGTCTCGTGGCCACACCGCGAATCAAGCTGTGGCGAGTACCTGTACCGTAACATTGCGTAAACATTGATGACCATATTTTTGAACTAGTAGGTGCCACTGTTTATTTACGTAATAGGTTTCTGTTTTTTATATGTCTTGTTTATATCCCACCTTAAAGCAGTGAGAATATGAGTTGTTAATTAAAATCATTGAGTAATTTTGTAATAATTATCGTAAAGTGGTGGTGCTAGGAGATTTTAATTTATATTCGTGTACTACAAGCATTAATTCATAATGTAATGATCGCTGTTTGGACTTAGTATTGAGTACATTTGAGGAGGGGGAGTGTGTGAGTGTACGCGCAGCGGAGGGCCCGCTCGTGCCGGTGGACGCTTATCACCCGCCGCTAGATGTGTCCGTCAGCCCGTGTTTACGTGCAAATACCCACTTTGAGCCAAGTTGGATCACATCGGCATCAGAAGCGCGCACACATGTGAATTGGAATTTTAATAAATCCGACTTTTTTCTATTATATTCAAAGATCGCAGCCGTCGACTGCACTCCTTTACATAACTTAGATTTAGGTATGAGTTTAAAGTATTTTTATGACACGATTGAATCAATTATAGACGACTGTGTTCCCAAGAAAAAGCGAAGTCGTGTTCGCTCGAGGTACATTTATCCCGAGTGGTATACGGGTGAGAAAATTCGCTACATAAAACTAAAGGCTGCTCTTCATAAAAAAAAACATAAAAGTAGTGGTTTAGAGAACGATTACGAAACGTTTGCTCAGTGTAGAACCCAAGTAAAAAGTAAGATTTCAGTAGCACAGGAACAATATCACCAGCTTATACAAAACCAAATGTCGAGCGACCCTAAATCTTTTTGGACTTATGTTAATTCTAAAAGGATAAACACTAGTAGCCAAAAGATTTTAAAGAACGGAGAGGCCTTGACATGTGAAAGAACGGTTCAAGATTTCGCTGAATCAGTATACTACACTCTGTGTGTGCTTTGTGTTCTCTCTCTGTGTAGCTGTGTCTACTAGTAAACTTAGATTGGATGTGGATTCAGCGATAGTGAAAGTGGGCAATCAGAACGGAGCAGGGCGGGTTCATCTTGACAGATTGGAGATGGACGACGTGATACGCGCCTTGCACAAACGTAAGCGGAAAAAATCGTCAGGGCCAGATGGTATTCCGCCGTACATTTTTAGGGACTATCGAATGGGATTAGCGAGACCACTGTTGCACATCTACAATCTTTGCCTAAAATCAGCTGTTTCCCGAGATGTGGAAGATTACCCGGGTCATACCGGTACCGAAGGGAAGTTCGGGAACTAAAGCTGAAGAATACAGGCCGGTTACAGTATTGTCAACAATGGCTAAAGTATTAGAATCAGCTATTCATAGCGTTAGCGTTTTTCAGCAAGTTAGATCGCAACTCACAGACGCGCAGCATGGATTCCGGCTGACTAGAAATACTACCAGTAATTTGCTCAGCTACATGGTGGATGTGGTGCCGATAGTAGACAGTGGGGGACAAATCGATACTGTATATTTCGACTTTAAAAAAGTGTTTGATTTAGTCAACAATGACGTGTTACTGAAAAAGTTAGCAGGAGTCGGTTTCACCCGCATTTACTTAAGGTTTTTGCAAGTCATATGAGTAACAGGCATCAGTATGTTAACTATGCAGGATATCAATCGAACGCATATTATACTAGATCTGGGGTAAGCCAGGAACCTAATCTAGAGCCTCTGCAAATTCTATTGATGATAAATGACCTACGAAACGTTGTGCAAGATGCTAAATGTTTACTGTTTGCCGACGACCTCAAGCTTTATCTCCCCATCGAAAATGTGAATGAGTGTGAGACGCTGCAGAGAGATATAGTCAGAGTGGTAGCAAGAGTAATCTTCTGCAGTTTAACACATCTAAGTGTGTGACCATAAGTTTCTCGCGCGCACACCCATCACACATGCTTATACGGTGGACGGGGTCCCGATGGATAGGGTCACTGAAGTAAGGGACTTAGGAGTTAGTTTCACCACTGGGCTCACGTTTCGTGATCATATAATTAAGGTATGCAAAAAAGCATTTAGAAATCTAGGATTTATACTTAGAATGGTTAAAGGCTTCACGAATATTAAAGCCATAACGGCGTTGTATAACGCTTTAGTAAGAAGCCAACTAGAATGTAATGCAGTTATCTGGGCTCCACATGAAACTAAGTATACTCTCATGAAATTTATTTTGTACTCGCTCCAGCGAGTACAAAATAAATTTATTAGGTACAAATATATGAATGAATACGGGGTATATCCATTTTATACATTGATGTATCCAACTCTATTTGTCTTGGGTATGGTGGGATATAATGAACTAAGGGTCAGGAGGCAACTCACACTAGTGACTTATATCTTTAAGGTAATTAGAGGGAAGATATACAATGCGGATATATTGCGAAGGGTGGAGATAGTCGTGCCGGACGGATATGTGGGTCGTCGTCGTCGGCCGCGGTTGCTGACGGCGCCGCACGCGCAAACTAACTTGCTGCGCGAGGCACCGCTCACGAGCGCGCTCCGCGCTCTCAACCTCATTGCTGATGACATGGACATATTCTGTTGCGCTTTGGGTGAATTCACAAGAACTTTGATATAGAAATTTGCTATGGTATAAACAGTGGAAATAATTAAATTTTAAGTGTGCTACAGTATCGCATTGGGTCTAGCCTGTAGGGATATTTGTATGTTAAGTGAATAAAATAAATAAATATAGACGGATTATTGCATTCCTGAATGGATAATTTAAGGCTTCGTCCATACTGATCGCTTGTGCCAACTCACCCACTTTTTATATGCCTATTAGCTGCAAGGGTACAGTTTGTCGGAAAGTGCTACGATGTAGAGAATAAATACGTCCGTAATACGTACAAATTTTGCTCTTGATCTTTTTCTATATATTTTTTAACAAAATAACTTACTTAGATTCCGTACAAATAAGTAGGTAGCTATTAATTATTAAATTATTAATTCATATAAATAAAATAAGCCTAAGAGCGGTTTCGCACTTCGTCCGATCCAAATCTGTGAAAATACAGATCTAGAAAACTCGCCTCGAATTCGGATATTGCTTTTCGCACTACCTACCTCCGATCTTAATCCGTGATTCAGACGTCAATTTACGCAGAGCCACAGCAGAGCGTTCACGTCGTTGATCATGAGTCCTTTCAATCGGCGTTCACTTCTGGCAATGTTACTGTACGTACCAAGACGAAGAAGAAAAAATTCTGGGTGCACCCTCTCTCGTTGGACCGATTAAGTGTATTTTCTTTTTGGAATTCGGTTGTATATTTTGTAAAAAAGTTTTTCGTGTTTATCTTTCTATCAGAGAAAGAATTTTTTAAATCAGATTACTATTGCAAGAAATTACCTATTACAAACATAGTATAAACAATTAAGAGGTTAGGCCAGAGTTTAAGCATTGCATACAACGAGGCAAATCCGCCAGTCTCTTGGGCGGAGGAATTTTTTGACGTTTTGTTTTAGTTTTATTTAGTGAGGAGTTTTATTTTAATTATAGTTAGTCAAGTATTATAAAAGTTTGTAAATAGTTTATATTAATTGTAAAAATAAAAATCTAAAATAGTGAAAAAAAAATATATATGTTAACAATTCTATAGAGGACAACTATAGAATATAAGTTACTATCGACCCGCCCCGGCTTCACACGGGAGCAAAATGATTTGAAAGACACGTAGCGCCATCTAGCGTCCTAAAGCAATTGTGACCGTCAAAAGTTATTGTTCTTTCCCTCGGGAACAGTAATTTTTTCTGGATGAAAAGCCCTGTATGTCCTTTTCTGTACCCCCATTTTTGTCAACACAATTTTTTGTGTACCTAGTGCAGTAGTTTAGGCGTGACAAACAAACTTACTTTCACATTTATTGTATTAGTTAGGATTAAAGTTATGAACACATTTATTGGGAAGTTCTAAACTTGAAATAGCATAGCAGCGGTAAAAATTATGTGGAAGGACTAAAATAAAACCACAACAAATAAAAACACAGAGTTCATTGACTCAATCATTAGTGCATTACTTAATGTACATTTACACAACAGAAAACTTGTTAAGTAAAGTCAGGCGGAGACGCCGCCGTCAACAGTTCAGTGAACTACGATTAAGTAGGTATATTACAGTGGCCTTCACGCCCCCGGCCGCAGCCACCGCAGGTGACACCCTGGGCGCCGGAGATCGTCCTGCGATCTCCGACGCCCAGGGTGTCACCTGCAGTGGCTGCGGCCGCGGACCTGCGGACGGCGAGTAATGGGTAGCTCGCCGTCCGAACAGAACCAGGCCCAAGAGTTGACGGCGCGTATGTTCCACGAGTGCCTCAAGGAGATGTCAGCCACCACTGACGGGGCCCATCATGGCCGATGCCTCCAGGGGGTCGAGGATAAATTCGTAACAGAGTTACCGCGCCCCTGGGCACTCAGGCAAGGAAGGAACAGGGGTGGGTTTTAGTCAGTAAAAGTCTGATACGCCCTCCCGCTTCACCCAGTGCGGGAGAAGTCATAGGATGATTTTCCAACACCAAAAAAAAGGTATGTATGTCAGTATATCGCAGGGTACTTGATAAATTCCGTTTTTCATGAAAATCCTAAGATTACAGAGATATGTACAGATACGGAAAAATGTTATATAATACAAGCTAATAAAAAAATATGTACCATTGGAATAAAAAAGGGAGGGAAAGAACTCATTGAGCATCTAAAAAATCTTCCACATCGTTATCAAAGGGAATAGTGCCTAAAACATTGACAGCAAAGCCACGGTCGGTGAATATTAGAAAGTACCTAATCTAAGGGAAAAATTCGTGGGCAAAATCAATCTGCCCAGCCTTTTCCGAACTGTATGTTTTTTGTTTTGAATAATTTCGTAATCAAAGAAACGTATATGATAAGAAAGAGATCTTCAAGGGCAATCTAATGATATACATAACACTGCATTTAAACGAACGGTTCGAGAACGCAAAAAGATTAAGGCTTTCGAACCGATCAACGCTGGCTGGCGCCAGTACGATTGGTTTACTTATTTATTTCCTGAACCCGACGAACAGAAAATGTTACCATCCCTTTACGTAGACGTATTCACGTAACAAACCCACACGGCTGTCTCCACGATATAGTTACAATCTTGTAATAAGTCTTAATTTTGTATTAACAACAAATAAGCTTTTGTCAAAATTGAATTTATTGTTCATACAAAATTAAGACTTATTACAACTGACCAAGGTTGTTATTATTTTATATATGTTTCCGCATAATTGTGAAACACACTGGTCACTTGTTTAGTCTATTCCGTGGATGGGTAATCTAAGGGACATTTTATTACATCTTTCTTCTGGTTAGTCAGATCATGGCTCGAATGCAGCTGTTAACAAATCAGCCCATCGATCACTGTATAACGTTCATACCAGCTAAAGAGTGTTTAAGTATATTGAACATCGTTGTTCGCAATTAACCTAAATTGAGGCTACTGATAATAGCTCGCATGATTACGAATTTGATTTTCAGTGTCAAGTACCTAATCAAGGCATTTTCAAAAAACCTAGGATTTTAGATAAAAAATGACCCAATTATTTCTGCGACATACACATAATTTATCATTTCGGGTTTTCTGATACATTAAAGCAATCTGTGTTTTTCACTTTTTTTTTGTTGGTGGGCACACGTTTGACCACTATCTCACCTGAAGGTAAGCGATGATGTGGTCGAAGATGAAACACGCTTGTCTAGAAGTAACCCATTCACTCTTGACCTAAAGACTCCCAGGTCGTAGTTATCAGGAAACACAGATTCCGGCAGAGAATTTCACTCCCTAGCTGTACGCACATGGGATCTTCACTATGTACCGGTGGCATATCGCCGTACGTCTTGTGGTCCGATGATGGAACGGGCTTGGCGGAATCAAATTATGCAATTCCGTCGCACACTCCTCAAAATGTAACCGATAGAAATCCGACAGGCTAGCAACTCGGCGTGAGTTGAAGCTCCAAAGTCTTGATCATGGGACTTTGGAGCTTCAACTCAACGAGCCTATCATTGCCGATGATCCTCTTGGCTCGTTTCTCAATTGTCTCAAGGGTATTACGCAAGTATCTGGCAGATCCGTCCCAAAGATGAGAGCAGTAGGTACTCCATTCCCGATCAAACTTGTGCTTGATAAAGTTTGAGCAGATCGTTATATGCAGCAAAAACAATGTTGCCGAGAGCTCCGACCCCTGAGGAACACCGGCATTGTTGCACGTTGATAATAAAAGTGCGGTCGGTAGTCATCAAGAGCGCAGAGAAATTCATCGTAGAGTTTATCTGGACGTTCGCACTGAAAGGCAGCTGCAATGCATTCGACTGCAGTCCGGCAGGCAAACCGCAAATTATACAGGAGTTGGTTACACTGCCCGACAGCTTGCATCTGAAGCACTTCGCAACCTTTTCCTGGTACTACTTGGTCATGCTTTCAGAGAGCAATTTTCTTCGAATGAGCATCTCTTCTAAAATATCTGCATAATTCCGATGATTCGGGAAGGCGCGTCGCAGCATTTGTTGCCACTGTTCCCATGAAAAATCATACTCTTCGAGACGGTTGTATCATTTTCTTGCCTGGCCCCGCAGTTTGTCCTGTAAATGGAAAGATTTTGTTTTTTATCCCATCCGTAGATTTCTCTCAGTTGTTCTATCTTTTTCACCCATGCTGTTATCATGCACACCTTGCTATCAGGGTCAAACTCCGTAATCAAGGCTGCCGCGCGCTGCTGTTTCAATTGTATTGGGGTAGGAACTTCGTTTTGCAGGTCTTTTTTTTTCATTGTGCAGGGAAATTCTGCCGCTCTGGTTGGAGCGGGGGGCGTGTCAGACTCTTACTGACTTAAACCCACCCCTGTTTCTTCCCTGCGATATTGATAGCGGTCGCTACGTCCTAACGATTGGTCACTACATCCTTTTTAATTGTTACAAGCGGTAAAAATTTAAATTTAAAAAAAAATATATCAGTTTTCATGACAAATAGTGCTTGCAAGTTAAAATATACGCCGTCTCTGTATATATTTCAAGAAAATCAATTATTTATCCGACGTAGCGACCGATCGTTAGAACGTGGCGACCGATCGTTAGGACGTAGCGATCGCTAGCAATGTCGAGACTGCAGGCCTTGAGTGCCCAGGGGCGCGGTAACTCTGTTTCGAATTTATCCACGACCCCTGGGCAATCATTTTGCAGGTCTTGAAATGCTTTTTCTACCTCACAGTCTTAAATTTTTTTACGGCAGGCGGTGACTTCTCTTCCGCGTTGCGTGAAGGCACTTCATCACCGCCAAAATCTTCTTCAGAATCAGAACATTCAACTTCTTCACATGAGATGCGTCTTTTAATGTTGCGTGAATCCCACTTCTGAATTATAACTTTCAGGTAGGCGCGGACATAATTAAAAATAAACAATATAAACGCAAACATTTATATTTCCTTGGTTTTAGATATTATAATCAAAATCATGCGGACGCAACACGCTTTTTTTTATCAAGGCTGGCTGGCTGGCTGGCTTGACAGCAACTGTTACTCCCTCCCACTTAGGCCTCCGTAGTCGGATGACGTCATGGCGATGGCAGCATCTTTAGCAGGCGTTATAACTGTTAATTAAATATTCTCTTTCCAGAGCAACTCAATTTGATTTTTGTTTCGCGGTTCTAAGGAAACGAGACCTGTTTATAAAGTTACATTATATGAATATAAAAAAAAAAATAAATTATTTAACAGCACACCACTCGCAGTTGCTCTTGCTATTACGAGACCGACGGAGCAGATAAAAACATATCATATTATACTGTGCATTACTGCACAGTTGAATAATCCTACAATCACACAATGATGATGTCAGTTGTGCAATAACTTATGTAAGTTTTGTTTAATGACAGATGATGATAGACCATTCATCATCATCATCATTTCAGCCAAAAGACGTCCACTGCTGGCCATAGGCCTCCCCCAAGTGTCGCCACAATGACCGTTCCTGTGCGTCTCGCATCCATCGGCTACCCGCGACCTTCACGTGGTCATCGGCCCACCTTATTGGAGGCCTTCCTTCCTTTGTCTTGCGGTACGCGGTCGCCACTTCAGAACTCTTCGGCCACATTGACCGTCTGTTCTGCGAGCAATGTGTGAGGGGCGCGGTAACTCTCGTTTCGAATTTATCCACGTCCCCTGGGCAGAGCAATGTGCCCTGCTAGACCATTAGATAGACCATTAGGTAAATGAAACCATCTTAGTTTACACTCTCGCAAGATTTATTACAATATTACACAGTTTCGCAATTATCCGTTGCTATATATATAAATAAATACAGCATTTCACAGTTATCACACACATTATTTTTACACGTACCTACAGGTTTATTTATCATCTAAATACCTTCCTATGGTACGAGTATTTTCCTTAGCTTCTTAATATTATTTTTACATGTAGGTACTATTTCACCACACCTCATAACGCTAAGACAATCTCGGGTTTTTTCACATTTTATGAATCAACAAACGTACCTATTTTAACTACCAAGCTTAACTCACAAAAAACAAACACGTCGAAAATGCTTCCTACTTTTTATTTTCTGAATTTGGCTCAACAATCTCGTCAAACATTAACCGGAATAACAGACTCTTGTCCTGGGTATAAAAATTATTGAACATTCATTTTTTTGCTTTACCAAACCAATAAAAATGGCAAAGATAAAACGCATCAAAGTCCAGGAATGGGGGCTTGTTACGTCCGCGTCAGTAAAGATTAAAAAGTGTATTGAACACCATACGAGACATGCGTCAAGTGAAATTTCAACGCACTGTATCGTCCTCATTTTTGGTTTACGTGACCACAAAAATATGTGTCCAATGTTTTTTGGTAATCCAACTGACGGACTATTTAGATTTTTTTAGGACAAGAGCCAATTCCAATAATGTAACTTTAAGGAATGCATATATCTATTACGGAATGTTCGTAGCTATTTTTTGCGCAAAATATTGCTGCCATAATTCTCTATTACTCCTCACTAAAGGAAGAAATATGTCAATTGCTATTTGTTGCAATTTGGACATTACTGCTCTTATTGTGAATGTAATGCTCATAATGTCCCAAATGAAAGAAGACAACACTATGACATCACTCAAGAGGAACAACAACGTGGCTATGTAGAAGCGACGCCAATTGTTCGTCGATGTAGTTGCTTTCGGTTTGAAACAATTAAAAAGAGCAAACAGAACAGCACCATATAAACAACAGTTAATCATTAAAGGCGACACTATTATAAAAACTTCCACAGCAAAAGCGACATATTCCATAGTAGAACCGGATGAATAGACGTGTAAATGTCTCTCATTGAAGTATGTGAATACATAATATATCAGAAAAGTTAAAAAAGGTACACCCCAAGCAAACAAACAACACTTTAAGTACTTTCTTTTCACATGTCCTCGAAAAACTTTCACAATATCCACGTAGAATATATAACATATCACCAACATCCAATAGTTCTGCACTGCTGAGAAGTATGTACAAATATATCGGCATATATCGAAGATATCTCTGTCATCAATCACAATAATTTGCATAACACCGGGTATGATGAGCGAGACTGTTGTTAGTCGCAGTAAACTGGATATGATGGCGTTGATGTAGACAAAGTTTCTGAAGTGTCGGAACTTTTTAATGAGGCACCATGACGTCACTCCGTAGATGAATGCGGCGAGGGTCAGCACCAGCACAAGATACTCCACAAGGATAGACACTAGATCCGGTCGGAAGGCTGTCGTGTTTGATACGGGAATTTTGCTGTAATGAACATCACTGTCCGACATTGTGAGATTTTCGTCAAACGCTTCAGATCGTAACACGACCACACCGTCTCTGCGATACAGTCGCAAATGGAGGCTTGTGACTAATAGATACTTTATATATACGAATCACAGGAAAACACACCTTATAACTTAGCAAGAGGAATAATCTAGCACGTTACTGTTTTTTTGTACTTGAATAAGTACCTAATTCCATGTATACAGTTTTACAACTTTATAATGTTATTTGAAAACATACTCGTATTACCCGTCCAACATTGATAGCACACTTAGCTAGAAGCAACATTGCACTCAATATTCCTACCGTGTAGCCAGCATCTAAGATTTATAAGTAGGACGTATATTCTCGTGTCTGCAAACATTAAGAACCTATAAAAGTCCTTGGCAATAATCCAAAGGAGGCAAATGAAGCAATTCTGTTTATTGCAAGTCATTGAATACTGATTTTTGAAAATAATTTGTATAGCTGAAACTATAAAGAATCGACAAATGTGAAAAATAAAGTATGAAAACGTGTTCTAAGTACTCTAAAAGAAATGTAAACGTTAACGTAATCGTTAGCGGTAAACGTTAAAATTTGTTTAACCTATGTATTTACCAATAATTTTGTAGTTTGTGTCTTTAAGACCTACTTAGAATTAAACTAGACTTGAGAACCTTTTTTTTTGATACCCCTGAGTCACTACGTGAAACGTTCTAAATACCACAATATACCTAAACAATCACCTCATCCCCACAGAATTTTAGCGCCGTTACCTATTTACCTATTTTATCGTTGTATTTTACTGTTCTATCTGTTTGTAAATACTAATTATTAACTAGTTATCTTAGTACGAGCGATGTTTTACGATACCTAGATAAGTATAAGATAACTTAGTAAATCCTTCTTAAAAATAAGTAAATAATATATTATTCGATGTTTCGTATGGCAATATTATCATTTTCAACGAACGGTCAGAGTTTCAATGTGTATTGAGCCTCTGACATGTTTAGTTATTCGTAAAACTTGATTTTTTGAGGCTTTTTTAGATATTAAACACAATTACACTCGATTTTAATTCTAGTTAAATAAACAATTCACGTAAAATACATCGCACCATTTTTTGACACTGACATTTGACAGACGACATTTCAACAATTTATTATAATTTTACTCTATGATTACGTGCAGGGTGAGGAAGAGGAGCTCGTGGCTAAAGTAATAACAGCCGCACGGGTCAATCCATTAGGTTAAGCTACGCTTGCCGGGGTTGGTCCATGGATGGGTGACCATCTTTACATACCGAGACTCCTCCGTGCCTCGGAAAGCACGTTAAACCGTTGGTCCCGGCTGTAAATCGTGGATCTTTGACAGTCGTTACGAGTCGTCAGAAGCCCGAATGTCTGACAACCAGTCTTACCAAGGGGTATCGTATTACCCAGTAACTGGGTTGTGGAGGTCAGATAGGCAGTCGCTCCTTGTAAAATACTGGTATTCAGCTGCATCCAGTTAGACGGGAAGCCAACCCCAAGATAGTTAGGAAAAGGCTAGATGATGATTACGTGCAAGGTGCCCAGTAAAGAAAAGACGCGGAATTTAATACAGTGCCATCTTTTTATTACTTCTCAAGGCTCAATCAACGCGACCACAGCAAAAAAATTATTTACAGTGAATAAACCGCACTGGGAACAGCGTTTGCCATAACGCTTAAGAGCATTATTTTTCTGGCAAACATGGTTGCCAGCACGTGCAAGTGGAACACGTATTTTTTTTTATTGGTTAGCTTCAGTAGTTTACTAGATATTAAGCTTTAATTTGGAACAGGCGCGGGGCGCTTCATCGGGAAACCTTGCCGTGCGCGCGCAGGACGTCTCATGCATGTTTAAGGCTCCTGGATAAACGGTCCAGCAAACTGAATCGGCAGCAAAACATGAAAAGTAATTGCAAGAAAAGAGTTAAAGGTTCAGTGTCTTTCTTTCCTGGGAAATGGAATTATACAATGTATAATTATAAGCCGCTATTTGTATTGACATATTATATTATAATTAATATTTTTTTTTTAAATTATTTTTTTTTAATTCTGGAATCTGATTTTATTGGTATGTATATTATTTTATTTGACACTAGCGACCCGCCCCGACTTTGCATGGGTGCAATTTTGTTTATTTGATTTCCTAAAAATTTCTTTCCTACAAACCTTGTCCTGACAAACAAAAACACAACAAAAAACTTTTTAACAAAAAAATTAACCGACAAAAAAGAACTAAAAAGCTAAAAATAAATAAACCTTTTAAGTCTTGAGTATTGAGCTTATTTACCTACATAATATATCAAATTTTATATATACTAATTTTGAGTCGGCGCCAAACAACAATCTGATTATTAAATATCTAAATTTTATAAGCGAAGAAGGCTGTAAGTAGGTAATTAATCATTTTATTAATTGGCGCCGACTCAAAATTAGTTTATATAAAATTTGATATATTATGTAGGTAAATAAGCTCAATACTCAAGACTTAAAAATTTATTTATTTTTAGCTTTTTAGTTCTTTTTTGTCGGTTAATTTTTTTGTTAAAAAATTTTTTATTTTATGATTTTTTGTGGCTCGCATCATCTTTTAACACTCTGAGGCTAATTTATAATCCTTCATCATTTCTCTTGCCACTGAGCTAATGATGTGACCTTCCATGAAGTTCCCAGGATATTGACCAGTTGAGGTTACCTCCAATAATAATTGTAAAGACGTCTTTTCTTCAGAGCATTTTAAGTGGTATTTGTCACTAAAACCAGTTTTTATATCTCACTTCTATTGCTTAGGAAAGGTATGGTTTCGATCATCAGCTCAGTTTCATGATGTGATGATTCCTATATGCAAATACCTGATTAAGTTATGAAAAGTAAACAGAAACAATATTCGTGTCTAATTTTCGAGGTTTTCTCTCAATTTTATCATGATTCCATTATCAGATCCTTATTTCCTGGACATGGGACTACCCTTGAGGTATACCCTATCTAACAAAAAAATAATAATCAAAATTGATTCATAAATAACGCAGTGAGGGCCGAACATACATACAAAAACGCTAAACGTGCCCACAATTTTTGAGGTTTTCTCTCAATTTTACCATGATTCCATTATCAGATCCAGATTTCCTTGGCATGGGACCACGCTTGAGGTATAGCCTATCTAACAAAAAAAAAGAATCATCAAAATCGGTTCATAAATGACGGAGTGAGGGCTGAACATACACAAAAAAAAACATATACGGTCGAGTTGAGAACCTCCTCCTTTTTTTTCGTCGGTTAAAAAAGAATTATCAAATTTGGTGTAGTCGTTCGGAAGTAATGCGCGTACATACATTTCGGAGACTAATTTTTAGGGTTCCGTACCTACCCAAAGGGTAACCCTATTACTAAGACTCCGCTGTCCGTCCGTCTGTCTGTCTGTCCGTTTGTCACCAGGCTGTATCTCATGAACGGTGATAGACAGTTGAAATTTTCCCAGATGATGTATTTCTGTTGCCGCTCTAACAACAAATACTAAAAAACAGAATAAAATAAATTAAAATAAAATAAATTCTGATACGGTATTTCTCGATTATTTGTTCGATTGCGTGGATATGATCTATCGTAGAATATCCACGTCTAAAACCAGCTTGCTCTATTGGTTGGTGTTGTTCCATATTCTTACTAATCCTTTTTTCGATAATCGATGAAAAAAGATTTCAGAGTGTGGGCAGCAAACTGATAGGGCGATAATTGCCTATATCTGTTGGATCACTTTTTTTTAGAGCAGATTCATGTTTGACTCTGACCATTTAAAGGATGTGATACCTGAATCCAATTTAGAGTTAAAGAGACGTGCCAGAGGACGTGCTAGATAGTTACAACTTATTTTTATTGTCTCGTTAGTAATTCCATCAGAACCTGGGCATTTTTCTACTTTCAATATTTTTATTTTTTTTATAATTTCTAGCCCATCTTTCGTTTTTATCTCTTTTCATGTTTGTCAATTTCTTGAACGATTTGCGTATTTTATGCGGCTTATCGGCTATGATCGGTGGGAAAATTAACATTTAAAACTTGCATGTTTAGAACATTTTTATCTAGATTTGTTAATATGGTAATGAATTTCATTTTTTGTAACTCCGTCTGGGGATTTCCAGGTCCATCTTTGGCTTTTGGGTTTTTTGAAGAAAGTGTTCATAATACTAAATTTGTTTTCGTTTGCGAAGTCGCTGGTCTCTACTATTTCTCACGTCGTATCCATGGCTTTTCATTATCAAGCTTTTCTTCTGGTCTAGGTTGCCTAATCTTTGAGTTGAAGACGCCGATGACTATTATATTATGTTCTTACCAGAGTTTCTTAAGGTTTTGCTAATAGTATTATAGAAGTTGGTGAAGCGACAATTGCCTTTTTTAATATTCAATACGAATAAAATAGCAAATAAATTAAAATAATATTTTTCTTTAGCTTATTCGTTGTAGAAATAGACTAATAGAGGAGTATGGAAGAAAAAGACATGTTGCGCCGACCCCAAATAAATTGGGATAAGGGCAGGAGAATGATGATTCGTTGTAGAAAAAGGTGACATAATTGAGTGATATGATATGATGAATTCTTACATCTATGTCAATAATCTATGACGCTCAAAAGTTACCGATTGTCATTGATTCGTGCGCCAGATGGCGTTAGCGGTTCTCTTCCGCCTGACTTGACAGCTGAATTTTGCCACCGAGTTACGCGTGTGCGACAACCGCAGTGAAAATTTCTTTGTATTGTGAATAACTTGAAGGTTCTCGTAAAATAAATAATGGACCTGCATTTGTGGAACATTGTGGACTTATAGTGCAGTGTTGATTTTTTGGAGTTCAAACATTCAATGTGTGGATTTATCAAGATCAGCTTAACGCCAGCCGGCTGTAGAACTTCTGGAACATTGGCAGCGAAGGGGTGGACTTGATGATACTGGGCTTTTCCAATGAGACTCCAAGTAGATCTTAACGGATATATTTTCATGACCTTTACAAAAATAGTTATAGTGCCTAAAAAAATACTTTTGAATAATTTATATAATGACCGGTGTCGCTGTCATCGACTGACTGGTCGAACATGGAACGGTGGGCTGCGGCCCGCACCGCGCCGCTCATGCCGCTGCTACTGCTGGCTGCGCGTCGCCTCTCGCGCCGTGCCGTATGCTTGTGTGCGTATTTGTGCACGCACACATGCAAGGCGTCAACAAGTTGCCCCCCTCGGCAAGGGACTCTGGTTTGCAGAATCTTCAGGTCGATCTTCAGCTGGCAGCAAGCACAGTCGATTGAAGGCACGTCGAAGAGTGCCCGATGTAGTCTTCACGTCTGCTACCCTGGTCACACCGTTGGAGCCTGGATACACGCTGGTTATTCGCCCGAGCAGCCATCTGTTTGGTGGCAGTCGATCATCCTTGACTAGCACCATCTCTCCAAGTCGTAGGTCTCTTCCCCCTCTGCACCATTTCTGTCTTTTTTGCAGCTCTGTAATGTATTCTTTATAAAATCTATCCCAGAAATGGGTCTTCAACTGTTGAGTTCTCATATATCGTGAGAAAGTGCTCAACCTTGCAGTGTCTTGTGCCTGAGGAGAGGGTAAAACAGTTAATGTTCGTCCAAGGAGGAAATATGACGGTGTGAGGGCTACTAGGTCTGAAGGATCAGAAGATAAAGGAGTTAGAGGCCTTGAGTTCAAGATAGCCTCTACCTGGGTAAGTACTGTGTTCATTTCCTCGTAAGTGAGGTTTGCTAGAGCAAGTATGCGTTTCAAATGATGTTTAACTGACTTCACGGCACCCTCAGCTAAACCATTAAAGTGTGGGCTATAGGCTGGTGAGAATTTAAAATTTATTGATAAATTTGAAGCGTGTGCACTTAAATAGTTTGCATTCAACCTTAAAAACCTAGCCAGTTCATTACATGCTCCTACAAAACATGTACCATTGTCCGAGAAGATATTGACAGGTTTTTCTCTGCGGGCAATAAATCTGTTAAGAGCAGAAATAAAGGTTTTGGAGCTGAGATCTGTCACAAGCTCTATGTGCACTGCTCTAACAGCCAAGCACACGAAAATGCAAATATATGCCTTAAATAAATTACTACCTCTACCTTTTCGGTTCAAAATCAACACTGGTCCTGCATAATTTACTGCTGTGTTTATAAATGTATAATCAGCATGTAAGCGCTGCTCAAGAAGGTTGCCCATTATTGGTTGTGTGAATCTGCCTGAAAAACGACAACATATAACACAGCCATGTACTGTTTCTATAGAAAGATTTCTACCATTTAATGCCCAAAATTTATGACGAATGTTTGACAACAGTAATTGTGGACCAGCATGCATGAGTAATTTGTGAGAATATTTAAAAATAAGTACTGTAATGTGGTTAGATGCATGTAGCAATATAGGATGTTTAGTATCGTATCTGTAATGTGAGTTAGAGAGCCTTCCTCCAACTCTAATGAGAACATCAGAATGTAAAAATGGATTCAAGTTAGTTAATTTGTTTTTTAATGGCAACTGTTGCTTGTTTTTTAATAATCTATACTCCTGATGAAATGATTCATGTTGTGAAATTCTACATAATGTAATTAAAGACTGATTAAGTTCATGTAAAGTTAGAAACCCTATACATTTGTTTCGTGAATCACGACAATTATATAAAAATCTCAATATATAGGCTGTAATGTGCTGTAGCTTGCTAAAATCCGAAAATCGGCTCACGAATTCGACTGATTGTTGCTCTGAGACATTTAAATCACTTTGAACCTTAAATTCTGGCAAGTCATCTTCCTTAACATTTGTTGGTGGGCCAGGCCACTTAGACTCTGGTTCTGTTAAAAATGCAGGTCCTGACCACCACAAACTATTAGATTCCAGATGGCGAGCATCTGCTCCTTGCGACCCTATGTCAGCAGGGTTCGACCTTGTAGGTACATATCGCCAAGTACCTAGTTCTGTAAGAGACTTCAGTTCATGAATTCTGTTATAAACAAATGGTTTTAATATGTTGGTCTTGCAAGTATTAATCCAAGCTAATACAATGGTTGAGTCACACCAGTAAGTACAACTGTGAATTCCCACTAACGAAGATTTTACCTTATCAGCTAAACGAGCTGCTGTTAGAGCTCCACTCAATTCCAACAGTGGCACTGTCATTGGTTTCAGTGGAGCTACACGGCTCTTTGCAGTCACCAACTTCACTGTCACTTCATTATTTTGAGACACAGACCGTAGATAAATACAAGCACTGTAAGCTTGTGTGGATGCGTCGCTAAAGGCATGAAGTTCGCAAATAACAGGAAAGTCACAGGTGGCATTTATTTTTTTTTATTTTCCTAATATCACCTAATGAGTTAATAAAGTTACACCAAGCTGCTTGAATCTCACTTGAAACAATTTCATCCATGTTATTTTTAATGACCATAATTTTTGTAGAATAATTTTAGCTTGCAATATGCAAGGGTTAATGAGTCCAAGCGGATCAAATATTTGAGCCATGGTAGACAAGATTGTGCGTTTTGTAATGTGTTCATGTTGCTTAATGTTTTCTGAAAATAACAACACATCTTTTTTACAACTCCAAAGTAGTCCCAATGTTTTTGAATACTCATGGTTACTTAAATTAAGTAATTCATCTTTGCTATTTTCACCTATGAGTTGTTGTATAATGCATGAATTATTTGAATTCCATTTTCTTAAAGAAAGTTGTCCGCTTTTAAGTTGGTTAATGATGCCTCTGCAGATGTCTACCAGCTTTGACATATCATTGTTCCCATAAATAAAATCATCAACATAAAATCCTTTAATGATGCATCTGAAATTGACTTATCAGTGCATTCTTTTCCCAGCTGAACTAAACATCCTGTTGCAAGATATGGTGCAGATGCGGTTCCATAAGTAACAGTGTTGAGTTTGTACTGTTTAAGTTGTTCGTCAGGTTCGAAATGCCATAGTATCTGTTGTAACATGTGTTGACTTATAATTACCTTTACCATTCTATATATTTTTTCAACATCCGCAGTAACAACATGTTTGAACTGTCGGAATCTAATTAATATACTAAATAAGTACTAAGTAAATGTTGTTAAACGATAACCCAGATGTTACTGCAGATGCATCAAAAACAACTCTTAATTTAGTTGTTAAACTTGTTTCACGTAACACTCCATGATGTGGCATAATTTATGTGTATTCATCCATATCTGGAGTTTATTTATTTTCAGTAGTGTATTTTCAGACATGTGACCTAACAATATATATTCCATAATGAATTCAGCATATTGCTTTTTGAACAAAGGGTCACGCTTGAATCTACGTTCTAACGATATGAACCTAGACAGTGCTTATTCATATGAACTACCCAACCTTTTAGGAGATTCTTTTAATGGAATTGTTACAATGAATCAACCATCATTTTCACGAGTAGTGGTTTGTATGAAATTACTTTCACATTCTTGTTCCTCTTTGGATACAGGTTTGTGCACTATGACTGTTTCAAGCTCAAAGAATTTGGTTAATTGACCTAAAAGTTGTTCATTATAATGTGTACTTGAATGACTGCAGTGGACTGTATCAATGCTATATTGTAATGAGTGTGTGGGCCCAGATATAAACCATCCAAACTTTGTTTCACTTAATGTGGGCTTATTTCTACCTAATGGAATTTTGTTGTTTAACAATACACTCCAAAATAAGTCCGCTGCAAGCAACATGTCTACTTGTGACGGTGTGTGAAATAAAGGATCCGCTAATGTAATATTTTGGGGTATATCTAGCCCTTTATGGTTGACTTGTTTGCAAGGTAACGCTTGAGTAATGTGTGGGACCACAAAACAATGTATACTCTCAGAATATGAATTAAAAAAAAGTGTTGATATAATGACATCACATCTTTTTAATATGCAACTAGATTGATGATTTAACCCTTCAACTAATGTCGAGGTTGAACGGGTTGGTAATTTGAGTTTGTCACATAGGCTATTTGCAATTAAACTTAATGTGCTACCATTATCTAATAATGCACGGACTCTGTGTTTGCAACCACTGTGATCAGTAACATTAATGGTAGCCGTTGACAGCAATATAATGCATTGAGGATTATGAGTGGCTGACAGAACCACATTCTCTTGTGAGCTTGTTGACAAGTGTGTGTTTGACTGTGCTGTGCAGAGTACTACACTACCTGCATTAGAAGTAGGCTGTGAAGTAGGTGGTGAATCAGAACTACCATTGTTTGTATCCTGTGTACTGGATGGCAGTGATGGCACACTTAAATGCAACAAGGTATTATGTCGTTTATGACAGTGGCTGCAGCCACCCATCCTGCCCTTAAATGCTTTATGACCATTACGCAAGCAGTTAAGGCACAGGTTAAGGGATCCTGCCTTCTGAATACGAGCTTCAATGGAAAGCGACTTAAAACTTGAGCACTGATAAATGGCATGGATACCCTTGCATAATGGACAACTATACGGTTTGTTATTGATTGAAGACTCAGAGTTGACAGTAAATGTCTTTTGCTTATGTGTACAGTCACCTTGTTTGTGTGTACTGCCACTATGTTTTCCATTTGAACCATTGTTATGAACTTCCACAATGGTTTCTAATAAATCTGCTCGATTCTTAAGAAATTTGTTAAAATCAGCAAGTGTGGCTAAGTCATCTAATGCATTACGGTAAGTTTCCCATTCCCTACTTGTCACTGAATCCAATTTACTTGAGACTATGTGTATAATGAGCACATCCCAATCATCTGTGGGCAACTTAAGTGTTTTCAAAGCTCTTATGTTACGATTGACTGTATCAATGATGTTGTGCAGAACTTTAAAGGATTCTTGCTTTCCATGTTCAATATTAATGATAGCTTGAACATGATTGTAAACTAGAAGCCGTCTGTTTATAGCGGTCACATAGTAGCTGCCATTCAACATCATAATTCTCATCAGAGAAATCAAGAGATCTTATTATTAAAGCAACACTATCCTTTAAAGCAGCTCGCAAATAATGGAATGTACTAATTCTCGGAATAGTGTCATTTAAATGTATTAATGAGACATATATGTGTCATGGAACTCAAGCCAGTTGTGATATTGACCCGAAAAGGTAGGTAAATGTATTGCAGGAAGTTTTAAGTTTTATACCACCTTTATTTCCACAAACAGTACTAGCACCTGTAACCGATCCAGTGCCCGCAGAGGCCTGCCTGCTCAACAGCTCCTGGGCAACAGTAATCGCAGCTTAGTACTGGGTCTCGTAGGTTTCGCGTTCCTTATACTGGTCCTCTGGAATATCAGATACATTCTCTATGTCACTCTGTATACTATCATATTCAGGGTAAAACTACTCAATTTTTGTTAACCTTATTTTTAATTCACTAATTTGTAAGGTACTTAAAGAATCACAAATTGTTACTATTTATAAATACGTTATTTAAATTGAGTTAATTTAGCCTTATAGGTTCTACGTTTCTTAAGTAATGATTTGTAATCCATGATAACGAACCACCTAGTAAAATTAAAGTTCAAGACACGCTACGAAAATCTTTAAAGTAAAATGTGCAAGGTTATACTTAAATTTTATCTGCAAGGAAGCAGCGAGGGTGCGCGTGAAACAAAGGCAAACACCAAGCAAAGCAAGCGAGTGCACTGCGCTCGCAAGAGCCCCACGAGCCCCACGGCACGCAAATCTGCCACGTGGCTAGCCCAACTGCCCAAGTTGCCCAGCCCAGGCAATAGCGAACGACCACGTTCTTCTCGCAATATAGGTACTGAGCTGTGAACACGAAATAATAAATATGTCGCCGCGAAGATTAATTGGCCACTAATTAAGCTGATTCTGTTACCTTTGTTGATTGATTCACTATAAAATAATTACCTTAAGTTTCATTACAAATCACAAATGTTTAATCAGTACCAATATTTAGAGAAGTTTTATGTTTGTAATAATTAAAATAACCTCAGATTTGGTTGGTAGTGGTTATGACAGTTGATGTCAAGACCATGACTAACTAAATCTAATAATGCGTCTAAAATTGAATTCTAATTATTTTTAAATAACTTGAATTTTTGGAAAATTGTTTTGTAAATGGTAATACCTAAAATTTACTGTGTTAGCAGTGTTTAAACGTCATCTGTCTATTTGACGTTATAGTGCTTTGTGATTCACGTTCGCCTCTGGTGGGGTGAAAAAGTCTATAAAAGGCGCAACTTGAGTGCGGAGCTCACTTTGCTGCTGATTTTTGGGAAGGAAACATTGTGAGTAAAATCTATGTCTGTTTGATTAAACAAATTATTACTTTGAATGTTTTACTTGTTTTTATTTTCTAAATTCCTTAAGTTTGCCTTATAGTTCAAATAAAATCCGTTGTAGCTATAGCAGAACCGATGACAGAATAAGGTCAGCGGTTCTGCGTATTTTTAAAAAATAACCGCCCTGTCTCATCTTCGACATCAGAAGTGGGATACTTACCAACTCTTTCTGTCCGTTTTATTTTATTTTTCAGACTCCATCTACCCACATTGACCAAATTATCCTGCGTGTTACGATGGATACACCAGACCCGAACGGATTAACAGCACCGAGCGTACCAACGTGCACCGTGTCCGGACCAGACGCCGGCGATGGTGGACCAACTACATCTGCCAACGTGGCGCCGCCGCCTCTTCAACAACAGGGCGGTAACGTACCTCCTGAATTTTACTTACATATGATAACGATGATGCAAAATATGAGTGAAAGGCTGTCGAAGCAGCGCGATAAAGTTAAAATTACTGATGTTTTTTTGCCTTCGTATGACCCGGATGGTAACGTCGGAGTTCGCGAGTGGTGTAATCACATTTCTTTGGCTAAGACTAATTATGAGCTCAGTGATTATGATATCCGCATGAAAGTAACTAGCTTACTAAAAGGTCGGGCTAAGATGTGGGCTGATAACTGGCTCGTCACAACGTCCACGTGGGACGAACTGCGTCAAAATATCATTACTACATTTGAACCCGAAAATCGCTATTCGAAGGATGTACTAAGGTTTAAGGAACACAATTACGACCCTACCAAAGATATTGCCGAGTTTCTATCACGATCGTGGATTTTGTGGAGACGGGTTACTAGAGATAAACTTGACGATAATGACGCGGTGGAAGCGGTGATAGGAACAATTAGTGACGAACGCCTTCGGATTGAACTTATGAATGCCAGAGCTACCTCAGTGCCAGAGTTAATTTCCGTTGCCTCATCTATTCGTGTAAAGCGTCCTAATCATCAAAATAGCAACCAACCACCATCCAAACGTTTAAAATACTCTATTGATAATCGAAACGTCCCTCATTGTAGCTTTTGTAAGAAGCCAGGGCATGCTTCTAGTGATTGTCGTTTTAAAAATATCCCAGTAGCTGTAGAAAAACAAACAACTGAGAAAACCTCTAGTGTTTCAGCGACGTCGTTACCTAAACAGACTGACAATAGATTTTGTTCGTTTTGCTCAAAATCTGGTCATACATTTGATACGTGTTACCGTCGAGAAAAACAGATTACCTCTAATGTAAATTCATTAATAAAAAATAAAAAGAATTTGAATACTATGCGTATGCGGGTAGGTCATATAATTATTGATACGGTGTTCGATAGTGGCGCGGAGTGCTCTGTGATGTGCGAATCTATTGCAAATAAGTTACCCGGGAAACGACGACATGTAGTTAATTATTTACGAGGAATAGGCCCGTTTCCTGTGGTTTCCACGAGTATATTAACAACAGTGTGTGTCATAGATAATATAAACGTAGAGATTGAATTTCATATCTTGTCCGATTACGAAATGACGTCAGATGTGTTGATAGGTGCGAATCTTTTAAGTAAAACTGGATTAACTGTAATTGTAACTGAAAATAGCGCGACCTTGTGCTCCCAACCTCGCGTTATGCACATGCGATCGACAGCCGGTATATTTGACAATATAAACCATGACTTGAGCAATACATCGGAGGTTGACCAACTCCTAACTCTTCTCAATAAATATTCTGCCATTTTCACGCGGGGTTTTTCACAAACTCGTGTCAATACAGGTCAATTAGAGATTCGTTTAAAAAATCCAAACAAGTTTGTGGAACGAAGACCTTATAGGTTAAGCCCAGTTGAGCGTGAAAAGGTTAAAGAAATTGTTAAAGAGTTACTAGATAATGACATTGTGCAAGAAAGCAAGTCCCCATATCCGAGCCCAATTATTTTGGTAAAAAAGAAAAACGGTGACGACCGCATGTGCGTAGACTACCGCGAGCTTAATTCAAACACTGTTCGTGATCATTACCCCCTTCCTTTAATCGCAGACCAAATTGATCAATTGGCTGGTGGTCAGTACTACACAACCCTTGATATGGCATCAGGATTCCATCAGATCCCCGTTGCTGCTGATTCTATAGAGAAAACAGCCTTTGTCACTCCAGATGGTCTATTCGAGTACAAAACCATGCCATTCGGGTTGTGTAACGCACCTTCAGTGTATCAGAGGTGCATTAACCGTGCTTTAGGTCCTCTTTTGAATCCAGGTAGTGCAGACAAAGCCCATAATGATAGCGTAGCTCAGGTTTATATTGATGACGTCATCAGTAAATGCCGTGATTTTTCATCTGGTCTTGGATACCTGGAAAGAATCTTTATAGCATTACGTGAGTCAGGCTTTTCGGTTAACATTGATAAGTGTCTGTTCTTCAAACAGTCCATCGAATATCTGGGTAATATGATAGAAAATGGTCAAGTTCGTCCCAGTCCCAAAAAGGTCGAAGCCTTACTGAAAGCTCCAGTACCGACTAATGTTAAACAAGTTCGCCAATTTAACGGTCTTGCAGGATATTTCCGTCGCTTCATACCCGATTTCGCTCGAACTATGGCTCCCCTTTACGAATTGACTAAACAGGGCGTTAGGTGGCAATGGACTCATGTTCATGAAGAGGCACGTCAAAAGATAATTCATCACCTAACTTCTACACCGGTCTTAACAATCTTTCAAGAAGGGGAACCCATTGAACTATTTACCGACGCTAGTAGCCTTGGCTTCGGAGCTATACTTGTTCAGATTATTAACGGACGGCAGCACGTGGTAGCGTACTTCAGTATGCGTACAACAGACATAGAAAGTAGGTACCACTCTTATGAGCTTGAGACACTGGACGTAGTCCGAGCAATCAAGCATTTCCGACACTTCCTTTATGGACGCCAGTTCATGGTGATTACCGACTGCAATGCGCTCAAAGCTTCCAAGCACAAAAAGGACTTGCTGCCCCGTATTCATAGATGGTGGGCCTATCTCCAAAATTTCGAATTTGACATAGAATACAGGAAGGGCGAGCGGATGCAGCATGCAGATTACCTAAGCAGAAATCCAGATCCCTTGACCATCAACGTCTTGACCAATAATCTGGATTGGGTAAATATTGAACAAAGACGTGACAACCACTTGCGGCCCATAATAGATGCCCTGCATAATGGTGAAAATGTCCCCGGATACCTCCTTGAAGGCAACGTCCTTAAATTTGAGAGGCTAGATGCTATCTTAGGTTTACAAAAACTCGTTGTTGTACCAAAGTCTTTCCAGTGGAGTTTGATCAATACATTCCATAGTGCTCTCAAACACCCAGGTTGGGAGAAAACCCTTCACAAAATTAGGGAAACATACTACTTTGACAAAATGAGTACCACTATCCGCGACTTTGTCGACAACTGTATCGTCTGTAGAACTTCGAAGCAAACATCGGGAGCTACGCAGGTACAATTGCATCCTATTGCCAAGCCAGTAGTTCCATTTGAAGTAATACACATGGACATCACAGGTAAATTAGGAACTCCTAATGAGCAAGAGTACGTTGTGGTTACGGTAGACGCCTTCACTAAATATGTGTTACTGCGCTACACTAATGATAAGAGTCAACACAGCACTCTGGCGGCCCTGAAGCAAGTCATCCACCTTTTTGGAGCTCCAAGGCAAGTAATCGTCGACGGCGGTCGCGAATTTCTTGGAGAATACAAAAACTATTGTGATATGTTTAAGATAGAGATACACTCCATAGCACCAGGCGTTAGCAGAGCAAACGGACAAGTTGAGCGGGTGATGGCAACACTGAAAAATGGTCTCATAATGATAAAAAACTATGAGACTCCAGACTGGCATACAGCACTGGAAAGCCTTCAACTTGCCCTCAACTGCACTGTCCATAGAACCACAGGTGTAGCTCCACTTGCACTACTGACTCGACGTCAAAACTGTGTTCCACCAGAGTTGCTAAACTTAGTTGACCTGGATAATGCACTAATTAACATTGAAGACCTCGAACGCCATGTGCAACAAAAAATGACGCAGGTAGCTAATAAAGATAAAGCAAGGTTTGACAAAGGCCGAGCTAAAATTCACCGGTTTCAAAGAGGCGATTTTGTTTTGATAAAAAACAACCCGAGAAACCAGACTTCTCTTGACCTTAAATTCAGTGTTCCTTACGAAGTTCACAGGGTTCTGGAAAACGACCGCTATCTTGTGAAGAAGGTAGTGGGACACCATGGGCGACCTCGCAAGGTCGCACATGACCAATTGCGGCGCGCCCCATTACCTGGAGGAACCACCCAGGTGGCCGTGTCGCCTCCAGATGACCAGCAAGCCGGGCCTTCCAGCGCCGGGTCAGCCCCGCAACCACTGACCACATCAGATTCGTTGCCGGCTGCAGACCAACACAAATGAACAAAAAAAAAACAACGGTGAGAACCTTCCATGTAATAACTTTTCTGTCTGTTGTCTGTTCTACCACAAATACCAAAAAGATGCTATTGGTGTGTGAATCTTCCAATAAGCCAACTTATTTATTTTAACACAAAGAAAAAGATGCTATTGGCGCGTGGAGCCGTCCAATAAGCCAACAAATCTATTTTACAAAAACAAAAAGATGCTATTGGCGTGTGGAGCCGTCCAATAAGCCAACTAATCTATTTTACAAAAATAAAAAGATGCTATTGGCGTGTGGAGCCGTCCAATTAGCCATTAATAAGCCTATCCCAAAAGAATTATAGTCCCCTGTGTACCACGGCGTACGAGACCGCCCAGAGCACAGCATCAACCTATCCCCTCATCCTTAGAGCCTCTGTTCTATACAGCATCGACCCTTCAACCACCTATCCTTTCCTTTTACAAATATATGGAATTCTGTTACTGTTGTCATGTGGAATGAGCAGAAACACTGTTAAGAATGATAGCTAAATCTACAGTTGTCATGCGAACTGACCAATAATGCTAATGATAAATATAGAGAGCTAAGCTTACTATTTTCATGTGAGATGAAAAATAGGTATTATGTGTTATCATACTAAAATAATGCTTACTCTAACTGTAGTCACGAAGAGTGAACAGTAAATACGAATGCATTTCTGCTATAACCTTTACAAATAGGCTCGTGTGTACTGTGGAAGTGCCTGGCCTCACAATGTTTATTTCTCTATTTCAGAAGAGACCAGGAGCGATGCAGAGCACGCATCGTTCTTCAGAATGGCCGTGTCGCCGCGAAGATTAAT
The DNA here is from genome assembly GCA_951329385.1 of Polia nebulosa. Lineage (NCBI taxonomy): Eukaryota > Metazoa > Arthropoda > Insecta > Lepidoptera > Noctuidae > Polia > Polia nebulosa. The sequence continues at coordinate 6,375,249 of OX589613.1, read as the reverse complement.
TGGCCACTAATTAAGCTGATTCTGTTACCTTTGTTGATTGATTCACTATAAAATAATTACCTTAAGTTTCATTACAAATCACAAATGTTTAATCAGTACCAATATTTAGAGAAGTTTTATGTTTGTAATAATTAAAATAACCTCAGATTTGGTTGGTAGTGGTTATGACAGTTGATGTCAAGACCATGACTAACTAAATCTAATAATGCGTCTAAAATTGAATTCTAATTATTTTTAAATAACTTGAATTTTTGGAAAATTGTTTTGTAAATGGTAATACCTAAAATTTACTGTGTTAGCAGTGTTTAAACGTCATCTGTCTATTTGACGTTATAGTGCTTTGTGATTCACGTTCGCCTCTGGTGGGGTGAAAAAGTCTATAAAAGGCGCAACTTGAGTGCGGAGCTCACTTTGCTGCTGATTTTTGGGAAAAAAAAAATTTTGTGAGTAAAATCTATGTCTGTTTGATTAAACAAATTATTACTTTGAATGTTTTACTTGTTTTTATTTTCTAAATTCCTTAAGTTTGCCTTATAGTTCAAATAAAATCCGTTGTAGCTATAGCAGAACCGATGACCAGAATAAGGTCAGCGGTTCTGCGTATTTTTAAAAAATAACCGCCCTGTCTCATCTTCGACAAATATGAGTTTATGAACACAATAAATAACCATGCATAGGGCGTTACAAGATGATAAAGGCCTGACAATGGGATTTCTAAAGAAACGAGTCGAACACTCGTATTATTAATCAGTAATAAAGTGACGTAACGTAATTTAGCTCAACGTTAAATAGGGGATTTATAATAAAATGAAGATAGGCTTTGCACTCTGCACTAAAGGTTGGCACTATGATCCATTAATTCCATCCATGATCTATTTTCCTTTCAAATTAATGATATTTCGCATGACTTCACGTGTCGTGCTTGCGAAGTCCACGTAATGGCCGCCTCGTGCGCAGTTTCTGTTCTTGTCGCGTCGCGTCGCCCAAAATCCGGCTCGAAGGACCAAAAATGTAGAACTTCTGGAACGCTGTCAGCGAAGGGGTGGACTTGATGATACCGGGCTTTTCCAATGAGACTCCAAGTAGATCTTAACGGATATATTTTAATGACCTTTACAACAATAGCTATAGTGCCTATAAAAATACTTTTGAATAATTTCTATAATGACCGGGGTCGCTGTCGTCGACCGACTGGTCGAACGTGGAACGGTGGGCTGCGGCCCGCAGCGCGCCGCTCACCCCGCGCAGGTACCCCGCGCATGCCGCTGCTACTGCTGGCTGCGCGTCGCCTCTCGCGCCGTGCCGTATGCTTGTGTGCGTATTTGTGCACGCACACATTCAAGGCGTCAACACCGGCAAGTTTACCAACTCCATACGGATTCCATCATCTTCTCGACTTGGATTTGAGCTGAGGATTCCAATAAGAGAAGGTGAGTCCAATAAGGTACGTGGAGTTTTCTTTATTGACATAGATGTTCAGGGGATTCATCAATAGACATTTAATTTTTATTTTTATTTCTGTGTACCGCCACATTGTGTTGCTATTAACACGCCATACCATAATTATTTGGTCCTTTTGAGCCTGGATAGGCACCAGTAAAATTAACTCATAATTTTATAGTTAACTTCGTCCGCTTTTACGGTCATATTACTGAACGTTCACTGTACTACGTAATTGAATAGTTTGTCGTCTAATATAATTTCCGCACCGACAACTAGTAATTAATAATACTGCATTACATATTACAACTCAACGTAAAGTTATTTCCTTCCAAATAAATTGCCTCTAGTTAGATTTTTACGTAATATTTTTATTTTGGTAAAAATCATAGAATCCAATAATATTCATTATTAAAGTTAATTTTATGTAGATAAAGGTACGTCATTTAAAATTTCGCTGGGTAACACTTAAAATAGTAGGTAGTTACTTTACCCATCTTTTTATAAGGTATAAGGTACGTGGACTTTTCTTTATTGATATAGATGTTCAGGGGATTCATCAATAGACATTTAATTTTTATTTTTATTTCTGTGTACCGCCACATTTTGTCGTTCTTGAAAACGACCCTAGTGTAGGTGTTGCTATTAACACGCCATACCATAATTATTTGGTCCTTTTGAGCCTGGATAGGCACCAGTAAAATTAACTCATAATTTTATAGTTAACTTCGTCCGCTTTTACGGTCATATTACTGAACGTTCACTGTACTACGTAATTGAATAGTTTGTCGTCTAATATAATTTCCGCACCGACAACTAGTAATTAATAATACTGCATTACATATTACAACTCAACGTAAAGTTATTTCCTTCCAAATAAATTGCCTCTAGTTAGATTTTTACGTAATATTTTTATTTTGGTAAAAATCATAGAATCCAATAATATTCATTATTAAAGTTAATTTTATGTAGATAAAGGTACGTCATTTAAAATTTCGCTGGGTAACACTTAAAATAGTAGGTAGTTACTTTACCCATCTTTTTGACCTTTATCGTGTTCGAATAATCAAGGCTCCGGTGGAGTGCAGTAACAGTAGGCTCGGGGACAGTGAAGTATAAAGATATTTTAATAATTTTCCGTATCTTTTGGTATTATTTTCTTATTGCTATCTAACATAACAGACTGATAAACAACTGGGCCGGAAGATTTACTGACGATCCTTCCTGAAAAGAAAGGATGTTTATATAAACGCCTTAATCGATTATATATTTTATCGTAAAATATATCGTCGTTCGATTCGAAAAGAAATGAGAGTGTTATGACTGAATCGGAGACAATTGATGACATTCGAGATAAATTTGAATCCTATGTCAATCAAATTAATCACATAAACATTAGTTTAAAACCTGGTACAAGTCCTGATTGTTCTAGTTTAGAATCGTTCGAAGATTTGTATATTCATGTTACACGTATTAGGAATAAAATAAACAGTAGTCAATAATTATCCGTTAACAGAAAGTAGTAATCCAAAGACCCTTTTTAAACTGCTTAAAATAAAATTACCTCCTATTTCTCTGCCATATTTCGACGGCAAAACCGGGAACTAGCCCATTTTTTATGAGTCGTTCAGGTCGAATATTGATGATAATGATCAGCTGACTGACTCGCAGCGTGTCCAGTATTTAGTAGGTAGGCTTACACATAATGCATTGAGGATAGCCGCTTTTTTTTTTTTGTGGGTTGGGATATCATCCAATGACTTCTCCCACTCTGGGTGGAGCGGGGGAGTGTCAAACTCTTACTGACTAAAACCCACCGCTGTTCCTTCCTGCCCTGATTGCCCAGGGGCGAGATAACTCTATTTAGAATTTATCCTCAACCCCCGGGCAGGCATCGGCCATGACGGGCCCCGTCCTAATTGCTGACAACTCTTTGAGGCGCGTATGGAACACTACGCGCCGTCGATTCTCGGGCCTGGTGCTGATCGGACGGCGAGCTACCCATTACTCGCAGTCCGCAGGCCCGGGTCTACGGTGGCCGGAGATCGTCTCGCGGCGATGGAAGTCCCAGAAGTCTCCTGAGGCGGCTGCTGCTGAGAGCGTAAGGGCGACTCCGTTGTTGAGTCTCCCTCACGCGTCCCGCCTCCGCCTTCGCGAGCACTACTGCTTTTTACTGGTTGCGACAATCGCTGTCTCCATGTCGCCATGAGATCTTGCCGGAGCTCTGTCCGCCGAGCCGCGAGTTGTCGCGGCAGCGGAGTTTCACCCCGGCGTTTTGCCTCCTCGCGCTCCTCATAGAGGTTCGCGAAGATTTTTGCCTCCAGATCCCATGGTAACCATCCGGCAAGGAGGCTCGCCGCCTCGCAGGAGATTACGTACGGTATCCTCGGATCATTCGGATCGCCATGACCCTTTTGAACGCGTTCAGACGGCGAGTTGATCGCTGCCTTAAAGAACGCGCCCACACCGGTGCCCCGTACGCGGGCCATGGACCGCACGATCCCCGCGTAGAGCCTCCGGTAGGAGGCATTTGGCCCCCTCAGATTGGGTAGGAGCCGCCTCAAAGCAGCCCCGGCCCTGTCCAGTCTGGGAGCAATCGTCTGAAATGCTCGACGAAGTTCCACCGGCTGTCAAGGACGAGTCCCAGGTACTTCATCGTCCCCTCGACGCCGATGTGAACCCCTCCTACCCTTTCCCTTTACCGTTATCTGGGAACCCGGCGGTGGCGCATTCCGAGGTCCATGAAAACACATGGCCTCGGACTTGTGCAATGCCACCTCGAGTCCCAGTTGCCGGATCCTGTCCACGATTGTCGCAACCCCGCATGTCATTATGTTGGCCATCGCCTCGTGCGACCACCCCTGCGCCAGGACCAGCGTGTCGTCAGCGTAGCATACTACGCTGACGGCGCTAGGGAGGTCGGCGCGCAGCACCCAGTCGTACCCGATGTTCCGCAGAGGCGGCCCCAGGACCGATCCTTGTGGAACACCGCACGACATCTCTCGCCGGTTCCATCCTCCCTGGTGACCGGAGTAGATGACGGCCCTGTCCGTCAAATACGCCTCGAATACGCGACGGAGGTAGGGCAGCACCCGGTGATACCGGAGTGCCTCCACTATGCAACTCCAGGGCAGGGTGTTGAAGGCATTGGCGATGTCCAGAGATACCGCCAAGACGATCCTACTCCGGGCTACTGCATCCCCTGTCGTGAAGGCTCGTACGCGCGTGATGGCGTCCACCGTAGAGCGCCCCCTGCGGAAGCCGTACTGGCTCTCCGCCAGATCCGGCCCCACCCGCGTCAGCTGCCCGACGAGGCGGTCTGCAATTACTCTTTCAAAGAGCTTGCCCACCTCGTTGAGCAGCACGATGGGCCGGTAAGCGGACGGAGAGTCCGCGGGGCGCCCCGGCTTCTTGATGAGGACCAACTTCCCCGTCTTCCAACGGAGTGGAAACTGGCCCCTCTCCAAGCATGTGCTTAGAAGCCCTCTGAGTCGAGGCCCGAGAGCCTCCTGCAAGGCCAGGACCCAGGCTTTGCCATGCACGCCATCGGGTCCTGGGGCGGTGCTTTTGGCATTTAGCCTACGCATCGCCGCTCTCAGCTCTACCTCGGTCACCTCGGGAGCATCGTCGTCATCGGGTTGGTCCGCGTCAGGTACCGCAGGAGGCGGAGCCATAGGCGGGGAAGTGTGTTCCCCTCACGAGGGGAACAGAGCGCTCACCACGCCCTCCCCGAGCTGCGGCTCTGCGTCTGCGGGGGCGCCCATGAACGGAGTTTATCCCGCACCACTTTGTATGGGCGCCCCCACGGATCTCTGTTCAGAGTCTCCAGCGACTCCTCGCGGGCCAATGCTTTGGCTCGCTTGATCTCCGCTCGGAGGGTGAATCTCGCAGCTCTGTACCCCTCTTACACCTCCGCCTCGATGGCTTCCGTATCCGGCGTGCGGTTACGGAGCCGCTTGCGGTACCTGGTGTACTGGCGTCGCGCGGCAATACACGCTTGGCGTAAAGCCGTAAGCGCCGGCGACCACCAGTACATCTGGCGCCGAGCACATCCCGGCTGGACCGCATTGCCACGTCACAGATCTCGGACATGGCCTCCTGGAACCATACCACCTCGTCATTGATGTCAGCAGGCTTGTCCGGTGATGACACCCAAGCCTGCACGATTAAGGCTTCCAGGAGTAGCTCCCGGTCCAGCTGCTTCAGCGACCAACGCGGACCACTCGGGGTCTGTCGGGGCGGCACGTCGAGGTCTGGGCGGAGACGTCAAACCGGATATACTGATGATCGGAATACGTCTCCACCCCATCCAAATACGTCTCCACCCCATCCAGAGGATTACCGCTGGAATTGTGACTACGGGTGATACCTAGAATATTTTATGGGACAGTTTAGCTAAAAAATATCAGGATAAGCGCTCATTAGGTACCCATTATTTGAATAATGTCTTAGATTTAAAAGGTTGTTCATATAATGCAAATAGTCTCGATTATTTTATTGAAATATTTAGTGCGTCTCTGTTGGCCTTGAAACCACTTGGGATCCCAGATTTAGCGAATTTTATTCTCTTGCATCGTGCTATGAGAAAAATGGATTCACAGTCTGGTCAATCGTTTGAACTCTCCATTCCTGTTGTTGAAATACCCACTACTACTGTCAATTAAGCACCTTACTACAGCTTTATGGCCTGAACTATTATTATTAACTCGTGCATAAACCTGAGCGGTCGACAATAGAACCGCAGCCTCAGCCTCCGTACGCGGGGATCGTGCGGTCCATGGCCTTTTACGGGGCACCGGTGTGGGCGTGTTCCCTGAGGCGGCGACCAGCTCGCCGGTTAAACGCGTCCCAAGGGGACATGGCCATTTGGCTCATCCGAGGATACCGCACGGTCTCCTGTGAGGCGGCAGCCTCCTTGCCGAGATCTGGAGGCCAGGGTCCTCGCGCTGATCTGGGAGTGGCGCGAGGAGGCCAAACGCCGGGGCGAAATTCTGCTGCCGCGACACCTCGCGGCTCGGCGGACGGAGCTCCGGCAGGATCTCATGGCGACAGAGAGACAGCGACTATCGCAACCCAGCGCTGGGCACGCCACCATTGCGGCGGTAGTGCCCCTCTTTGAGGAGTAGCTGGAGCGGCGTCACGGCGTCTTCACATTCCGCCTGACGCAGATCCTTACCAGATACGGTTGTTTCGGGAGGTTCCTGTATCAAATCAGGCAGAAGAAAACGCCCGGGTGTTACCATTGTGCGGATCGCCCAGAGAACACGGCGGAGCATACAGTGGAGGTCTGCCCCGCTTGGGCGGAGCACCAGCGTGTCCTCGTGGATGCGATAGGTGGTGGCGACCTCTCGCATGGCCTGAACCAGGGCCGGGAGGTACGGAGCGAGAGGGAATGGGAAGCAGTCTCCACCCTTTGCGAAGCAGTAATGCTCGCGTAGGTGGAGGCGGAATGCGTGAGGGAAGCTCAACGGAGTGCCCTTCACGGCCCCGGCCGCTACCACCGCAGGAGAGGTACTAGGCGTACTAGGCGTAAGACGTCGTGAGACGATCTCCAGCCACCGTATACCCGGGCCTGCGGACGGCGAGTAGTGGGTAGCTCGCCGTCCGATCAGCACCAGGCCCGTGAGTCGATGGCGCGTAGTGTTCCACGCGCGCCTCAAAGAGATTAGTGTCAGCCACCACTGACGGGCTCCATCGTGACCGGTGCCTGCATGCCTAGGGGTAGCGGATCTGCCCGGGGGTTGATGCCTGCCCGGGGGTTGAGGATAAACTGCCCTTGTAAAATGGTGTAGTAATTCACCCGTGCTTTTAAACAGATTTCCCTTTCTAACTCAACTTGCTCAACGTACCTCATCATGGCATAAACTGTTGCGCATCGTTCACTATATACTTAAATTCGCTAGGCCGAAGGCTCATTGCTAACCTCGGTCCCCTCAGGGATTGTCTACCGTGAAATGAGTTATAGTTTGTGCTGTGCAATCTGTTTATTTCGCGGACGATATTAAGTTCATCAAACTTGGTAAATTGCTACCAAAGAGGTTTCAAAGTTTGTCTGTCTTTTCAGAATAAGGGCTTATTACGCATTGGTGGAGGACTTTCAAAGTCACACCTTCCAAGTGGAAGGTGCAAAAAAGGACCCTTAGCGTCAAGTGACACTGAGCGTCCTTTTTTGCTTCATAAACATGATCCTATTGTGGATTTGATAATCCGTCATTATCATGTCATGAATTGTCACACTGGACCAGGGCTACTTATGTCGGTTTTGCGACAGCGATTTTGAATATTGGGTGCCAGGACTGTCATTGGGTCCAGGTCGCTACAATCGGGTAAAAAGATGGTTACATTTTAATCACTGGGCGAACTTTAGTCTACATTACATTACATGCGTGCTCCCTCGTAGTCAGTGCGACTCTATCCTGCTCTAAAATTATACTCTTTTATCATTATCACCAGTTTCGTTAAACTTATCACCACTTTGGCCTATTTACATGATTAATACACACATCAACCTCAAGTGTAAATAGCAAAAGCATGCATGACAACGAGACATGTAGGTAATTAAAATATTTAACTTCATTAATAAAACCAGTTTCCTCAACTTACCTACGTCACATAGTACACATACATACGGGAAAAATCTGTCAGGTAAACATTGGTATTCGCCATTCGTGTTTCAGCTGCCTTTGAGAGTGGACGACATATGTGCTTCTTAAAATCACCATGTCTGATAACGGCACCAGTGTTCTTCTAAACTCTACTTTAACAAACAGTTCTTCTACTGGTTTTATAAGTATCAGTCCTGCACGATGCGTCACCATCGCTGTCTTCGCGCTTTCAACTATTACCTTCTTCGTCGGCATTTCTTCGTGGATCCTCATAAAGAAGTTCAGGCATTTCATGAACTATTTATTCCTCAATATCATCTTTAATAATCTCCTGAACATCGTACTGGATTACGTCGCCGACGATGTGATGAACAAGAGAAGTGTTTCGATACAATACGTCCATGGACTGACGTTCTTATACTTCAAAGTAACTGCTAACTGTTGGTTACTGCTGCTGTGTTACGTCTTCTATGTTGATCTAGTGAAAGTGTTTGGTGGTGACATCCAAAGGAAGTACCTCAAGAGTACTCTATTCACCTGGGGACTACCCTTACTAGTTGTAGGGTTTGCTGCAGTTGTGATGCCGAATTTTGACAGTTCTGGTAGAATAACTGCCAAAATCTATATATCGACTCTTTTCTCCATTTTGTTGGTTAATTTCTTAATTTATTTAAGAGTTATATACGATTTATTTAAGACAAATATTAATAATAGTGGTGAAAGGTGTCGACGTGTTCCAGTGGCCACGGTTATATTCTTCATTAGTGGGTCTTTGTTTTTAGTGATGCCACTAAGGTGTTACGTTAATTTTCCACCTTATTTATCAACAGTGCTGGTTTTCTTACAACCTCTTGTCATGAATTTGTACTTCTTTACTGTAAGATTAAATCGGTCTGTTTGGAAAACATACTTCGAAAGAAAAATTAAAAGTTCATTCTGAGAAATTACTTGTTGATCAAATTGAAAAAACATAACCATGTGATTAGTTTAAACACTGATTTATCATCATCATAATCATCAGCCTTTGAATGTCCCCACTGTTGTGGCACAGGCCTCCTCTCTGTGAGAGGGTGTGTGACGTAATCCACCACGAGGACCCAATGCGGATTGATGGATGTCACATGTCTTCGAATCACACTGATTAGCTGGTTCTTATTTCAACATTTTCTACCCTGATGAAGGGTAGATGTGAGTGGTAAACTGTTGACTAATCATTTAAGATGCAGTAATACGATTTTATTGGTTTTTAATTGAACATTACGTCTAAACGACTAGTCTTATTTCTTGAAATAAATATATGTTATGCCAGACATTTTTTTTTTTTTATAAGTACAGGAGCTTTACAGTTTAAAGGATGATTCACGTCACACCGTGTCGCCACCGGGCCGTGCCCCGGCCGTGGCACGGCCGGGGCACGGTCAATGATTGTTGCATACATTTTGTATGAAGTGATTCATCATGATTCACGGGGCACGGCCAGGGCTCGGCCCGGTGGCGGCACGGTGTAACATGAACGTGTGCACCGGGCTCGGACGTGCCCCGGCCGTGCCCCGGCCGGGAAACAATTGCCGGTCAAACAATTGCACGGTCAAATATCAATAGTATACTTTTTGTATGAACTGATCCATGCTTGGCCGTGCCCCGGACGTGCCCCGGCCGTGCCTCGGCCGTGCCCCGGCCGGGGCCCGGTGGTGTCACGGTGACAGCCCGGTGTAACGTGAATCGTCCTTAACTTGGTTTTGTACCATTAAACCAGAACTGGTTTGTACACGCCATTACACTGCTTAATCACTATGACTTAACTACGAAAGACAACTAAATAATATGCCTAAAATAACATGTGGGGAATAACTAATCACAAAAAACGTAAACATCTATAATTACCAAGACTGAACTACTAATTACAACTAAATAGTTTTCGTAAAATAACATGTGGGTAATAACTTTTCGTAAAAAACGTAAACATCTATAGTAATGTGGGTACGAGAATAATTTGCGCGCTACGCACAAGTGTACAAGTTATACGCACATACGAGTATCTGCTCAGTGACGCACTTATTGGGCCGCTCATTAGAAAACAAGTTCATATAAACTTATACAGGTTGATCACTTATTGAATGTTGATGTATTGGTAAATTGAGATTGTATTTTAATGTTTTTATATAACTTTAATGAATTTTCCTGTGCTAGTTTTTCAGGTAGTCCAATGTAAATGTGTAATTTATAAATTGGGTCTTGCTGCCTGAATAAATAAATGTTATTGTTATTTATTATTAAAAATAATATATAATTATGGTAGGTTATCTATGTATTCGAAATAGTATTTTTTGTATTTTTGTTTATAATTGTTATTATTAATTTATTGTTGGTGATACTTCTGGTGGTTATTTTATGAGCTATGGGTATTTGAGTGCTTTTATCATTAAATTGTTCAATAACTATGGCCAAGTTAAGTCTAGTTTGTACTGGCAAAATTTTGCAATATTTAAAGAGTTTAATAACGTTTTCTTTACATTATTCCGTCGTATATTTGATCTGAGAATATTTAAAATTATATTTTTATAACATAGTGTAATTTATTTGTAAAGTTATGTCTAACGCGGATAAAAAATTGAGAATCACGCAAAAACCATGAAGCGTATTTTTATGAAACCGTCACCATTTTAAAGATCATTTAATTATTTATAATTTAGGCTAAGTGTTTTAGTTTAATACCTGTTGTTTTATGTGTAATAAATGAATAATGCATTTAATGTCGGACAGCGCTCCTTGATGGGCAAGTCCTGTTACTGGGTGACGACGATCGACTCGCTACGTGAGCTCAGCACATAACACGCAAGCTAAAACACTTAAGGTCATTGGCATTTAAAGCGCATTAAAGGAGGTTTTGTCCTGTTTACAGTTAAATTTTTTGAATGAGTGATACGTATATACTATGTTTTCTTGAGCTTAAAACCCTTTAAACAGTATTTGAACTTAGCATAATGACTAGAGAGTTTTAAATACTGCCCCGGTTTCGTGAAATTGCAAACCATATAATTTTATACCTAGTAAATTTTCTGAGCATTTAATTTACTTGACTTTACTTCTTGACCTTTTATAGTTCAATGACAACCCAAGTAGTCTTAAATTAAGTCTATTTAAGATTTTGTACGCGATTTTTTTGGAAACGATGAGATCGCCAGTTTACAGTTTCATTTTACTAAATTGTTTATTATTTTATGATATTTAAATATAATAATTGATAAACACTTTAATTTTAGTATCTTTTTATTTAATGATAAATGTTTCAGTAATGTTAGTTAATTAATGATTTTCTAAGATGATAATAACAATGTGATTTTAATTTATCTTCAGCTGTGACATTTTAATAAATTTTTATATCCATCTTTTAATCGTCAATATCTACCGTTTGTTTAAATTCTTAGTATAAAAATTATGTGAATTACGTACATGCCTAGGTAAGTGAAGTTTCACATTTATGAGAGGATTCTGAACGACTTATCGTTGGTGTCTATGATAAATAAATAAACAAAATTCCAAAGACTATGAATATGTTAATTTTAACATTAGGCAGGCACCTTTAACAACAAATGCCTTAGAAACAACCTGGAATCCGACATAGCCCTTCATTCTCTCCAATGACACGAACTCAATAAAGTCTAGTGACTCAAACACATCATGTCATGCCTATTACTGCAATCAAATAAACATGTGAAAACTTGGTCAGGCATGAAAAGCTTCAGACCTCAGTGACAGGGCGACATGACTCAAATGGCTGGACAGGTTGGTTAGACGCGGATATCTCCGCTAAAGTAAGGTTGGTAGTTGGTAACCGGGCTCAACCGTAGCAACTGGGCCTTCTGTCAGTCCCTTTAAGGCGCAGATATACGACTTCTAATGATTTTTAATTGAACATCACGTCTAAACGACTAGTCTTATTCCTTTGAAAAAAATATGTGTTACTCTAAACAATTTTCTTTGTAATTTGATATGAAAACTATGAACCATATTTTTAAGAAACCTTGACGATTTTATAGATAATTTAATTATTTATCTTTAAGTATACGTATTTTAGTATAATACCTGTTGTTTTATGTATAATAAACTAATAATGCGTCTAATGTCGGACAGCGCTCCTTGACCTATTACTCCTAGACCTATTACTGGGTGGACGTACGACGCGTTACGTGAGCTCAGCACAGAACACGCAAGCTAACCACTCAAGGCCATTGGCATTTAACAGCGCCTTAAGCATAATGAACTAGCTTTGTTCTAACTCCTACTTAATTGACGGCACGGTTGGCGTAGTGGTTGAGCGTTCGACTACTGCACTGCGTGTCGCGGGTTCGATCCCCGCACGGAACAAATATTTGTATGGCCTACAGATAGTTGTTCCGGGTCTGGGTGTCTTGTGTATGTGAGTTTAAATGTTTGTGAACGCACCCACGATACAGAAGTAATTCCTAGTGTGGGTCAACGTTTAAAAAAAAAAAAAAAAAAAAAAAAAAAAAAAAAAAAAAAAAAAAAAAATTACGAGGGAACTAGACATTTGGTTGTCTTACTCCTCCTCTGCTCTTTTGTGATTAATTTCGTTGCGGATTCCAAGACAGTTGAATCGTTTCTCCGGAACTCATCGAGTTTGTGGTGGTCGCCACTGTAAATTCTTGCTTTCAGGAGTTGCAGTGATAGAGAATAGAATGGCGAGCTTGCGAAAAAAAAAAAGAAAGACCACGGTTCTGCAATTTAAACGAAGGACGTCCAAAAGTGCGTTGGGTTTTTTTTTTTTTTGGGGGGTGGGAAATCATCGTATGACTTCTTCCGCTCTAGGGTGGAGCGGAAGGGCGTGTCAGACTCTTACTGACTAAAACCCACCCCTGTTCCTCCCTGCCCTACGTGCCCAGGGGCGAGGTAACTCTTTCGAATTTATCCTCAACCCCCGGGCAGGCATCGGCCGTGGCAGGCCCCGTCCTTTTGCTGACAACTCTTTGAGGCGCGCGTGGAACACTATGCGCCGTCGACTCTCGGGCCTGGTGCTGATCGGGCGGCGAGTTATCCACTACTCGCCGTCCGCAGGCCCGGGTCTACGGTGGCCGGCGATCGTCTCGCGGCGCCCGAATCCCCTGGCGTCTCCTGCAGCGGTTACTGCTGAGGGCGTTAGGGCGACTCTGCTGTTGTTGAGTCTCCCTAACGTATGCCGCCTCCCTCTTCGCGAACATTACTGCTTCGCAGAAGGAGGAGACGGCTTCCCATTACCTCTCGCTCCGTACCATGGCCTGAACCAGGGCACGGCGCGAGAGGTCGCTGCCGCCTATCGCATCCACGAGGACACGGCGGTGCTCTGCCCAAGCGGGGCAAACCTCCACCGTATGCTCCACCGTATCCTCTGGGCGATCCTCGCAGTGGAAACACCCGGGGGTCACCTCCGCCTTGATCCGACACAGGTACCTCCCGAAACAGCCATGTCCGGTGAGGACCTGTGTCAGGCGGTAGGTGAGGGCGCCGTGACGCCTCTCCAGCCACTCCTCAAAGAGGGGCACTACCGCCGCGATGGTGACGTGCCCGCTTGCGACAGTCGCTCTCTCCATGTCACCATGAGATCCTGCCGGAGCTCTGTCCACCGAGCCGCGAGGTGTCGCGGCAGCGGAGTTTCGCCCCGGCGTTTGGCCTCCTCGCGCCACTCATACAGGTGCGCGAGGATTTTTGCCTCCAGATCCCACGGTGACAGTCAGACAAGGAGGCTCGCAGCCTCACGGGAGACCGTGCGGTATCCTCGGATCATGCGGATAAGTGCGTTGGGTCAAGGATATCACCAAAGTCGTGGGAAACACCGGAATTAGGGACGTACTGAACCATGAACTATGGCAGAAACTAAAATAAGCATAATATGGGTATACCTCTAGTAGTGGCTATTTGTATGTAATATGGTATTAAAAATATTAAAATAAGGCAAGAGCTTACATATTATAGGGACCGGGGACTGTGTTCGTGTATATTTTACTAATTTGTGAAGTGTTTGACAGAAACACGGGCACGGTACATTTAATAATAATAATAAACAAATCAAGTATATTGACTTGGCTCGCGAGGTTGTCGACATGCGGGATGTAGACTCAGCGGTCATTGTGCCGATAGTCGTGTCAGCCAATGGCTTAGTAGCCACGAGCATCGACCAACACCTCAGGAGGCTCTCGTTAGGCGGCTGGATCAAGGGCTTGATTCAGAAAGCTGTACTTTTGGACACGGCTCGCATTGTCAGGCGGTTCCTCTCTCTGGAGCCTTGACCCTGTTCCCGATACCTGTGGGATACTATTTTTATATTTTTAAATGATTTTTTTTTTATATTTTTTATTTAAAAATGTAAATGATATGTCTATACATATTATTTACATGTGGCAGGTGGGCCCTTTAGGAGAAAGGTGTGCCTGGGAAGTATGTGCAGTTGATCGGCGGTCTCTAGTCCTATGCCTGTAGCTGTCAACGGAACGCCTATACCGATCTGCTCCGACTTTCGATACCTCAGGTCGCTTGTTCAGGGAGATGACGATATAGACCGAGACGTAACGCACAGGATCAACTCAGGATGGATGAAATGGCGACAGGTCACTGGAACAACTTACGACCGACGGATGCCCCTTAAGTTAAAGGTGAAAATCTATAAGTCCGTGATTAGACCTGTCGTACTGTATGGGTAAGAATGTTGGGCTGTGAAAAAGACGGATGAAAAAAGATTACATGTGGCGGAGATGAGAATGTTGAGATGGATGTGTGGAGTAACGAGAATGGATAAAGTGAGAAATGAGTACGTTAGAGGTAGTTTAAAAGTGGCGCCAGTCACAGAAAAGTTAAAAGGGAACCGCTTATCTTGGTATGGTCATGTAAAATGGAGGGATGAAATACATGTAACTAAAAGAGTTATGAACATAAATGTGGATGGATGGAGAGGGAGAGGGAGGCCAAAGAAAGCATGGATGGATTGTGTGAGGAGTGATATGAAAGAAAAGGAAGTTAGTGATAGCGTGACGGCTAACAGGACAGAATGGAAGAAAAAAACGTGTTCCGCCGACCCCAAGTAACATGGGATAAGGGCAGGACGATGATGACAAATGAATAAACAGAATAATAATAATAACTTTATTGATACTAAATAGCTTTGTTACATATAGTAGTAAATAGGTTACAAAAACAATTGGTTCTAAAAAGGTGTCTGGGATGGTGTGTTAAGAAAACTAAAAATAAAAAGAAACAAAAGAAAATTTGAAGAAGGAAAATGAATTTATAGTTAGTAACATTTACTGCGTGTATAAGTGTGGATGTGAGCGCGCGTGTTTGTGTGTGTGTGTATGTGTAAGTGTTGTGTTTGTTTGTTCAATAACTACTAACATACACAATGATGTTTGAGTGGGATGATTTGATTTAGCAAGACAAATAATTTGGTTTAAGCATGTTGGAATCAAGCGTAGTGAGTGTGGAGTGTGAGATTGCACATTAACTTCGAGACTAGAGAAGGAAGATGAGTAGTTCTTCTATTCTAGAATAGACCAAGTCATACAGTGACTTTTTTAATTTAGTTTTTGCTTCATAGCTATTATGTATTAAATAATAAATATTATTTTAGTTATTCGATCTTATTTCGATTACAGCTCATGTCTCAGTACTTTTTTTTTAATTTGGGTTTCGCACGGTGTGCATTTAGCCAGTGTCAAGTTAAGAAAGTATTTAGTTTTAGAGATACAGAATACTGTCACTTCGTTCTCAGTAGAATGCAGATGTACCACCCTAAAAGCATTTAGTGTTGGTACTTGGTTGGGCAAACAACAAATGCTATCGTTTTATTGTTGGCCCAACAATAAGTGCTATTAGGACACATTCTAATGTTTTTGCAGTATTTGGCAGCAAATGAGTCGACTCAGCCTTCTCGGCAAGATTCGCTGAGGTAGTCAATACTACGACAAAATTCTGAGCTTTATTTTACCGAGATCGCACCTGTTTCAATGATTCCACATATTGTCCAGTTGTGTAGACACTTTTTTTTGTGGGGATGGGAAATCATCCTATGAATTCTCCCGGTCTGGGTGGAGCGGAAGGGCGTGTCAGACTTTTACTGACTAAAACCCACCCCTCTTCTTTCCCTGCCTGAGTGCCCAGGGCATGGTAACTCTGTTTCGAATTTATCCACGACCCCTGGGCAGTACTTAGACACTTGAGACACAAAACTACACCAATTTTACATCTTAATATCCACTTAGAATCAATTTGCAAATAATTAAAACAGTCACTGAACTTCAGTCGAAAAAAAATCGACTAAGTACATCAAACTAAATTTTCTTCTTTCTTTCAAAACCTATTCTAAATTCGAATGACCCATTAAAAGTGTACCTATTAAGTCGACCAGCCTGTCGAGATAAGGTTTGTATTCGCATACAACCTCCTTAGATGCTGCAATATTGTATAAAATCCATACCACCACTCGCTCCACTCACACTACGGGGGGGTACAGTACTCCGAGTGTTTTTTAAGCATCGCCTGGTGACAATTAAACGGGTAGCCTGTTTTGGCTATGCGATTTGACATAGTACGCGAACGTTTACGCAAAAGCGTGCGTTAAAACCCTCACACTAGGCCCTCTAGACCCGTTCCTGACAGGTCGGCCGGAGAGAACAAGACATAAAGAGAGCTAAGGAAACTTTGATCAGCAACTTGACACAATTAAACTGTTTTTACGCAACTTCAAAAAGGAGGTTCTCAATTCGTGGGAATCTTTTTTTTATGTACGAGTATATTCCCCGATTACTCTAAGACGCCTGGACTGATTTGGAAAATTCTTTTTTTTTTCAAAAGGGTGGTCCCGTTTAAGAGAAGATTTTTGGAGATAGACAATGTAACTCTTCACTAAATGATAGTAAACCTTCTGGAATTGCTGCAATCGCATGTCTGTTTATTGTTTACACCGCTTCATAACATAACATCACGCTGTTACGCTCTGAAGGGGTACACAGATTTGTACAGTTCACCCTGATACACCCTAATTTCACCAATTATGTTCAAATTCCATGTTTTTGGTGCTATCAATTCGGGCAAAATTACTTTACTATTGAGTTTTAGTTGTAGGGATTTTTATAGGGGTATACAACAATAAAAAGTGAAAAATAAAAAACTTTTTTACAAAAAAAATACAACCGACTTCCAAAAAAATAGGTACAAAAAGAAATGCAAAATAACTTAAATTTCGGGCTTCGGTTTTTTATAACATGTTGGTTTTAAAAAAGCTCTGAAGTACCTACTTTGCTCATTTAAGTTTAGTTTATATCATTTCTTAAAAGTCAAACACTTCTCGAAATTGCTTTTGAAATCATTTTTGAGAGACTGATCAGAGGACAACCCGTCTGTTTTTAATTCGTAATAGCATCATAAGTTGTGTTTTAGTTACCTTAGTAGATTGAGTCACTGTGGGCATTATTTCAATCCAATAGCATGGGGTCCGATCTCGAAGAAAGAAAATTTTGTACATATATATTTCAATAGATTGCGTAACACGAATGTATCGATTTCTTATAGAGGTTTATGTATTTTTTTTCGTACTAGTTTCCACAAAGTCCGTGTAATAGACAACTCCAGACGTAGGCTGAATACTATCCAACATAATATTGCGTTCAGTTTGCCAAAGAGTACATCAGGTGTAGAACATTGACATAAAGGTGAGGCAACAAGCTTGAAGGAAAATAATGTACCCTTAAAGTTGCCATGACCTGTGAGAAATTGGGCAACACAGTGATCCACCTCCAGCCATGTCCTATTCAGCCGTTCGCGAACCGATGGGAAGAACTGGTGGAGGTGTCTGCCTTTGATGGAACTTTCCCACCTACATTGCCATTTCGATAAAAGGTCCTCCCAAACTTCAGTTTGAGGTTTAAGTAATGTAGAAATCTTGACACGATGACGTTGAGGTAAAAAGTCTGGGTCCGTAGTATTTCGTGCAGAATAGTACATTGCAGCACGTTGCTGCACCTCAAGATTGACTGGAAGTACACCTGCAAGTACCGGTAAGGCTTCAGTGCTAACTGAGGTTTATGTAATACTCGTATTAAGATTTGATGCCGGCTGAATACGCTCGTGTCGTTCGCGTCGCGTTGCTCTCGTCACGTAGAGGCTTGACACGAGAGCTACCGAGAGACGTGACTCGACGCACGAGGGCATCATCTACACACTCGTACTTGGCTTGTCTCGTGGTGTTTCGACGAGCGTAAACAGCCGGTATGAAAAATTTGCTGTTTTTTTTTTTTAAACGTTGTCCCACACTAGGATTTACTTCTGTATCGTGGGTGCGTTCACAAACATGTATACTTACCTACATACACAAGACACCCAGGCCCGGAACAACTATCTGTAGGTCATACAAATAGTGTCGTCAATTTAATATACTAAGTACACACAGAGTCCTTAACCCGTCGAGCGTCTAGTTAGCAAACACAGTAGATTTTTAAATGCCCATGCGCTGTCCGCCAGACACGCAAGAGGTTAAACATCATTATTCTTTGTACAAATAGATGGCGCTGTTTTTAGTTTTTGTGTGAGCATCTGTTTGGTCTGAGCCTCTGGCTTATGACTTCTGTTTGGCCTGAACCCCTGGTTCATGGCTTCTGATAGGTCTGAGCAGGGGGCTTATGATTTCCGTAAGGTCTAAGCTCCTGGCTTATGACTTCTGTTTGGTCTGAGCCTCCGGCTTATGACTTCTGTTTGACCTGAACCCCTAGTTCATGGCTTCTGATAGGTCTGAGCCCCTGGCTTATGACTTCCGTAAGGTCTGAGCTCCTGGCTTATGACTTCTGTTGGGTCTGAGCCCCTGTCTTATGACTTCTGTTTGTCCTGAACCTATGGTTCATGGCTTCTGTTCTGGTTAAGTATAGTAGCTTCACTACTGTTTATTTATCTTGGCTAGTATTCTACCCAATGGAAGTCCGGAATTTCATTGCTTGGAATGCTATTTAGTTCCATTTACGTTTTAATGCTTAAATTCACTGTTTTAGCTTTGTAACATTTTTTTTTCTAGTCTGAAGCATTTAAATTTACATTTCAATTACCTAAGAAACCTTCCTGTTTAGTTGGGTACCTGATGGTGGGAGTGCACGCTCACTATCGCGTACTTAACAACATTAGTTCAAGTTTTTACTATTCTTTGGCTTCAGACACATAAGTGACGCAAGAAAACAAATGTACAGTGTGTGTTACTTTGCAGATGATTATGGCCAGTCTGAGGATGACGGCCAGTCTGGTGATGGTGGACCTAGTGATGGCGCAAGGCAAGATGCGGTCGAGGACGCCTCGCTGTCAGGAACAGCCGTGTTAGCAAGTTCCCCCACTCAGCAAGTTTCCCCACTCCCGAGTCTGAGCCGAGCGATGCTGCGTGAAAGGCGCGGCGTACTCGGCACGAGCTCTCTTCTTCGTTTGGCTCCGGACACGACTGACGTATTTTAGAGTCGTTATAATGTTATTCAAGGGTCGTGTTTATAATGTTGTAGAAGAAGAAACGTACTTGTTATTGTAAAACGTTTTTAAGGAATAAAACTTTCTTGGTTGATGAGTCATTTATTTTCATTTAAATAATAACCGCTTCTGGTCCTTAAGAATATGTATAAAGGTTATCATTTGTGAATATAGTGCAATACCAATCATTAATTCTACAATTTATTTATTTGATTACACCAATACGTGCAGAGAATCAACAATGTTGTTACTTATTGAAATAATGTATTCAGAAAAATTTCATTAAAAACATAACAACATTAATACGTGTGGTATTGATAACCTCCTTTTTATTAGGATTCCGTACCCGAAGGGTCTAAACGGAGCCCTACTGCTGTCGCTCTCGTGTCCGTCTGTCCGTCTGTCTGTCTGTCCGTCAGTCCGTCTATCCGTCTGTCAGTCTGTCCGTCTGTCCGTCTGTCCGTGTTTTCGTCTTTCCGTTTGTCCGTCTGTCTGTCTGTCTGTCTGTCGATCTGTCCGTCTGTCCATCTGTCCGTGTGTCCATCTGTCCGTCTGTCCACCTGTCCGACTGTCCGTCTGTCCATTTATCTGTCTGTCTGTCCGTCTGTCCGTTTGTCTGTCTGTCCGTCTGTCCATTTGTTCGTCTGTCTGTCCGTCTTTTGTCACAAAGTTTTGTTCCTAAATTTTTTTAACTACCCATTGTCATAAGTACTTGAAATTTGGTAAGAATGTTTATTACTACGTATATTTTACTAACAAATACCAATATTTGGTACGGAACCCTAAATGTGCGAAATCCAACACGCACTTGACCGGTTTTTTTTATTAAGTCGATAAAAAATGTACTGATGATTACAGACAAGCGGCGTTGGCGCAGTTCAATGATGTCATTATCGCAGTGGGCGTTACAGGATCATATTACCTTACGAGCCACGATAATACCTACCAGTTCCCTGTGCAGTACCGACCGAACCATGGCTCTGTTCATGTATATTATACTACTAGCAATCCTTAACGTCACGCTAGCCGAAGACTGTATTATAAACAATATGCCAGAGCGAGTAGCCTTCGAAAAACAGTTAAAGAAGGACCTGACCTGTGACATCCACAGGTATGACCCTCCGTACAACAGCTCATTCAACGTCAACCTCAAGTTCCAATTGAAACGATTCGACTTGGACAGCGTTGCAGGAGTCATGGAAATACAGACCTGGATGTTCATATCCTGGAAAGATGAGAGACTAAAGTGGGACCCAGCAAAATACTACGGCATCAAATCGACAGACATGATCTCCATAGACATCTGGAATCCAGGCTTAAGACTATTCAATAGTGCGAACTCATACGACTTTGACAGCTTTTTGTACGTTTGGTGCGTTTTGAAGAATACTGGGTATATCCACTGTGTGGACAGAACTACTCATCGTGCGATATGCGACGTTAAACTAATAGACTGGCCCTACGACCAGCAAGAATGTAGATTTGAATTCGGTGTCTGGTCGACAAAATCGGAACATTTTACTCTGAATGTTACTTCACGCGCTATAAGCATGATAGGGGCAGAAGAAGCTGAATGGATCATTACTGATTATAAACAAGAGGTGAATACCAGTTCTGAGCGTCAGTTGAAGATGATCTTCACATTGGATCGTGAAGCTGCAGGGTTAGCAGCTACAGTGGTCTACCCAGCTATGATTCTGACTGTTCTAAGTGTCATGACTCTTTTCCTGGATGTGAGGCGTTTCGTACGCTTGTCAATCGCTTGCTTCAGTGTTCTCGGACATTATTTTTTCTTGACTACGTTGGCTTCGAAAATACCGAGGCAAAATTCTTACCCACCGAACTTATTACTGTATTATCGCGGTTCAATTGTTTTGTCTGTCCTGATAATCTTGGTCTCATTCTTTCTGCGTATTATATGTAAGTTGAAGTCAACGCCGCAGAATTATATAATTTCTATCAACGATGCTGTATTTGAGAGTTATGGGAAGTATTTGATATTTCCACAGTGGAATGTTGATGATAATACGATTGATATCAAACGATTCAGTCAAGATTGGACGAAGCTCGCAAATATTCTCAACTGTGTTTTTTGTGTGGTTATTATCATTGCTTATATTAGTATATACTTTGTGCTGGTGCCTAAACCTATCCCTATTAACTTCACTTTTGATTAAATATTTAAAGGATTTTTTTTTTACGTATCTCTACTTATTCGTGTTGGCCCACTCTAACACTGTGGGAGAATCCTTGCAGTGGGAAATACAGACTAGTATATTCAGAAGGTACAAATGTAACATCTAATAAATGACATTTTGTATCAATCATATTTTCCTATTACCGCCTAGTTTAATTTTTTTCTTTTTTTTGAAGTGAAAGCTTTTTTAGGCGCGTTGGGTATTTATGAGATGGGAAAAACTATTGAACTCGCGCGACACCGATACCGCTACGAATGCTACGACGCGTAGCACACAGTTTTCACTTCTGTAGGCATTTTTCATGACTGCCTATTTTTTTTATTTTTGCTCTCGGATGGAATCCTTCAAAAGACTCCTGGAATGTTGAAGAAAAAACCAGGAAGTGTGGGATTTCTACCTCACAAAAACAACCCCAGTGATCACCATCAACACATGGAACTTCGTTACCTCTTAAAAGACCATTCCGGAACCGGTCTTATCAGACTGTAAAGAGATGTACCCCTACCTACATAACTTTATATTAATAATATAGATTTACTAAACCATGGATGTTGTACAAGATGTTTTTTAACCAACTTTCGAAAAAGGAGGAGGTCCTATGTTCGACTGTATATATGTTTTTTTTTTTATGTATGTCCGCGCATTTCTCCGTCAGTTGTGGACCGATTTTCAAAATTCTTTTTTTATCCGAAAGAATATACTCCCGAGGTGGTCCCATATAAATTTTATCGAAATTGCTTTAGCGTTTTTTGAAAAACTGAACAAAAACGAAAAATACGCATATCTTGATGACGTTTTTGTGTTCTCCAAATGTTTAAATTCCACGTTTCATGTTATTGGGGTTGTAGTTCTGGGGTATAACAATTAAAAAGCGAAAAATAAAAAACTTTTTTCCAAAAAAAACAACCGACTTCCAAAAAAAAATACACTAAAAATTTAAAAATAACTTTAATTTCGGAAGTCGGTGTCAAATAACGAAGAAGTAAAATACAAACACCGTCTTTAAGTTTATATAACCGGTACCCTGAATCACAAGTCCCATATCAGATCATATTTAGACAGTACCTCTATGAAGAGGGTTGGTTGAAGTTCGGGTTCTGGGTGCAAGCAGGCAATGGTATTTTGAAAAACGTGGTTATTGCTGTGGGTGACATGTTTGTGACTTTAATATTAAGGATGTCTTGTATTTTCTTTTGCGCATTACTGATTTTTTTGTTCCCAATAAATTAAATAAAAAGTCAATGCATCGTCTTATCTCCAATTCGACAAATCAGAAATTTTATTTCTTGAAACGCCCACAATTATTTACTTTTACATTGCCATGTTTGCTCGTGGTCGAAAGCGCGACTGTCGAGCAATGGGTCCTGGGTACGGTTCCCCTGTCGGGCAGTATATTAGGTATTGGGTATTTCCATTTTCCATAAGATTTTTTTTTCAAAAGCAGAAATTGAAAGAAATAGACATAAAAAAATACATACATATATCTACGTACTCTCGAAAAACATAACTTTCCTTGAGGCACAATCGGAAAAAATGAGAGGATGGTAGTGTTTGGTAGCGAAGGCGCTCATAATTCTTTCAACTGGGCACCTGTCAACCCGCTTGGACGAGATTAGCAGACTTGGGATGGTATACCGTATATCTGGTATCTGCGCAGGCATTCAAATAAACAAATCAACCAAGTGCAGTACAACTATTTTCTTAAAGGCTGGAATACACTTGCTACGTAGTAGCACATAATCATGCTAGTATCGAGCAAATGCTACGTAGTAGCACACAATTACGAGTGTATACAAAAAGAGCATGCTTATGAATGAGCACGCTACCTATTTTTTCGTGCTTACTAGCACACGGTGTGAGGCGCGGGTGAGAGGGGGGAGACTCCAAAGCCATTCGAACGCGTTCTATGCGAGCATGCTACTTGATTTGTTTGCGTAGTCACGATGGCTCGATGGGGTGTTTATTGTTAAGTATTATACACGATATATCTATGGAAGCGATGCGGAACAGAGTGTAAAGTCCCGCAAACCTCCATTGAAAAGGGAAGATCCCCCGACCAGACGGGTGTAGTGTCTTGTCCGGACAACTGCCCGATAGTTGATTTCGGGCTGTTGTATATGTTCAAATCGCGCGGAGAACTCTGCTTGCGCGATGTAGGAATTTGCTGTCATAGATGTGGCTACATCACTCCCCTCCGGAGATTGGAGACTGATTGTTCTCGATGAGTCGTTCATACGTGATTCTTGCCGGGCCAGTGGAAGGTTGGTTCCAGTGGTTCCAGTGAGTTGGAACCGGAAGAGGCGCATAGTTCACGGTGAGTAGGAACTGTCTGCGGTGATAATATCTCAGTGAATCGGGAACTTGTTGCAGGCTCCAGTGAGTCGGAGTACTGCTGCGGGCTCCAGTGAGTCGGAGCGGTGCGTCGTCGTCGTTTTTCGTTGCCGTCGTTATCGTTATCGGCGTTATCGTTGTCGGCGTTATCGTTGTCGGCGTTATCGTTGTCGGCGTTATCGTAGTCGGCGTTATCGTTGTTGTCGTTGTCGTTGTACTGGCTGGCTGTATGACTCGTTGCTGAAGAGCTTGGAGGAAGTGATGATGATAACATCACGCTGAAGTAGCTGCACGAAGGCTGCGCTGACGAGGTGATGACGTCATGACGAAGGCTGCGCTCACGTTCATAGTCGAGGGTCACCTTTATATAGGTGATGACGTCATGACGAAGGCTGCGCTCACGTTCATAGTCGAGGGTCACCATTATGTAAGCGATGCGAAACAGAGTGTAAAGTCCCACAAACCTTCATTGGAAAGGGAGGATCCTCCGACCAGACGGGTGTAGTGTCTGCTCCGGGCAACTGCCCGTTAGTTGATTTCGGGCTGTTGTATATGTTCAAATCGCGTGGAGAACTCTGCTTGCGCGATGTAGGAATTTTCTGTTCTAGTTCGTATTGTTATATCCCGGCTATGTTAGACCCTTAAAGCTAGCTCAACCCCCTATAGGTCCCCCTGACGGTCATCGTCATGATTAGGTCATCAGTAAGTAGTTTGCCTAACTCGTCCAAGAGTTGCGCGCGCCAGTCCATTCCCGACCTCAGTTACAAGCGGTTGCCAAAAGATCCTTATTTTCACGTGTTTTATAAAATTTTAAATAATAAACTTTCAGTTTAATTAAATTGTCTTTTTTTTTAAAAGACAATTATTCGAGGCCGTATAACAGTATGTAGCGTCATAGATGTCGCTACATATCTAATACATTGATGGATATGGAAATTAGCATTCGTTTGTAGTCGGAAATGCGATGATTGCCAAGAGACATTAAGTAAATAGTTGTACTGTACACGACTCGCCCACGAAGGATTCCGAACCATAAACCAAAAAAATCACGATTCTTGTATTGCCCCCTTTTATTTTATTTTTTATCATAGCGTTAGTAAACATACCATCACACTGTGAGAATTTTGTACGAAAAATGGGTACGGATTTGGAGTGGGCCGCACGGAATCTAACAAAGAGAAGAACCTTTAGCGACACGCTCGCTGTGCCCGCTCCACCTCAATCATGTGGGTGTCGGTGCCACATACCTCATTTATTAGTCACTGACATTAATTTTATCACCTTATCGCTCGCGTACGTCATATGTGCTCAAAGTTGTATACTTTAAATAGAAAAATAATAACAAATAATTAATTTGTGGAATAGGATTACAGGAAAACCACATTCCATTAAGTATGCGGTTTTCCATGTAGGTGGGTGCTTAAGAAAATAAATAGGTAGCGTAGTTCGACTTTTAATTGTAAGTGTTCAGTAACTTGACAGTTCACACAAAAATAATGTTACGTGTTTTCGTGTTTTTAAGACGTTATTCAATTTAAAATAAAAAGTTTGCTTAGAAGTACCTACATTATTGTTGTTCATTTCATTTCCAGCCGCACGGGTCGATCCATCAGGTAAGCTTGCCGGAGTTGGTCACGTTAAGCCGTTGATCCCGGCTGTCAATCGTGGATCTTTGACAGTCGTTACGGGTTGTCATAAGCCCGAAAGTCTGGCAACCAGTCTTACCAAGGGGTATTACCCAGTTACTGGGTTGTGGAGGTCAGATAGGCAGTCGCTCCATGTAAAATACTGGTATTCAGCTGCATCCGGTAAGACTGGAAGCCGACCCCAAGATAGTTGGGAAAAGGCTAGGCAGATTGATTGATTTAATTTCGTTCATTCTAAAAACCAAATCACTATCTGTTTTTTTTTGTCAAAATCTGGTCCCTTCAACTGTCTAATTACTGAATACAATTAAAAGTACAACTATAATAATTAAGTAAAACTTGGGATTGACAGGTTCGTACGTGACTATTTCCATGAAATTAGGCATGTAACGTGCCTGGAAATGCCAATACCCGGCTTTTACGTTAGAGGTATCAAATAGGTACTCAGTACAAAAACCAAGTAGGTACCTATTAAAATACTTCAAAGTAGGTTACCTATAGGATAAAGTCACGCTATATAAACGTAGAAATGCAGTTTGCATACTTTTTACCCGACTACGCGACACAAGTGTGTGTATCAGCCTATGTATGTATGTATGTTTGTTACTTTGTGGCACTGTAGAGACCAAACGTGTGGGCCAATTTTGATAATTCTTACGTCAATTGATTTGTCATAATCTTGCGAGTGCTACTAAAAACATGACAGTAATCAAAATACAATATGGCGACAATCAGACGCCATATTGTGAAAAAGAAAAAAATTAAATCGACGAACTATATTAAGTGGGGTATCAAAATAAAGGGTTCGTGGAGGCGATTCCAAAAATTTATCTCACTAAAATGTAGAAAAAAAAAATGTTTTCATAATACCCGACTGTAAAAACAACTAAAAAGTTCTAAACAAGCCACTTTTCAAGCAGTCTGATGCAGTGGTGGCATCTGCCACCAACTGCATCAGACTTTTTTTATTGTCTAAGGAAAACCTTGAAAATTCCCCAAGACCAGAGAGTGTGGAATCATTACCTCACTAAAACCATGATTCCGGTGATCAATACCCACACATGGAACCCGTGACCTCGTGATCTAAAAAAAACTTATTCGGGCATCCCTGGGAGTTTTCGAATAGGTACCTCCTCCAGATTATACAAACATTTGTACATTCAAGAGGAGGCCTGTGTCCCAGCAGTGGGAACGTAATAAGGCTGATTATGCATAAGCTAATAGTTTCAGTATTTATAATGTGCACATATCATAAATTATTTGCAACGCTACTACTAAGACGTGTAACTACGAAAATTGACGAGAACCAACCTATAGAGCAAGCGGGATTCATGAAAAACTTCTCTAACAATGACCACATACAAACACTAAAAATAATAATCAAACGGTACATGGAATATGACCTCTCCTTATACGTTGCTTTTATAGGTTTCTCGAAAGCTTTCTTCACAATTTCACATGCAAGGACTAGACCACGACTACATAGAACTTATCAAAACGATTTGCTCGAGAAGCACAACAAGAGTACGTCTAGACTAAAGAGGATCAGCATTCCAAGTCCAGAGCGGGGTAAAGAAAGGCGAACCGCTTTCGCCAAAGCTTTTCATAACAGCCTTAGAATCCATATTCCGAAATCTCAAAAATTCATTAGAGTGGTATAGAAATAAATATCATTGGCAAGTACCTCTCAAACCTCAGGTTTGCGGATGACATAGTATCGTTGTCGGAAAATCCGTACACATTGAACCATATAATAGAGTCCCTTAGTCAGCACAGCGAGACCGTTGGGCTACAAATCAACTGGGAAAAAATGAAAATTATGACTAATCGTGAAGAAATACATATATCTATACAGTCTAAACCTATAGAGTTCGTCGCAGACTACATTTACCTTGGAAATCTAATCTAATTTAGATCCTGTACAGAAAAAGAAATCGATCGCAGAGTGAAGAATACGTGGAATAAATACTGGGCTATGAAGGAAATTTTGAAAGGCCCCCATACCCACAAAACTGAAAACGAAAGCTATGAACATCTGCCTTACGCTGATTCTTACTTACGCATGCTAGAAAAACCACTCTTAAATAAAATAAGAAGCTGTCAAAGAGGAATAAAACGGAGCTTCATGAACATTAAATTAAAAGATAGAGATAAAAGTTCACTGATAAGAAAAATAACAAAGGCGAGAGACGCAGTCAAACAGGTGCTGGACACTGCAATGGAAATGGTCAGGTCATATTCAGCTATGGATGAATGTTGGTCACAAACTATTTCAAATTGGTACCCAATATAAAAAAAGAAGGAAAGGTAGACCTTTTAAAAGATGGAGTGACCACATCATACAGATAGCCGGAGCCTTATGGCCCAGATGGGCAAAGGACTTTTGTTTTTTTTTCCGTCGATAAAATTAAGCATAGATTCCCTCATTTCGATAGTGCACATTATTTCTAGCTCCTGCCCGCGATTTCATTCGCGCATATTAACAAAAATAAAACTGGCTAAGTGCGTGTTGGACTACCCTGTGCGTCACGCATCCAGCAGATTCTCACGACCATCACCAGGTCATCATCATCGGATGACCTTGTCGGAGGCCTTCACTTCAAACGCCGTGTCTTCCGGTACGCGGTCGCCACTCCAAAAACTTTCAAAGATAGTGTTACGAGCTGGTTATGGAAAAAATTCATTTACACTGACTGATTAACCAAATATATCCTATCCTATCCTTGTTAACTCATACAATTTATTTACACTAACACGTTCTATTCTCAACAATCACTATTTTCTTCGTTCACATCTGTGAACAAAAACAGACTCACTCACTCGCGGCCTGCCCGGCCTATTTATACATCGACCAGTCATAATAGAGGTTTCCAGAACATTGCGGAACTAGCCTATAGTGGAATGTTCTAGAAACATCCTTGAACTTCTAAGGAGTACCATAGTGGAACGTTCTCAAACGAAGTGGAATCGTCTGAAAACATCGACCACATTCTCGAAAGGTCTCGTAATACAGTCGCCGCCGTAACAATAAGTATCGTGACTTCTGAGGAGGTTGTGTGAGAATACAAACCTTATTAGCAGACTGGCTGGTAGAGCAAATATACTTTTAAAAGGTGATGCTAATATTGAATTAGTTTTAAAGTCAAGCAGAAAATTATGTTTTGTTTTGTGGGATTCAAGAGGGAACCCGCGAAGCAGTCACTCGCTTGTATAGGGAACGTGCACGGCGTAGTCTGTGCCATCTAGTGGAGTAAATTTGAAACTTTTGCCCTTTAAAACCTTGTACCTACCTTACCATACCTTGTAAAAACTTGTCATTGACATTTCGGTGCCATATATGTATACACACACGCATAATGCACACATGCAGCACGCGTAACGTAGACTGGCATCTAGTGAGTGAAATCCGCAACTTTTACTGTAAAAATACTTGACATTGACATTTATGTGCCGCCATCTATAGTTCCTGCATGCACAACATAGCATATTCAGTACCTACCTATTGCGTTCCGGTGTTTCTGTTATCACAATTCACTCTTTACAAAGCAAGAAAGCTCGTAATACAGCAGGAGTACCGCTACCGAGCTCCTAGAGGACACGGTGGAGCATACGGTGGAGGTTTGCCCCGCTTGGGCAGAGCACCGCCGTGTCCTCGTGGATGCGATAGGCGGCAGCGACCTCTCGCGCCGTGCCCTGGTTCAGGCCATGGTACGGAGCGAGAGGGAATGGGAAGCCGTCTCCTCCTTCTGCGAAGCAGTAATGCTCGCGAAGAGGGAGGCGGCATACGTTAGGGAGACTCAACAACAGCCGAGTCGCCCTAGCGCCCTCAGCCGCCGCAGGAGACGCCTGGGGCCGCGAGACGAACTCCGGCCACCGTAGACCCAGGCCTGCGGACAGCGAGTAGTGGGTAACTCGCCGCCCGATCAGCACCAGCCCCGAGAGTCGACGGCGCGTAATGTTCCACGCGCGCCTCAAAGAGTTGTCAGCAAAGGACGGGGCCTGCCACGGCCAATGCCTGCCCGGGGGTTGAGGATAAATTCGAAAGAGTTACTTCGCCCCTGGGCACGTAGGGCAGGGAGGAACAGGGGTGGGTTCTAGTCAGTAAGAGTCTGACACGCCCTTCCGCTCCACCCTAGAGCGGAAGATCATAAGATGATTTCCCGCGCCCAAAAAAAAAAAAAAAACCGCTACCGAGCTACACACGCCTACGCATTATTGTATAAATTATGCGTAATACCAACGTAATGCCTATCAAAAACAAAAACAAGGTTGTTTGTTAGCTGATTCAGTCGCTTTCATAGAAAAAAATATTGGTCGGCATTATCGTATAGAGCTTTTCCACGAAACGTCACTATCATATTTATTTAATACATTGCGGTGAAATCTTTTTTCCTATGTGTTATTGACTGAAAACTGTTTGTTTCATTTAAGCAAGTCAATATTATAGCAGTCACTGACTCTCCTACGTTTATTATTTATTTGTTTAAACTTCATGTAAAATTGTAAGTACATGAAAGAAAGAATAACTTTATCCACGTGAAAGCGACGCAAATACTAGTACAGTCACAAGCAAAAATATGTACCTACACAAGCAAACTTTACTTTACTTGTATCTAAAATGGACGGTTTTAAGATACTCAAGCTTACAAGTAAAGTTTGCTTGTGTACATATTTTTACTCCTGACTGTACATACAATTTTTGCATAACATAGGTGGACTTAATGCACCAAGCTTTTTTCCTCTAGTTAATCTTGTTATTTTTTCTCTTTTACGCTTGGAGAAAATTAACTTTCAGCTTTTTTGACATCAAGGGAAAACAAGACATACAGCCGTCATGGATGACTCACTTTTTTTTGTGGTGTTGGGAATTCATCCAATGACATCTCCCGCTCTGGGAGGAGCGGGAGGGCGTGTCGGACTCTTACTGACTAAAACCCACCCCTGTTCCTTCCCTGCCTAAGTGCCCAGGGGTGCGGTAACTCATGTTGAGAATTTATTCGCTACCCCTGGGCTGATGACTCACTGATTTGAGATTTCAAATCTTTTTAAAACCAGAATTAGGTGTTGTTTTATTCTTAATGTGCCATGAGTTCTAAACCGTGTGAAGAAGTCCTGATGAAGGAGTTTCTACAATATTTTTGAAGTTATACTTCTTTTGACGCGTTAGGGAAAAATGATGTGAGTAAATTTTTACGATGCACATGTCACAAAAAATCGGGTGGGAAATCGTCCAATGAGAAGTTAGGTATAGTCTGTGGTTCATGAAGAATGATTGTTTTCCTTTTGTGAACTTTGTGACAGTTTGGTTTTTTATCTTGTTACGCCAAAGAAGTATAACGTGTGTACATAAGTACACACACACTTTTTTTTTTTAAACCGGCCAAGTGCGAGTCGGGCTCGCACATGAAGGGTTCCGTACCATCATACAAGTTTATACGCGTCTACTTGTAGCCATTATTAAGATCGAGCAAAAAAAGACAAAAAAACGGCCAAGTGCGAGTCGGACACGAAGGGTTCCGTACCATAAACTGAAAACAAAAAACAGAAAAAAACATGTTTATAAAAACGGTTTTTTTTGCTCTGTGCTACAGATTGTGAGATACATCCCACTGACAGACAGACGGACAGCGGAGTCTTAATAATAGGGTCCCGTTGGTTATCCTTTGAGTACGGAACCATAAGAAAACACGTTTCTAATAGGGGAGCCCCCTTGTTCACGCTGCGAACATGGTACACGGGGACGAGAGGGGCATGAGAGGGGCGCGAGCCGCGCGACGCAGCAGTGCGTGTCAGTCTGACACACACTGCTACGAGCTCCAAAGCGAGACCACGTCTAATCACATCTATGTACCAAGTAATTTAAAACTATGCAGAAACGCGAATAAAGTATTTTGATTGTACTGAAACATTTAAATTAAGAAGAACCCTACCATCTCAATTTAAAAGCTGCTCGTAAATAGCAGCTCCGACAACTGGCGACCGTGACAGGACTTCGAAGAAAAATTTTTGGATTTACCAAGTGCTCAGTGTCCCGCCATTTTGCTGGAATCTTGAGTTTGGCTTATTATTCCTTTCTATCCACCTTTTTCCTTTCCTAGGTATCAATTGTGTGAATAGTGTGTGATTTTTCGTCGTGCGCCGGCTAGTGTCCATGCTTAATTATTACTCCCACTCACGTGCATTTTTTTTCCTTTGTTTCACAAGTGTTGGTCAGTGGTGCTTCTTATTATTGCTCATTTGCGTAAATTGCGTTGCAAGATAAATGCATTTCTTCTTATAATAAATACCATCATAAAGTAAAAGGTAAATTCATTAGACTATCGCAAGCTAAAGCTATAAAATAATACTTCTAACCGCAATCCGCAAAGATACCTTCTTGTAATTTCAAGTTTCTTACATATCTATACATATAATAAATCTGTAGAAAAGTCATTTTTGTACATTGAAGAAATTGAAACAAAAAATAGCCAGCGTGTGAAAAGATAAGTAACAGAACCCATTTCCATCATTTTTGAAATTTTTGTCTGTTTGTCTGTTTGTCTGTTTGTCTGTTTGTCTGTTTGTTTGTGCGCACATCACGTAAAATCTACGAATTCAATGCTGACAATGTTTATATGCAAAAATTATACGCAACTTGAGGATTAACTTAGTTTTTGTTTCATCGAAATCGGTTCACTCTATCAAAAGATATGATTAATTTAGTGAGTTCAAGAAGTAAAATATTACGTTACGCAATTAAGTATAGTACTTGCAACGACATCTTAAGACTAAAAATAGAACTAATGTTGATAGTTGAAATCTAAATCCGATAGATGGCGTTGTGCAAATGACGTCATTTTCTGAATCGCGGTGTTAAGATTTTCCGCGCGAGGATGACGTCCACCGTGTTTACTAGGCAAATTGGGTTTCGTTAGGTGTCTTAAAAGTTCTTGCGTGTGTCGTAAAAGTTCTTTGGTTGCTTGGTTTATCGATTTTCTAAATTGGTCGAAAAAAAAGTATTTGCTTATCTTATTGGTTTCGTTTGGTCAACTTTGGTCATTGGTTTGAAGTACGAAGTAAAGATTGTATTTGATTTACTTCGTAGTTTGAATCCAATAGTGCCAATCGTTATACAGTAAGTTAGTGTTGCCAATTCGTTGAGTCACGACCACGAACAGACGATACGTTGTCACACTAGACTGTTCGACGCACCGATCTTTTAAGTTTGTAGGCTATTCAGTCATAAGTGTTGTTAGTTTTGTTTATTGCTTTAATTTTCCTTGAAAATGCCTCAAAGAAAAAAAACTAACCTTTCGCTGCGTAGCCGAAATGCGAAAAGGATGAGACTTTGTAGGTCTCAGGAATCGGAAGAAGATCGTGAAGCACGGTTATCTGCTAACCGAGAGCACATCGCTCTTTCACGTGAATCGGAAACGTTCACCGAAAGGGAGTCACGTTTAAGTTCACAAAGAACACGGACCGCGACTTTGCGGTCTCAAGAGAGTATCCAGGAACGCGAAGACCGGCTGTCTGCTGATCGGGAGCGCCACTCTCTCTCACGTGAGTCAGAGACATTCACAGAAAGGGAGTCGCGCTTAAGTTCGCAAAGAACTCGGACCGCGACTTTGCGTTCTCAAGAGAATATCCAGGAACGCGAAGTTCGGCTGTCTGCTGATCGGGAGCGCCAGTCTCTCTCACGCGAGTCAGAGACTTTCACAGAAAGGGAGTCGCGCTTAAGTTCGCAAAGAACTCGGACCGCGACTTTGCGTTCTCAAGAGAATATCCAGGAACGCGAAGTTCGGCTGTCTGCTGATCGGGAGCGCCAGTCTCTCTCACGCGAGTCAGAGACTTTCACAGAAAGGGAGTCGCGCTTAAGTTCGCAAAGAACTCGGACCGCGACTTTGCGTTCTCAAGAGAGTATCGAGGAACGCCAAGCACGTCTGTCATCTGACCGAGAGCGACACGCTCTCTCGCGCGAGTCTGAATCTCTCTCCCAAAGAGAAGAACGATTACAAATAGCTAGACATAACTATGTAGGTGTACAAAGAAACAATGAAAGTTATCTTGCATCTGAAAGGGAAAGAATAGATGAACTAAGACGAGCAGAAACAGCAGAACAACGTCAATCTCGCCTAGAAATAGAACGAGCTCGATACCATATGAATAGAGAAACAAATAGCGGAGCTGATGAGTCCATGGAAAATGACGATGCAAATATTTTATTACCTTGGGACAATAGGGAAAAATCAGGGTTCACATATTCGTCTAGAATTAATTATGCTGGCTTTACTTTCGTGGGTGACATGAGAGAAATTTGTAATTTTTGTCATGCTTTGAAATGGAGGAAAGAGACAGATGGAATGTGCTGCTCAAATGGAAAAATTGTTCTTCCAAATTTCCAAGATCCACCACACTTACTTAAAAGTCTCCTGAATGGCGATCATCCCCAGTCGAACCGTTTTTTGGATAATATTCGTTTATATAACAGTGCTTTCCAAATGACTTCCTTTGGGGCAAAACAAATAACGGAAGGACCGTTCATGCCAACCTTCAAAGTACAAGGTCAAGTTTATCACCTTATTGGATCTTTGCTGCCAGAAAATGAACCCAAATTTCTCCAAATTTATTTTGTATCCGATTACACGCAACAGCTCAATGTTAGAAATCACAATTTTCCCCAGCTCAATGCTGAGTTTTTGGGTCAACTTCAAGAATTGCTGCATCACGTTAACCAGTACGTTCGTGAATTCAAAGCTGCATTGGAGTCAATTCCACAAGGCAGCAATGATTTCAAAATTGTTATAAGTGCCGATAGACGTCCTGTGGGTGAACACCGTGGAAGACACAATGCACCCGTCGCAGATGAAGTTGCAGTTGTTTTAGTCGACCAGGAGTGTGAGAGACGTGATATCGTGTTGCGTACATGCGACGATCGCCTTCAACGCATTTTGGAAACCCACCGAGCTTACGACGCCCTGCAATATCCACTAATTTATTGTCATGGTGAAGATGGGTACAATTTTGGGCTGTACCAAGTGAACCCTACTACGAGAGTCACTAATTATCAAAAAAAAATATCTGCTCAACAATACTATTCCTACCTTTTACAAATAAGGCAAAACAGTTTCGTATATTTGCAACGATTTCGTGGTTTGTTCAGCCAATTTATTGTGGACATGTACGCAAAAATAGAAACTGAACGTTTAGTGTATATTCGCACTAACCAGCGACGGTTACGCGCTGAAGAATACGTGCACTTGCGGGACGCCATGCAATCAGATAATAACGTCGAAAACTTGGGTCGATTGGTTATTTTGCCATCCAGTTTCACAGGCGGTCCGCGGTATATGCACGAACGAACGCAAGATGCTTTTTGTTACGTCCGTAAATACGGCCGGCCGGACCTTTTTATAACATTTACAACAAATCCAAAGTGGACGGAGATTTGCCAGGCACTTCTCACAGGACAGGCGTCATACGACAGACATGACATTATTGCTAGGATTTTTCATTTAAAACTCAAAGTCTTGATTAATCTACTTACAAAGGAGAAAGTTTTCGGTTCAACTCTTTGTTTTATGTATAGCGTCGAGTGGCAAAAGCGTGGTTTACCCCACGCGCACATTCTTCTGTGGCTGGAAGAAAAAATTCGTCCCGATGCTATAGACAGTGTCATAAGTGCAGAATTTCCGGACTATAATGCAGATCCGATTTTGCATGACATAGTAAAAACACATATGGTTCACGGGCCATGTGGCCTCTTAAACAGGGAATCACCGTGCATGAAAGATGGTCAATGCTCAAAAAAATACCCCAGAGCACTGAAAGAACTAACTATGGCTGGGGAAAATGGATATCCGCAATACCGGCGAAGATCACCGTCACAAGGTGGTTTCACAGCTACTGTCAGATTCCGTGGACAAGAAATAATTCTAAATAATAGTTGGGTGGTACCGTATTCTCCAGTTTTGTCAAACGCTTTTCAAGCACACATTAATGTTGAAATTTGTAATAGCGTCGAATCTATAAAATATATATGTAAATATGTTAATAAAGGTAGTGATCAAGCCATGATAGCACTAAGAAATAACAACCAATTTGATGAAGTGACAAGGTATCAATCTGGCCGATACATAAGCTCTTCGGAGGCAGTTTGGCGCATTTTGAGTTTCCCTATTCATGAAAGGTATCCGCCAGTCATCCATCTTGACGTGCACCTGGAAGGCGGGCAGCGAGTTTACTTTCAGCCAGAAAATGTGGCAGAAAGAATGAACAACCCAAGACAAACCACCTTGCTCGCATTCTTTCGCCTTTGCGAAAGAGACAATTTCGCTAAGTCTCTGTTGTACAATGAAGTGCCACATTATTATACTTATAACAAGCAGCAAGGTGTTTTTAATCGCAGGAGACGTGGAACTGCTGTAGAAGGCGAGTCCGGCATTTTTAAAGAACACGTGATTGGAAGAGTATACACGGTGCACCCAAATAATGCAGAGTGTTATTATTTACGCCTTCTTCTTCACACAGTGCGAGGACCTACTTCTTTTGCTGAGCTCCGCAAAGTGGACGATATAGAATATCCCACATTTCAAGCTGCTTGCCGCGCACGGCATTTATTAGATGGCGATCAGCATTGGGATGATGCTTTAGCCGAAGCATGCGTCAGTGATAGTCCACATCGTTTGCGCCATTTATTTGCCATTTTGTTGACATTTTGTGGCCTATCGGACGCTGGGCAGTTGTGGCAAAAATATAAAGACGCGTTTGCCGAAGATTTTTTGAGACAGCAAAATATAAATAGTGAAACTTCTGACCAAGTACGTGAAAGCTGCCATAATAGGGCTTTGCTGGCTATACAAGATATAGTTACAAGTATAGGAGGGAACCCCCTCAGTCAATACGGCTTGCCGACACCGACAGTTGGTGGGGAACGAATTAATAGGGAGTATACATCTGAAATAAATTACAACCCCGAAGAGTTAGCAGAAATATTGCGAAATGGCTGTTCAAATTTGACGACAGAACAACGTCAAATCTTTGATAGAGTATGCTGTAGTGTAGAACATTCATTAGGAGAAATGCTGTTTTTAGATGCACCTGGTGGAACAGGTAAAACTTTCCTCACTAAAGTTATCTTGGCTCAAATAAGGAGCCAAAACAAAATTGCCCTTGCCGTCGCTTCCTCAGGAATAGCTGCCACTTTATTACCAGGAGGAAAAACTGCACATACAACATTTAAAATACCAATCGACTTGGACCGCACAGAAAACCCTGTTTGCAACGTGTCTCGCAATAGTGATAAAGCAAGGGTTTTACGCGATTGCGCCCTTATCGTTTGGGACGAGTGTACGATGGCAAATCGTAAAGCTGTGGAAGCTGTAGATAGAACGTTGCGAGATATAAGACAAAATGACCGACCGATGGGAGGCTTAACGGTGCTATTCTGTGGAGACTTCAGGCAGACACTCCCTATAATACCCAGAGGAACGAGGGCCGATGAAATAGGTGCCTGTTTAAAGAGCTCTATTTTATGGCGTAGTGTCATATTAACTAATTTGAGCTTTAATATGCGAGCATATTTGGGAGGTGACGCAAACGCGCAGGTTTTCTCAAATTTACTACTTCAAATTGGTAACGGCACATACCCGACTCAAGAAGGAGGTAAAGTAACTTTAGTCGAAAGCCTGTGTTCTTCTGTTGCCTCACAGCAGGAACTCATTTCCTCTGTATACGGAGATCCATCAGAGATCTCGAACCATGACGCTGCTTGGCTATGCCAACGAGCTATTTTGGCACCTCGCAACGACCAAGCAGCAGCAATAAATTCTCAAATATTGGTACATGTTTCTGGAGAAAGTAGGGAATATTTATCTATTAACACGGTTTTAGAAGAAGGAGATGCCACCCACTATCCAGTAGAGTTTTTAGACTCTCTAAATACACCAGGTCTTCCAGCACACAAAATTTATTTAAAAGTCGGAGTACCAATCATTCTACTCAGAAATTTAAGCCCACCAAAACTATGCAATGGAACTCGGTTGAGAGTAACAAATCTCCAACGAAATGTCATCGAAGCCGAAATCTTAACAGGTTGCGGCTCCGGTGATGTTGTTTTCATTCCCAGGATACCCATTATCCCCAATAATTTTCCGTTTACTTTCAAACGTGTGCAATTTCCTGTAAGCCTCTGTTACGCTATGACTATTAATAAAGCCCAAGGCCAGACGTTATCCGTTGCGGGTGTAGACCTTACTTTTGATTGTTTTTCACATGGCCAACTCTATGTTTCTCTATCACGTGTTAGCAACCCAAACAACCTTTTTGTATATGCTCCGGGTAATTCCACCGCTAACATAGTATATAGAGAAGCATTAACGTAATCAACTATACCAAAGTCAGGACTCTTATCTAAATCATCAAAAAGGTGATATACTCTTATCTAAACGACGTTGTTTTGTTCTCGACAACCACGCGAACGAAGTCGCGGGCACAGCTAGTTGTTAATAAACGTTTCCAGAGATCGGTTGCCGCGTGCAGGCGTTCGGGCCAGAGCTCTTGTACGTGTACAACGTGGTTGGCGTGCCTGGTGACTATTCAGACTTGATGTAGCGTGTGTCATCTTTAAGTCTGCGTGTTGGACGGACCATCAAGCCTCTTTATACGGGTTTGATTGCACAAGTTACTTTGCCTAACTTCTTTATCTGTCCTAACATCTTTACTTTTCTTTAAAATGCCTGAATATAAGGCAGAGCAGGGCTCTGAGAGGAGAGAAGAGAAACGCGTAGACATGAAAGAGTTAATAAAACAGAGAGGTACATTTAAAATGCGTTGAACAAAATTTAAAGATCATATCGCCATTTTAAATCAAATTACTTCAAGTGAAATTACTAAACAGCAAATTAAAGAACTAGGATTACGTTTATGTAGAATTCAAGCTCTTTTATCAGAGTTCGATGCAATTCAAACGCAAATTGAAATGTTGTCATCAAAGATAGACGAACACTACAATTGGAATAGAAATGGTTCTTTTTGAGAATGGTGGTGATCGTGGCCGTTTTCTGTCGTTAGCTTATGATCACCTTCTGACGATCCCTCCGACCAGCGTGGAGCCCGAGAGGATATTCTCTGCAGCAGGATTACTGTGCAACAAAATAAGATCACGCTTAAGTGATAAAAGCTTAGACGCCCTATTTTTTTAAGAACCTATTATAATGAGCAAGATAGTACTAAATAATTGAACGTTTTTATATTTTGTTAATTTCATTCCTTTATAACTTTTTCATATTTTATTATTTTATATTCCTTGAAGATAAGCGTCTCAGTGATATGATAACTGCTAAATGCTGATGATGACTTGGTTTATATTAGAGTTAAGAAAAGGATTTATCTTTTATTTTGTTTTATGGAAAGTAACTAACTATGTTTATGTTGATTGATATTGGTATATAATTTATAATAATAGCGAGCGTTAAATGCTGATTTGACTTGTTGTTTTCTTCTGTTGATTATTTTTTCAAAGAATAGTAAATGGTTCTATTTTCGTGAATTTTTTAAAATATATATCTTTAATTAACACAATGTAGTTTTCATTACCTACGTACATATATAAATACTTAAGACCTATTAAAATTAAAATACCAGCAGTAGGTAAAAAAAATACCCAAAAGTCCCGAAAGTCCCGGTTCTCCCGGTTCCTTCAACAAGTAATCCCGAAAATCCCGGGACGCAAGAAGAGCACCGGTTCTTCGTTCCCTAATAGAGTTTACCTCTCAGAATTACAAGGTCGCTTGGGACCTACTATGTGAACGTTACGATAACAAAAAGATCTTGATTAATAACCATTTAAAAGCATTATTTAATATAGATAGTTTAACGCGGGAATCTCATCGAGACCTTCGCTTTATAACAATAAAGAGAAGTTGGTTGGGAAAAAGTTGGCAAGCCTAATACTAATGTGATCTGTTGATCACATTAGTAAAAACTTAAGATCCCTTAATTTATTAGGCTTGTCAACTAATTATTGGGATATTTTAATCATTTATTTGGTTACCATTAAATTAGATCCCACTACATTAAGAAAGTGGGAAGAACATAGAAACAAGATATCAGATTTACCTTCTTTATCGGAATTTATTCAATTTTTACGTGACCGCGCAGATATACTTGAAACGATGCAAGTTACTAAAAATGATAGATCTGATTCTAATAATAAATCCATAATCCTAAAACAACAAACGCCTGCGCTACTTCAGCTGGCCGCAAACCTTTTAAAGAGCCTGCTTGTCCGGTATGTCATGAAGTTCATCGGATAACAGAGTGCATTAAATTCCAAGAAATGAGTTTGGATAGTAGATTGAGTGAAGTCTTAAAGTTACACCTTTGCTCAAACTGTTTACCTAGGGCTCATAATGCTGAGAAGTGTCGCCTCGGCTCCTGTCAAATCTGTAAACAAAAACATAATACACTATTACATAAAAACTCAGAAACAAACAATGCGTTAGTTACACAGTCTGACAATAACAATACCTCTAGTGTGCCGTCAATCGCTAGTGCTGTATCCTCTTGCTCTGTCTTTATAAGTAAACAGGTTCTTCTCTGTACTGCTTTAGTAAAACTAACTAATAGGAAAAATAATAAGACACCTTGCCCGGGCTCTCCTGGATGCCGGTAGTCAATCCTGCTTCATATCTGAAAGCATTAAAAATAAATTAGGGTTAACTTCTATTAATTCACGACCGATGTGCATTAGTGGGGTTAATTTAATAAAAACAAATCGTTGTGAACTTACCCTCAATTCCTTAATAAGTTCTTACAGCACGAATGTTAAGTGTCTAGTTATACCTGAAATTACAGGTAACTTACCTAATAGTGACATAAATCCATTAGAATTAAACATACCTGAGAATATTCAGCTGGCTGATCCCGAATTTCTAATAGTGACATAAATCCATTAGAGTTAAACATACCTGAGAATATTCAGCTGGCTGATCCCGAATTTCATTGTTCTTCTCAGATTGATCTGCTACTTGGCGCTGATATTTTCTTTGATATCATAACTACAAAGAAAATAAGATTAGGTAATAATAAACCTATACTCCAGAGTTCAAAACTAGGTTGGTTAGTAGCTGGGCCCATATGTAGTTTAGATTATAATGAACAAAAGAAGTTACATTGTAATTTTACTAAGGAAATAAATAAAAACCTTACCAAGTTCTGGGAACTTGAAGAACTTCCTTCTTCAAGTGCTTCGTACTCTGAAAATGATCACGTTTGTGAAAAACATTTTATAGATGTGACGATTAAATAATATAGAAGCGAAGGTAGGTCCACGCGGGTATAAGTGTCACTAGACAGCTGTCGCTGATACTGGCTAGACGTGCGCTCAGCTTGCTATTGCAAGACACCAAACTATTGTTTTATTAAACCATCTGTGCTTACCCCTGTGACAAGAGGACGTCACAAGTGGCGACGAGGTTTTGTGTAAGTACAATATACAAAAAAAAAAGACAACCAAAAGGAGTGAACCAACGGGAAATGTTATCCCATAATTTAACAATATTCTAAGCCCGTGATAAAAAAGTAGCCTATGTGTTAATCCGGGGTATAAGCTATCTACTTACCAAATTTCATCCAAATCAGTTCAGCCGTTTGCGCATGAAAAAGTAACAAACACACAGACACAAACTTTCGCCTTTATAATATTACTGTGATTTACCTACGGTAATTTTTTTATTACAGATCTTAGAAAAGTGTGCCTTTCTAAAATAACACCACTACCC